>OU343218.1:10142877-10153228 GCA_910596185.1 Chrysanthemum makinoi
AGGGCCGGGTCTCGTAAGACTGCAATTGGAGCAGATGTCCATTTCGAAATCAAAGACCAATTTATGAGGGAGCTTCGTGCTAACCCTTTTTCAGGAAACAGGAACGAAGATGCATATGAGCACGTTGAAAATGTCCTATACATCGCAAGCCTTTTCAACATTCCGTAGCGCGGTCTAATGATGTCGTTATGCTAAGGGTGTTCCCAATGACTCTTACTGGAGCAGAAGATGGATCAAAGATTTCACGGGCAATTAATACTTGGGCTCTACTTAAGAAGCACTTTATTCAGAGATATTGTCCGCCATCAAAGATTTCTAACCAACTTTTGGAGATCCATAATTTCAAGCAAGAAGATGATGAAATGTTGTATCAAGCCTGGGATAGATAGAACGATCTCCTTTACAAGTGTCCTACAAATGATCTGAACAACTAGCAAAAAGTCAACATCTTCTACAAAGGAATCAACTTAACCACAAGGCAGATGTTGGACTATCAAGGACCCATCCCGAACATGACTCCTACTCTTGCTATTGAAGCCATTCAAAAAATGGCTGATCACTCTCAAAAATGGCACGACGGTGGAACCAAGGCGGAAGTTTCGATGGAATTGCAGCAATTACCAACAACCTTGAGAATCTCGGTCGAGATATGCTAAAAAAACAGATAAACTGTTTATGTCATCCTAGTCGGGTGCGAAAGCTGTGGTGGGGGACATCTGACTAAGAATTGTCCTAAAATTGACAAGGAAAATACGATCGAGGAAGCTAAGTATGGAGAGAATAGGCCTTTCTACGGGGATAATCGTAATGGATTTCCTAGATGACCCCCACCGTATTATGAACGTAATGGAAGAAGAGCTAACCTGGAGGAAATTATTAACAAGTACCTTGTAGATACTACCAAGAGGCAAACAGAGCAAGAGGAATGGCTGAAAATTTCCAAGATAATACAAACAAGAGCCTCTCTTCCCATGACATATCACTAAAAAACTTGGAAAATTTAATTGGAAAGCTTGGCGATGAGGTACAAAGAAGAAATGAGGAACAAAAGAACAAATCTACTATATGTAAGGTTGTATTCTCTGATAACGACAAGTCCTCTGATGAGTTTAATACTGATGGCGAAAGTGAGTAACGTCGTAATCACATCTCAGAGTTATGGCGTAACCAGAATTTAAGCAATGACACAGGTAGCAAGGTTGACAACCCTAAAAGGAGAAATCATTGGTGTAAGGCTATTGCAATTGACGATGGGGAATGCTACAGCTTATGGGCCTCGTGTGATCCTCGGAAATCCTGCAATGGATGACTTGATAAAGAGAGAGTAAATGATAACAGATACACATGGACTACACTTAAAAATAATGAAGCTAAAATGATGCTTTATAATGCTTTACCTAGAAAAGAATATGAAATAATTTTTATGTGTGAAACCGCAAAATAGATTTGGGAATATTTGATTATTACACATCAAGGAAATACACAAGTCAAGGATAACAAAATTGATCTTCTTGTTCAACACTATGAACAATTTGTTATCCCTGAAGATGAAACCATTGATTGTGGATTTGCTCTCTTTAATACTATTATTACTTCTCTTAAAACACTTGATGAAACTTTTCGTAGTAATAAATTTGTCAGGAAATTTCTTAGAGCACTCCATCCGAAGTGGAGAGCAAAAGTAACGGCTATTGAGGAATCAAAAAATCTCTCAATAATGTCACTGGACGAGCTAATCGGATACCTCAAAGTACACGAAATGGTGATGAAGAAAGATTCGGATATCATCAAAGGAAAAACAGAGAAAGTCAAATCCGTTGATCTAAAGGCAAGAACGAAATCTAGTGATGATGACGAATCTTGCTTCGGTGGTGTAGATGAGGAGTATGCTATGGCCGTTAGAGATTTCAAAAAGGTCTTTAGAAGAAGAGGAAAGTTCGTAAGGCAACCTCGAGATGAAAAGAAGCCATTCAAGAAAACCGCATGACAAAAGAGGAAAAGGTGAAAGGAAGTGCTTTAGATGGGTGATGCAAAGTCATCTAATAGAGATTGCCCAAGCCACCTAAAAGCAAAACTCAACGAGCTTTTGTAGTGGTGCTTGAGGATATGAGGATGATGAAGAATCAAGCAAGGATGAGATCGCTCTATTGGCACATGAATCAAATGAGGTACATTCCGACTCATCTTACTCTTTTATTGATGATGACACTTTACAAAAAAATATATAATCAATTGTGTGAGCTTAGCTTAAAAATCATAACTAAAAACAAGTTCTTAAAGACTAAAAACGAATTTTTAGAAAATGAAATTTTTGAGTTAAAAGAAAAGGCAAAACGATTAGAAAAAGGGAAAGCAAATAACGATGATTGCAAATCATGTCAAGAGCTTAGAAAAGCTAAAACTCACACAAGAAGTTCTCATCGAACATAACCCTAAGTTTAAAAGATTTAACAAAAATATTGCTTGTGCCGATGAAATAGTTAGAATTCAAAAAGTACCAGGAAACATGAATGGACTAGGTTTTAATGAAGTACTAATTCCAAATAAATCATCAAAACCGTCATAGTGACAAAGAGACCGGATCTAAGACACAAAATACGTTCTCACGTTGAAAAATTTGGTGTCGTGGCATCTGTAGCAGGACAGAATGTTTGCAAAACGAACCGTAGTGAATTTTTCTAGGTAACAAAGAAAACCAAGGATATTTTTAAACTAAAACCTGCTGTTACATTAGGAGTAGGACTTGCTAGAAATGAATTTAGATGTAAAACTACTCAACAATGGCCTAAAACACCTATTGCCGAACGCCCATTTCCCAAGAGCAATCACAACATACAACCCAACTATCAACATGCCGGTTGGAATCAAAACTTCCCTAAACCATATCAAACTCCAAATTACATTCCATGGAACCCTTACCCATCATTGCCATACATGAACCTAGTAAATGGTATGTTTAACCCAAACGGACCCATGAGATATTCGAGACCAAACGCTTGAGTTATTTGTGTCATAGGTATGCTTGAAAGTTAGATTAGAACCTAATGAATTGATAAAAGATAGTGGATGCTCAAGACACATGACGGCCAACAAAAGCCTCTTCTCAACATACCAAGAGTATGATGGAGGTAATGTCACTTTTGGTAGCAATCACAAAAGTAAAATCATTGGCAAAGGTACGATCGCTCATAACTCGCTAACTATTGAAAATGTTGCTCATGTCGATAGGTTAGGATTTAATCTACTTAGTATTAGCCAATTATGTGATAAAAAGTATAAAGTACTATTTGAAGAAAATGGTAGTAAAATACTAAAAGATGGTATCACCATAGCTAAAAGAGTTAGGAAAAATAACATATACGTCATGAAAATAGATAAAACATCTAATGACAAACTTTTTCTAACAACCTTAGATGATAACTCTACTCTTTGGCATAGACGATTAGATCACGCTAATATGAGACTCATCCAAAACCTATCCTCAAAAGAACTAGTTAGAAATCTACTGAAATTAAAATATGACCAATATTTTTGCGACGCTTGAAAAATTGGCAAACAAACTCATAGTAGCCATAAGGCTAAAAACATGGTGTCCACATCTAAGTGCCTAGAGCTTTTGAATATGGACTTGTTTGGTCCATCCGCTATAAGAAGTTATGGGGGAAACCTATACACTTTGGTCATAGTAGATGATTACTCAAGGTTCACTTGGACATTATTTTTGAAAACTAAAAATGAAGCTTTTGATAAATTTGAAATACTTAGTAAGAAAATTCAAAATCAACTACGTATCAACATTGTGTCAATCCGGACGGATCATGGTCGCCGATTTGACAATGAAACACAATTTGGAAACTTTTGTGATACAAATGGTATAACACATAACTTCTCGGCTCCTTGAATACCTCAGTCTAATGGAGTTGTAGAATGTAAAAATAGAACTATTCAAGAAATGAGTAGAACAATGCTTAATGAACAAAATATACCTCAAAAGTTTTGGTGCAACGCCGTTGATACTTCTACATGCATTTTAAATAGAGTTATAATACGTCCTTTCTTGAACAAAACACCATATGAATTATATAAAGGAAAAAGCCGACTTCAGGATATTTTAGAGTGTTTGGGTGTAAATTGTTTCATTCTTAATACCAAAGACTATATCACCAAATTTGACCCAAAGTCTTATAAAGGAGTATTTCTTGGTTACTCACAAACTAGTAAAGCTTACATATTTTTAAACAAAGAAACAATGAGAGTCGAGGAATTGTTGAACATAACATTCGACGAAAATTCACCTCCTTCTAAGACATCACCTTTGGTAGATGATGACTTAGTTGAAAGTCAACTTGTTGAAGGTCAAGAAATAATTGAAAATAACAAGGAAGATGAACCATTAAATAATGAAATTATAAACATCAAAGAATCCAAAAGTCATCCTTTAGAAAAAGTTATAGGACAACTAAATCAAAGAACGTTAAGATCACAAGCCCAAAATCAAAGTAACTACTTTTGCTTTGTATCAACCATTGAACCGAAAAACATAAACGAAGCAATAAAAGATGAATCTTGGGTAATTGCTATGCAAGAAGAGCTAAACCAATTTGTTAGAAATGATATTTGGAAATTGGTTCCAAAACCTAAAGATCAAACTATAATTGGAACGAAATGGGTTTTTCAAAATAAAATGGACGAAAATGGTGTAGTGTCTAGAAACAAAGCTAGGCTTGTCGCACAAGGTTATAATCAACAAGAAGGGATTGATTACGATGAAACTTATGCACCGGTAGCTAGGCTCGAGTCTATTAGAATCTTACTTGCATATGCATGTGCGTATGACTTTAACTTATTTCAAATGGATGTTAAAAGTGCATTCCTAAATGGTTTCATTAACGAACAAGTATATGTTTCTCAGCCTCCCGGTTTTACCGAATTTGAAAAACCACATCATGTCTTCAAACTTAAGAAGGCATTATACGGACTTAAGCAAGCACCAAAAGCTTGGTACGATCGGCTTAAGACTTTCTTAGTAGAAAACAAATATACCATGAGATTAGTAGATAATACTCTCTTTACCAAGAAAAAGGAATCACACATTATCATAGTTCAAATATACGTTCATGACATCATATTCAACTTGTCAAGAGCTATGTGATGATTTTTCTAAAATCATGCACGACGAATTTGAGATGAGTATGATGGGTGAGTTAAATTTCTTATTAGGACTTCAAATTAAACAACTTGAAGATGGCATATTCTTTAACCAATCTAAATACATAAAAGATATGCTTAAGAAATTTTTAGGAGTCTAGAGAAAAGATATGCTTAACCAATCTAAATACACTCTTAACTACATCCTCGAACATCACAAAACCAAAGGCCTCACCAAGGAACAAGTTGAAATCTTCAGGAGTCTAGAGAAAAGGTACTTCCATGAGGGTAGGACCATTCATCCTTCTTTTGTCGATGAAACTAATCTCCGTCAAGAGCTAGCCACTATCAACTTCGATTGTCTCCTTGACATCGAGGAACCAATTGGTCCTAGGATTGTCCTAGAATTATATGCTAGTGTTGTCTCTTTCATAAATGAGGATAATAAAATGGCTCTTAGGTTTAGGATCAATCAAAATGAATACTCCATATCCATAAACCAATTTGCTCAAGTGCTAGGAATTCCTTGTTGTGGTACATGTGTTTACTCGGATAAGTGGTCACTCACTATCCTTGATGCTATCAATGACCGCTCTCGTCCCTACCAAACTCCTTTGGTAGACAAGGACATCATTCGTGAGCACCTTTTTAATGAAAGGGTAGCTCCAACCCGTGTCACTCGAGCGGGAAAGGAAGTAAACCGAGATCCACACAGTATGGAACTCAATGAGCTTAAACCAGAATTCAAAAAGTGAGAGGAACTCCTTAGAGCCAATGTCATTAGCACCATAGGAAATAGAGACCATATCAATGCTTGCCTTTATCACATGCTCTACAACTTGTCCACTCGTCAACCATTCAACTTAGCTTACTACATTGCTAGGAGAATGGTAGATATCCCCACTCAAGGCTCCGTCGCTCTTCCATACGGGATGTTAGTCACCCATCTCTATAGAGCATATGCACCCATTCCACCAAGTCCAAAAGGGTTGAAGCTAGATTATTCTCTCATCCCTCACATATTTGTTCCCTTGAGTGACGAGCGAGTGTCTAAGACTAAGGCAAAAGGTAAAAGGCCAAAACCTCCAACTCCATCATCATCATCATCAAATAGCTCCGAAGACGGTCTCCCCAATTCTCGGCTACAACCTCATGAGTACTATGCCTCTCTTCCTGAGATTGAGAATGAATCGACAGAGTTCAAGCAAACCAAGGGGATGTTCAAGTGCCTTGGAAGGATGATGACAAAGATTTACAAAAAGTTAGATAATTGAGGTTTTAAGAGAGTGTTTGGAACAAGACAAAAACAATTATGTATGATACTATTTGGGTGTTTTTACTTTGTAGGATGATAAAATAACTTGAAACAATGTTGTATGCTAACCGGTTCATGCAGGGGGATAGCACACGACTGTTATCAAGTTTTACCCATTTTCACTTATATGTGAAAATCGTTAGCCCTTGGTGAAAATCAATGCTCCACTATGTTTGTGTATGTGTTATTGATTATTCCTAACTAGAAATAATTAATGCCATATGTTTTAAGAAAAAATTCAGGTTTCAAAAAAGTCCCCGATGGTCAAAAAAGTGGTCTGTGAAGATTTTTGGGCACCATGGACCAGACGGCACCAATTTTTTGGTTTCGTCTGTTTAAAATTTTGGTGTCGCCATACCTGTACAGGCGGACCAGACGGCACGCAAATTTTGGTTCCGTCTATGTAAAAAATTGGTGCCTTGGGGACTGCAGGTAATTTTCTAAATTTCGCTAATTCCAACATTCCAAATTACCATAATTTGCTTCTAGGATAGTTTTTACTAGTTTTTATCTATATTAGAACTAGTTTAACAAACTTAGACATACATGATATCCATTTCCCACCAAAATTCAAAAATTCCAAAAATTCACCCAAGGAACCATTTTTCATAAAGAAAGGAATCAAAAATTTGGTTCCTTGTAATCCGTGGGTGATCTGATTCTCAAGATCATACAATCATTAGAACACATTTATTGCATACCTTGGTCTCTTCACTCCATCCTTCTTGTATGGCTTGACTTAGGTGATATGACTAGCATTAAAAACACCTCCAAATCATTAGAAACCTCCTTTGTTCTATGGTTTAACATCAAATCAAACACATTTCTTCATAATTTTATAATCCTATAAATTAAGAGCTTTTAAGATGATCATTCTCACACCTTCTCAATTCCTCTCATCTACTAGCACAAGCTTAAGCAAAAATGACTTAGTCTTCTTCATCAAATAAACCTTGCAAAAGAACAGCTAGAATGAGCGTTACACCATGTTGCTTTGTCAACATTAGCTCCTCTTCCGATTCCTCTCCCCTAACCATCTCATCTCCCATAAGAGATGAGAACTTCCTCACTTTGACTACTCCTACACCACCTCTAAAATCACCTATTGTAGTCACCACTCCACCACCAACAAAAACTCCCATTACTAGCTCTCCACCACTGGCTCCCATCCAAAGATCCAAATCACCATCACCTCCTAAATCTCCAACTCTCATACCATTAGAGCTATTCTTCACACCACCTACATCTCCAAACCCATTTTTGGAGGACTTGCCTCCTAGGCCCAATAATCCACCTCCATTACCATCCTTTGGTACAATTAAGCGAATAGCTCATGAGTCACCACGTCTATCTTTTGACCCAAACGCCCTGTTAGGGCCTCAACCTTGTCTTTTTCATCCTATTCACCATGACATTCATGGACCTTTATATGGGGATCATGCTCTACCTCCAACATCCTTGTCTCCTCATATAGAGGACATCGATGAATCCATGTGGGAAGATCACCCACATTCTAAAGTGGAGATAGAAGCTGAGCTAAACCATCTCCACAACTTCTCTAATATGGTGGACCCTCACCTTAGTGAAACTATGCAAATTCAAAATGCTTTGCTAGCCTCCCAAATCACCACTCTAACCACCAACACCAACAACTCCACCATTCCACCACCACAAAATCATGAACCATATTACCCACCTAGACACGGTTTGTTAGGAATTGAAAATTCCATGTTAAAGTGTCGGTCACTCCAATTATGGTCTAGCATATGTTAGCTCGTAGACATGTCGTTATTTACGTTATTTAGTAAGTTTATTAGTTAGTTTCTAGCGTAGATTAGTTTAGTGTAACACCATGGAGGAAGGACGGGTCTTTACCCACTGTATGCCTGATCCACAGTCAGATAAGATGACGTAGTATTTGTAACTATAAATACCCCTTCCATCCTTGAAAGGGGTGGTGCTTCATAATCTAACCTTTCATTTTTGTATTACAAGTCTCTAACAAGAATACCCTCTCATCTCTTTCTCTCTCTAAACCATGGCATACTTGATTCATCACCAACCAAGGCCACCTAAATCATCATCAACACAATATTTATGATCCTACAAATGATATCAGAGTCATGGTTATTGTGTTTTGTTGATTTATTATGGTCTTTTGATTCTTGTCAAAACTGTTTAGTGTACTTTGTGTTGGTCGGAAAATAATTTTTTCGTATTATGTGGGTAAACAGTTTTAAAACTATGTTCTATGTATCCTTGTTTTGGTCAAAATGCCATATGGTCCATTCTTGTTAACATGTTTGTTTTGTGTCAACTTTTTGTCCAACCAGTATTGTTTCTTATCATTTATATGACATCTTTGTACCATTTTTGTGAAAAGCACGGTCATCTGGTGAAATTTTTTGTGATCAAAAACTGTAAAAAGAAAGAGCTTCTCAACGTTTTCTAGTTATATGAATCTAATCATATTCACGTGGTCAAACAAGGCAAAAAGATGAATTCTTTAGTCATTTTTCTGGGTAAGTTTGAAGATGGTCGGAAAATGGTCGGAATAACTCGCCGGAAAAAGTAAAAAAAGTGCTAGCAATTTGTCCTATTTGTCCAGATTCATTGTATTCATAGCGACTTGACTATTGAGTCAACTGTCGTAGTGACTTGTCGCAAGAAGCGACTTGACAGAAAGGTAGAAGAAGAAATGACCACAAGACCACGACCACAACTTATATACCAAAATACTTCTCAATGAAAATGACCACAAGATCTGAAACAAACCTCACGACCTCAGTTTCAAACATCATTGGTCCATGGTTAAGTTAACAAAAATGAGACGACAAAAAGCTATAGCAACAGATCCGAAACAAATCAAACCATAAATCTATCCTAAGGACTACAACTGCCAACATCTTCGATCTATTGTTCACAGTATTGTTGTGATCTCAGATATCGTTCGAATACATGATTTTTCAAGATCTCGAGGGTCATTTATCTCGAACTCATCATAATAGATCTCTTTGTATTTAATCATGTTACAACCATCACAGATTCAAAGATTAAAAGGAGAACAAAAAGGTAAATATGAAAATGATCTCAGCTTTGATCCCTTGTGTGCGGTTCATAGAACACATAGATCTATAAAGATCTATACACAAAAGAAGTAACTTCATTGATCTTAAATGTTTGATTATTATCCGAATGTTAGAATCAAGATCAAAACCATGAAAGGTCTCATCCTTAAATTCTTAATCGGTTTAAATGTAATTTCATAAGAAAGGACCGATCTCAGTTTGTTCCATTTGTGTGAGGTTATACTAACTCATAGATCACGAAATATCCATACACAAATGAACGTATACCTCATAGATCTATTTAGGGGTTTCACTCCTTTTGAATATCCGAATATTTAAGATAAAACATCTAACAATATTGTTAAATGTTTTCTCTTGATTCGGTTTAACTAAACAAAAAGGAATTAATTTGAAGGAATGAAGTACCTATCCATGATCTTCGTGAATATTGAATCCATTTCAAGCCTTTATGCCATCCCTGTGGCGTTAATGTCAAGCTCAACCCTTCCTTGTGGTGAGACTAAAGTACTTCTCAACATCTTCATGTGTATGAGCATGGCTGATTTTTGTTTGTAAAATCTGATTTAATTGAAAAGGGGTGTATGATTAAATGAGAATGATTTTAGGGTTTGGTTAAAGGTATTAGGGAAGATATGCAATTCTGTTGATGTTGCGTTTTGAAGAGAAGCAGGAATGGGACGAATGGATTTTGTTATTGGAACGTTTTTTACTGATGAATGTAGTAGGAGGCGTTTTTTTTGTGAGAGATTATTTATGGGTGGTGTGAGTAGTTTTAGGGTATGAGAATGATTAACTTATT
>OU343218.1:10153328-10172394 GCA_910596185.1 Chrysanthemum makinoi
ACTTCCTGCTTCATATCATGTTGCATCATCACATATCGTATAAAGGAAGGAGTCAAGGAAGGTGAAAGAATTTCTTTTTGGTGAAATCAGCAGATGAAGCACAAAGGACATATGTGGTCATCTTCATCATCATCGTTTTCATCAATCCATCCTTCCCATTTTGATCCTTAGCTTCTTCGTCGACGGTCATGCATATCCAATCATCGAGATAGAATGAATGGGTGGTTATGCAAGACTTCACAAACGCATATCCAAAGATCTAGTGTGAAAGATATGAGCGATCATGCATATCCAACAACCTGTTAGATGTTGGAATAGATGATATCAACTAGGTTAGGATTAGTAGTTCATGTAAAGCACTTTCCTTGTAGTTGCATTTGATGTTGATTGTACTCTGTAGTCGAAGTCGTGAAACTGTTTCTCGAATTAATGAATGAACAATTTGCTTCAGTACTTTTCTTGAATGAACATTGTAACTTCAGTACTTTGTCTTCAGTAGAAACAAATAACTCACTTCATCACTTTGAATTCAGTAGAAACAAGCTTTAGAGCTTTCTTGACTATATTTCAACTTAACAACCATGGTAAATTCCAACTGAATAACCAATCTGCAAATCATAACAAACACAGAGAAACACATAAACCAAACAAAGACAAACAAACTATCATTACATTAGCTGGTTAGTGTTAGAGAACATAATCATAAACCAAAAATCAAACAAATTTACATAAAACAATGCAAAGTATACACAAATCCTCCCCTGAGGCCTATGCCTCCCCTTAAACTTTGCATTTAAGGGTTAAGCATACCAATATGGACCACAAGGTGTTGAAACCTTGGTCCATCAAAAGCCTTTGTTAACAAATCTGCCACATTATCATCAGTGTGAATTTTAACCACTTTTATCAAATGTTTGTCATATGCATCTCTTATAAAGTGGTGCCGGATTTCAATATGTTTTGTTATTTGACCGTGAAAAACTGGATTTATAACAATGCATATGGTACTTTGATTATCAATAAAAATTGTTGTGTTCATGAAATTATACCCATAATCCAACAATTGATTTTGAATCCAAAGAACCTGTCCACAAAGCAATTGGCAGACAGCACGTACTCGCTCTCAGTAGATGAGGTAGCCACAATAGTCTGCTTCTTGCATTGCCAAGAAATCAATCTCTTTCCAAGGAATTGGCAACCTCCAGTGGTGGACCTCCTATCCAGATTTGCACCAAAGATAGTCACTATCACTAAAGGCTTCCAGCTTAAATGGAGATTCTTTTGGGTACCAAAGGCCTAAATGAGGTTGGCCTTTGAGGTACTTAAAGATCTTCTTAACAGACATTTGAGATGGGAAGTTAGTGGAGTAACTTGATGTCGAGAACACACACTTACAGACAAAGTAATATCATGTCGTGAAGCTGTTAGATACATCAAAGAACCAATCATATATCTCAGTAAGGTGTACATTCACTGGTGGATCTATTTCATTGTTGATTTTTGACTTTGGAGCTTCATAAGGTGTAGTGGCAAATCCTCACACTTTCCATTCCAAACTTCTTTAATATGTCCCTCACATATTTGTCCAGACTTATAAAGATACCATCGGTTTCACGAACTTGAAGACCCAAAAAGAAAGTCATTTCTCCCATGGCACTCATCTCAAACTCTCCCTTCATTAGCTCCTCAAACTCCCTGCACCAAGCTTCCTTTGTGGATCCAAAATAATGTCATCCACATACACTTGCACAAGAATAATGTCTGTGGAATTCTTCTTCAGGAAAAGTGTTTTATCTATGGCACCTCTTCGATATCCATGCTTCAGCAGAAACGATGAAAGCCTAGCATACCAAGCTCGTGGTGCCTGATGTAGTCCATAGAGAGCTTTGACTACCTTGTAAACATGAGTAGGATGATCAGGATCTTCAAATCCTTTAGGTTGAGTGACATAAACCTCTTCTTCTATTTCACCATACAGAAAGCTTTTAACATCCATTTGATATACCATAAATCCCATGTAGGATGCATAAGCCAAGAAAATTCGTATGGCCTCAAATCTAGCCACAGGTGCAAACACTTCATCATAATCAATCCCCTCCTCTTGTCTATAACCCTGAGCAACCAATCTTGCTTTGTTTTAAATGACAACACCTCTTGCATCTCTCTTATTCTTCAAAATCCATTTAGTACCAATTGCATACTTGCCATCAGGTAGTGGTACCAATATCCAAACTTACTGATTTTGAAATTGTTGCATCTCTTCCTGCATTGCCTCAAGCCAACTTGAATCTTCAAGAGCCTGAGTAACACTGGTTGGTTCCACTTGAGAAAGAAACACAAAATGCAGACAATGTTCATAGTCTGTGTGATTGTCTCTTTGCTAATCTGAGACATAAGAGAGAAAAGCCACTTGACCATATTTAGAACTTGCCACAGTACCCCTTGTTCTAACAGGTGCATTAGGATCACCAATAATATTGGACTATGGATGAGTATTGTGATTCCTTTTTGTAGCAGTGGTGTTGACTTCAATGGAAGAATCAAGATTAGTAACAGTAGGTTCAAAATCAGTGTCATAAGAAGGTGAGGTGAAGATTCCAGCTTTGGGTTGATTATTACCAAGATCCGAGGGTCTTGGAAAACGAGTATAAGGATCTCCAAAGTCTGTGGACACTCGAGTAGAAATGGGAGTAGAAACAGCATAGCCTTCAGCAGAAATGATAGGAGAAACCGGATCATGTTCAAGAGAATTGAGGCTTCCACTTATTGTTTCACTTGCACTCTCCTCAGCATTCCTTTCAGCATCTAGATTAGCTGCATACTCTTGTTTCTTCAACCTAGCAAGATCCTCTGCATAATTGGACTCGTCTTCTCTCTCAGCAGAAGTAACTTTAGAAGTGTCACCTGAAAAATTGTTAGGGGAGAAAGAAGGCACTACAATGGGTTGCTCATCATCTTCAAACTCACTTTGTCGAATCAGCATCCGGGGAATCTGCAGTTGTTAGTTGGAGACTCTTGAGTATCTGCTTGTTGGTTAGCCATATGTCTAGAATAACCTAAATAATCGTTATAATCAAGGTCAAAAGACCAAACATGACCCTGTCCTTGAACATTAGGCTTGTCTTCTAGAACCTCGATTCAATGTCTCCTCAATCTTTTTAGCAGATAAATTGTAAACTCATGACGCCTTACTATGAGCAATATCCCACAATGTAACCATCATCAGCTTTTTCATCAAATTTGCCCAAAGGATCACTTGTATTCAGAATTGTCACTTGACAGCCAAAAGGTTTAAGGTAATGTATAGCAGGAACTTTCCCATAGAGAAGTTCATATGGTGTTTTGAAGTGTGTTCTAGTAATGGACACTCTATTCAAGACATAACAAGTGCCTACAGCTTCAGTCCAAACATGGTGGGTAACTTAGAGTCCCAACATAGATCTTGCAGCCTCTATCAAGGTCCTATTTTTCCTTTCTGCCACCCCATTTTGTTGTGGGGTTCTTGGAGTGCTATAGTCCCTTTTGATTCCTTTAGACCTACAGAGTTCTATAAGTATAGCATTCTTGAACTCTGTCCCATTATCACACCGAATTCCTTTAACCTTTTGGTTCAACTGATTCTCAATAAGGGTAATGAACTCTTTCAAAGACGGAGATGTTTCATCTTTGGTCCGTAGAAAGAATACCCAACAAAATTTGCTATAACCATCATGATCACTAGACAAAAAAACTTTTGATCAATGCTTCTAACTTGAGTTGGACCAAACAGATCCATATGAAGCAACGAAGAGGTTCAAATAATGCTTATAGCAGTCACAGCTTTGTATGAGGCTCTATTTTGCTTTCCTTTATTGCAGGCAACACAGTGATGATCATTAGTAAATACTTTGGAAGGAAGACCTTCAACAAGACCCAGTTTAGAGAGCTTGTTTATGGTCTTGAAGTTGACATGGGCCATCCTTCTATGCCATTTGGTAGACTCATCCAAAGATGCTTTAGCCACCAAACAAGTTAATTCACCTTCTGGTTTAACATCAGTTAAGTTGAATGTATAGAGATTGTGATTCCGAGGAACTTTCAGTAGAATTGAAGTGTCTTCTGGGAGTTTGTAGTCTTTAGATAGCACAAGACATTCATCCTCTGTGAAGAGTACTTTTTTCTTGGTGTCACAGATTTGTGAGACTGAGAACAAATTGAAGTGTTGGAGTTCCTTGACATAGTATACATTCTCAAAGTCCAATTGAGGTGTTTTGATGGTCCCTTTCCCAGTAATTCTTCCATCACTTCCTCCAAAGG
Source organism: Chrysanthemum makinoi (assembly GCA_910596185.1). Classification (NCBI taxonomy): domain Eukaryota; kingdom Viridiplantae; phylum Streptophyta; class Magnoliopsida; order Asterales; family Asteraceae; genus Chrysanthemum; species Chrysanthemum makinoi. The sequence continues at coordinate 10,157,625 of OU343218.1, forward strand.
TTACATTGCCTCCTCCTTCAATTGATACAAAGTTATGCATCATATCCCTGTTTCCTGACATACTTCTAGAACAACCACTATCAACAATGCCAACATCTTTATGCTTAAGAGGATGATTCTACAACAACAAAAATATACAAAATATTAGTACACTATTGAGGCTCAAGTCATTGCGGACTTGAACCTGCCTTGTGGATCATATGAATTATGCCATGCTGATGTATAGGATCCACTATTGTTCTTGGGTTTCCATTCACATTTAGGTCCCTTTTTATTCCAAGAACAACCTGCTGAGGACTTGACAGCAGTATCCCAGTTCCCTGTCTCGTCAGTCATTGAGTCAACATATCCAGGCCAATAACCATTCTTAAAGTATGAACTTGTTGGTTGTACATATGGTCTTGCAACTGGTCTTCTCCAAGGAAAAGGAGAATTAGTTGCTTGTGGAACATAAGGGGGTATAGCATTAACATTGGTCCACATTGGTCTAGATATCCTAGAATCATCACACCTACCCATCTTTTGCTCATGAAAGTTACAATCCTTAATTAAATGAAATTTACTTCTACATACAAAACATGTCTTCTGTTTAGAAGATTTATTCAAACCAAAAGATGTTCTATTACAAGCAAGTATTCAAACCAAAACCATGAAAAGGATTGTTTTTAACAATATTATTATGCAAAGAATTAAAAGCAAGTCTTCAGAGGCAACTGTCTTGGAAGAGGATTCCTTAGCAGCAACTCTGACATGCTTATTGGTAGTCTTGGGTGCAGGCATGGGTGAAGACTTGGAAAGGTCAGACTTGGGAAGGTCAGGACTTGGGAAGGTCGACTTGTCATTTGAATCACACTCTGTAGACCCTTGCTCGAAGACTTGTCCTAACACAAGAGACAAAGTCATTAGAAGAAGTATCAGGGTATGGCAAGTCAGTTGACTTTTTGCCATAGAGATGATGTGATCCATCAAAGTCATCAGGAAGGGTAAGGTCAACAGGCATAGGTATTCCTCTAATAGATCCACGTACAGCATGTAGGTCACCTTTTTAACATAATTAGCTAAGCTTACTGCTGTGGATTTCGTGTGTCATCTCTAGCTTCTAATCCTACATATTTCTTAAAGCCTAAACCTATCCTGATTAGGAGCTTGACTACTATATAAATGACTAGCTAATTTTTTCCATTTAATAACCATTCGTTATGCCTAGAAATTTCCTTATCTAGTTTCTCTTTAAGTTCTAGATTTTCTGACACTACATCTGCTCTCAACTTCTCAGAATATTTCAACTCATTCTTAGCACATTCAAGATCCCTTTCCAACACACTTATTTTCTCAAAGATAAGCTATTTGATTCTTCTAAAACCAAACCTTTTGTCTTTCTAGTGTTTTTAAAGCTTGTTTATAAGCTTCAACTTCTACAAAGTATTCATTATATTTAGGTTTCAAAATATCATAAGCTTCTTTTAGTTCCTTATAACACTCACTACAACCAAACAAACAATTTTGTACCTGAGAGATGCCCATCAAGGCAATCTGATCATGACTATCCTTTGAAGTACGACTTGCAATCAAACCAACATTATCGGTCCATCATTCTCGGCTCATGATGCTTCCAGTCCACGTTGTCAAGAGTGACCAAGGCTTCGATCCTTTGAAGTTCTAGATTCCTCGATTCTGCGATAAGTAGAGTATCTCGACTCATCACCGTTTCCTGTCTTTGCATTCTCTGGAGAAGTGACCCATCTGTTGACATGTGAAGCATTTGACCTTCCTTTTGTCAAACCTTGTCGGATCTCTTCCTTAGAATCCAAACCTTCTGCCAGCCTTGCGCTCAAAATTTTGATATCCATGGACAGGCCACCACCGCCAACTTCACTTCATCTCTTCCATCTCCAGTGGATCTACTTGATCTAAATCCTCATATGCCAGTTCCTGCTGAGGATCATAATCAGCAATGAAGGATCCAAGCACATCTTCCATTATACCTCCAGATTTAGAATTTGATGGAGTGGTAGTGTAAGATGATGATGAGTAAGTTGGACTTGGACCATGACTCATCGTAGGGGTAGAGGCTCCAATGAATGCAGTGTGACTTGCAGTAGATGATGATCTAAAAGGACTTCTTACATCATGTTCAAGAGCTTTAAGTTTGTTGTACAACTCATCAAAAGTAAGCATATCCAAACCACCTTTTGCTTTTAAAGCAATGCTCACTTGTAGCAGGGATGGAGGTAATGATCTCAGGAACTTAGAATTACAATCATCATTATCTGGCTTTGCCTGTAGCTGATTTAATTGACTTAAGATCTTGTGAAACTTGTCGTAGCCCTTGTGAATTCCTTCCTCTTCGGAGATTTGAAAGTCTTGAAACTGTTGTCACAGCATGGACTTTCTCATTCTCCTAGACTTCTCATTCCCACCGAACTTAGCCTTAATAGCTAACCATATGTCCTTGGCGTCTTCCACAAAGTGAAAATCACTTAAGTGATCCTCAGGAATAGCTTGAAGAAGAATGGTTCTTACCTTGGTTTCTCTCGAACCGCCAAGTAACTCTTCGCCAGTTTTGGGAGGAACATGAGTCATCTTACCGCCTCAGTTTGATTTGACTGACTTATGAGGGACCCCGACTTTTTGGTAGTTTTCTTCAAACTATTTCCCTTTAGCACTATCTCCCATAGATTCCAATCAATGTTGGAGATCCAGTTCACATTTTCATCATGCCCAAAGGTCATACTCCTCCCTCTTTAGGTAAGGAAACTTAGCATTGCTGTTGGAGAGACTAAGATGTTGCAGATGGGTGGTGTTATGGTTGTTGGTGATTTCAACATCAACGTCTGATCCAGGCATAGTGAGTTATGTATTGGATGTATTGGTGTTTAGAAAAACCTGTCCTTAGTATCGTAGAGACTCTCACGAGGCTCTGATACCACTTGTTGAAAACTAACAGACCTTGATAGATCTTGAGCTTCGTAGATCGTTAGTATTGCCTGTGTAATCACAAACAAACTAAAATAAAATCTCTACAGCTTGTATTATGTAGCGAAATATAAACACAAGTATGAAACGCTGATAACTAAGAACTTCTTTGATCCTCTATGGATCGTTATATTAAAAACTTGTTTTAAGCACACATACATAATTCATTCTATTGTGTTCCTTTTATAGACAAGGAACCCTAATCAAAACCCTAAACCGTTTCCCAAGAAACGTATAAACATAAAACTAAATAAGATATACACAATCACTTCCTAATAAAGCTCATGTATATCCAAACTAAATAAACTAAACACGGAATAATAACCTCTACAGAAACAAACTAATCTTCAGCAGAACTATGTCTTCAGCAGAAACCATACCCTTCGGCAGAATCCATTTAGAAGAAACAATAACATAATTCGTACTTCAGATAATTCCCAACAGAGTTGGTAATTGCGCCAACAGTTGGAGAAAAGGTAGTGTGTCCATCATGACGTCCTTTAATGACACATCTACCTAGTATATATCATGGTCCGATTTCTTAACTTCAATACATGAACTTTGGGCAGACAGTAAGTGTTGATGACTTGGTTATGGATTTAGATTATTTGCTTGATTTTTATTTTACACCATTTATATATCCCATGTCTTATCCTACCCTTTAGTCATGAAGCGTATCTAGGTGATGCAGCGAGCAATCTTTGGTGTCTTGGCCATGGATTTGGTCATGTACCATTGGTTTTTTCCACTTCGCTGTGATATGTTAGTAATGACGAGTCACCCTTAACCTTTGTCGTATCTACCCATATTGCCTTCAAGAATTGTTTAGCCCTTAACTCTAGTGGTGGAGATTTGTGTAACCGCCAAGCTTATGATAGAATACATGTTATGACTGTGCAATTGAGTGATCACCCCAAAATTGACACTTAGAATAGTTGAGAGATTTTAGTGTTTCGTTCCCATTTCGTGAGGTGTTCGGATTTTTTTTAGTCTAGCATAAGGGATTTGTAAACTTATATTTTCCAGGTAATGGGAGATATCTTTTTAGGAATCTATCTAATAAGGTCTACTTGAGGGCAAGTAGAGTTCAAGTGGGGGATATTTGATAACATCAAATTATCCACTAATATTAAGTGTCAAATTTCCCCCGATAATGCTTGTAATTTATATCATTTATATGGATTTACACTTTTTTTCCATTATATTTCACTTTCAGGTAAATTACGAGCATTGGAGCTAAAGAGACGCGGATTTGGAGAGTTTATTGAAGATTTATCATAATATGCTCACTTTGAAGAAGTTACGACGTAACTACTCTCCACATTACGCCGTAAATAAAGCGTGGCTCAGAAAACCAACTCATCAGAAGATTATGGCGTAACTCTATCCATGATTACGACGTAACCATATTACGTCAAATGACGTTTCGCGCCGCTACTAATTACGCCGTAACTCATGCAACAACTACGGTGTAACCTATATTTATTGAAGATGCGGCGTAACTCCTTCCAGAGGTTACTCCGTAACCAACATTATTAGTGCAAAATACGAATAATTGTATGTTACGGCGTAACTCTTTTAATAGGTAAGCCGTAACCAGATCTGGCCTATAAATACCCGATGATTTCCAAAGATTTCAAATCATCCTATTTCACACACAACAATCGTGAACATGAGAAGAAGTCGGGGCGATCTAGAGGAGCATACGGATCTATATCCAAGGGAGAAATCACTCCCCTACGATAAGCATTAGCTTTTTATCTTTTCTTTACTTTCAATTCATGTATTTCGTAACATTAAACAATGAATTGATTGTTATAGTTAATATGAACGGCTAAGCACCTCTTGGTGCTGGACTAGTTATGATTCCTTAATTGTTTTGTTTGCATTTACATTTCTTCCGTATAATTATTTTTAAGTGTATGCATGCATAGTTTGTTGGTAGCTACCCTTGTTTCGGTAGTTTTGAATGGCGGTAGAGGCTAGTTGCTTAGGAGATATGACCAACTGACCCTAAGTGAGTAGTCTGAGACGGGAAGAGTAAGATATGACCAACGGATGACCCTTTCTACTTGTGTGATTTGACCAACTGATCACCTACCGTTTGGATGAACTTAAGAAGTAAGGGGTGAGTGTTTAAGTTGCTAGTGCCCGGGCACTCACTATTATAAATCTAGCATGTAGCGGTACTTAATGACTTGGCTTAGGGGACCAGGAACAACTGGACTTATGAGGGGACCCTGACTTCTCCAGTGGGACCCTTTGCTGATAGGTTAGGACGAACTAACCAAATGATGTCCTACCGACTTTGACCCCACCTGAAGTAATTGGAAGTAATTAGACGTAAACATTACTAATTAGGATGAGTAAGTAGGTTAGCACCTCTCTCCTCTATTGATAACATCTTTCACCTTTATTTGCTTTAGTAGTTAATTCCATATCAAAATTATATTAAAATATGTGACACCTAGACTTAGTATAAATCCACACACATAGCTCTTGGGATGACCTCAGTTTTACCGATTACTACACTACACACGACCGGGTACACTGCCCATTAGTGCATTAGGGTAGACCATAGGTATAACGAGTAATTATAAATATTAAAACCTGGTCAGTAAAACCTGCATCAAACATCTTCAGCTTCTCTTTGATTTTTATGGCGATTTTCCTTTGTCTGATGTTGTGTGCTAACCCTTTTTTAAAGAAGAAGTAGTTATTTTTTACTTTTTCTGCCCCTTTCCCCTTTCTTTACCTCGCATATTTACAGCAAGATTTTTACTGTTCTTGCATGCGTTGGCATTAATTCTCATTTATTGTTTTGTTGATAGGCACATGCCTAGGCTCGTAGCCTGAGTGTCTGTTGTTCCTGTTGGATTTGACACAATACTTCTTGGGAAGGAACGTGAATCTGTACTTGCAGATTTTCTCTCCTTTTTGAATATTTGGATAAGGTTTATCCTTTTGCTTCCGCCCTTGCTTCGCCTTCTATTTCGAGACAAAATCCTTTCCTTAGTTTTTGTTATTTCCCATATCTGCCATGATTCTTTGCATATTTCTATCGGATCATTATCCCTTCCGGCAATAGTATGTAACCACAGATGTTTGTGCTTCTTATTCTATGGGCGCGATTTCTGAAGGGTTTTTTCGTTATTCATAGTGTGTTTCGGTGTTCTTCATCCTTTATTGTGGCTCCTTTTCGTGCGGCCATCCACGGTTTGGTTTGTTATATAGTGGCGAGATGTTTCTTTAGCGCTTGTATTTTCTTTTTTGAGTCTGCTCGGTTGATGGATCTAAACACACACCTTGTGTTAGTGATATTTTTAGTTATATTAATAAGCATACGGAATATACTTAGTAATACTTAGAAGACGGATTGTATGATGTAATGTAAATGAGAACAGTTTAACACTAAGCTTCAATATTATTAAGAAATAATACGAGTGATCTTGCTTATCAATAGGGTTACACCTTGAAGCTTATATGAATGATACGTATACAAAGCAATGACCTAGGATCTCCTTTTATAGCACAAGGAGTCCTTTACAAGATAAGTATAAACCTAACATTATAGAATCTACACAAGATCTTTTCTATACTTATCACTATACGAATACATAACAATTATCCTAACAGCAGTGGTAATAATGTATTAGTAGTGGTAATGAGTTTCCATTGCTAGTGTAATCTTTAGCAGTGTTAACCACAAGCGTATCAGGGGTAACTGTTATCTTTATTCCCAACAATCCTCCCCTAAACTTATGATTTCTCTGCAAATCAATAAGTTTCTTCAATCTTCATTATCTGCAAGGATTTGGGAATTCTTCCAAACACTTCATCTTCTTCTCAATGCTTGAATAGCTCTTGAACATTGATCTTGAAACCTGAGTAACAATGCTCTGACCTTCTCACTATCTTCATGAACTCTTATAGTAGTACCACATCAAATGAGAGTTCCACTGAGTGGATATTCTTTCTCACAAGCATGAATGCATCTACTCCATTTCTGTGTAGAAACATGATGAACTTCACATGAATCATAATAGAACCATTTAGTACCAGGACATGAACATGAGAATTTCCAAAAATCATCATTAGTATCTGGTTCATAGAGCCTTCTAACATTAACCCATAACTACATATCCTTCATATGTTTGAGATCTTCAGCATCAAACCTTTCTTGAACTAATTTCCATAGTGTATCAAGATCATCTCTGTCACAAGCTTTGATGAGATCTTCAAATTGAATGAATGATGAAGTTTCACCACCTAGCCTTGTAATCTTCCATGTTAGAGCAAAGTTGCTAGGAGTAAACACTTCCCAGTCAATGATAGGATGTCCGACTTGCAATGGTTCGGGATAAAAGTCTTCTTCTTCTATCACAATCATTTCAAATTGTTCTTCTGAATTTCTCGGTTGGAACTTCTTGTTCTTCAGCAAACTTTGTCTTCTTTAATGTCTGAGATTCACTATCTTTGGCCTTTCTTTTCAAATTAGGATACCTTCTGGCTTCTTCTTCAGAGTCCATTGGAATAAAATCTTTATCTTGTCTTTAAACTCTGTAGTAGATACTTTCAACTTTATCATCAGGCATTCCTTTGAATTGATGTCTTTTCTAGCCACCAACCTTGCAACAATAATCTTTCATTATTGAAATCACATGTGCCTTTGTTGATTGTCTTGGTTTCTTTTGGCCCTTCTTGACTGAAACAATAGCATCTTGAAGTGCTTGATTATTCTTCATCTGAATAAAGTCCTTTAACTGTGTTGTTCTTTGATCTTCAGTTAAAGACTTATCAGCTAGTAGGTTAACTGCTTTCTTCTTGATCACTGGATCATTTGCAATCAAGAAATCAATTTCTTCTTCAGTAGGTACATAGCTGAACTCTAGAGTCTTCTCTCTGAAACTTGTAGGTGGAACAGTGGATAGTGGATCTTCCATTGGATCTTCCATTCTATCCACCCTTTTAGCCTCCATAAAGCTTGCAATCTCCAATTCTTCAAGCTTTTTGTTTTCAGCAACTTCAACTTCATAAATCTTTCTTGCAACTTCAGCATCATGAGCAATCCGAACTTGTTCTTTCTTTGAAATCTTTCTTCTTGTTTGCAGTGGCAACATCATGTCCAACAGTGGGAACTTTTGTCTTTGCAGTGGAAATTGGATTAGTGGTAAAATCAGCAGTTGCAGTACTAAAAATATCTTGCTCTAGTTACTCTTCTTGAGTATCTGCTTCCTCTGCACCTTTACTAGAAACACCTTCATCTTCAAAATCAATTCTCCTCCCCTGAGTTTCAGCATCTGTTTTCCTCCCCTGTTTGGGAGAATTTCCAAAATCTTCATTAAAATCAGCTGAATTACCATCATCAGGTGAGGATGGAGATGATATCACTAACTTTGCAGTTTTTCTTTGCTTCAACCCCTGCAACTCTTTCTTCAAGTTCTGAATCTCTTCTTTCAACTGCTGATATCCTTGGCATGTTGCTCCTTCAGGATGTACCAAGTCTTTCTCCGAGAGATTCAACCCGCTTAGCTAATTGTGTACAAAGTGCCATCAAATCCATAGGTTGCCGACCGCCTCAACACTTCCAAGCTGTGTGACTGTTGGGAGAGGTGAATCATAGGGCATTGGCTCAGATTCCTCCCTAGTTGGACTAGGTTGAAGCCCAACCACCACTTATTATTCCTAAACCAAAAGGATCGGGGACATGCAGTTGTTGTAATGAGAGAAGTTGGTCTGTTTTGACCTCCTCCTCATAGGTGTGAGCTGGTGGAGTATAATCAATGTTTGGAACAGTGATTATTAGTGAATTTTGTACCTGTGAAATCTTTGCAACCATTTGAGGAAAAAGTGGTGTAATAGTCCTATTGCCATTTTTGTTCATGTTTTGAAAAACTTTAGGCTTAAGGCAACGGATCTTAAAAACTCTTGTATGGGGTTGCAGCTGAAATTCATTTAACACTGCTTGCACACACCTTGGATACATAAAAATTTTTGTTGAACTCTTTACATTGCCTTGCATACTTGTAAAAATATATTTTGACCAATTAAAAGTCCTATCTATGGCTAGACAAACCAAAGGATAAGCCATTGTTGAACTGAATTGTTCATAAGTTTTCTTAGGACTTAGGCAATGTAAAAGAGTATGTATCAAAAATCTCCAATGAGGACAGAAACCACTCTTTTTGAAAGTAGCATTTTTGTCAGTGGTATCATACCCCATGGATGAAAGATGTGTATGAATTTCTGGCATGGGTAATGTGATGATACCTTTGAGATCATCCAATTGGAGAATGATCCTCAAGGATGCCTCAGTAACATCAATAGTTACGCCGTCCACAGTAGCTCTAAGAGCATCCACTGTTTCATGTGTCTCTCTATTCTCAATGGTTATGGATTGAAAAGAAGTCCAAAACTGTTTGATTTGAGAGATATAGATTGTGGGATTAAGAAGTAAAGCATACCTTATATGGGTAGTATTTAGAAAGTCCACAATCTGATGAAAAATAGGGCCACTCTTCACGTTTGACTTTTGTAAGTAGGCCACTTGGTTGTGCTCATCTGCAAAAGTGATAGGTGCCATAAAATCTTTTAATGAAAAAGATATTGTGTCAGTATGAATTGTATAAAGAACTCGCCAATTGAAAGAGAAAGATATATAGTGTTAGGGTTTAAGAGTTTTGCGCAAGAAATATTATCTAAAGAAAGGATTTATCTTTAGAGGATAAATATCAATTTGGAAAGTAGATAATCTTCTAAAAATTTATCCTATATATATGGAAAGCAATTTCTCTTCAACTAGTAAAATTTATTCTCGACACAACAATTGTAACGACTAGATCAACAATGGTAAAAATAACACCGCTGTGGAAACCGTGAACTAGCAAAGTGGTAACTTTTCACAAAAGTTTTCAAAGAGCAGTGGTAAATAAAACATATAAAAAATTGGACTGCTCTTATCATGGTTTTTAGCAAACTACCAGCTATCAACGGATTTGATATGTCTTTACCATAAGCCGTTTGCTATGGACTAGCCAACTCTTAATCAGATAGAATATGGTGAGTTGATAACCATATAGTTTTTGGTAAACTATCAACGATAAACGGATTTGTCAAGTCTTTACAAGTAGCCGTTTGCTCTGGACTAGCTGATTCTTATGTGGATTAGACATGGTGAATCAATAACCATTTGTTGTGTGTCTCAGATACACAACTTTTAAGATCAACTCTCATCTTTGCTTCATAAAGGTTAAACAAAAATACAAGCAAACATATACAAACTGATACAACAATTTTAGTACCCAAAAGCCTCCCCTCAACACCAAAGGTCATTAGACACAAAAATTTATGGATTAAGCAATCCAATACCTGTTACCAAGTACTGAAATCTACCCACATCAAGTCTGTTTGTTAATAAATCAGCATAGTTATCATCAGTATGAATTTTGATAACTTGAATTAGCCTTTTCTCATAACAATCTCTTATAAAATGGTGTCTAATTTCAATGTGTTTAGTCTTAGTGTGTTGAACTGGATTCTAAATTATGCAAATGGTACTATTATTGTCAATATAAATGATGGTATTCATGAAATTGTACCCATAGTCCAAAAGTTGATTCTGAAGCTATAGAACTTGAGCACACAACTGCAGCCAGCATACTCTGCTTCAGGTTGATGAATTTGCCACCATTGTTTGTTTCTTGCACTGCCAAGACACCAATCTACTTCCAAGAAATTGGCATCTACCTGTTGTAGATTTTATATCTAAACTAGCTCTAGCATAGTCACAATCGAGTAAGTAACCAGGTTCTAGAGGAGATTCTCTAGGGTACCATAATCCCGGTGAGTAGGAAATGCTTTAAGATATCTAAAATCTTCTTCACAGCCAAAGGTGTGAGTTCCTGGAGTGACCGAAACCTTGCACAAGCACACACCGCAAACATAATGTCTGGTCTAGATGATGTAAGATACATCAAAGAACCAATCATAGACCCGTACATGTGCACATCAACTGCTTCACCACTATTTTCCTTCAATAGTTGATGTGTAGTCTTGTCTGCAGGGGTGCTGGATGACTTAGCATCAAAGAACTTGAACTTCCTTAGTATCTCAGCCACATATTTATCTTGATTGATGAAAATACCATCTGGCCTTTGCTGAACTTGAAGTCCCAAAAAGAATGTGAGTTCACCCATAGAACTCATCTTGAATTCATCTTTCATTAGCTTCTCAAACTCTTTGCACATCTCAGTCTTTGTAGAGCCAAAAATGATATCATCAATATATACTTGAACTAGCAAGATATCATTCTTGTCTTTCTTAATGAACAAAGTTTGATCCACTCTGCCCCTATGAAACCCATTATCAAGAAGATAAGTAGCGAAAGTCTCATACCATTTTCTTGGTGCCTGATGCAAGCCATACAAAGCTTTAACCACCCTGTACACTTTGTTTGGATATTCAGGGTCTTCAAAGCCTGGAGGTTGTGAAACATATACCTCCTCATCAATCTGCCCATATTGAAAAGCACTCTTTACATCCATTTGATAAACTTTAAAGCCCATAAAGGATGCATAGGCTAAGAACAGCCTGATTGCTTCAATTCTTGGAACTGGGGCAAACACTTCTTCATAATCAATACCCTCCTCCTGAGTGTGTCCTTGAGCTACAAGCCTAGCCTTGTTTCTGATAACAATCCCTCTTTCATCCTTCTTGTTTCTGAACACCCATTTTGTACCTATTACCTTCTTGCTAGAGGGTAAATCGCAAAGCACCCAAACCTTTTGAATCTTGAACTGAAGCAACTCTTCTTGCATTGCTTCCACTCAACTTTCATCTTCAAGTGCCTTGTATACATTCTTTGGCTCCATTTGTGACAGAAAACACATGAAAAGACATTCATTCTTGCCTTCATGATTCTTAGATTCATAGATTTCACTAATAAGTCCATGAATATCAGGCAGTTTTGTTTGTCTTCTAGTCTTCACTGATGAATTGACAGCCCCAATCACATTTTCAAAAGGATGTGATTTATGTATTGAAGTATGGGGAGTCTGAGGAATTGCAATCTCATTTGGCATATTTGAGATTTCAACATCATTGGCTTGAGCCGTCTATAATCGAGTTGTAATTTCCACTTCGGTGTTGCTTGGAAACTTCGGCCTAGCAGGAATCGAATTTCCACTGCTTTTAGGATCTTCATTGTTCATGTTGCTATCTCCTTCCTTTCCAAAATCATTAGAGGGTTGAGCATCTCCAGTCTTTGGAATATCATCAGTATCTGCATAGTCCCAAAGTGGCAAACTGAATTCATCTTGATCCTTGCTTGGTTCATCATCATCAAGAAACTCTTCTAATCCTGTAAAATCATAAGTATATGTACCTGTAGAGATAGGTACATAATTTATAGTATGGGTTAGAGTATCAAGATCAAACAGCCTTTCTGGACCAGTTCCTTTGACATTCACTTTGTTTTCCAGGAACTCAACATGCAGATTCTCTTCAATCTTTTGGGTTCTTAAGTTGAATACTCTGAAAGCTTTACTGACCATGGAATACCCAACAAAATACCCTTCATCTGCTTTTTCTTCAAATTTGCCCAGATAATCTATGGTATTAAGAATAGTAACATGACATCCAAATGGTCTCATGAAGTCTAGGATAGGGGATCTACCTCTAAATAACTCATAAGGTATCTTGTTCTTTGTTTTCACTACTAAAACCCTGTTTTGTACATAACAAGCAGTGTTAACTGCTTCAAAAAGTGATTGGCAATTTTGAATCTGCCAACATGGTTCTAGCAGCCTCTATAAGTGTCCTGTTTCTCCTCTCAGCAACACCATTTTGTTGAGGAGTTCAAGCAACACTAAACTCTCTTTTAATACCTTTATCTCTGCAAAAATCATCCATAACTCTATTCTTAAATTCTGTCCCATTGTCACACCTAATAATTTTAACTTTCATATCATATTGGTTTTCAAATTCTGTGATAAAGATCTTGAGGATGCCAGTTGTTTCATCCTTAGTCCTAAGAAAGAAAACCCATGTAAACTGCTAAAATCAGGTCACAACAAGACAATACTTTTTAAGATTTAAGCTGCTCACTGATGTAGGACCAAAAAAGTCCATATGTAACATTTGAAGAGGGTGAGCAATAGAGTTAACCAACTTTGACCTGCAAGAAGCTCTGTCCTGTTTACCTTTAAGACAAGCAACACAGGTTTGATCATTCTCAAATCTTTTCTGAGGTAATCCTCTTACCAAACTATCTTTGACAATCTTATTAATGGTTTTGAAATTAACATGACCAAGTCTTCTATGCCATAACATGGATTCATCCACTGTGGCCTTTGCAAAAAAGCTAGCATAATCATCTTTAGCAACAATGTTGTTCATATCAAAGCTATATAAGTTGCTTTTTCTAGGAATCTTAAGAAGAATCTGACTTTCATCAGGCATCTTAAAATCCTTAGAGAGAACAAAGCGATATCTTTAGTAAAAAAACATTGTTTTTCTTGTCACACATTTGTGACACACTAAAAAGATTATACTTAAGCTCTTTTACATAGTACACTGTGTTCAAAGTCCAAGTTACCGCTTTGATGACCCCTTTACCAAAGAATCTTTACCATTAACGCCACCTCCAAAGTCTGACATACCGTCCATCATAATGTTCAAAAATGAGATAGGACTTGTTTCCAGTCATGTTCCTTGAACATCCACTATCTTTGTAGCCTTGATATGATCTTTTTGTCCTTGGATGTTCCTGCACATATAAGAAAGGAGTTAGTTTCTTTTGGGGACCCAAGCCATGATTGAATTGGATGTGCCTCGTGTATCAATATAGTTGTATCTATCAAAGGTCATTGATACACCATTGGTATTGGTTGATGAGATAATTCCTTTATGTTTCCATTCCCAACGGTCTGAGGCCTTCACAAGCATTTCCATGTTTCCCTTGGTCTTGTTTACAACACTTGCGCCGAACTTTTGGTTGAGCAGTGGTAAATCGCCGGTTTAGATTTAGGTACCCACTGTTGGTTATTTTGAACCCTTTTAGTTCGAAAAGACCTTTTCCCTGCTTTGTGCATTTTGCAAAAGTTGTTTTAGATTTTGCACTTGTAACAGGTGATTTAGGGTGAGCAGTGTTAACAGTTTTTGCAGTGGCAAAAGTTTTAAGTCCACTTCTTATTTGAAATGCCCTTGGGATCATTTTGTTGTGTGAATTAGGGTGCACATTATTTTGAAACTTTTTAGACTCCATCCTTTTATTCCCAGGGACTTCCCTTCTCCCAAAATGATAGTCACAATTAGCATGTAGATGATTAAAGCTACCACAGATATAACATGCTTTATTGTACATCACAAAATTACTACCTAGTTGTTGTGATTTAACATGATTCCAAACTCCTCCTGGTTTCCTAAGAGTGATGACTTGTTCCTATACATCTCAAAGATACCTACAATTGATCTAGGTTTATTAGCTTGTTTCCTAGGTTCCTCTCAGAATAGTATTAACAACTTTGGGATAGAAGCTCTACATTCTTTCTAACATTCTCATCTACAATCAAGAGTCACTAGCATTTTCAAACATCAGCTTTCATGCTTAAGATGTTCCTTTTTCACAAATGTGTTCTTTAAAGGACCATATTCACGTCGAAGTTCCCCGAAACTCTCTAAGCATGTATGAGCTAAATCTATGCCTAGAGGTGATGGAACACCCCTCAGTGGTGGAGGAACAATATTGTATCCCATACCAGATGTAACTTTACTAGTAATTTGAGCATCCCAAATT
>OU343218.1:10172494-10336761 GCA_910596185.1 Chrysanthemum makinoi
TAGAACACTTGGAACAACAACTTGATAAAGAAATGGTTCAAAAGGATAGTTTTAGTGCTGCACTTCAAGTGATCTACAACCAATTTCAGTCATTCATCAGTGGGGAATTTACATCAGATTATGATCAAAACATGACTGAAATGTCTTTCAAGAAACACACTGGAATGGAAATTAGCATGTTCATAGAGACACTTATCCAACTCATGGATAATGTGGGAAAGTATATTGAGGAAGTTACTCAGACATATGAAAAAGTGGATGAGTGTTATGGGTGTAGTTGAGAGATTGTTGTGATAAGTTGGGTAATGTATCTATTGAAGAATCGGGTGTTGCTGAATGCAGAATGTCAGAGACAACAAATGATGATGAGTCGGGTAAAACACCAGATGATGGATCATTGACACTGAATCAGAGGCTTAGAGATAGATAAGCTTGACACAGCCAGTCGGTGTGACTCTTGTTACACATGATGTGGAGGGATATCGACTAGAATTTGAGCAGGTGTCATCTGATGAGGTACTCTTAACTGATCAACATAGTGCATCTGTTAAGGTACCTAAACATTCTGATCTTCATGCTAAACATGATTCTGATAAATGTTCCTTGGTTGAGGCTGAGTCTAATAATTTAAAAACGAATGATATGGTTGATAAAAAGGTTTTTGATGAACTTTCAAACAAATTCTCAAAACTTGAAAAACATTGCATTTCACTTGAAATTGCGATACAGAGTAAAGAGGAAAGTTTTCAAACTAAGAAACCATGTAAAATCCGGAATTTCCTGAATTTCGTGAATTTTTTGAAATAAACGATTTAAAAGCTCAGCTTCAAGCCAACAACTCGACTATCAACAATTTGAAGAAACATATTTCTGATATGCATGTGAAAAGTAATTTGGTTACAAGTAATTCTGATGTTAATACTATTGATAATATTCAAATGAGAAATGATGAATTAGCGGGTTGTGTGGCCAAATTACTAAAGAAAAATGAGTCTTTAAGAAAGCGTCACATAGAACTAAGTGACTCTGTCAAAGAAGCTAGAAAAAACTCAATGGAACAAACAAACTCTTTGATAGCAAAAATTGATGAACTCAAAGCTCAACTTCAGGAAAAGAGTTTCGCTATTGTTGCCTTAAAAAATGAGCTCAGAAAAACAACTGGAATAGTGTGAATACTAAGTTTGCAAAACCATCAATCTTGGGGAAACCAGTTATTAGACAACCGAATGCGTTTAGATCTGAACTACCAAAATTTTCAAAAACGCGGTTTACCTCCCAAGTTGATGCGAAACAAGTTTTGACAAAACCAGTCACTTCACCTTACTTGCCTAGGAAAAATGCTATGAATGACTTGTATAAGAACTCTTATCTAGAAATGGCTAGAAAGAAGGCACAGATTAAAAGGCGGAATTTTAGGTGCAAGACCTAGAGTGATGAATTCATTGAGATTTCAAGGCACTGCTAGTAGTTCTAAACCATTACCTAGGAACACTAAACTAAAGACTAGGGATTGGTGTGGATCTAAGAGTAGTTGCGTTTCGAATAAAGCTATTCCCATAGCAGATCACTCTAAGAACTCTAGATCTTTTTCTAAATCCAAACAAGTTGTTTGCTCAAATTGTATGAAATGCATCTTTAGGGGAAATCATGATAATTGTTTAACAAAATCCCTGAAGAAAGTAAATGCTCAGGAAAAGGTTCAACCTGTTAAGTCTAGGACTTTCACTAAGTCATCTTCTGTGGATATGAAGCAAAACAAACTGAAAACTTCGCCTAGATGGATACCAACTACAAAACCTTTGGAAACTAGGAATAAGGATAAGTCTTCCACTATGCATAAGAATATCAACAATCCTAGACCTTTCCATAAGTGGATACCATCTGGTAGAATGTTTAAGGATCTTTGGACTTAGGTGGATACCTACCGGAAAGCTATTTTCCAATGGCAAAATCAAGGTTGACCGTGAAGCCCCAAAGAGTTTGGATACTAATGTCACTAACCCATATATATGCAAACAAGCTTGTAATGTTAGTGCAGGTATTCCTTACTCGATTCTGCAGATGCTTCGATCCTTCATTACATGGACTGGCTTAAAGTATGGATAACAAATGGATTGATATCTCATAACTCACGGGTCCAAGTAACTCAACCTTGATATTCAAATAGGCAATGACGTATGAATACACCAGTTCATGCCTCGTTCTCTAAAGAAAAGAAAAGTGTACGTTTCAGTGCGCTTTATCTTCTGAAGAAGAGAAATCTTCTCATTATGACCATTCTCATCCACATGCTTCATACTTTTTCCATGCGCTTCAGTCATCAAGTGAACAGGGCTACCACTGATTGCTTTCTCATTCCACTTGCTCGATTATAATGAAGATGGCGACATCATGTGCTTATTTTGCGAGAGAGAAGTGTAAATAGAACATTCGGATGATTTTCACTTATTTAATCAAGAATGGCAACTCCGTATGCAATTCTTGAGGGGGAGAAGAAGTGTGAATTTTTTGCATGATTGATTGATATTTGAGAATATATGGTCAAACGGCTCCTAACTCATGTAAGAACCGAGATTCTTCTTATCGGATCATCTTCACATGTAGTTTCTTCTAAGAGCCGTTGGTTGACATCTTTACACGGGCTAATATGATTAAATGACAAAGTGCTTCTAGTTCTGGGTGATTTCTTTGATGAACATCTTTTTGTTCTTGTTTGATTGGGAGGGATTTTAATTAAGGGGATTTGCTATTTACAAGTTAACAGGAATGCCTTTGGTGTGAAGAAGATGTTAAATCTCCATTTCCCCATTCGGACAATCTTGAAGAAGGTCGAGTCTATAGTCTAATCTACATTTTCAGCTACATGATTAGAAGACTAAAGACGAATTGCATTTGATGATCTAAAGACTTCTTCTTAATCGGGGCTGAGAAGAACACTTGAAAATCTTCGTCAGTTTAGGGGAGAGCACTAATTAGGGGAGATTGAAAAGCCAAAATTTAATCCCCAATTAGACTAGTTCATATTCTTTAGCAATGATTCATTGCTTGATTTTTGATGACACTCCTCCTACGCCTAGTGCTTCAATTACTAAGGATAACTGGGATTCATTGTTTGGGATTCATTGTTTTTCAAAGATATGTTTGATGAGTACTTCCAACCTCTAACGAATGTTGATCATCCAGCTTCTGAAGCTCATGCTATCATGATATTGTAGTTACTTCACAAGGCATTGATAATGACTATCATGATATTGTAGTTGCACTACTGAATAATGATCCGCTCTTTGGTATTCCTTTGTCAAATCTTCATGGATTATTGTTCATGAATAATGATCCGCTCTTTGGTATTCCTTTGCCAAATCTTCACGGATTATTGTTCCTCTCATTGTGCACGCTATAATCAACCACATAAACATTAAGTAAAAATGACTTCCTCATCCGCTAGAAGACATTTTTAGTAAATCTTCCAAATCAGCTTCTACATGTATACCTTGAGGAAGAATGCATTGATGTTGAGGAATCATTTGCTCTGGTTCATTCATTGGGTCAATGTTCATCCGATTGTATGTTTATTCAAGTGTTGGACATTTGACACAAGTTGATTACTTCGAAGTTACTCTTTTATCACTTATTTGAGGTTGAAGTTGACATTCACAAAGGCGTGTTCTTATTTGATAACTTGCTCGGGCTTAAGAATTTGAGTTGAAGTCTTGGGTTATCTAGTTACCAGCATTTGAGGTGGATGGTTGAAGACCTGGTTAACTATCACCATTAGGAGTTACTTTGTTTTACTCAGTGTCACACGCATATGT
The DNA here is from genome assembly GCA_910596185.1 of Chrysanthemum makinoi. NCBI lineage: Eukaryota > Viridiplantae > Streptophyta > Magnoliopsida > Asterales > Asteraceae > Chrysanthemum > Chrysanthemum makinoi. The sequence continues at coordinate 10,176,307 of OU343218.1, forward strand.
CGGTGTGGATAATCGCAAGAGGTGTTAATGTCTCATACTTTTCTTGAGTAGTGAGTACTTAGAAATTTGCTTGAAGCATAAATTCTCGACACAGTTCTTCCATTATTAAGTGCAAGCTTAAGATACAAATGTGGGAATTTGACTTCAGTTTCAAGTTTGGTATATCGGGTATTTCTTCATCATGTGGTCACTTCAAATTATCTACATATGGGTTGATAAAGATAGTCAGAGAGAGTTTCCGTTGCAGTTGATTCTCACAGGATTCATTTGAGCTATTTGAGTTCTTCTCACATGATTTCGAGTTTTTGGGTATATTATGTTTTGCAGAATCTGAGGTATCAAAACCAGCAAAGGGGAAGGAGACATATATCTAAAAGCACAACGAGTACACATGATGAACTTAACACTTCTACTTGATTAATCATTGAGAAACTCGTGTTAACTCGTAGCCTTTAGTGTATTATTCCAACTAATTGGAGGAAATGGTCTCTGGAGACTTTTGGTATGTGTTACTTGGCGTTGGTTAGAAGAAATGTGATAAGAATATTTGGTTCGTGAGATGATATTGCATATCGACATCTTCTATATGATTTATGATAAAGTGCTTCCGGTTAGTGCTTCATGTACACAATGTAATGATGATTCGATGAGATCGCAAACGATCAGGGGAGATATATGTGTACATCGGGTCAAAACATATTCACATGATCGTTTTATCGTTATTCGGAGTTGACATCCATAGAGGAGATCAGTGATTCAACCAGTTACTGTGATGTCGTTGTCTCTACTCTGGTTGGGTACTTGTGTACATTATGGGCTGATTGGTTATATGGAAGATATTTGGAATGCACTAGGTAAAATGAAGATGTTGATGTATTGTTCCCTTGAATAGACAACTGGTCAATCTCGAAGAGTAATGTGTACATCGGAGGCGCACAGGTTCATGTGATCGAAGTTCATCAGTTATTCCGGATTTGATAACCACTTATACGATCTATGTTTCAACTTGTTACTTTGGTGTTCTCGTGTTCTTGAGGTGCGAGCTTCATTCAATGAAACTGTTTTCATTCATTTCTACTTCTTGGAAAATGGTCTTTATACTCAGTTTGTCGGTTTGAGGGGAAGCTACCAAAGATTCACTTGTTGAAGGCTCAAGTTCTTTCGACGATTCAAGAGCCTCGATTGCTTTGGTGGTGAAAGTTTAAGACATGATGACTTCTATCTTCTACAAAGTGCTGAATGATTTCCTTATTTCGGTACTCGTATCATCATCCTCTTAAACTATTTCTCTATATCTGTAAATATTTATCAAAAACCAAATACAAAATTATTAAACCAACAAAAAGAAAATAGAAAAATATAAAATCTACAAAAGCCCATAAAAATCAGAAAATTGAAAAATACCAAAAATATTGTTTTCTCAAGACATGTCTTCTGGTATCGATAACATCTACGGTCTTAGAAATGTCATTCAATAATGGCACGGGACTTTAGATGAAGTTCGAGCAGGAGGTGTAAATATTCCTTTCTAAACATGTCTCAAAAAATGGCTTGCAGTTATTTCAGACTGTGACCCGCGCTTAAATCATGGCTTGTTTTATTTCGAGATAGCAACCCGTTTTCAAGAAAGGAAAGTCTGCACTAAACATATTTTCAAAATATCGTGCACTTATCCTAAAAACAAATTTGAGGAAAGTATGTCGAAGGACTGCTGTTCCTACACAAATGTTTTTCCGTCTAAAATTTTTCAGAAAAATATTTGTTGTATTTCAAAATGGTGGAAAATGAGTTGCTTGAAAAATCAATCAGAATCAGAGTTTTCATATAATTTGAAAACTCAATCAATGACTTCAACGCTTTTAAATCTTTTATAAAATGAGTCATTGATTGAGGGAGAAAATGTTTTCAAATCTATATCATCTAACAGACTTTCTTAATTATCCTAATATGCTTAATTAAAAATGATGTTAACCTATGTTGAAGGACTAGGTGCCTAGGATAAGATTGTTAGGATTAGATGATTAGAGTTTGAGAAACACATTATTCCCATACATGTAAATGATTTGATTGATATGTTGCATTGACTTTTATTAGTCGATTGCTATTTGGGTGATGTCGACCACCATATATTTGTATGTGTGTTCACTAACGCATATGCGGTATATTGGTATAAAAGAATGTTTCCGATCAGGATCCCACAATTGAAGATGATTGGATGCCGAAAGGAAAGGGTAACTATATCTTGGGTTGACAAATGAAGAAAGGGAGCTTAATTGGACTTCTATGGAGAGTTGGCATAAATGCAACGTAAGAGGTCTCATTGCATCGGAGATGGTTTTCTTCTAAGTGATTGAAGAAGCGAGCTTAATTTGACCTCAGTTGGCATTCAAAATGCAACGTAAAAAGAAGTCTCACTGCATCAGCAGATGGTTTTTCTTCCAAACCCTACAACAACAACAACGGAAGCTTCTCAACCACTAATGTATCTTTGTGCGAGATACCATTTTTAAAACATTTTCTAAAACTTTGAATAAAATTGTTTTGAAAATGGAAAAATATTGTTTTGAAAATAAATTGGACTAAATTTTGAAAATCACGGGACTTCTTTTTATCAAAACCTAAGTCACTCAATTATTGACTTCTGTCATGGATTGAGGGGAGAGTGATTTAAAATAAAATATTTTCAAACAATATTTCTTCATAAAAGTTCCGATTTGTACATTAAAATGTGGTGATCTAAAGATTTAATGTTATGTCATGGTATGATTTTCTTTAAAACTCAAAGATCTTTCAAAATGAAATTTTTTATGTTCTTGTTTGATTGTGAAATTGTTTTATTTTACTAAAAGATCTCTTAAAACAATCATACCTGACACTAACAATCTTTAATGTCTTAAAATGGTCCTTATCTGTCATTTTTCAAAATTAAATCTTGCACGTCTTTCCCCAAATTTTTCTAAATGATTTAAATCAATTGGGATCACAAATCTCAAATGGTTTGAAATTTTTGATCGGGGAGAGATCGTGATTTAAATCTCAAATCTTTTTTAATGGAATTGGTTTTAGTCCTTCAAAGGCACTCCTGCCTCCATGTGCTAAACGATTTCAATATACATAATGCACATGTTGAGGGGGAGCATTTATCCAAAACAAGATGAGTTTTTAAAATCAGGCACATTTTCTCCCATGTTTTCTAAACCTTATTAAATCACTTGGGATCCAAAATCTCAAAGGGTTTGATATTTTTGATCGGGGAGAATTTGTGATTTAATAATGAAATTTGATAAAAGGTGATCGTTTTGATTCAATTGTGCGGGCTGCTCTCTCATATGTGCTAAACGCTTTCGAATCTTGAAGCACATATTGAGGGGGAGCATTTTAAAGAAAATAAACTATCAAGGTACAAAAGCTTTTATGTTTTAACATAATGTACCTTGATTGAGTTTTCAAATGGTTTCTTAATGGCTTGTGTGATCGTAAATGTGCTTCAAAAGAACTCTTGCCTCTATGTGATAAAATGATTTCAAATATCCTATGCACATATTGAGGGGAGAATTTACCAAAAGAAATTCAAATGGCTTTTTCTACAGAAATTGTGATCAAGAAATTATTTCAAAGAACTCTTGCCTCCATGTGCTAAACAATTTCAAATCATATGCACATGTTGAGGGGAGCATTTCTAAATGATCAAAACTATTAAGGTACAAAATGCTTTGATCTCGTATCACAAGTACCTTGATTGTTTTTCCAAATGATTTTTCAATTGGTTTCAAGAAGGAAGGAACAATACCAAAAGACCGACCAATTTACTTTATGCATGGTGTTATAAGGATGGTTAGGTTAGGTATTAGTTCCCACGATCCATGACCAGGAGGATCTACCGGGACAATCCACTAGATATTGTAGAGTCCTTAGGTATGATGAAAAAAGGAGAAAAATGAGAATATGGGAAGAGTGCGGACTGAGATTGAGCTAGAACTGGAATAAACCCAACAAGGTTCTAGTTATGAAGTCTCGGTAAGCACGAAGGGGTTGAAGAATGAAAAAGAAATGAATGAGAAAGGGTGAAAAGAAATAGCCCTCCATATAATTCAACCTTAGGGCAGAAAGGGTTCAATACATATGCTCTGGTGTTTACTAAGGTAACACGGTATTGAAGACAAGACGTCATGGACCCAGTCACTGCACTAAACTTCCCAAGCTACTCAAGTTCCTCTTAAAGGGCTTGTTTCATTCTCACGGGGAACCTACATAATCTATCGACTTTCTCTTAGAGATTGTTGATATTGAAGAAGGACCTCTCCCTAGTCTCCGACATAGGAACCAAATGTTCACAATCGAGTCTAGAGCCAAGAGATCATCCACAATATCTCATTAGGACACAAAATTAATGAAGACTTCTGTTTCACACAATGTGGAAAGTAAGTAAATATATTAAGAGTCCTACGCATTATCCTTGTGGTATTGCGAGAATCAGAGTGATATGAAAATTATTCACGATGAAGATGGAAATCCTTCTAGAGCCAACATCAAACAAGCTTTGGTGGGTGACATGTGAGATCTTCTCAAAAGATCAAACTTGTGACAACTGGATAGAAGCGATGGGGCGTTAATTACGGCGATACCTTTGAAAACGATTGGGTCCACAATTCTTTCTCTCAACACATCAATGTGTATTAATCTTTCAAAATTAGAACGGTATTTATGATTGAAAAATACTTTTGGAAAAACCGTTCGATGTGCAAATCTTCTTTTCTCTAGCGTCGAATGTGTACTCTTTCAAATACAAAAGGTATTTTTGATTGAAAATTGATCTTTCTCATAAAACCTTCGTTGTATTGCAAAACTCTTTCTTATAAGCAATACGCGATTGTTTTCAAATCATTTTCATCAATCATGAATCTCAATTATTTGGTTCACTCACTCCGTGTTGTCTTCTTTGAGCGTTCCGGTTTGAAACGGCTAAACGAGCACTGCGAAACCTGTCAAGGAGATTCTTAGGAATCCTACGATCACAGCGTACTTATGTGATCAACGGGGAACCGTGGTCGTGTACCTCAATTCAACGAAAGTGATCAAAGACACTTTCGTGCGCTTTATTAACTAGCGTGTATGCGGGTACACCCCGCGATTGCAGGATCGAGAATTGAGGAGTCAATCCATAGCCGCATGCTCAAAGCATCCACACTTAATTGAAGAAATCATGACTTGTGCTTATCTACATAACCTAGCTCTGATATTTCTATACTATATACTTTCTGCTAGCTGCAAATATCATGAACCATAAAAAACTTCGCTACTCGATAAAAAGATGTCATGATCCAAAAAGTGTGAGCATGTCGGTCCAAAGTCACAACATCACATGAAGGCAACACAACTATGGATGATCCAGAGATTTACTTGGTGATGATCTGAAAGCTCGAAGATCATCAAAGATGTGGATCAGTTCAAAGGCCTCCACAAAAGTACAAAACTATGCGGACTTTGAAGAATCGCTACTAATGCACAAAGATTGCGAGTGAAGAATTCAAGTCTACGAGCTCAAGAACGAAGTCAAAGATAGAATGCTAGGAAGAAAAATGTATTTCATGGGGTGACCTCCCTTAGGGGGAGATTGTTAGGAATTGGAAATTCCATGTTAAAGTTCCGGTCACCCCAATTATGGTCTAGCATATGTTAGCTCGTAGACTTGTAGTTAATTACGTTATTTATTAGTTAGTTAATTAGTTTAGAGCAACACCGTGGAGGTGGGACGGGTCTTTACCCAATGTATGCATGATCCACAGCCCGTAGGTGGCGTTATTTGTAAGAACTATAAATAGCCCTCTCCACATGTGGAGAGGGTTTTGTCTTCTCTTAATCATACAACTTCTTTTTCTCTCATCTCTTTCTCTCACTAGAAAGTATCCCACCCATCTCTCTCTCTCTAAAACCTTCTTGTTTGATTCAATCTTTATACAATTTCTTTGATTAAAACAATAACCAATATCCTACAACATTCATTTAAGCAACAATGAATTAGGAGCACTCGGGTTATCTCACATAATAGTGTGCTTTTTTACTTCTAGTTTATTTTTCTTTTCTTTTTAGGAGTCGAGATAACCGCAACTCCAAATGGTTTGCATATAGGCACACACTAGGCACAAATGTTTCCAAAAGGAAAATTTTGGTACTGAATCACGGTTACCACGGATCCCAGCTTTAATCTTTGGACGGATCCCTAAGAGGAAGGATCTGTGGGATCCGTGAGACAGAAGCTAGTTTTATCTTCTATTTTTCTCATTTTACTTTGGAGTATGTGATTTAATGCTTGTTTTATCATGATAACATGTCTTAAATTCATATCTAATCATTAGATTTTAATCCACATTTTGGGTCAAGCATTCATTACAATGCATAATTTTTTTTTCTATAAGTAGGATTTCCAAACATTGCTTGCTATTCATCTCATCTTCACAAACAAACACCACCATGTCTTTCAAAAGATCTTACAACTTAGATGAATCACCTAGTGCAACACAATCAATTTCAAGAAATCCAAACTTTTGTCCTCCCGCCTTCCAAAATACCACAATCAAAATCTAGGATATCCGCACGGATTAGCATCTAGCCTTGTTGCTTAGCAAAACCATCATCGAATGACTCATCACCAACCACTAACTCACCACAAAATGCTTCCATTATAGCACCTTCTTCATCACCAACAAGTACACCAACTTCATCACCCATCAACTCACCTCCTAAAGTCACTCTTTTCGAACTCCTTAAGACTCCAACAAGATCTCAAAACCAAAACAAAAGAAATAGCCTTTTGACACCTCCCACTTCTCAAACACAATTTTCAAGACCTTGAACCTCACCACCCTTAGCCCCCATTGAGCTACAAGAGCATCTAGGTTCTTTTCCACCACCACTTCAAACATTCAGGACTTTGATCCATTATTTTTCCTATTCTTCCACCACAAATCAAAACAACCCGGAAAACTTCCACACTCATTACCCACATCACTTACATTGTGAACATTGCCAATCCACTAGGGATATTGCAATAGAAATTAGGGAAGAAATGCGATTCATACTCAACCTCATTCTTGATCGTATCAATATCATTACTCATCAAAACCTCCATCCAGAACCTTATGCAAGCATGGAAAGAATCATTATTACTATTTTTTATGTTTCTTAGTATTTTTCTTTGAGTCATTTTAAGAACAAGTCTTGTTCTTACCTTTATCTTGTATGTGGCATAAATACCACTACATTATGTTGTTTTATTACAAGGCCTTGTTTACATCATAGTGGCTCGATCTTGATTCTCATCAATCACAAGATTATTTATGCATGTTACTACTAACCTTTTCTTTGTAGGATTTTTTATTTTTTCTTACTTGGCTTCCCCAAACTAGGGGGAGCTACCGTCAAGGGGGAGTAAGCGATACGTGGACTATTTTTTCCACATCTTATTTCTTCGTTGGGTTAAATTTTTGTTTCGAAAAAAGGGGGAGAATAAGTTAAACCTAGGCTTTCAAAACATACATCTAATCTTAAGTTTTACTCATCATAACATTATGTTTTGTCATCAACAAAAAGGGGAAGATTGTTAATACAAATAAACCGTAAAAGCGTTTATTAATATTTTGCGATCTCTTTGTGTTTTTGTTGATAAAATAATGTTATCATAAGTAAAATTATAAGGATACATGTTATTTTTGTAAAGTATTTACATATAGTCATTTAATACAAATTGTTGTAATAAATCATTTGTTGTAATAGTTTATTAGGATGGGTAAAAATCACAACCCATGTAGCATATCCGTAACCCATGGTATTGACCAATACCCATTTGACTAGATGCATTGCATCTATTTGATACATTGTATCTAATGAAATACCCATGGACCAACCCATAACCCATGACCCATGACCCATAACAAAATACCCATGGCAAGAAGTGTCCCACGGATCTCTAGTTTTACACTAGACGGATCCCTTAAGGGAGGGATTCATGGGATCCGTGGAATAGTGGCAAGTTTTGCCTATAAATAGAGAGCCAATTCTTAATTTTCTTCACCCCTCTTCTTTCTAAATCTCTCATATACTCTTACTATCTTCTAACAAAAGATCTCTTGATCTAGAGAGTTGTTCTTCTTTCTTGTATTGTGATTCTCATATAGGTGCTTCTCTAAAGCTGAATCAGGCTCACTACCTGTCATCCAAGCAAAGGGGTCCTTGATTGATTTGTTCCTCCACAAGATTTACATGTAAAGATCTTGTACTTGATATTCACATAGTTTTATGTAATAGTTAGTGTTGGTTTGGTCTCCGTGTTATTGGACTTCGGTATTTAGCTTTGTACCCGGAAAGGTGTAAGCAACGTGGTGTAGGCTTCTCCGCCAAGTTGAAGGAGTTTGTTGACATAGTGCTTGAACTCTCGAGTAGGTGACTCGGGGAGTGGAGTAGGGCAAGGAAGGTGTCCTTGTAGCCGAACCACTATAAATCGGTTGTGTCATTTCTTTCCCTTACTTTCATTACTCTTAGCTCTATACTTTAACTTCATCCATACGATTTCACATAACATCGAATCTAAAGTTTTTAAAAACTAACTGAAAATGAAGCAAAACTATTCAACCCCCCTTCTAGTTTTCTACACACCTCTTATCACCAATGATCTATCCGGGATTAACTACCTAAAGAAGATGATAAATGGGAAGATCGACGAGGATTTTAGCAAACCAACTTCACGAGAAACAACACTATCATGAAGTTTTCTTCTTCCATGCACTATTGGTAATCTTAAAATTCCCATTAGATTTAGGTGGGGGTAAAAACCTTATTTCTAACACTTTGTTTGATAAAATAAAACTTACCAATTTAAAAGAAACAACAATGATGATTGAAATGGTTGATTCCTCTAAGGTTGTACCTAGGGGAATGGCTAATATTGTACTCTTAAAATTGGAAAATTCCTTTTTCCCGATTTTTTGCTTATTGATATGAGAAAAGCGAAACTTACAACAATTGTAGGAAGACCTTTTACGGCCACTTGTCGTGCACAAATTAAGGTCTTTGAAAACAAATTTATTTGAGAAGCTGAAAGAGCGAATAACTTTCAGCATGAAAGAGCAATTAAACCAAAACTAGAAATTTCAAATAAAGGTTGATGTTGTCAATATTCAATGCAGCTGGAAACCCACTATGTATTATAATCTTAGTACTAACAATGGTGGAAGATGTTGATAGTTGTGAGCGAGGAGGGGAGAGATTGACCAGATTGAAGGTATTAAGGAAGCTCCGGATCCTAACAAACATTACTGCAACCCTATATTGACAAAAGATAACGAATCAATGAAAGCATGGCCCTCGTGTAACCCTTTTTCGTGAATTTTGTGAGGGAAGGGCGGATGAATGGACGTGCCCTCACGAGATTGAAAGACACGATACAAAATTCGGAAAATTATCTTTTGAAGATTGGTACAAGGTAAGATTCGGAGACTCGGAAATCAATACAAGATTGGTAAAACAATTAAAACGCAATTACGATAACTATACATTATTGATGCAATGACCAATGATTAAAGATCAAACATGAGTACAACAATTGGTCCTATAGCAGAAGGTGACAGTACTTGGAAGTCATGTTTATCATTTAATGAGTGACTCATAAAAATTTGGAACATGTAAATGGGAACCTGACAAGAAAAAGGTTTTGTCGAATGGATGAATGATTGCGCCAACTAGTGGAGGAAGTTGGCCAAGTCAAAGGCCACCATAAAGCCCAAGGCTCGAGTCTAACTTAAAGATTAAATAAATAATAAAGAAAAGTGCTTTAGGAGACAACCCTAATTATCCCTTTTTATTTCCATTTATGTGGGTTTGTGTTTTTTAACTATTTTGCAGGAAGCGAAGAAAAGTCGGCTAGCTGCTGACATCTTCGATCGACGGATTCACGGCATAAATCATTCTCATGGTTACTGCCGAGGCCCTTTTGCATTAGAACCTCGAAGCATTACCAATTCAGTTGTAATCCCATTTAAATTAGTTCTGCTGTAGCTACACTTTGCGGCGTATTCGAGGTTTTGCCAATTCACGGTGTAAATCATGCGGAGTTACGGCGTAACTATCCTCTGCTTTACTTCTTTCATTTTAAACACAATAACCTTGTATTAGTTTTTAAATGAACTTTGTAGGTATGTTCCCTATAAGCCCTCACAGTTACACTCATCAATTGGGACACCGAGTGGTTAAAAAGCTTGTTGCATCGCTAAATGCAACCGTGATGATTCTATGAAAGTGAGTTAGGTTTATTTTTCATTTTTCATTTTTTTTATTTTTAGAATTATGCTTGTGTTGAGTGTGATTTCAGGGAATGAAGTTTGCTGCGTGGATGCTTATCCGAAGGCTGCGACTCTTTTAAGTGGGTCATCTTTCTTTTTGAAGAAAATTTCGGGGAAGTTCTCGCTCTAATTCTAATTTTTCTACTGCAGCTATCTAGCGCTTAGTATAAAGGGACTTTGTACAATTCAAGTGGGGATGGGAGTAGGGTAAATGCTCGAAGTTTATTTTTCCCTCGTTTTTCTAGTTTATTTTGAAAAATTATGCCATTTTAAAATTTTGACATGTTTTTCTTAACCTAACTAGATTAGACCTTAAGGCACATATAACCCTTGACATTATATGGTGAGATTAGCCTTATCCGTTTCCAAAATTTTACCCCAAATCCACCAAATTATGAGTATGTTGAGTTAGCTCAATGTATTGGGACTTTTTAGTTTAAGAAGGCAATATTATAGGATTATCACCCAAATATCCTTCCATTGTGTGTCTATGATTAGTCACCTCGACTTCTCGACCCCCATATGAAACCATTTTGTTGCACTCACCTTTAGTGCAAGATACCCCTAGATACACCCATCCGAGCCATTCCTTTTATTTTTTAACCCAATATATTGTTTTAGTTACAACTATACATACTTTACCTACCATGTAGTCTTTATTTGTGATTGGGAAGTCATCATTTGACTAAGTTCAAGGTTCAAGTGGAAGGTTAGGGGATCATGCTCATTGTTGACATATTCTTAAATATCATTGAAGACCCCGAATTCTTATTTGTTCATCTCAAGTGGGGGATGTTATGTTTATTTTGTTCTAGTTATGATAAAAAAAAATGTTATGTATTTGTTATTAGAGTTAATTGTAAGTCGCGATGTTATAAGCACTATGTTATGAGCTTAATATAAATTTATTATCGAGGAGGCCACCTCGGTCACATTTGAAGATTGGAGTTAGTAATGCAATAGTTAGAGAAAAGGTAGTGTGTCCATCATGACGTCCTCTAATGACACATCTACCTAGTATATATCATGGTCCGGTTTCTTAACTTTAATACTTGAACTTTGGGCGGACGGTAAGTGGTGATGACTTGGTTATAGATTTAGACTATTTGCTTGATTTTTATTTTACACCATTTATATATCCCATGTCTTATCCTACCCTTTAGTCATAGGCGTGTCTAGGTGATATGGCCGAGCAATCTTTGGTGTCTTGCCATGGATTTGGTCATGTACCATTGGTTTTCCACTTTGCATTGATATGTTAGTAATGTGAGTCACCCTTAACCTTTATTAGTATCTATCCATATGCCTTCCAAGAATTGTTTAGCCCTTCACTCTAGTGGTGGAGATTTGTGTAACCGCCAAGCTTATGATAGAATACATGTTTATGGTATGCGATTGATTGATCACCCCAAAATTGACACTTAGAATAGTTGTGAGATTTTAGTGTTTTAAGCTCCCATTTAGGTAGGGTGTTCGGCTTTGTTTTATTCTAGCATCAGGGATTTGTAAACTTATATTTTCCAAGTTATGGGAGATATCTTTTTAGGAATCTATCTAATAAAGGTCTACTTGAGGGCAAGTAGAGTTCAAGTGGGGGGATATTTGATAACATCAAATTATCCAGAATATTAAGTGTCAATTTCCAGATAGTGCTCATGAATTTATATCATTTATATGGATTTACGCTTGTTTTCCATTATATTCCACTTTCAGGTAAAATTACGGAGCATTGGGCTAAAGAGCTAGTTTGGAGAGTTTATTGAAGATTTATCATAGTATGCTCACTTTGAAGAATTAGCGGTAATACTCTCTCAAAATGCAGCTGTAACTAAGCGTGGCTCGAAAAACCAACTTATGTTGAAGATTACAGTAACTCTATCAAGATTACGGCGTAACCATAGATCAAATGGCGTTTGGCGCCACGCTTCACTAATTACATGTAACTCATGCAACAACTTCACGGTGTAACCTATATTTATTGAATCTAGCGTAACTCCTTCCGAGAGGTTACTGGCAGTAACCAACATTATTAGTGCAAAATCACGAAGGAGGAGAATTGTATATTCACGGTAACTCTTTTTAATGGTATGCGCCGTAACCCGGATCTGAAGCCTATAAATACCCCATGATTTCTAGCATTTCAAATCATCCCATTTCACACACAACAAGCGATTGAACGTGAGAAGAAATTGAGAGATCTAGAAGCATACTAGAAGCTATATCCAAGGAGAAATCACTCCCCTGATAAGCATTAGATTTATCTTTTCTTTACTTTCAATTCATGTATTTAAAGTAACATTAAACAATGAATTGATTGTTATGGTTAATATGAGCGGCTAAGCACCTCTTGGTGCTGGCCTAATTATGATTCATAATTGTTTTGTTCGTTTACATTTCTTAGATATAATTATTTTTTAAGTGTATGCATGCATAGTTTGTTGGTAGCTACCCTTGTTTCGGTAGTTTTGAATGGCATTAGAGGCTAGTTGCTTAGGAGGATATGACCAACCCTAAGTGAGTAGACTGAGATGGGAAGGGTAAGATATGACCAACGGATGACCCTTTCTACTTGTGTGATTTGACCAACTGATCACCTACCGTTTGGATGAACTTAAGAAGTAAGAGGTGAGTGTTTAAGTTGCTAGCGCCGGGCACTCCTATTATAAATCTAGCATGTAGCGGTGCCTTAATGACTTGGCTTAGGGGACCAGGGAACAAAACTTTGGACTTATGAGGGACACGACTTCTCGATTGGGACCCTTTCTTTGATAGGATTAGAGACGAACTAACCAAATGATGTCCCTCTGGATTTTGACCCCACACAGAAGTAATTGGAAGTAATTAGGCGTAAACATTACTAATGGGATGAGTAACTAAGGTTAGCACCTCTCTCCTCTATTGATCACATCTTTCACCTTTATTTGCTTTAGTAGTTAATTCCATATCAAAGTTATATTAAAATATGTGGCACCTAGACTTAGTATAAATCCACACATATAGCTCTTGGGATGACCTCGGTTTTACGATTTTCTGATACACACGACCGAGATTACCTTGCCCGTTAGTGCATTGAGGTTAGACCATAGGTATACGGTAATTATAAATATTAAAACACAGTGGAAATAAAACCTACATCAAACATCTTGACTTCTCTTTGATTTTTAAATTTTCCTTTGCACGATGTTGTGTGCTTGTAACCCTTTTTAAGGAAGAAGTAGTTCTTTTTTACTTTTACGCCCTTTTCCCCTTTCTTTATCTGCATATTTAAGCAAGATTTTTCTTTGTTCTTGCATCGTTGGCATTAATTCTCATTTATTGTTTTGTTGATAGGCCGCGTTACTTACAGGCTCATGCTGGCGTCTGTTCTGTTAGTTTGACCTGATACTTCTTGGGAAGGAGCGTATCTGTACTTGCATATTTTCTCTCCTTTTTTTTGAATATTTGGATAAGGTTTATCCTTTTTAGCTTCATATGCCTTCTATTCGAGGTGAGATCCTTTCCTTGGTTTTTGTTATTTCCCATATCGCCATGATTCTTTTTGCATATTTCTATCGGATCATTATCCCTTCCATGAGTAGTATTTAACCCGAGATGTTTGTGCTTTTTATTCTATGGTAGTTTTCTGAAGGGTTTTTAAGTTATTAATAGTGTGTTTTGGTGTTCTTCATCCTTTATTGTGGCTCCTTTAGTGCGGCCATCCACGGTTTTGGTTTGTTTTATAATTGGCGAGATGTTTCTTTAGTGCTTATGTTTTTCTTTTTGATGCTTTCGGTTGATGGATCTAAACACACACCTTGTGTTAGTGATATTTTGAGTTATATTAATAAGCATCGAGAATATACTTAGTAATACTTAGAAGGCAGTTGTATGATGTAATGTAAATGAGAACATTTTAACACTAAGCTTCAATATTATTAAGAAATATCACAGTGATCTTGCTTATCACTAGGGTTACACCTTGAAGCATATGAATGATATTTATACAAAGCAATGACCTAGGATCTCTTTTTATAGCACAAAGAGTCCTTTACAAGATAAGTATAAACCTAACAATATAGAATATACACAAGATCTTTTCTATACTTATCACTATACGAATACATAACAATTATCCTAACAGTATTAGTAATAATGTATTAGTAGTGGTAATGAGTTTCCATTGCTAGTGTAATCTTTAGCAGTGTTAACCACAAGCGTATCAGTGGTAACTGTTATCTTTATTCCCAACAATCCTCTCCTAAACTTATGATTTCTCTGCAAATCAATAAGTTTCTTCAATCTTCATTATCTGCAAGGATTTGGGAATTCTTCCAAACACTTCATATTCTTCTCAATTCTTGAATAGCTCTTGAACATTGATCTTTAAACCTGAGTAACAATGCTCTGACCTTCTCACTATCTTCATGAACTCTTATAGTAGTACACAACATCATAGTGAAGTTCCGCTCACAGTGGATATTCTTTCTCAGCAAGCATGAATGCATCTACTCCATTTGCTATAGAAACATGATGAACTTCACATGAATCATAATAGAACCATTTAGTACCAGGACATGAACATGAGAATTTCCAAAAATCATCATTAGTATCTGGTTCATAGAGCCTTCTTAAGATTAACCCATAGCGCATTTCCTTCATATCTTTGAGATCTTGACATCAAACCTTTCTTGAACGAATTTCCATAATGTGTCAAGATCATCTCTGTCAAAAGCTTTGATGAGATCTTCAAATTGAATGAATGATGAAGTTTCACCACCTAACCTTGTAATCTTCCATGTTGGAGCAAAGTTGCTAGCGATAAACACTTCAATCAATGATAGGATGTCGACTTGCGGTTCGGGATAAAATCTTCTTCTTCTATCACAATCATTTCAGGTCGGTTGTTCTTAGGTGATTTCTCGGTTGGAACTTCTTGTTCTTCAGCAAACTTTGTCTTCTTAAATGTTTGAGATTCACTATCTTTGGCCTTTCTCTTCAAATTAGGATACCTTCTTGCTTCTTCTTCAGAGTTCATTGGAATAAAATCTTTATCTTGTCTTTGTACTCTGTAGTAGATACTTTCAACTTTATCATCAGGCATTCCTTTGAATTGATGTCTTTTCCAGCCACCAACCTTGCAACAATAATCTTTCATTATTGAAATCACCTATGCCTTTGTTGGTTGTCTTGGTTTCTTTTGCCCTTCTGAATTGAAACAATAGCATCTTGAAGTGCTTGATTATTCTTCATCTGAATAAAGTCCTTTAAGCTGTTGTTCTTTGTTCTTGATTTAAGACTTATCACCACTAGGTCAATTGCTCTTCTTGATCCTTTGGATCATTTGCAATCAAGAAATCAATTTCTTCTTGATGAGGTACATAAATTTGAACTCACGAGTCTTCTCTCTAAACTTGTAGGTAGAGCGATTGGAAAGTGGATCTTCCATTCTATCGGCCTTTTAGCCTCCAGAAGCTTGCAATCTCCAATTCTTCAAGCTTTTTCTTTTTAGCAACTTCAACTTCATAAATCTTTCTTGCAACTTCAGCATCATGAGCAATCTAAACTTGTTCTTTCTTTGAAATCTTTCTTCTTGTTTGCTCCTTGCTTTGCATAACAGCTTTACCTTTGTCTTTATTACGTTTATCAATTTCTTCACTTGCGGTGTAACATCATGTCTAGCGATTGGGAACTTTTGTCTCTGCGATTGGAATTGGATTAGTGGTAAAATCGGCTGATTGCAATTGCTAAAAATATCTTGCTCTGGTTGCTCTTCTTGGGTATCAGCTTCCTCTGCACCTTTACTAGAAACACCTTCATCTTCAAAATCAATTCTCCTCCCCAGAGTTTCAGCATCTGTTTTCCTCCCCTGTTTGGGAGAATTTCCCAAATCTTTATTAAAATCTTTGAATCACCATCATTAGGTGAGGATGGAGATGATATCACTAACTTCGGTTTTCTTTGCTTCAACCCACGTAACTCTTCCTTCAAGTCTGATCTCTTCTTTCAACTGTGTGTAATATCCTTGGCATGTTGCTCCTTTAGATGTACCAAGTCTTTCTCGAGATTCAACACGCTTAATTATTATACAAAGTGCCATCAATTCCAGGTTGCCCACTTTGCCTCAACACTTCCAACTGTGTGACTGTTGGGAGGTGAATCATGGGGCATTGGCTCAGTTCCTCCTAGTTGGACTAGGTTGAAGCCTGGAACCACCACTTATTGTTCCTAAACCAAAGGATCAGGACATCTTGTGTTTGTAATGAGGAAGTTGGTATTTTGACCTCCTCTCATAGGTGTGGCGGTGGAGTATAATCAATGTTTTGTAGCATTGATTATTAGTGAATTTTTACTGTGAAATCTTTGCAAGCATTTGAGGAAAAAGTGGTGTAATAGTCCTATTGCCATCTTTGTTCATGTTTTGAAAAACTTTAGGCTTAAGGCAGCGGATCTTATAAACTCTTGTATGGGGTCAGGTTGAAATTCATTTAACACACGCACACAAACCTTGGATACGTCAAAAATTTTGTTGAACTCTTTACATTGCCTTGCATACTTGTAAAAATATATTTTGACCAATTAAAAGTCCTATCTATGGCTAGACAAACCAAAGGATAAGCCATTGTTGAACTGAATTGTTCATAAGATGTTTTCTTAGGACTTAGGCAATGTAAAAGAGTATGTATCAAAAATCTCCAATGAGGACAGAAACCACTCTTTTTGAAAGTAGCCTTTTTGTCAGTGGTATCATACCCCATGGATGAAAGATGTGTATGAATTTACGGCATGGGTAATTGATGATACCATTGAGATCATCAATTGGAGAATTCTCCTCAAGGATGCCTCGTAACATCAATAGTTACCCGTCCATAGTGGCTCTAAGAGCATCCAATTGTTTCATGTATCTCTATTCTCAATGGTTATGGACTGAAATGAAGTCCAAAATGTTTGATTTGAGAGATATAGATTGTGGGATTAAGAAGTAAAGCATACCTTATATGGGTAGTATTTAGAAAGTCCACAATCGATGAAAACAGGCCACTCTTCTCGTTTGACTTTTGTAAGTAGGCCACTTGGTTGTGCTCATGCAAAGTGATAGGTGCCATAGAATCTTTTGATGAAAAATAGATTGTGTGAGTATGAATTGTATAAAGAACTGCCAATTGAAGAAAGATATATATAGTGTTAGTGTTTAAGAGTTTTGCGCAAAAAAGATTATCTAAGGAAAGGATTTATCTTTAGAGGATAAATATCAATTTGGAAAGTAGATAATCTTCTAAAAATTTACCCTATATATATGGAAAGCAATTTCTCTTCAGCGGCTAGTAAAATTTATTCTTGACACCGGTTGTAGCGGCTAGATCAACGATGGTAAAAATAACACTGTCGGTGGAAAGCGTGAACTAGCGATGGTAACTTTTCACAAAAGTTTTCAAGAAGCGATGGTAAGTAAAACATATAAAAATTGGACTTCTCTTATCATAGTTTTAGCAAACTACCGGCTATCAACAGTTTGATATGTCTTTACCATGAGACGTTTGCTATGGACTAGCCAACTCTTAATCATAAAGAATATGGTGAGTTGATAACCATGTAGTTTTTGGTAAACTATCAACCATAAACGGATTTGTCAAGTCTTTACCAGTAGCCGTTTGCTTTGGACTAGCTGATTCTTATGTGGATTAGACATGGTGAATCAATAACCATTTGTTGTGTGTCTCAGATACATACCTTTTAAGATCAACTCTCATCTTTGCTTCATAAAGGTTAAACATAAATACAAGCAAACATATACAAACTGATACAACAATTTTAGTACCCAAAAGCCTTCCCTCAAAACCAAAGGTCATTAGACACAAAAATTTATGGATTAAGCAATCCAATACACGTTACCAAGTACTGAAATCTACCCACATCAAGTCCTTTTGTTAATAAATCGGCATAGTTGTCATCATCGGTATGAATTTTGATAACTTGTATTAACCCTTTCTCATAACAATCTCTTATAAAATGGTGTCTAATTTCAATGTGTTTAGTCTTAGTGTGTTGAACTGGATTCTTAATTATGCAAATGGTACTATTATTGTCAATATAATTGATGGTATTCATGAAATTGTACCCATAGTCCAAAAGTTGATTCTGAATATAGAACTTTGAGCACAAGCATCCTGCAGCAGCCCACATACTCATTGATGAATTTGCCACCATTGTTTGTTTCTTGCACTGCCAAGACACCAATCTACTTCCAAGAAATTGGCATCCATGTAGATTTTCTATTCAAACTACGTTAGTCACTATCCGAAATAAGTAACAGTTCTAGAGGATTCTCTAGGGTACCATAATCCTAGAGTAGGAAATGCTTTAAGATATCTCAAAATCTTCTTCAGCAGTCAAAGTGAGCCCTGGAGTGACTGAAACCTTGCACAAGCACACACACTGCAAACATAATGTTCTGTCTAGATGATGTAAGATACATCAAAGAACCAATCATAGATCTGGCATACGTGCACATCAATCTGCCAAGACTATTTTCCTTGAAAGTGCTTCAAGACTTAGCATCGAGAACTTGAACTTCCTTAGTATCTCTACCACATATTTATCTTGATTGATGAAAATACCATCGGCCTTTGTCAACTTGAAGTCCTGAAAAGAATGTGAGTTCACCCATAGAACTCATCTTGAATTCATCTTTCATTAGCTTCAAACTCTTTAATATCTCAAGTCTTTGTAGAGCCAAAAATGATATCATCAACATATACTTGATCTAGCAAGATATCATTCTTGTCTTTCTGATGAACAAAGTTTGATCCATCCTCTATGAAACCCATTATCAAGAAGATAAGTATCTAAAGTCTCATACCATTTTCTTGGTGCGATGCAAGCCATACAAAGCTTTAACCACCACCGTACACTTTGTTTGGATATTCAGGGTCTTCAAAGCCTGTGAGGTTGTGAAACATATACCTCCTCATTAATTTGCCCATATAGAAAAGCACTCTTTACATCCATTTGATAAACTTTAAAGCCCATAAAGGATGCATAGGCTAAGAATGGGCGATTGCTTCAATTCTTGAAACTCGGGCAAACACTTTCACAATCATACCTCCCACGAGTGTATCCTTGAGCTACAAGCCTAGCCTTGTTTCTAATAACAATCCCTCTTTCATCCTTCTTGTTTCTGAACACCCATTTTGTACCTATTACCTTCTTGCCGGAGGGTAAATCGCAGCACCCAAAACCTTTTGAATCTTGAACTGGCAACTCTTTTCTTGCATTGCTTCCATCCAAATTTCATCTTCAAGTGCCTTGTATACATTCTTTGGCTCCATTTGTGACACAAAACACATGAAAAGACATTCATTCTTGCCTTCATGATTCTTAGATTCATAGATTTCACTAATAAATCCATGAATATCAGGCAGTTTTGTTTGTCTTCTAGTCTTCACTGGTGAATTGACAGCCCCAATCACATTTTCAAGAGGATGTGATTTATGTATTAAAGTTTGGGGAGTCTGAGGAATTGCAATCTCATTTGGCATATTTGAGATTTCAACATCATTGGCTTGAGCTCCCTCTATAACTGGAGTTGTAATTTCCACTGCTTTTAGGATCTTCATTGTTCATGTTGCTATCTCCTTCCTTTCCAAAATCATTAGAGGGTTGAGCATCTCCAAGTTTTTGGAATATCATCAAGATTATGCATAGTACCAAAGTGGCAAACTGAATTCATCTTGATCATCTACTTGATCCTTGCTTGGTTCATCATCATCAAGAAACTCTTCGATCCTCAAGCAAAATCATAAGTAGATGTACCTGTAGAGATAGGTACATAATTTATAGTATGGGTTAGAGTATCAAGATCAAACGACCCTTCTCGACTAGTTCCTTTGACATTCACTTTGTTTTCCTAGAACTCAACATGCATTCTCTTCAATCTTTTAGGTTCTTAAGTTGAATACTCAAAGCTTTATCTAACATGGAATACCCAACAAAATACCCTTCATGCCTTTTTTTCTTCAAATTTGCCCGGATAATCTATGTATTGAGAATAGTAACATGACATCCAAATGGTCTCATGAAGTCCAGATAGGGATCTACCTCTAAATAACTCATAAGGTGTCTTGTTCTTTCTGAGCATATTTTAATTATTTTCCTCTCGCCAAAAACCCATTTTGTTGAGGAGTTCTAGCAACACTCAAACTCTCTTTTTAATACCTTTATCTCTGCAAAAATCATCCATAACTCTATTCTTAAATTCCCGTCCCATTATCACACCTAATGATTTTAACTTTCATATCATACCGTTTTCAACTTTCGTGATAAAGATCTTGAGGATGCCAGTTGTTTCATCCTTATTTCTAAGAAAGAAAACCCATGTAAACTCGCTAAAATCATCACACAACAAGACAATACTTTTAAGATTTAAGTCGCTCGTTGGATGTAGGACCAAACAAGTCCATATGCAACATTTGAAGTGGATGAGCAATAGAGTTAACCAACTTTGACTCGCAAGAAGCTCGTGTTGTTTACCTTTAAGACAAGCAACACAGGTTTGATCATTCTCAAATATTTTCTGAGGTAATCCTCTTACCAAACCATCTTTGACAATCTTATTAATGGTTTTGAAATTAACATGACCAAGTCTTCTATGCCATAACATGGATTCATCCACTATGGCCTTTGCAAGAAAGCTAGCATAATCATCTTTAGCAACAATGTTGTTCATATCAAAGCTATATAAGTTGCCTTTTCTAGGAATCTTAAGAAGAATCTGACTTTCATCAGGCATCTTAAAATCCTTAGAGAACAAAGCACACATCTTTAGTAAAAAGAACATTGTTTTTCTTGTCACACATTTGTGACACACTAAAAGATTATAATGAAGCTCTTTACATAGTACACAGGTTCAAAGTCCAAGTTACCAGTTTTGATGACCCTTTTACCAGCAACTTTACCATTAACTCCACCTCCAAAGCTGACATACTATCCATCATAATGTTCAAAATCAGAGAGATAGGACTTGTTTCCAGTTATGTGCCTTGAACAACCACTATCTGTGTAGCCTTGATCTGATCTTTTTGTCCTTGGATGTTCTTGCACATAAAAGAAAGGAGTTAGTTTCCTTTGGGGACCCAAGCCATGATTGACTTGGATGTGCCTCGTGTATCAATATAGTTATATCTATCAAAGGTAATTGATACACCATTGGTATTGGTTCATGAGATAATTCCTTTAGGTTTCCATTCCCAACGTGCTGAGGCCTTCACAGCATTTCCCATGTTTCCCTTGGTCTTGTTTACAACACTTGCAGTGGGAACTTTTGGTTCAGCAGTGGTAACTACTGGTTTAGATTTAGGTACCCATTGTTGGTTATTTTGAACCCTTTTAGTTTGAAAAGACCTTTTCCCTATTTTTGTAGATTTTGCAAAAGTTGTTTTTGATTTTGCACTTGTAATGTGATTTAGGGTGAAGCAGTGTTAACGCTTTTGCGTGGCAAAATTTTAAGTCCACTTCTTAGTTGAACTGCCCTTGGGATCATTTTTTTGTGTGAATTAGGGTGCACATTATTTTGAAAATTTTTAGACTCCATCCTTTTATTCCCAGGGACTTCCCTTATCCCAAAATGATAGTCACAATTAGCATGTAGATGATTAAAGCTACCACAGATATAACATGCTTTATTGTACATCACAAAATTACTACCTAGTTGTTGTGATTTAACATGATTCCAACTCCTCTGGTTTCCCCTAGGAGCTGATGACTTGTTCCTATACATCTCAGCATACCTTACAGTTGATCTAGGTTTATTAGCTTGTTTCCTAGGTTCCTCTGTAATAGTATTAACAACTTTTGGGATAGAAACCTCGACATTCTTTTTAACATTCTCATCTACAACTGAAGAGTCACTAGCACTTTCAAAAACATCAGTTTCATGCTTAACTTGTTCCTCATTTTTCACAAATGTGTTCTTTAAAGGACCATATTCACGTTCAAGTTCCTAAAACTCTTCTAAGCATGTATGAGCTAAATCTATGCCTGGTGGTGATGGAACACCCCTCAGTGGTGGAGGAACAATATTGTATCCCATACCAGACTTAACTTTACTAGTGATTTGAGCATTCCAAATTTTATCAATTGACTTAGACTGATAATAACAGTGTCTACAGGTTAAATTGACATTTTCATTTATCTTTTTAAGTTTCTCATACTCTTCTTTCAGTGCCTCATTCACTGCAGTATTATGATCTAATTCTCTTTTAAGAATAATAATATCATCATTATATTTTGGCTCATTATCTCTATAATGCTCTAATTGTTTCTCTAAAACAACTATGCCTCTTCTAAGGTTTGACACAATATAATTAGTAGCATGTAACTCTGTTCTTTCATTGTCAAATAATTCACTAAGCCTTTCGCATTCTCTAGATGCCCTACATGATTTAGAACAACTTTCAAATTTTTGTACCTCAGAGTCAAAGAACGCCATGAGAGCATGTTCTCAGAGCCATAAAGCAAAGATCGAAGGTTGTTCCTCTTATTCATCAGCCATGAAACTCCAATCATAGCTCACACCATCAATAGCCAACATTGCCTTTGGTTCTTCCACAATTGGTTCTTTCTTTTGCTTGTACCAAGTAGACCTTTTGTCTTGGTTCCTTGGTCTTCTGCATTCTCTAGAAAAATGTCCCAACTTGTGACAATTGAAACACTCTACTTTCTTCTTATCAAACCCTGCAGTTTCACTACCATTGATGTGAATAGGCTTGCCAGTCTTCTTGTAGAATTTCCTAGCCCTCATGCTAAGAAGAGCTATTTGCCATTTTATGTCCATCTCCTCCAAGTCATCTTCATCAATTTGCTCTATGTCTTCATGAGTTAATATAGAGCCATTAACTTGAGTGGAGATAAAAGCATAAAAGGTAGGATCTCCAATACCAAAGAACCTTCTTCTTTGAACTGCGGTGGTAACACTAGCATTACCAAGTGGAAACTGAGAACCGCCAAAGATGGCAAAATCATCATCACAATCATCATCAGAATCATCACTGTCAACAGAGGTTGACAACAATGCCAAGCTGCTAGAGCTTGAACCAAGTTTCCCTGCCTTCTTCAATCTTTGTTCTATGTGTTTGAAGTTGTTATAAGATCATTGAGCTTCATAGTTTCAATCTCTGGTTTATTTTCCCAGACAGTAACATTTGTATGAAACTCAGAAGGCAACCTTCTTAGAAACTTTAGATTGAGGTCTTCCTTATCTACCTCAATTCCAAACACAGTCAACTGTGTGACAATCTTCTAGAGTTTGGTAAAGATGCTGTCAAGTGATTCATTGCTTGAAGCAGAAAAGTTTTCATAACTTTGCTTCAACAATGTCTTTTTGTGTCTTTGTAGCATCATTGCCACCAAACACCGAGCAAATATCTTCAAAAGTTCTTTTTTGCCTAGAATTTGTTTGAAAGCATTGATCCGTCCTAGGAAGAGTCATTAGTAACAAACTTCGGCCTTCGGTCATTCTTCTTCTTTGCTCTTTCATCATTAGTTTGGTGTGCGAAGAGTTACTACTGTCACCAACTTTCTCTTCTTACGAGTCTTGAAGAAATTACCATTTAAAATGATCTCCCATAGAGCATAGTCACAGATGAAAGTATTGCTCAATCAAGATCTCCACATCTCAAACTCATTAAGTTTGAGCTTAGGAAGCCTAGAGCGTTGGACTGTTGTTTTCCATCTCCATTGATTTGAGTGATTAATTTTAGCTTATTCCTTGGATCTTCTAAATCAAAATATCGAGAACCTTTGCTCGATTCCACTTGATGGATCTTAAACACACACCTTGTGTTAGTGATATTTTGAGTTATATTAATAAGCACGAAATATACTTAGTAATACATAGAAGACGGATTGTATGATATAATGTAAATGAGAACAGTTTAACACTAAGCTTCAATATTATTAAGAAATAATACGAGTGATCTTGCTTATCACTAGGGTTACACCTTGAAGCTTATATGAATGATACGTATACAAAGCAATGACCTAGGATCTCTTTTTATAGCACAAGGAGTACTTTACAAGATAAGTATAAACCTAACATTATAGAATATACACAAGATTTTTTCTATACTTATCACTATACGAATACATAACAATTATCCTAACAGCAGTGGTAATAATGTATTAGAAGTGGTAATGAGTTTCCACTGCTAGTGTAATCTTTAGCAGTGTTAACCACAAGCGTCTCAGTGGTTACTGTTAGACTCCACCCTTTTATTCCCA
This sequence comes from Chrysanthemum makinoi, assembly GCA_910596185.1. Lineage (NCBI taxonomy): Eukaryota > Viridiplantae > Streptophyta > Magnoliopsida > Asterales > Asteraceae > Chrysanthemum > Chrysanthemum makinoi. The sequence goes on from OU343218.1 coordinate 10,200,894, forward strand.
TGGACTTCCCTTCTCCCAAAACGATAGTCACAATTAGCAGGTAGATGATAAAAGCTACCACAGATATAACATGCTTTATTGTACATCACAAAATCACTACCTAGTTGTTGAGATTTAATAATGTATTAGCAGTGCTAATGAGTTTCCACTGCTAGCGTAATCTTTAGCAGTGTTAACCACAAGTGTATCAGTGGTAACTATTATCTTTATTCCTAACATTGGTGGTTGACTCCTTTTATTGTATTTAATCACACGCTTCCTTGCTTTTGCGTTTCCGCTTGGACCCTTTGGTTTTTTATTTGTTAGGTTCTATAGGGTCAGCTTTTTCTTGTTGCTCTTCCACCCCTGTCATCGGTCCTTTCTTTCTGTCTTCCCTTTGCTTTTTTAAATGTAGACATTCTTCCGTGGTATGTCTCGCCTTTCCATGAAATTCGCAGAACTTTCCATCGACTTTTCCTTCGATCACGGTAACTGAGGACAGGTTTGGAGACCTTGTTCTTCTTGGTGTCGGTACATCCTCGAACGGCTTTCATAGGTTGCGGAAACCCTACTACCTTTCTCTAATTCTTGATTTATTCTTAAATTCTTTTTTGAAACTTTGTCGATGCTTGACTGCTGTTCTTTCCATTGGTTTTTGTACCCAGTACTTCTTTCTTTTATGAATTCCTGTGGCTATTTCACCTCTTAGGAAGGAGGTAGTTATATTCATTACTTCGCTCATCGACTTTGGGATTTTGTCGTGTAACCGCTTAATCAACTCCGGATCAGTGATTGCATGCATGAATCCTGAGACTTTCATAATTTCTGGGGCTCCCTTTATGTCTCTGGTTTCTTCTTTGAACCTTCTTACAAAGTCCTCCATTAGCTCTCCGTCCCTTTGATGCATTTCTTTTTCTGGAGGAAGTTAGTCAAGAAGACTTCCTTTAGTTTATCATAGCTGTCTATTGACTCGGGTGGGAGGTCGTCAAACCAAACCCTAGCGGATCCGGTTAGTGTGGAGTTGAACATGTGACACTAGGTTGGCATGGCCCATCGCTCCACCTTTGCCACTGCCTAGAAGATTTTAAGATGCTCTTCTGGGTCCCCACTCCCATCATATGTTTTTACTTTGGTCGGCATGCGCGTTTTCGTCGACATCTCGAAGTAGCGGATACGTGGAGTGAACGGATCAGTCTCCTTGCATACCCAGGGTCTGGCCAAGTCATAGTCATTGTTTTCATGTGACTTCCGCTTTCTGACTTCGGACCTTCGACCATTAGACCCATCACCTGGGCAGCTATTCGCTTTCCGCGACTGAACTTTTTTGATTCCGTGCCTTCCACATCCCGGTCTTACCGGTTGTGGTAGGGAGTCTTTGTGGCTGCCCTTCTCTTTTCTTTAAGTATCATGGCTAACTTGCTGCCTGTGGTTTTTGGAGTACATGTAAATATTTTCCTCCTTGTCTCCGAGCTGGTGGAACTCACTCTTGCACAACCTTTTGAACATTGCTTCCCTTCTGTCTTCTTTCCCTTTGGGTGACCTAGATCGGGTGCATCTTCGGCCGCTACCACTTTGCGTATTCCGCCACCTTGCTGCCTCGAGTTGTTTCCGTAAGTCTCTGTTGGTATTTCCGCTTTATGGTGATGTGGGGCTTCACGGTAAATCATCTGGATTTTTTCCGCTTTGGCTCTTTCTTCTTGTTTTTGAACTTTCTCCGTCACAATAGGAAAGATCTGATCGAAGTATTTATCACAATACTTCCGGAGGGTTGCGTCGGACGCGAGTCCCTCAAGGTCTGTCGATACCGTGTGGTTTTCTCTTTCCAGCGTACACGGCAACGTAGACACGGAGGCGGGAGTTGGTCCAAATCGAGTGCTCATGATGAGTATTTTCTGGAACGCAGTTGTGTACTGGGTCCCACGGATGGCGCCGACTTGTTAGTACAAAAAGTGTGACGGGTCGTAATAGGTATGAGTACAGCTTGCCGGACTGGGCCAACAAACTTCTAATGAGTTGATCTTGTACTAATCCAAGTAGTTTGATTGATTTCCCTGCACAAGAAGAGTAAACCGTTAGCCTTACCGTGGGGACGGACCCCACGATTAGACTTCGGCGTGAGAGTAAGTACACATTCTTGAGAGAGAGATAAGAGTATGTGTGTGTAATTATGAGAGAGAAAGTTGTACCTTGTATGGGGATTAGAGCCCCTTTTATAGGCGAGGTTTACCGCTAGGGTTTCCTAGATTCTCGCATATAATGGTTAGTTGCCGGAGCTGGACCCTTGGCGGACAAGGTTCCGTGTCAATCGCGGATGCGAACGTAAGATATCTTTATCGGCTGAAGGTTCAGCCTGCCGTGTATCTTACGTGCATCTTGAGGTCTGGACCATATCCAATTTCGTCATTGGGCTTACCGTAGGCCTTGGGTTTATAGTTATCTTATAGTGATTGGGCGTGAGCCCAACATGTGTATAGTGTGTATTGAGCCTAGTGGGCCTGTTATACATATTATACTTCATCATACTAAGTTAAGTTTAAGTTTAACCTTGAAAAACAAGAAAGAAACAAAAAATAAAAGAAAAACGTGTAGGAAAGTAATAAGTTTAAGCTTGAAAATCAACACATAACACCTCTAACCATCTTCTTGCGATTGATACCACCTGTGAGGTCACCATATATGATTAAACTACACAAAATGCTAGAGAGAGGAAGTAAAGAGAGAGAGATGGTATGGAACTTTTATGTGAAATAAAATGGAAAGGGTTAATACAAATAAACTGTAAAAACGTTTATTAATATTGAGCGATCTCTTTGTGTTTTGTTGATAACAAATATAATGTTATCATAAGTAAAATTATAAGGATACATGTTATTTTTGTAAAGAATTTACATATAGCCATTTAATACAAATTGTTGTAATAAATCATTTGTTGTAATAGTTTATTAGGATGGATAAAAAATACAACCCATGGATCATATCCATAACCCATGGTATTGACCCATATCCATTTGACTAGATGCATTGCATCTATTAGATACATTGTATCTAATGAAATGCCCATGGACCAACCCTTGACCCATGACCCATAACCCATAACCAAAAAACCCATGGGCAAAGAGGAGCGTCCCACGGATCCCTGACATTACACTAGACGGATTCCTTAAGGGAGGGATCCGTGGGATCCGTGGAACAGAGGCAAGATTTTGCCTATAAATAGAGAGCCATTTCTTCATTCTTACTCACACCTCTTCTTACTAACTCTCTCATATACTCTTACTCTCTTCTAACAAAAGATCACTTGATTTAGACAGTTGTTCTTCTTTCTTCTATTGTGATTCTCATATATGTCCTTCTCTAAGGCGAGTTCACGAGCTTACTACAAGTCATCCAAGCAAGGGGTCCTTGATTGATTTGTTCCTCCACAAGATTTCTGTAGCGAAGATCTTGTATTTGTTATTTCACATATTTGTTGTGTAATAGTCATGTTGGTTTGGTCCTCCGTGTTACGAACTCGGTATTTAGCTTTGTAACGGAAAAATGTGTAAGCAACGTTGTGAAGGCTTCTCCGCCAAGTTGAAGGAGTTTTTTTGACATAGTGCTTGAACTCTCGAGTAGGTGACTCGGGGAGTGGAGTAGGGCAAGGAAGGTGTCCTTGTAGCCGAACCACTATAAATTTGTTGTGTCATTTCTATCCCTTACTTAACTTTATTTACTTGCATTACTATTAGATATATACTTTCTCTTCATCCATACGATTTCACATAATATCGAATCTAAAGTTTTTGAAACTAACTTAAAATCAGCAAAACTATTCAACCCCCCTTCTAGATTTCCGCAATTCGCATCAAGAGCTAAGTTTATAAAAGTTTTAAAGTAAACCGTATTTTAAAAACTTTTCGATCACTATGGGTTCTGAAAATTACAAGGAAGGGCAATCCATGCAATGACCACCACTACTTGAGACTAATGGTTTTATATATTGGAAAAATAGATTTGAAACGTATGTGAAGTCTAAAGATATTGATCTTTGGTACATCATTGTTGCAGGCGATTTTGAAGCCACTGCAAAAGATGAAAATGGAATTTTAGTTAACATACCTCATGATAAACTCATCGATGAAATTAAGAAAAAGCTTTCAAAAAATAGTGAAGCTAAAATGGTTTTGTATAATGCTTTACCCAAAAAGGAATTCGAAAGAATCTCCATGCTCAAAACCTCTAAAGAAATTTGGAATTCTTTAGTTGTAACTCATCAAGGTAATCAACAAGTGAAAAACAATAAAATAGATTTATATGTTCAACAATATGAACAATTTTCAATATCGGATGAGGAAACTATAGATCATTCTTTTTCTAATTTTAATACTATTATTACATCTTTACAAGCACTTGATGAATCTTTCTCTAACCGTAACCATGTTAGGAGATATCTAAGGGCACTTCCATCCAAGTGGAGATCTAAGGTGACTGCAATCGAAGAGTCAAAAGATTTAACAATCCTCACCCTTGACGAACTCATAGGCAACTTAAAGGTCTATGAGCTTGTCTTTGCTAAAGATTCCGAAGCTTCAAAAGTGAAAGAGAAGCACAAATCTCTTTCCCTCAAAGCCAAGAAGGTCTCAAGTGATGAAGAGAACTCCTCTTTGGATAGTGATGACGAGGAGTATGCCATGGCGGTAAGGGACTTCAAAAAGTTCTTTAGAAGGAAAGGAAGATACGTCAACAACCGTATGACGACAAGAAAGGATTCTGGAAAAGCAAAGAGGACGAGAAGCCAAGGGATGATCGTGCTTGCTTCAAATGCGGGGACCCAAACCACTTTATTAGTAAGTGTCCCAAACACGATGATCAAAAGGCATTCGTGGAGCGGTCATGGGGAATGAGCGAGGAGGAGGACGAAGAAATTTGTCTCATGGCAAATGACGAGGTATGTCACTAATACTATAGTAGCTCATCATTAGATGATGACTCATTGCATAATGAATACGATAAAATTTTCAAAATTAGTCTAAAGGTAATCAACAAAAAAAAGTTTTTGAAAAATCAAAACCAACGTTTAGAAAAGGAAGTCATAGAGTTAAAGGCAAACTTAAAACATATAGAAAAGGCAAAAATAGCAAGTGGTGAATGTGAACTTTGCGTTCAACTTCAAACACTAGTTGATCATCTAGATTCTAAGATTGCTATAATAAACACTAATACTTTAGATATGATATTGGATAGTGTTAAAACAGGAAACAACCAAAAAGGTGTAGGTTTTTAGGAAACTAATGCATCAACTAGCGAAAACAAAGAAACACAATTTGTTAAGGCACTAGAAAAACAAGCCATCATGTTGGCGGATCCCACGGATCCCACAAAAGGGAACCGCTAGTGTACACCCGGGGATCCGTGGGTCTCAATAAGCAAACAGTGGTAAAACATAGCTTCCTCTTCTAGAACTGATTTTGTTATTGTTAATAAGAAGAAACCAACTCATGTTACCATTAGACAACCACCCCCAAGAGATAATCCAAGTTTTGCAAGAAACAAAGGTCCATCATTTTCAAAACCAAACGCATCTAGGAGACCTAATAACGTTTATCCAAGAATTAATCATCAAGTGGGATGGAATCCAAATATGCAAAATGGCTTTTCATTTGAAAACTTTGCACCATAGAACGCATATTCACCTTATCCATACATGTCTAACATGAATGGAATGTTTAACACTAATGGACCCATGAACAAATGGGGACCAAACTATTGAGTTAATTGTTTTCTTAGGTGCGCTTAAAGGTCGACCTAGATACGGATGAGTGGGTCAAGGATAGCGGGTGCACGAGGCACATGACCAGCAATAAAGATCTATTATACACATATGAATCCTTCAATGGAGGGAATGTGGTATTTGGAAATTGCAAAAGCAAAATCATCGGTAAAGGTACGATTTCTAACAAATCTCTAACCATTAACGATGTGTGTCATGTAGAGAACCTAAACTTTAACCTATTAAGTATAGGAAAAATATGTGATAAAAAGTGCAATATACTTTTACCAAAACCGTAGTAAGATATTAAAAAACGGTATCACCATAGGTAGAGGTATTAGGAAACATGGAGTCTACGTCATTAAAATTGGTAATGAACCTAAAGACAAACTTTGTCTTACCTCTATGGATGATACTTTGACCTTATGGCATCGAAGATTGGGTCATGCCAATATGAGATTTCTTCAATCGCTATCATCCAAAGATCTAGTAAGAGATCTACCAAAATTAAAATATGAACATCACTTTTGTGATGCTTGTAACGTAGGAAAACAAGTCCATTCATGTCACAAAGCTAAAAACATGGTGTCTACAACTAACTGTCTAGAGTTACTACACATGGATTTATTTGGTCCATCCGCTATCCAAAGTTATGGAGGTAACTACTACACTTTGGTTATAGTGGATGATTATTCTAGGTACACATGGACTAAATTCTTAAAGAACAAAACTGAAACATTCGATTACTTTGAAATATTAAGTAAGAAAATACAAAGACAATTAGGAAGTCCTATAGTGTCTATTAGAAAGGATCATGGTAGGGAATTCGATAATGAAGTGCAATTTGGAGCCTTTTGTGACGCTAATGGTATTACTCACAACTTCTCGGCTCCTTGCACTCCACAATCGAATGGGGTAGTTGAAAGAAAGAATAGAACCCTACAAGAAATGAGTCGCAATATGCTAAATGAGCAATCCATACCTCAAAAGTTTTGGTGCAATGCCGTTGATACTTCAACGTACATACTTAATCGAGTCTTAATTAGACCAATCTTATGTAAAACTCCATATGAGTTACTTCGAGGCAAAAAGCTTATGTTAGATCACTTTAGAGTCTTTGGTAGCAAATGTTTTCTTCTTAACACTAAAGATTACCTTACAAAATTTAATCCTAAATCAACCGAAGGTATCTTTTTAGGTTAGTCTCCTAATAGCAAAGCTTACGTCATATTAAATAAAGAAACAATGAAGGTTGAAGAGTCATTAAACGTAAAATTTGATGAAAGTCCACCCAAACCTACTCCACCTCTTATCGATGACGAGATTGTAGAAAGCGAGGCTATTGTAATAAAGAAAAAGATAAACGAAGAAGAAAAACCTTTAAATGATGAAATCATAAATATTAAAGAATCCAAAGATCACCCCGTAGATAAGGTCATCGGAAAAGTAAACGAAAGAACCTTAAGGTCTCAAGTCCAAAACCAAAGTAGCCTATTTTGTTTTGTCTCAACCATAGAACCTAAGAATACACAAGAAGCCATAAAAGATGAAAGTTGGGTAATGGCTATGCAAGAAGAGTTAAATCAATTTGTTTCTAATGATGTTTGGACACTTGTCCCTCCACCTAGTAATCAAACCATAATAGGAACCAAATGGGTATATAAAAACAAGTTAGATGCAAACTGTGTAGTGTCTAGAAACAAAGCTAGACTCGTTGCCCAAGGGTATAATCAACAAGAAGGAATAGACTTTGATGAGACCTATGCCCCCGTGGCTAGATTAGAGTATATAAGAATACTTCTTGCTTATGCTTGTGCTAATGATGTTAAGCTTTATCAATTGGATGTCAAAAGTGCCTTTCTAAATGGTTTTATTAATGAAGAAGTATATGTAGCTCAACCTCCGGGCTTCATCGATTTTGAAAAACCTAAACATGTGTATAAGTTAAAGAAAGCCCTTTACGGTCTTAAACAAGCTCCAAAAGCTTGGTATGATAGACTCAAGTCATTTCTAATCAAACACAACTACACCATGGGGTTAGTTGATAACACACTTTTTACTAAGAAAAAAGAGTCACATATAATATTGTTCAAATATATCTAGATGATATTATATTCGTATCTACTTGTCAAGACATATGTGATGATTTCTCTAAAATCGTGCATGACGAATTCGAGATGAGTATGATGGGAGAACTTAGTTTCTTTCTTGGTCTACAAATCAAACAAGTAGAAGATGATATCTTCTTTAATCAATCTAAATACTTAAAGGAGATGTTAAGGAATTCGGTTTAGAAGAGTCAAAACCCATTAGGACACCAATGTCATCCGATACTAAACTCACAAAAGATGAAGACAGCGAATTCGTTGATAACACAAAATATCGTGGCATGATTGGTAGTCTTCTCTACCTCAAGGCTAGTCGGTCGGATATCATGTTTAGTGTTTGTCTATGTGCTAGGTTTCAAGAAGATCCTAAAACATCACATCTAGAAGCCGTCAAAAGGATATTTAGATATATTAAGGTTACAACTCAATTAGGATTGTGGTATCCTAAGGGTACGGGGGTAGAAACAATTGTATATGCAGATTCTGACTATGCAGGTGATTATGTTGACCGAAAAAGTACAAGTGGGGTATATACTTTTATGGGATGTTGTTTAACATCTTGGTTCTCAAAGAAGCAAACGGCATTGGCCATTTCAACAACCAAAGCCGAATATGTCTCCGCCGGCAAAGCATGCCAACAAGCACTATGGATGAAACAAGCGTTAGTTGACTACAACATTCATATAAGTGACATAGCCATCCTATGTGATAACAAAGGTGCCATCGATTTAAGCAAAAATCCGGTATTTCATTCTCGCACCAAGCATATAGAGATTCTTCATCACTTCTTAAGAGACAATGTTCAAAAGGGGAACATCTCTATTGAGAAGATAGCATCCGAAGACAACATAGCCGATGTCCTCACCAAACCGATGAAGCGGGAACAATTCAACCTATTTCGTCTTGGTCTTGGTCTCATGGAACAATCGTCGTAATTAGCTTTTAAACTCTACAAGGTATGTAAACACTAGCCTTCTTCTTTCTGAGTCTAGGATCTCTATTTCACACACAACTCACAAGCAATACGGGAATTTTCAAAACCCAAGATAAGTTTTAACTTATAACTCATAGTTTTCTCTTACTTTTCAAGGTAAGTACATTTTTGCAAACACATAATTGCATACACACGTAATATTCAAAAGAATAAACGATTTATTCAAACATAGAAACCTCTTTTCAAAATGTTTTCTAAAAGGATACCTCTTCCCGTATCATTTTCAGAAAAACCATTTCTCACGTCTAGGGCAAATCCTTTTTTTTCATTATTAATACAAAGTAAAAACCCCGTTTTCATTGCCTCTCATGTCTTTTGAATGCTAAAGAGGACACATAACTAATATGTGTTTTCGGGTACATTCATTTAAGCAACAATGACTTAGGAGCACTCGGGTTATATCACATAATAGTGTGCTTTTTCACTTCTAGTTTATTTTTATTTTTTTCTTAGGAGTCGAGATAACCGCAACTCCAAATGGTTTGCATATAGGCACACACTAGGCACAAATGTTTCCAAGTGAACTTCAATATTTCTCACTTTGGAAGAAAACTTCAATATTTTTCATCAGTTATTTTTATTTCTTTTGGAGTATGTTCTTTATTGCTTGTGTTCTCATGATCACATGCCTTTAATTCATATCTAAGCATTAGATTTTAATCCACATTTTAGGTCAAGCATTCATTACAATGCATTATTTTTTTATAAATAGAATTCCCAAAATGCTTGCATATTCATCTCAACTTCACAAACAAACACCACTATGTCTTCCAAAAGATCTTCCAATTTAGATGAATCACCTAGTACAAACAAACCATTTCAAGAAATCAAAAAATTTGTCCTCCCACCTTCCAAAATACCACAATCAAAATCTAGGAAATCGGCAAGAATTAGCATCCGGCCTTGTTGTTTAGCAAAACCATCATCGAATGGTTCATCACCAACCACTATTTTACCACAAGATGCTTCCATTATAGCACCTCCTTCATCACCAACAAGTACACCAACTTCATCACCCATCAACTCACCACCTAAAGTCACTCTTTTGGAACTCCTTTAGACTCCAACAAGATCTCAACAATAAAAGCAAAAAGAACTAGTCTTTTTGACACCTCCGACTTCTCCAAACACAATTTTAAAAGACCTTGAAACCTCACCACCTTTAGCACCCATTGTATTACAAGAACATCTAGGTTCCTTTCCACCACCACTTCCAAACATTCCGGACTTTGATCCATATTTTCCATCTTTTCCATCACAACTTCCGCATCTCACAAATCAAAGTCACCCGGAAAACTTCCGCACTCATTATCCACATCACTTACATTGTGTACATTGCCAATCCACTAGGGATACTACAATAGAGATTAGGGAAGAAATACGAGTCATACTCAACCTCATTCTTGATCGCATCAACATCATTACTCATAAAAACCTTCATCCATAACCTTATGCAAGCATGGAAGTAATCATTTTTATTACCTTTAGTATTTTTCTTTTGAGTCATTTTTTAAGAACAAGTCTTGTTCTTACTTTTACATGCTTGTATGTGGCATAAATACCACTACATTGTATTGTTTTATTACAAGGCTTTGTTTACATACCTTGGCTCCCAATCGTGATTCTCGTCAATCACAAGATTATTTATGCATGTTACTACTAACCCTTTATTTGTAGGATTTTTTTTCTCACTTGACGCCCCAATCTAGGGGGAGCTACCATCAAGGGGGAGTAAGCGATACGTGGACTATTTTCCACATTTTGTTTCTTCGTTGGGTTAACTTTGTGTTTCGACGAAAAGGGGGAGAAGATCTAAATTTTTGAAACTAACTTAAAATCGGCAAAACTATTCAACTCCCCTTCTAGTTTTCCGCAGAAAGTGTAATATTGCATAAAAGAACCAACAACCTCAATAGAAGGTTTACAAGTAGTATTTATAGAAGGGGAGCTAGGACAACGTCCCTAGAGCCATCCTTGTACACATTAATACTAAAACCGAGGCCTATGGGCTTACTACATGAGCCATGGGCTTAATACAAGTTTTTCAAGTGTATAACTCATTTAAATGTAATTTTAATCCAAAATGTGTAAAAAGAAATTGAATTAATATTAAAAAATTTAGGATTTTGCGATATAAGTACCATTGCAAATCATTTGTACATATTTAATGAAGCATTGCCATATCTCGGTTTTTACAAAGATTTGTGATTTACAAATTCGATTCACTATTAATTGATATATACTTCTTATTTATGGAATCACTTCCATAAATAGATTCATATATATATATATATATATATATATATATATATATATATATATATATATATATATATATATATATATATATAGAGAGAGAGAGAGAGAGAGAGTGTGCGGTTCTAGAGAAAAGTGTAATTAGAGAGAAAAGTGAGAAAAAAAGTTATAGGGTCTAATTTGAAACATCTCAAACTTCAGGGGCAAGTTTTGAAAACTCCATTCACCCACCCCCACCCCTCAAGAAAAATAAATAAAAACAAATCCCAAAAAAAAAAATTTTTGGGCAATTTTTTTTCCCGCCAAAATTTATAATTGTGATGCACCTTTTTCTTTGTGCATCTGAGTTATAAAAATTGGTGCATCATAGTTATAACTACTTTTTTTAACTGTGATTCACCAAAATAAAAAGGTGCATCAGATCGCATATGTTATTAACTTACTCTAGAAAAAGTTTTGAATTAGAACCGTCAACCTTTGTGTATAAAAGAGAGATTTTTCAACTGATTCAACACGCTTATTTTATTAATCACATGGTTAAATATACAATGAAATCAATTATCCTAACATGTTTCAAAGTCATTTTATTAATCACATGGTTAACATACTTTTCATCAATTCACGATTGTTAATATATGCCCTATCGTTATCCCAATGACAAAGCATGCGACGCTACCATGGATACCATAGCTCCGTCTCTTGTTGTATAACTAATGCCCCTTAAAGAACATAGTATACTAAGTTTTTGCAATGTTATTGAAACATATAAGGTAACAATCGTTGGGTGCATCTCGGTTATAAAATTTGGTGCATCAGAGTTATAATTCATTTTATAATGTGATGCACCAAAATAAAAAGGTGCATCACAGCTTATAAAAATTTGGGGAAATTTTGGCAAAAAAAATATATTTGGCCCCTAAAAAAATTTGGCGGAAAAAAAAATTTTCGGGGTAGGAATTTACAAAACTTCCTTAAAAAATGAAGGAAAATACAATTAGGTCCCTATAGTTTGGTGTGAAAAAGGGAGGGAAGAGGGTGATCCAATGGTTGAGATTACTTTTCTCACTTTTCTCTTGAGATCAACTTTTTAAATGATCCAAGCTATATATATATATATATATATATGTGTGTGTGTGTGTGTCTATTTATGTATATGTATTTTATATATCCCTATATATATATATATATATATATATGTGTGTGTGTGTGTGTGTGTGTGTGTGTGGGGGAATAGATTAAATAAAAAGACAACTATTCGTAAAAACGATACAAAATATTTTTTTTTAAAAGCATTTCTTGAAAAATTCCAAAAATAATTCCACAAGATCGGGTATGTTGGTGCATAAAAATGTTGTGAAGGGTGTTTTTCTAAATGTGGATATTCTTGCCAAAAATTAATTATGAAAAAAAAATGTTTGTGTATTAAATCGCTTTTTCTGCATCGAAAATTCTTTTTTTGACCTAACTTCTTTCGAATTTTTGCATCAAAATTTGATTGCTCATCGAACTATAACAAGTTAAATTTGTGTTTCAAAATTTCATTTTTTGTGCATTACAAACTCAAAATTAGAAATGCTTTGTTCACAACGTTTTGTGCACCAACATACCTGATCTTATAAAAAATCTTTTGTAATTTTTTAGAGAACTTTTTTTTTTAAATCCTTTGTATCCTTTTTATGGATATTTTTTTGTTTATTTTAACTTTCCATGTATATATATATATATATATATAGGATAAAGATCAAATAAAAAGACAAATATCCGTAAAAAGATAAAAAGATTTTTTTTTCAAAAAAAGTTTTCTAAAAATTCCACAAGATCGGGTATGATGGTGCATGAAAAAGTTGTGAAAAACTATTTTCTAAAAGTGGATATTTTTTACGAAAAAAATTATGAAAAAATACGTTTGTGCATTAAATCGTTTTTTTGTGCACAAAATTGCTTTTGCACCCAACTTCTTTTGACTTTTTTAATCAAAATAACATTGCGTATCTAACTAAAACAAGTTGAAAATTTTGTGCATCAAAATTTTTTGCGCATCAAAATTCGTTTTTTGTGAATTAAAAAAAATCGTATCAAAACTCAAAATAATTAAAAATGTTTTCAAAAAAGTTTTATGCACCAACATACAATTTTAAAAAAAAATAAATCTTTTTATTCTTTTTACGAATATTTTTCTTTTTATTTTAACTTTAACCTATATATATAGGGTTAGGATCAAATAAGAATATTACTTAAAATAAGAAGGAAACCGCAAATCCGAGATGCACCGCCCTAAATTAGATGCATCCCTATAATCTTTGATGCATTATAACGCACCATAGTGTGTTTTCTAGCTTTTAATCAGATGCATATACGTATATTAGATGCATTTCATGATTTGTCTTGTTTTTGTTCCTCTGACGCGAAATCATGAAAATAAATTTGCACCATCTATACATCAAATTAACTTTCGAAACTCAAGATGTTGCATCTATATGAATAGAAATGAATCTAATGCAAGTCGTTGCATCTCAAATGCGTGATTTTGGTCACTTCTCACCACTTCTTGTTTTAATTTACTTCTCACTGTATCCTTACTCTCTCTCTCTCTCTCTCTATATATATATATATATATATATATATATATATATATATATATATATATATATATATATATATACATCCTCTGTCTTAAAACAAAACCTAAAAATTAAATAATTAATCAAATTATTTATAAATATCAATATACAAAACATTAAAATAAACATATATGCACCATTAACAACAACTTGGATTTTATATGCAACATTAACGTATATGCGCCAATAACATGTATGCCACAGGTTTGTATGCACCAGTATCAATTTTCATAATAATAACAGTTAATCTAACACATGTATAAAATCTTTTCGCATATCAAAAGATATGAACGACCACAACAACCCGACCTTAATAACTCATATTGTCGTGAGTGCAAATTAAACCATAACAACTTGAAAAACATATATGCACAATCTTTGTGTTTATAAAAGCAATGATCTAAACAAAGTTATAATTATAAAAAGTAAAACAACACATATGCAAAGTAACAACAACTTCGATCTTATATGCACAAGTAATATAAAAAATTAACATAAATCACAAAATGAGGAGTTACCATCAGTTTACAAAATTAACTATACGTGTTTGTGCTAGGATTTAGAAAATCCAGTAGTTAGATACTCGGTCACCTCAATTATATGTACTCGTTAGAAAGCTCGTAGTCGTAGTCATTTAGTAATAGTTAGTAGTTAGTTAAGTTACACGGTGGAGGACGGACGGGTCTTTACCCACTGTATGCCTGATCCACAGCCCGTAGGAGGTGTTTCATGTAAGACACTATAAATACCCTTTGCCTAGCAAGGCAAAGGGTTGGAGCTTCATAATACATTTTTATTTATCTCACTAGAAGTTCCCAACTCTCTCTACTTTCTCTCTCTAGACTCAAGTCTCATCCGAATTCCATATGTTATGATTGTGTGTTTATGAAAACCAATATGTAACAATTGGTATCAAGAGTCGTGGTTTGATCATCTACTTTACATGTTCTTGAATTCTTAGTGGTTTTCATAAGGTTTTTGGGTTTGAATGAGTTTTCAGACATTTTCATCCTTGTGATCCTTTTTAGTGTTAAGGTTTGGATTTTCTTTGTACTTTTGTGTTTAGGATTATCATAAGTGTTTAGGTTTTAGTTTGGAAGGCTTGATTCATCTTGGTTATAATGTTTTTGATTTGAAAAGTTTAGTTTTTGAAGAGTTTCAAAGAAGCGGCTTGTGTCTCAGTGTCCATTTCTTGTATGCAATTTGATTAGATTTGTATACGGTTTGATATTCGTTTTATGCGATTTGACCGTTTCTTGTATGCGATTTGGTCAATTCCTGTTGCGGTTTGATCCTTTTTGTGCGATTTGCTAATTGTCTTGCGGTTTGATTGTTGAGACAAATAAACAAAAAGGACAAAGTAGTGGATGTACTTGTGATCCCTTGAGGTTTGTAAAACTATGCGATTTGTCCTAAGCGATTTGAACCAAGCGGTTTGATATACTGCGGTTTGTACTATGCGGTTTGTCACTGTGCGGTTTGACAAAAAGCGATTTGCGTCTTCTGTGATTTGATCTAAGCAATTTGTAATTCCAGCGGTTTGAGTTAAGCGGTTTGTAAGTTTAGCGGTTTGACTTAAAGCGGTTTGTATTCCAGCGATTTGATTGAAGCGGTTTGACACTTCTGTGACTTGTCTTTTGTGATTTGTCATTTCTTCGTGATAAGTTTCACGGTTTTCTCTTGATTTAGTAAAATCCCGCGAAAGAATCTATTTCCCGATTTGATCAAATGGTAGTAAAATCCTGTGTACTTAGGAATCATGTCTACAATCACTTCTTCCGTTGCTGATGACGCTCAAGCTGCAGGATCCGATACTCGTCCTCCTATGCTTGATAGAACAGACTATGACTCTTGGGCACAAAGAATCAGATTGTATTGCTTAGGCAAAGAGAATGGTGTTAACATCCTTAAGACAATTGATGAAGGACCATTTCAAATTGGAACTACCAGGGATATTCTCGAAACTGTAGCTGATGGAAATGTTGTTTTAGGGTGTAGACCAAGAATATATGATGAGCTTGATGATAAGGAGAAGAAGAGATATGATGCTGACATTAGACATTTACAAGCTGATCAATCAAAACACTAAAGCCAAGGCAGTCTGGGATAATGTCAAGATGCTTCTCTCTGGTTCAGAACTGACTAAGGAAGATAGAGAGTCTCAGTTGTATGATGACTTTGAGAAATTTAGTGTCAACCCAGGGGAAAGTGTCACTGAATATCATGTGAGGTTTCACAAGCTTGTGAATGTTATGAGGAACATCAAAATGACAATGCCAAATATCCAGCTCAATTCCAAGTTCGTAAACAACATGAACCCTGAATGTCACAAATTTTTTACTTCAGTAAAATTGAACAAAGGATTAAGGAACACCAACTATGAACAACTGTATGCTTACTTACTCTAACATAAGAAACATGCTGCATTTGAACGTATGATCATGGAAAAGTTCAACTTTAACCCTAATGCTGCTGCTGCAAGTTCTTCAAATGATTCAACTGCATTTCTCTCAAATATAAGGATAAGTACCAAAGCATCACAAGTTTTACCTACTGAGGATCACAATCACAAACTTATTCCTAATCCAGGATATAAGCCATCTGACATGTTCCTTGAAAACCTTGCAAACCAATTGGCTCTAATGGTTAAACAAAACTTAAACCTCATTCCTCACACCAAAAATCATCTCAGAACTACATCTAATCTACATAATCATGCCAGTGTTAAAGAAGGAAGGATTGTGGTTCAGAACGTGCAAGGCAGGGAGAATGCGTATCTACCACACAATGCAAGGGAATGTTGGAACTGGTGCAGGTTATTTGGGTAATCAGAACAGAGGTAGGATCATGACTCAGGGTCAAGGGAAACCAATCAAGTGCTACAACTGTGGAGGGGAAGGACACATTGCTAGGAAATGAACTCAGCCAAAACGTCCACAGAATGCAGAATACTTCAGGGATAAGATGTTGCTTGTGTAAGCTCAAGATAATGGAGTTGTTGTGGATGAGGAAGAGTTGTTGTTTCTTGCTGAGGGAAATGCCAAAACTTATGATGCAGATGTGGATGAACAACCAGTGCACGGTGTGGCTCAGAACAATCTCAATGTCTTTCAAGTTGCAGATTGTGACGCATTTGACTCTGATGTTGATGATGAACCAACGGCACAGACCATCTTTGTGGCTAACATCTCTCCAATGGTCTCTTCACCTCAACAAGCCGGTCCCTCCAAGGAATCTATCATATCAGAGGTATTAAAACTATACGATGTAGTTGATGTGCAAAAGATTCACAACAAAGTACAATCAACGGAAATCATTGAATCAGATATTGAAAATATAGGTAATAGCAATGTTGTCCCATATGATCAATATGTGAAGCAAGATGAAAGTATAATTGTACCAAGTGATGCATCTTATGCTATCAGTGATGAATGTGTATCTGATGAATACACTGAATATGCACCTGATGATTCCATGACCACTGAACTAAATGCCTATAAGGAACAAGTTGTTATATATGAACAGTGTGCTAAGTTTGAATTGACTACCTCGTGAGCAGGAGATGGATTGCCAAATGCGTACACTTATCAGAAAAAGTAATTTTAGGGAAGAAACATTAAAACAAGAGTTAAATTCCTTAAAAGAAAAACTTAATAAAACTGTTAAGCAAAAACAAGAACTTCAAGAAAATGTAAAAGTGCTTAAGCAGGAATTCAATGCTAAGGAATCAAAACTCTTAAATGACTTTTCCAACCTTAAAACTTTGAAGAACAAACTTGAAAACAAGTTGTACATACAAGGCAACACCATTCAGACTACTCACATGATCACTAAGCATAGAGTATTAAGTGATAAGCATAGTATTAGCCTTATAGAAGATCCCAATCCTGCGTATCTTAAGAAAGCAAAAAGTGCTCACAATGTGATTTATGATGGTAGTGAAATAACTAAGCCTAGACAAAAGCCAACTTGTATAGAGAATACTGAAGAAGATAAGGAATTAGAAGATTCCTCTAGAAATTAAATGGAAAAGAAATTACAAGAAGATCCTGAGTGTAAGAATCATAATATAACATTTAAAACTCCCAATTATGCTAAGGAAAATTGGATAGCCTTCAATAAGTTTAGACCTCAGACTCAATTAACCTCTGAACAAGTGTTTTGGAAGAAAGATATGGAAAAGAAAAGAACTAGTGAAATTGTTGAAAAGAATCCTCCCCTTAGGAAATTGCCTCTAGCTACTATGTATCCACCCAATACACCTATGCATTTAGTGCCTAAAACTCTCCCCACTCAAAGCAAAACCTTAGTCAGCTTATACGTAGTTTACCAACTATTCATTGATTTTGAGAAAACGTGTAAGAAGAGAATCACTCAAACAGGAATTACTAAAGGGAAAGGGGCTTTGAACAAACAAAATAATGCTATTTAAAAGAGGTCATTCCATTCTTTAAATAAGTAAAAGAACAATTTGAGAGTCTTCAAAAGGCCATAAATACAGAGGTTAAAAAAATGAAAAGAATGTTCAATGAAATGGAAAACGAGGTTAGAATGAATGAATGTGAGCTTAAGAGCAATGAGATTGAGAGGAAGAATATTCACATCCTAAATGATAATTTGTTGGGATATGAAAGTGCTGAAGAATAGCAAAGTACTGGATAAAGTCAAAGTGCTGGAAGAAGTCAAAGTACTGCTAAGTAAAAGTTAAAGTACTGCTCGATCATCAAAGTACTGCAAGTTAAAGGACTGCTATGCAAAATTGTTAAGGATAATAATGTAATTCTAGAATGTTCTAAGTTTAGTTTAGAATTACTTAACGTATAAGGTTTGTAATTGTAAACCGACTAGGGTTATCCTTAAACCTATAAAAGGACCCCTAGATTGGCATTAGATGTACGTGAATTATTAGAGTTTTTAGAAAGTTCGATATTAGAGTATTAGAGTTGTTAAAGAATCTGTATAACAAGCCGGTTCTAAGTATTAATAAAATTGTTGAAGTTAAAGTTTAATTCTTCTTAGCTTTGTTAAGTAAATTCCGCATACTTAATAGAGTTAGTTCAGTGTTTCATTGTTAGTAACTTAGGATTTATCCGAGGTTATTAAACCCTTACAAGCTATTTAAGTTAGTTTGGTTAGAGTACATCGATCCAACAAGTGGTATCAGAGCTTGTGTGGAAACTCTGATTAAGAAGAAACCTTAAAAAACCGATTTAACAAAACCCTAAATATGTCGAAGGTCGCACCACCACCATCCATCACCTCACTTAGAATACCTATTATCAAGAAGGGAGAGTATGACCTATGGAGCATGAAGATGAGACAGTACATTGCTATTACAGACCATGCACTGTGGAATGTAATTGTCAATGGTAATGAAGTTATTGCAAACCCTATTAAAATTCATGGACAACCAAAACCACCTAAGGCAGTCTTACGAGCAACAACAATAAGAAATCAAGAAAAGGCTCTCAACATCCTATTGTCTGCTATACCTGATGGTCACCTACTCAAGTTTCATGATGCTAAGGATGCTAAACAACTATGGGCTGCTCTCAAGACAAGGTTTGGAGGTAATGATGCTTCCAAGAAGATGCACAGAAATCTGTTGAAGCAACAGTTTGAAACATTCACTGTTGGTGAAAGAGAAGGACTTGATGCTGCCTATGACAGATTCCAAAATCTTCTCAGTATGCTGGAGTTATACAAGGCAAAAGTATCTGTTGAAGATGCAAATCTGAAGTTTTTAAGGAGTCTGCCATCGACATGGCATGTGATTGCTACTATGATCAGAGGACAACCTGGTTTGGATGTTATGGACTTTGATGATCTCTACAATCATTTGAAGGTGTATGAGCATGAGATGAATGGACAAACTAGTTTAAAATCTCACAGTATTGCCTTTTTGTCTTCTAAAAAGAGAGGCAGCACTTCCACTAAAAGTACTGCTTCTCCTACTCAAAGTACTATTGCTCAAAGTACTGTTGCCTATTCTACCCCCACCTTTGCTCAGCAAGCCACACCAACAAACACCATCCACTCTGATGAAGTCGTATGCTCATTCTTTGCTCAGCAAGCTACTTTACCTGTTACTTATGAAGAAGATTTGCCACAAATTGAAGAAGATGCTCTTGAAGAAATTGATATCAGGTGGCAAGTTCCTATGATCACGGCTAGGATCAAGAAGTTCATAAAGAAGACAGGAAGAGGCATTGACTTCAAACCAAAACAGGGAATCACTTTTGACAAGTCCAAGATTGAATGTTTTAATTGTCAAAAGACTGGACACTTTGCAAGGGAATGCAGGTTTGCTAAATATCAGGCAAACAGAATGACTGAGAAACCCAAGCTTGAACTAAAGGAAATTCCTATTACTGAAACAAAAGCTTTGGTTGCTCAAGAAAATTTATCAGAGGTTAACTAGAGTGCTGAGTTTGATGATGAACCAGTAACCTATTGTATGGTAGCTATGGAGGAATCAGTGGAAGAGGTTGATTGGAGCATAGCTTTTGATGAAGAACCTGGATCTACTGCTTTGGAGTCCAGAGATGGTCTAGGAAGCTTTGATTGGAGCATGGAGAGTGAAGATGAACTTGTTCTACTTGCTATGGTAGCTACTTCACCAAGTTCACCACTATCTCTGAGGTATGCTCTAAATGTCATGATTTTTATAAAAAGGTGCTTACTGATTATGTAACTAAAAGAGATAATTATCAAAGGGCCGGTCTGAGGTAGCTGGTTATCAAATTACTTTAGAGTCAATAGAAGCCAAAATAATAACACATGAAAATAATGAAATGGCTTGGGCAGAAAAGTATGAACAACGGATTATCGTTAAAATTAAGTGAATGGAAGCTAGGATGTAAGATTTCCAAATTGAGAAGCTAACAAAGGAAAGGGATGAATTGCTAGAAAAGTTTGCTGCTTGGGGACAATCAGGACTTTCTCATGTTAGTTATGTTGAAAAACAGAGAAGAGCTTACATTAGAACTGGACTAGGTTTTGGTATGGACTTTAGCATAGAAAACCCAACTAGCGATCATGATGAATGTGATTTTGAGGATATAACAACTAGTGATGATGAACTCATTAACTATGTAGACACATCTAGTAATGAGGACTCAATTAGTCAATCACCTCCTGAATATAAGAAAGACAAAGGTTATCATGCAGTCCCTCATCCTACTGGTAGTTTTCAACCCCTTAGGGTAGATGTTTCTCGTTTTGGAGTAGAGAATCTAGAGTTTAGGAAATAGCTTATTGGTCAATCTAATTCTGAAACTTCAAAAGAAACAGCTGAGAAATCTAAGGAAGATGATGTTAAGAGTCAAGCAGTACCTTCAACTCAAAGTACTGCTACACCTTCAACAGTACCTTTAAGAAAACCTTTTCAAAATACTGCTAAACTTTTTTGGGATAATTTTGGTCAAAACAGTTTTCATCATTCACCAAAAAGACAGGATAGGTTTGGTCATACACATAGAAGAAGAAATTTTGGGATTATAGGTAAAAAATTATGTTTTGTTTGTTATAGTCCTGATCACTTGATTAAGCACTGTGACTTTCACTCATAGTACCTAAGTAAATTCCCAAAGAACAGACCTGCCAACCAAAAACCAAGAGAAAATATACCAGTTTGGAATCATTCACATAGAGTTAATCATAGTAATTTCTCAAAAGACTATAGGTACCCTCACCAGAGAAGACCTTTTTCAAAACCTCCAGTACCTTCAAACACTTTTCAAAGAACTAAAGCAGTACCTTCTCAAAGTACTGCTAGATTTTCAAACAATCAAGGTACTGATAACACTTTTTGGAATGGAAAGCCTAGGAGATCCAATTACTATCAATATAGAAGGCGTTACAACTCAAGAAGAGTAGCTAGATCAAAGGACTCTACACCTGAAGTTAAAACCAAATGGGTTGAGAAAGAAAGTACTAATGGGGAACAAACAGTACTTTCAACAAATAAGGTTGAAACAGAGATTTTTGTTGAAAATAATAAAGAAAACTTGGATGAAAAAGAGATTTTGATTGAAAAACCAACACAAGTTTTGGAACAACCAAAGATAATTGATCATGTGCTTAAAGATAGTGGAAATTACATACTTAAAGAATTTATGTATGTAACTCCACAAGGGGAACACAAGTCATTAATGGCTTGGGTTCCTAAAATTAACTAACTCTTTTATCTTTGTGCAGGGCAACCCAGAAGAGGAGCTTAAAGATCATCTAATTGTGGATAGTGGTTGCTCTGGAAGCATGACAGGAGATAAAGAAATTATGTCAGATTTTAGATCCTATTGTGGAGGAAGAGTTGCATTTGGGAATGATGCTAGTGGAGGAAGAATAACTGGCAAAGGAACCATTAAGGCAGGAAGCATAGATTTTGAGAATGTTCGCTATGTGAAGGAGCTCAAATTCAATCTTTTGTCAGTCTCTCGTGATCTATGACAAGAAGCACCTCGTGTTATTCATCGACAAAGAATGTCTCATTCTTTCCCCTGAATTCAAGCTTGTTGATGATAACTTGGTAATTCTGAGAGTACCAAGAACCAATGATGTGTACAGTTTGGATATGAAGACTCTACACTCTTCTGAAAGAGCTACATGTTTAGTAGCAAAGGCATCACTTGAAGAAGCACATTTGTGGCATAGAAGATTAGGCCATGTGAATTTCAAAAACATCAACAAGTTGGTCAAAGGAAATTTAGTTAGAGGTTTACCTTCCAAAACTTACAAGAATGATCACTCATGTTTGGCGTGCAAGAAGGGTAAACAACACAAAGCTTCATGCAAGAAGCTTGAAGAAAGAACTATTAGAGAACCTTTGGAGTTGCTGCACATGGATTTGTTTGGACCTGTTTCTGTTGCAAGTCTCAACAAGAAGAAGTACTATCTGGTTGTGATAGATGATTGTAGTAGATTTAGTTTGGTATTTTTCTTGGGATTTAAAGATGATACTTTTGATGCTATTCATGATCTAATCCTAGCCCTTGAAAACCAATTGAGACTCAAAGTAAGAGGTATTAGATGTGATAATGGGACTGAATTCAAGAACAAGCTTATGGATGAGTTTTGTGCTAAGAAAGGAATCAAGAGGGAGTTTAGTATTGCTAGAACTCCACAGCAGAATGGTGTTGCAGAGAGAAAGAATAGAACTTTGATTGAAGCAGCCAGAACAATGCTTGCAGATTCATTATTACCTATTTAATTTTGGGTTGAAGCTGTAAGTACTACTTGCTATGTGTTAAATAGAGTATCTGTAACTAAGCCTCAGATGAAGACACCTTATGAGTTGCTGATGGGAAACAAACCCAACATTCGATTTATGAAGCCTTTTGGATGCCCTCTAACTATTCTCAATACAATTGATAATCTGGGCAAATTTGATGGCAAGTCAGAAGAAGGATATTTATTGGGATACTGCACAAACAGCAAAGGATTTAGAGTGTACAACAGGGTCACCAAAAAGGTTCAAGATTGTCTTCAAGAAAATTAGAAGGGTAAAGGTCCTTATTGGATGTTTGATCTTGAGTTTTTGACTCCTTCTATGAATTATGTGCTTGTTAGAGAAGAAAATCAAGCTGTCCACAAAGAAAATGATTTACAGTACATTTTTCATGGAGTTCATATTAGACCTAATGTTGTTCCTGATAAAGAACCTATATCTGTTGAAACAAAGAAAAGTACTGATGAACCAAAATCCTCATTGTCTGCTGAGGATCAAGCTATTCAAAATGAGCTTAATAGGATGCTTTTTCAAGATGTAGTAGCAAAATCTTATGATGATGATCAAAGAAGAGCTTATGAAGAAGCAAAGAAAAAGAACAAGACTGCAGAGTTCTCTCACAGTACTTTGGATGACAGTTCTTTAGAACAAAGTACTGCTGCACTTGTTGACAACACTTTGGATGATTTGGACGATCCTAACATGCCTGGCTTAGAAAAAAACTGATGATGAGTTTGAAGATGAAGGTATTTTCTCAGATTCCAATGAAGATGTTGATTTCTCAAATTTGGGTGATAATCTGGAAGTTCCACGAACTCCTACATTAAAAATTCATAAAGATCATCCTACTGGTCAAATCATTGGACCTTCTACTCATGGAGTGCTCACAAGAACCAAAGCTAAAGGTTTTTCTACACCACATAATTCTTTACTTAGCTTTGTGTATAAACAAAACATGATGAATCATAAGGATCATCAAACATGTTTATTCACTTGCTTTATCTCTCAAAAAGAACCCAAGAACATAGCTCAAGCATTAACTAAAGAGAGTTGGGTTGAAGCTATGCAAGAAGAACTTCTTCAATTCAAACTACAAGAAGTTTGGGTACTATGTGATCTTCCAGATGGAAAGAAAGTAATTGGTACAAGATGGGTTTTCAGAGTCAAGAGAGATGAAAGAGGGAATGTCGTCAAGAACAAGGCAAGATTAGTTGCACAAGGATATAGACAAGAAGAAGGAGTAGATTATGATGAAGTGTTTGCTCCTGTAGGAAGGATTGAAGCCATTCGAATATTCCTTGCTTTTGCATCATATATGGGATTTCAGGTTTATCAAATGGATGTTAAAAGTGCCTTTCTCTATGGCAAGATTACAGAAGAGGTTTATGTTAAACAACCTCCTGGTTTTGAAGATCCTGCACATCCAAAAAAAGTCTACAAAGTTGTTAAGGCTCTTTATGGCCTACATCAAGCACCTAGAGCTTGGTATGAAAGGCTATCTACTTTCTTATTGCAACATGGTTATAGGAGAGGAGCAATTGACAATACTTTTTTTATCAATAGAGATAAGAAGGACATCATGCTAGTTCAAGTTTATGTAGATGATATCATATTTGGAGCTACAAAACAGTCCATGGTGAAGGAATTTGAGCAGCTGATGCAACATGAATTTCAAATGAGTTCAATGGGGGAATTAACATTCTTTTTGGGACTTCAAGTTAAACTGTCAAAGGAGGGAATTTTCATAAGTCAAGATAAGTATGTCTCTGACATTCTTAAGAAGTTCAATTTTGATGCTATGAAGCCAGTCAGTACACCTATCAAGTCTATCAACTCATTAGGCAAGGATGAAGATGGTCAACGTGTTGAAGTTAAGTTGTACAGATCTATGATTGGCTGTCTTATGTACTTAACTGCATCTAGGCCTGATATCATGTTTGATGTCTGTTTATGTGCAAGATATCAAGTCTCACCTAAGGTCTCTTATATGAATGCAGTGAAGAGAATTTTAAGTTATTTGAAACAACAACCTAAGTTAGGGTTGTGGTATCCAAAGGATTCACCTTTTCACTTGGAAGCTTTTTCAGATAGTGATTATGCAGGTGATAACTATGATAGAAGATCAACCACTGGAGGATGAAAAATATCTTGGAAGAAGATTAGTCTCATGGCAATGTAAGAAGCAAACTATTGCAGCAACATCATCCACTAAAGCAGAATATGTTGCTGCTGCTAGCTGTTGTGGCCAAGTGTTATGGATGCAGAATCAACTTTTGGATTATGGGTTCAACTTCAAGAATACTACTATCAACACTGATAATGAGAGTACAATTTGTATTGTGAAGAATCCAGTTTATCACTCCAAGACCAAACATATACTGATTAGGCATCACTTTATCAGAGATTGTTATGAGCATAGGCTCATTAATGTTGTCAAGGTTCACAGAGATGATAATGTAGCTGATCTACTCACGAAAGGATTTGATGTTTCAAGATTCAATTACTTGGTGGTGAGTATTGGAATGATTAATTACTAAGATAAATTTAAAGGGGGGACTGATTAGTTAGTCATACAGTCCTATGCATTGCTTGAGGGGAGGCAATCCAATGCCTATTTGGAGTTTTTGCTATTGTAGAGAAGAAAGTGGAAAAGTACTGCTTTTTGGTCATATGAAAGTACTGCTCCAAAAGTATTGATTTGGAAAGTGTTGCACACGTGGAAAGCACTGCTTGTCTTATCAACGTACTGTTCCAACGGTCAAAAGATGGGTTAAAATTCAACTAACGGTAACTTTGTTATTATAGGCTGTGATTTTTTAAATCTCACCGATAAATAACTACTCTCTGAATTTCCCTCTCATTGTTAGGAATTAGAAAATTCCATAGTGAAGTAGCGGTCACCCCAAATATAATCTAGCATAAGTTAGCTCGTAGACATATCGTTATTTACTGTTTTATTAGTTAGTTATTTAGTTTAGAGTAACACCGTGGAGGAAGGACGGGTCTTTACCCACTGTATGCCTCGATCCACAGTCCAAGGAGGACGTTTAGTTTGTAACTATATATACCCTCTACCTCCCAAGGTAGAGGGTTGGACCTTTCATTCATCTTAATCTAACCTTCTAAGTTTTCTTTCACTTTCTCTCTCTAGAAAGGTTCCCACTTTCTCTCTCTAAACTCTACATAATTCGAACCATATATTGTTATGTGATGTGTTTATGAAATCCAATATGTTACAATTGGTATCAAGAGCCATGGTTAGATCATCTCTTACATATCTTTGGATTTCTTGTGGTTTTTGAGTTTGAGAAAGTTTAGTGGTTTTTGCATCATTTGGTTGATTTCTTGTGTTAAAGTTTGAATTTTGTTGGTACTTTTATGTTTAGAATCATCAAAAGTGTTTAGGTTTTCATTTGGTAAGCTTGAATCATCTTGGTTGGGTTGTTTTTGGATTGAAAAGTGAGGTTTATATGGTTTTTTCAAGCTAGCGACTTAGTTCACGGAATATTTTCTTGGTAGCGACTTGCTTCACATTTTTGTAGCGACTTACGGTGTTGGAGCTAGCGAGTTAGATCTAGCGAGTTAAAGTACAAGTAGTGGATTCTCCACTACGGTAGCGACTTTGTGGTAGCGACTTGGTCAAGATGAGTTGCTCTTTAGCGACTTGTGTCTCTAGCGACTTGTGTAGCTAATTGCTCCAAAAATTTGGTTAGCGACTTGGTCTCAGAGCGAGTTACTACTTAGCGACTTGCTTTTCTGATAGCGACTTGGGACTCTAGCGACTTAGGGGTGTAGCGAATTAGGTGTTAGCGACTTGGTGCATTATCTTAGCGACTTGGGTCCTAGCGACTTGGTCTTAGCGACTTGGTTCAAGAATTCTTAGCGACTTGTTGACTTTTCCCGACAAAACTTCAAACGGCTATAACTTTTTATCCGTAACTCCGTTTTCAGCGTTCTACCCATCAAAACGACCGTGAGAACGAGGAGAATGTCACCGAATGAACTAAAACCTTCGAGGGCTAAATCCGCTCGAACGAAGTTATTGAGGTTTTTATGTTTTTAGACCTAAATTTCTCAGGAAAATCGTGCATAAACCTATCCAAATCTCAACCAAACAACATCTCTGCTAACCCTACAAACATTTATATGTCCTAACACACAATTGTCTATCATTTTGACAATCCATCAGTCATCTTAACACGTTCCATTGGTCATTGCTTAACGGTTTGGTCTTGATTTTAGTAAAATCCCGCGAAAGATTCTTTTTCTCGGTTTAAATCATAGACTTGTAAAATCCCGTGCATACTACCACATCATGTCTTATTCTACTGACCCGTGATTTCGAAGTGCTTAAATTGTATGATGATGTGGACAACAATGATACTGTATGCTACATCGAGCGATTAAAGATGATTGAATCAATCAATGAGGATATGATATCTCCGGTTCAGACTCGAAAAGACAGAAATGCACCAGCCAATGCTACGAATGCCATGCAAAAGGAAAGCAGTATTGAACCTTATCAACAACTTCACTCTCACCTCATGTTACTTCTACCCACATCAATGGAACGAACATGCATTGCCCTCTTTCGTCCGATTTTTCCACATTAACAGGAACTCTGCTGTTAAACCTAGAGCAATTGGAGCTACAACTTGACAAAGAGAAGGTTCATAAGGATAGTTCCAGCACTTCAAGTGATCTACAAACACTTTCAGCCATTCATTAGAAGGGAATTCACATCAGATTATGATCAAGACATGAATGAAATGTCCTTCAAGAGACACACTGGAATGGACATTAGTGTGTTCACGGAGACACTTATCCATCTCATGGATAATGTGGAGAAGTATATTGAGGAAGTTACTCGAAAGATGCAAAAGTAGATGAGAGTCAGGTACAGTTGAGAGTTATTTGTGATAAGTTGGGAAATGTATCAGAAAGGTCGGGTGTTGCTTGAATGCGAATATCGAAACAACAAAGAATGATGTAACCACCGCCGGTGACTCCTGTCTCACAAGAAGTGGATGTTGTAATCAGAAAGGCGAATGTATCTCAGGTACAATCAATAAATTGTTGTGTTGAGACCGGTATGGCACCAGATGTTGGATCAGTTGACACTGAATACGGAGGCTCAGAGACAGATAAGCTTGAAACACCAAATGTTCGGTGACTCTTGTTACACATGATGTGGATGCAGATATCGCAGAAATTGAACAGAGTCATGTAATGAGGTACCCTTTAATGTTCAATATAGTGCATCTGCTAAAGTACTTAAACAAACTGATCATGATGCTGAACATAACTTTCATAAATGTTATGTTCTGAGGCTGAAGTCCGAGATTAAGTGTTTCAAAACAAAAGATATAGTTGATAAGAAGGCTTTTGATGAACTTTCAAACAAATTCGCGATTCAGAGTAAAGAAGAAAGTTTTCAACTTAACAAACCATGTAAACAACCGGAACTTCCTGAATTCCGTGAATTTTTTGAAATTAACACTTTGAAAGCTCAGCTTCAAGACAAAGAGTCAACCATTTACAATCTGAAGAAACATATTTATGTCTTGAATGAGAAAAGTAATTTAGTCATGAATACACAAGACATTGATGCTATTATAACAAGAAATAATGAACTGTCAATTTATGTGGCTAAATTACTAAAGGAAAATGAGTCTTTGAGAAAGCATCATATAGAACTAAGTGACTCTGTCAATGATGCTAGAACTAAATCAATAGAACAAACAAACTCTTTGATAGCAAAACCGATGATTTCAAAGCTCAACTTCAAGAAAAGAGTTTCGCTATTGTTGCCTTAAAAATGAGCTTAGGAAAACTGTAGGGAAAAGTGTGAATACTAAGTTTACAAAACCATCAACCTTGGGGAAACCAGTTTCTCATCCCATTAGAAACCGGTCCATTGTTAGGCACCCTACTGCGTTTATATCCGAAAGACCAAAATTTTCAAAAACACGGTTTGCCTCCCAAGTTGATGAGAAACAAGTTTTGTCAAAACCACCACTTCACCAGTTATCTAAGAATAAGGCTTCTAGCTCCGTTAACCCTCAACACGTAGCCACTTCTACTCCCAACACCTCTAGGATTAGTTCGAAAACAGTGTCAAAACCAAGCATTAAAACCCGGAATTCATATGATATGAATGACTTGTGGAAGAACTATTATCTAGAAAAAGCTAGGAAAAAGGCACAGATTCGAAAAGACGGAATTTTAGGTGCAAAACCTAGGGTGATGAATTCTACGAGATTTCAAAGCACTGCTAGTAGTTGTAAACCACTACCTAGAAACACTCAAAAGACTAGGGATTGGCGTACATCTAAGAGTAGTTACGTGCATAAGAATGCTAAGCATGTAGAAAACAAAACTAGAAATTCAGAGTCTTTTCCACAAAAGAAACATTTTCCTAATTCACATGCTAAGGTACAATCCCTTAAGACTACTTATGCGACTAAGGTCCAACATGTTGTGAAGCAAAACAAACCAAAAACTTCTCCTAGATGGATACCAACTGCTAACTCTTTGGAAACTAGGAATAAGGATAAGTCTTCCACTGTGCATAAGAAGCCTAACAATCCTAGACCTTGCCATAAGTGGATACCGCCCGTAGAATGTTTAAGGATGCTTTGGACTTAGGTGGATTCCTACCGGAAAGCCGTTCTCGATGACAAAATCAAGGTGGACCGTGAAACCTCAAAGGGTTTGGATACTAATGTCACTAACCAATATATATGCAATCAAGCTTGTAATGTTAGTGCAAGTAGACCTTACTCAGTTGCAGATACTTCGATCCTTCAATACATGGACTGGTTTAAAGTATGGATAACACAAGGATTGATATCTCATGACTCACGGGTTCAAGTAACTCAATCTTGATATTCATTCGGCTATGACGTCTGTTCACTTCAGCCTGTGCCTCGTACTTCATCATTATGGTGTCTGCAGATAACACTTCAGGCCCCGCTCTTCAAAGAAAAGAAAAGTGTACGCTCTTCTGTGCGCTTTATCTTCAACTAAAGAGAAATTCTCTCATGAATGGCCATACTCATCTACATTCTTCATCAACAAGCTTCATGTTTTTCCACGCTCATTCAGTCATCAAGTGGATCTACATTCATTGGTGTATTCTCTTATTCTCTTGTTAAATCAAAAATGGCAACTTCGGATGCAATTTTTGAGGGGGAGAAGAGTGAATATACTACATGATGATGGATGTTTGAATAATGGTTATACGACTTAATTTTTGATGATAATGAGTGTATATTCTTTTTGATGAAGAGTGAATATACTAAGGATAACTGGGATTCATTGTTTTGATTTTTGATGACTCTCCTCCAACGCCTAATGCTTCACTTACTATGGATAATTGGGAATCAATATTTGGGATTCATTGTCTTTCAAAGATATGTTTGATGAGTACTTTTAACCTCCGACGAATGTTGATCATCCGTTCCAAGCTCATGCTCCGGTTTCTATTGACTCAACTGGTTCACCATCTAAGAAGTACTTCGTGGAATTCTCAAGAAACCTTATCTCTAGTTATTTCACAAGGCGTTTATAATGACTATCATGATATTGTAAGTTGCACTATTGAATAATGATTCGCTCTTTGGTATTCCTGTGCCAAATCTTCACGGATTGTTGTTCATGGATAATGATCCGCTCTTTGGTATTCCTTTGCCAAATCTTTACGGATTATTGTTCCTCTTATTGTGCACGCTATAAATCAACCACATGAACATTAAGGAAAATGACTACCTTATTCGCCAAGACATTTGTGGTGAATCTTCATCGGTCTCTACATGTATACGTTTAGGAAGAATGCATTAATGTCGAGAAATCATTTGTTCCGGTTCAAATTGTCTACTTATGGGGTGATAAAGATAGTCAGAGAGAGTTTCTATCGCGTGGTCCTATGGCTCTGGACAATCGATTCAGCCTGACCCACTTCAAAACATCCCATTGGTTCATCGCTTGTACCATATCCTTCTCCAACAGCTCCATATGTACCTCCATCAGAAGATGATTTAAGGAAATTGTTCGATCCAATGTTTGATGAACACTATGAAACAAATGTTGATGAAATGTCAAATCCATCAACAGAGGTTGCTCCTATCCCTATGAATGAAGTCAACCCTTCAGTCTCAATCTCATTAAGTCAAGAAGCTCTGCTGGCGATCACTCTGTCTCATCATCAAATCATCTATCTTTGAATGTACATCATGGAACTGTTTCTAGCATCAATGATGAAGTTAATCCCTTTGCTACTCCCGAAGATGCTCCGTTTGAAAATATATTTGCTCTGAATCATCTTGAACCATCTTTATCGAGATATCGACTCGGCTACTTCAGTTCCTCAACAACAACCACATGAACACCTTAGGAAATAGACTCATGTTCATCCATTGGACAACATCATTGGAAACCCCTCTCTCGTCCGGTATCAACACGAAAACAACTTGCAACCGATGCCTTATGGTGCTTCTTCAACTCTGTACTATCTAAGATCGAACCAAAAGATGTTAAAACCGCCATGAATGAAGATAGCTGGTTCAATGCCATGCAAGATGAGATTCATGAGTTTGATCGACTTGATGTATGGGAGTTAGTACACGCCCGCATGTGCTATGATTATTTCTCTAAAATGGATCTTCAAAGTGAAACTTGATGAGCATGGTGATGTGTTGAAGAACAAGGCTCGATTAGTTGCTAAAGGATACCGTCAAGAGGAGGGTATTGATTTTGAAGAATCTTTTGCTCCTATTGCTCGAATCGAGGTTATCAGAATCTCTTTGGCTAATTCTGCTAGTAAGAACATGGTAGTCTATCGATGGGCGTGAAGACGGCATTCTGAGCGGAGATCTTAAAGAAGTCGTCTATGTCACCCAACCCGAAGGCTTTGTGTATCCAGAGCATCCTACCCACGTTTATCGTTTGAAGAAGGCTCTATATGGTTTAAAGCAAGCCCCAAGGGCATGGTATGATACGCTATCAAAGTTTCTTCTATCTACCGGATTTAGCAAAGGAGTAGTTGATCCAACATTGTTCACCAGGAAGTCAGGCAAACATTTAATTTATGTTAAAACTTATGTTGATGATATCATTTTTGCCTCAACTGACCCCAATGAGTGTGACCGTTTTTCTAATGAAATGAGTTCAAAATTTCAAATGTCAATGATGGGACAAATGTCATTTTTCTTGCGATTACAAATTTCAAGAAAGTCAGGAGGCATTTTCATAATTCAATCTAAATATGCAACTGAGATCTTAAAGAAATTTGGATTTGATTCATGTGACCTGTTGACACTCCCATGATTGATCGAACCAAACTAGATGAGAACCACTCAAGGATCATGATTGACCAAACAAAATATCGTAGTATGATAGGATCCCTGATGTACCTCACGGCTAGTAGACCGGACATCTTGTTATTTGTTTGCATGTGTGCTAGATACCATGCTAAGCCTACTAAAAAGCACCTTGAAGCGGTTAAACGGGTCTTTCGGTATCTCCAAGGAACCATCAATATGGGACTTTGGTACCAGAAAGACACCGGTATGTCACTAACGACATATGCGGATGCGATCATGCGGTGTCAAGATACTCGTCGGTGCCTCGAGGTGCTCAGTTTTTGGGTGATAAGCTTGTGAGTCGGTCTTCAAAGAAGCAAATGAGTACTTCTATTTCCTCTACAGAGGCTGAATACATAGCCATGTCATCTTATTGTGCTCAAATCCTATGGATGAGATCCCAATTATCTGACTATGGCTTTGAATTTAACAAAATCCTCTCTGTGATAATAAAAGTGTCATTGCTCTCTCATGCAACAACGCACAACACTCAAGAGCAAAGCACATCGACATTCGACATCATTTCATCAGGGAACAAGTGGAAAAAGGTGTGGTGGAACTCTATTTTGTGAGGAAATATCACTTAGCGCATCTTCACCAAAGCCCTTCCAAGAGAACGTTTTGAGTTCATACTTCCTCGACTAGGCTTGAAAAGTCTTCAACCAGAAACACTCAAACGTCTTCAGGAAGAAGACGAGGAGTAAAGGTCTATCTTCATCTATCTCTTGTATATATCTATTCGAAAAACCAAATAGAAAAATATAAAATCAACAAAAGCCCATAAAAATCAGAAAATTGAAAAATACCAAAAAATATTGTTTTTCTCAAGACATGTCTTCTGGTATCGATAACATCTACGGTCTTAGAAATGTCATTCAATAATGGCACGGACTTTAGATGAAGTTCGAGCAGAAGGTGTAAATATTCCTTTCTAAACATGTCTCAAAATATGGCTTACAGCATTATTTCAGATGTAACCCGCGCTTCAAAAAATGGCTTACTTATTTCTGATCAGTAACCCGCTCAAAAAATGGCTTGCGATTACTTGATTGTGACCCGCTTTAAACTATGGCTTGTTATTATTTCGAGATAGCAACCCGCTCTTTTAAAGAAAGGAAAGTCTTTAGCTAAACCATTTTTCAAATATTTCGTGCACTTATCCTAAAACAAAATAAGGAAAGTATGTCGAAGGATCTTGTTCCTACACAAATGTTTTTCCGTCTAAAATTCTTCAGAAAAAATATTTGTTGTTTTCAAAAATGGTGGTAAATGAGTTGCTTGAGAATCAATCTTATTCAGAGTTTTCGAAATAAATTGTAAACTCAATCAATGACTTCAGCGCTTTTAAACTTTTCATAAAATGAGTCATGGATTGAGGGGATAATGTTTTTCAAATCTACATCATCTAACGGGCTTTCTTAATTATCCTAATATGCTTAATTAAAAATGATGTTAACCTATGTTGAAGGACTAGGTGCCTAGGATATGATTGCTAGGATTAGATGATTAGAGTTTGATGTACACATTATTCCCATACATTTATATGATCTGATTGATATGTTGCATTGACTTTTATTAGTCGATTTCCGTTTGGGTGATGTCGACCACCATATATTTCTATGTGTGTTCACTAACATATGCAGGTATATTGGTATAAAAGAATGTTCCCGATCCGGATCCCACATAATATGATGATTGGATGCCAAAAGGAAAGGGTAACTATATCTTGGGTTGACAAATGAAGAAACGGAGCTTAATTAGACTTCCATAGAGAGTTGGCATTAATGCAGCGTAAGAGGTCTCATCTTGCATCGCAGATGGTTTTCTTCTAAGTGATTGAAGAAACAGAGCTTAATTTGACCTCGGTTGGCATTCAAAATGCAACGTAAGAAGAAGTCTCACTGCATATGCAGACGGTTTTTCTTCCAAACCCTACGGCAACAACAACGGAAGCTTCTCAACCACTAATGTATCTTTGTGCGGATAATCGATGATACCATTTTTCTAAAACTTTTAAAAATATTGTTTTGAAAATGGAAAAATATTGTTTTGAAAATATATTGGACTAATTTTTGAAAATCACCGGACTTCATGTTATCAAAACCTAAGTCACTCAATTATTGACTTGTGTCATGGATTGAGGGGGAGAGTGATTTAATTTAAAATATTTTCAAACAATATATCTTCAAAAGAGTCCGTTTGTACGAAATTAAAGTGGTGATCTAAAGATTTAATGTTATGTCATGGTATGATTTTCTTTAGAATCAAGATCTTTCAAAATGAAATTTTTTCTGTTCTTGTTTGATTGTGAAATTGTTTAATTTTACCTAAAAGATCTCTTAAATCAATCATACCTGACACTAACAATCTTTAATGTCTTAAAATGGTCCTTATCATCATTTTCAAAGTTAAATCTAGTCACGTCTTTCCCCAAAATCTTTTAAATGATTTAAATCAATTGGGATCACAAATCTCAAAAGGTTTGAAATTTTGATCGGGGTAGAGATCGTGAGTTAAATCTCTTATCTGTTTAAATGGAATTAGTTTTAGTCCTTTAAAGGCACTCCTGCCTCCATGTGCCAAACGAGTTCAAATACACAATGCACATGTTGAGGAGGAGGATTTATCCAAAAACATGATGAGTATTTAAACTTGGCCACATATTCTCCCATGTTTTATAAACCTTATTAAATCACTTGGGATCCAAAATCTCAAAGGGTTTGATATTTTGATCGGGGGAGAATTTGTGATTTAATAATGAAATTTGATAAAAGGTGATCGTTTTGATTTAATTGTGCAGTTGCTTTCTCATATGTGCTAAACGCTTTGAATCTCAAGCACATATTGAGGGGGAGCAAACAAACTATCGAGGTACGAAAGTTCTTTAAAGTGATTTATAAAGTACCTTGATTGAGTTTTAAAATGGTTTCTTAATGGCGCTAGTGATCGTGAATGTGCTTCAAAAGAACTCTTGCCTCTATGTGATAAAATGATTTTAAATATCCTATGCACATATTGAGGGGAGAATTTACCAAAGAAATTCAAATGGCTTTTTCTAAGGAAATTGTGATCAAGAAATTATTTCAAAGAAATTATTTCAAAGAACTCTTGCCTCCATGTGCCAAACAATTTTAAATCATATGCACATGTTGAGGGGAGCATTTCTAAAATGATCAAAACTATTAAGGTACAAAAGCTTTGATCTCGTATCACAAGTACCTTGATTGTTTTTCCAAATGATTTTTCAATTGGTTTCATGAAGGAAAGAACAATACCTAAAGACCGACCAATTTATTTTTGCATGGAGTTATAAGGATGGTTAGGTTAGGTATTAGTTCCCACGATCCAGCCAGAACTAGAGGGATCTTCCGGGGACAATCCACTAGATAGTGTAGAGTCCTTAGGAATATTGAAAAAGGAGAAAAATGAGAATATGGGAAGAGTGCGGTGAGACTGAGCTAGTCTTTGGAATAAACCCAATGAGGTTCTAGTAATGAAGTCTTGGTAAGCACTGAAGGGGTTGAAGAATGAAAAGAAATGAATGATAAAAGGATGAAAAGAAATTGCCCTCCATCAATTCAACCTTAGGGCAGAAACCGGGTTCAATACATATGCTACTGGTTGTTACCAAGGTAACACTGGTATTGAAGACAAGACATCATGGACCCAGTGATGCACTGCACTACAACTTCCCAAGCTACTCAAGTTCCTCTTAAAAGGACTTGTTTCATTCTCACGGGGAACCGACATTATCTATCGACTTTCTCTTAGAGATTGTTGATATTGAAGAAGGAGACCCTCTCCCTAGTCTCCGACATAGGAACCAAATATGCACGATTGAGTCTAGAGCCAAGAGATCATCCACAATATCTCGTTAGGACACTAAATTCTTGAAGACTTGCTTTTTCACACAATGTGGAAAGTAAGTATATATTAAGAGTCCTACGCATTATCCTTGTGGTATTGCC
This sequence comes from Chrysanthemum makinoi, assembly GCA_910596185.1. Lineage (NCBI taxonomy): Eukaryota > Viridiplantae > Streptophyta > Magnoliopsida > Asterales > Asteraceae > Chrysanthemum > Chrysanthemum makinoi. Next base: position 10,237,160 of record OU343218.1, read on the forward strand.
AGAACATCTGAGTGGTATGTAAAAGTATTCACGATGAAGATGGAAATCCTTCTAGAGCCAACATCAAACAAGCTCTTGGTGGGTGACATGTGAGATTTTGCAAAAGATCAAGCTTGTGACAACTGGATAGAAACAATGGGGAGATTCACTCGTGAATCAACCTTGGTCCAGGAATGGAATTGACGAGTACTTTTGGAAAAACCATTCGATGTGCAAATCTTCTTTTCTCTAGCACGTCGAATGTGTATTCATTTTCAAACACAAAAAGTATCTCAGATTGAAAAATACTTTTAGAAAAACCGTTCGATGTGCGAATCTCTTCTTTTAGCTAGCACGTCGAATGTGTACTCATTCTCTAATACAAAAGTATTTTGATTGAAAATTGATCTTTCTCATAAAACCTTCGTCGAATTGCAAAACTCTTTCTTCAAGCAATACGCGATTGTTTTCAAATCATTTTCATCAATCAGTGAATCTCAATTCGCTGATTCACTCACTCCGTGTTGTCTTCTTTGAGACGTTCCGGTTTAGAACGGCTAGAAACAGCTGCGAAACCTCGTCAAGGAGATTCTTAGGAATCCTACCGATCACAGGCACTTGTACTTGATCAACGGGAACCATGGGCCGTGTACCTCAATTCAACGAAAGTGATCAAAGACACTTTCGTGTGTTTTATTGCTAACCGTTGTTTGCAGGTACATTTGGACGGTTGCGGTACCGATCGTAATTGAGCGGTCAATCCAAAGCGCATGCTCACAGATCCACACTTAATTGAAGAAATCATGACCTGTGCATATCTACATAACTGGCTCGATATTTTTATACTATGTTCCGATGCGCTGCAAATATCTTGAACATAAAAGCTTCCGCTACTCTGATGGTAAGATATCATGATTCAAAAGTGTGAGCATGTCGGTCCAAAAGTCACAACTTCACATGATGGCAACACAATAAAGGGTGATCCAGAGATTTTTTGTGGTTGATGATCTCAATGAAAGCTCGAAGATCATCAAAGATGTGGATCTGTTAAAGGCCTCCACTGAAAGTACAAACCACTCGGACTATGAAGAGTGACTGCTAAAGCACAAAGATGCAGAAGTTGAAGAATTCAAGTCTACGAGCTCAAGATTGAAGATTAAATAGAATGCTAGGATTCAAAATGTAAAACATGGGGTGACCTCCCTTAGGGGAGATTGTTAGGAATTAGAAAATTCCATAGTGAAGTAGCGGTCACCCCAAATATAATCTAGCATAAGTTAGCTCGTAGACATATCGTTATTTTCTGTTTTATTAGTTAGTTATTTAGTTTAGAGTAACACCGTGGAGGAAGGACGGTTCTTTACCCACTGTATGCACGATCCACAATCCGAAGGAGGACGTTTAGTTTGTAACTATATATACCCTCTACCTCCCAAGGTAGAGGGTTGGACCTTTCATTCATCTTAATCTAACCTTCTAAGTTTTCTTTCACTTTCTCTCTCTAGAAAGGTTCCCACTTTCTCTCTCTAAACTCTACATAATTCGAACCATATATTGTTATGTGATGTGTTTATGAAATCCAATATGTTACACTCATCTTAATACTTACAAACCTTTTCCATATTTCTCTCTCTTTCATCATTACTATTTATCAAAATTCTTTCTTTGTAAACAAACAATAAATGGCGAATCGAATCACAGTTTCTAAACACAACATTGTGGCTAATTTAGATAAAACCGAAGCTAATGTTGTATTCCTTGACATCATTGATTTTCTCACTGGATCTCCAATCGCTACGCTTTTGGTGGAACCGGATGTTATTGAGCCATGGATTCAACAATTTTGGCGATGCTAGAACTCACATAGAGAATGATGAGTCATATATATAGGCTAAGGTTCTTGTAATAGAAAGAGCGGTCGGAACCCGACCGACCGACCGTCCGACAAAGCCCGATTACGAAAGTCTTTGAAATGGTAACCCGAGTCCCGACCGAAGTATTCGGTTGATCGGTTTCGCTAATCGGGTTCGGGCTATCGGTTTCGGGCGGTTTGGCTTGTTTTTCGGTTTTGGCTCGTCCGTCCGACCGATTCTTGAAATTGCTGAAATGGTAAGCCGAGTCCCGACCGAGGCAAGTCGGTATCGGGCGGTTCGGGTTCTGTCAGGCTCGGGCCGGTTAGCGGGTCTCGGGCGGTTTTGCTCACCCTTAGCTGTTAAAATCATTAGAGTTAGTGCAACCTCCATTCGAGAAGATTTGATATTTGATGATGAAGAAGGGGCTATACGTTTTGATAAACAACTTATTTTGGATACTTTCAGAAATCTTGGGTATGAAGGGTCTTTAACTGAAACAACAATCAAGAAACCCTTGTTTAGTCCGCATTGGAAGTACTTGGTGCATGTATTACTTCATTGTATCATTTCTAAGAGTACTTCATAGGAGCAATTTGGATCTAACATAGCATCTGCTCTAGTAGGATTAGCTACAAATCGTATCTTCAATTTTTCAAGACTTATATTAGATGGTATGTTATCTCATATTTCTCATGGATCACCCTGGCTCATGTATCCAAGATTTATTCAAGTGTTCTTGAATAAACAACTTCATGATGTACCAAAGTGATTCGTTGAGGTTTAGGGGTGTGTGTGTATGGATAAAACCACAATATCGATATCAAAAATAACCACAAGTAGTGATTTAAAATCCCTTTAGGAAAAAGGATAATGAATCAAAACCCGTGAGTGATATTTGCAAAAAGGGCCTGTGCACAGCTCAGTATGCTAAGTATGAGACAGGGCAAATCAGTCCTGTTGGAGAGCTTATTAACTGCTTATATAACATTCACAAAATTCCACAAAAATGACTTTTCAAAACTAGACCAGCAGAACTTGTTTATCCCAGAATTTCACTTGAATAACATCAGAAATGAATGTGTAAAAAATCTACAAAGTTTTGTAAAAACTGAGTTTTCACTCTTTTGACTTTTAAAATCAGATTCTTAAATTTGACTTTTATGAGGTTTTGATCAACTGAAATGGATTGAAAGTGATACTTAATGCTATAATAAACCTAACACAAGCTGTGTTATCTAGATTAGCACCTAATTGTAGGATTTGAGCTACTGATTTCAACAACTCAGATCACAAGGACAGCTTATAATCAATTCTGACTAAGTGAGTTCTAGGATGCAATATTTAAGCTAAAGTGACTATAACACATCTAAATGAACCTATATCAGCTATACTTAAACACTACACTAACCTCTAGCTCAGATTAACTCAATGATCCAAACACTAGTTCCACTACTGATATGCAATTTAATATAACAGAAACGATTTCAGATGCAACTAATACTAAAACTACTAAAATTAAAGCTAAAGTACACTAAAATTAGCACAAATAAACCAGTACTAAAAACTATAACAGAATAAGAGAGAGGATTAGAACTAACAGTTGTCCTGCCACAATGGCATGCTTTATGAAATCAATAGAACAGAACCAAATCATGAGGTTTAGCTATTGAGCAGCTTAAAACAGTACCAAACTAACAATATTATAATCAAAATGAACCCAATCCATTATGCATCAACCCATTTCGAGCTGTAATCAGCAAAATCAGATCCAACAGAACTTATTGGCTTTTGTTTGACTATTGTTGACTGTGGTGAATTTATAGTGCGGATTCTGAGTAGCACTTTAATGAACACTTAATAAGCTGTATATAAACTTATAAAAACTTATCATAACACAATTTGATTCTGAGATAAACTACCAAGCAGATTTAAAATATTTTTAATTTTTAGAGTTTTTATTTATGTTTTTTTTTGATTTTTTTGTTTGGAAAAGATTATTAAATGAAAATGGTAAACAACTAAATAGCAATGGATATTAGAAATGATAAGAGATTTAATGCAACAAGAACTAAACAAAGTAACATAGAATTAAGTAAATTTTACTATTGAGAATTTTGAGTACACAAGTGAAATACAATAATAGAAATTAACTAAAACTTTGAAAACATTAAGAAGTTACAATTACTACTCAGAAAACTAAACTATACTACTTTCTCTCACTAAAAACTACTCCTAAGCTGTGAATCCAAAGGGCCTATTTATAGCCGAGAAGATTCCGAAGAGAGCCTTGTGCTTCTTTGAGTGCATTGATAACCATTGGATCACCTTCCACGTATCCCTTTTGATCTCAACCCTTGGATTACAAATGCCACGCTGTTTCCACCAATCAGAGGAAAGAAATTTTTTTTTTTTTTTTTGGGCTTGGACCATGGCTAGATTGGATTTGGATTTAGGACTAGTTTAGGACCCAAGGTGAATTATAAGGACCAAACTTGTATATTCTGATTTCCAAGGGACCAAAAGTGTAAATCTGAAAATGTTCTTCAAGGATTGATCTTGTCATTCTTCAATAATCCAGGGACTGAATTTGCAACTTTTGAATTTCGAGGGTATTTCTTGCCAAGTCTTTGAAAGTTCGTGGACTGCTTTGACATTTCTTCAAACTTTGATCAAATCTTCACAAATCATCCTCAGAGAGAAGAAATCTTCACAAATGCATAATTCTGACCTTCCGGCTCAGCTTTAGCTCTCTTAATCTCTCGTGCTCGGATTTTCGTCTGATTTGGCTTCTTTTTTAGTGTTTTATCGTATCCGTACCTGCACAAGCACAAACTCAAGAAAACAACAAATATTAGCAATAAACGGCTCTTTCTTGGTTAATTTGGGTCCGTTTTGATAAACAAAAGATATGTGTTTAAGCACATATCAAAATACCCCAGACGAGACCATTGTCGTGTCCCCACGCAATGCAATCAACTCACGCTTCTAAAACCAAAGATTTCAATCTCTTTCTACTAAACCTATGAAGAAGTAGCAGAGATTCCTCAAAAGAGATTAAGAAAGCCTTAATTCTAAAAACGCCCCGTTTACCTTTTATTTCACATATAGATATTACGATTAAGCACTTTCCGATTATGAGTGACGGTTTGCTGAACTTTCATGTCGATCAATAACTCCCACATTTTCAAAGCGACACATTAGGATCACAGAGTAAGAAACACAACACAACGTGAAGTGACCATACGGATAGAATACATCGTTCCTGATTTTTCACAAGTCCCCAAACTAAGCGTAAAATCGAAATCATTGTTAAAAATGACTCTAGATGCTAACACTACCCATGGAAGTTACTTGTGTAATTACCTTTTGCTCCCATTTTCCTATTTCCTCTATATTTTTTTATTTTTGTGAGACATGAATTTCTTCATAATTCTCGTTTCGATAACTTTTATTCAGATAAAGATATAAAGCTAAGTCGATAATTAGTTATCCACCTTCCCTCGAAAACCATTGCACACAAGAATGAGGTCCACATCAAGGTCCTAATTTCACACGATTTAGGGAGAATATCCTTTTTATGGCGACCGAGACAACTCATCTACGAGTCGAGACGAAGCTTTATTTAGACATCTCCGGATCCGAAGTTTGGCTTAACACTATTTCAAAGACATTTGCATTTTTGCAATTCAGGCCCTTGGTCTTTTCAACCACTAACTCAACGGGATTACCGCTAATCGAAGTCTTATTATGACTTTGGATATTCCTCTGCCTTTATAGAAGTCTATGACAACTTTTATAGCTTTGGATTTTAATTTGGGCTTTATTTCATGTTAATTTTGTGCCAAACTCCAAACCCTACGGCTTTTATAACAATAGAAACAATAGCACAAACTATCGAGAATCAGTTGTCTATTACACCGCAACACTGACAATACCTCGATGTGTACCCAACTCTCATGGGCAAGGATTCTCTAAAGAAGAATAAAGAACTAACTATCGCCAAAAACTCAACATCTCTAATTATTATTAACAAATATGGGGTGAAACAATTTTGTGGGAACAAAAGCCATAAGTACCTTCGATGGGCTCTAAAGAGAACCAACTACTCCACGCTTTAGCATCTAAACTCATAAGTAACTCTATCATTCCTCGATCTCCGCAAATTTAAAATCCCAAATAATGAGATCCATGGATGCTTAGCCGATAATTAGATTATCTATGGTTAAGGGAACAAGCTAGGGCTCAACACGCCCGGTCAAGTCAGAATTCTATTCCTACTCTCACCAGCGGAAAGTCAACAAGGTGTCAAAACATATATTAACTTAGCAAGTGCTTCGTCTAAATGAAATTAAGTCTTGCATATTTAAAATCACTCAGGGAAACTTGCAAATCCTTGGCCTTGTGAGCTAGAATTCGCATTTTATAGCTTCTTGTCTAAGAGACTAGCAAACTTTTCAAACAAAAAGACTTAATAAAAGCTTCAAAATTTTTTTAAATTTCCTCATTTATAGCACAATTTTTTCATTTTCTAAGGAAAACGGGTTCTTGAGAGTACCACGTAAATAAGCAAGTGCGGTAAAATCAAATCGAAGATTACCCTACCCCAGACTAGAACGAAACATTGTCCTCAATGTTTAAAAAAACAAGGGTATCAACGAAAATCTAAAAGCCGTTTATAAAGTATGCTAGAAGATAAACGTTAGTCGATAAGATTTCGGATATCGGATTTCCATAAGCAACGATCATGAAACTCAAGTAGAGAAAATGACAAACTTCGAGCACGAGAGTCTTCATATCGGGAAAATCCTGAACACAACATCACAAACAACCAAACACGAGAAATTGAAGAGGCTAACCCCTTCACGTTACTTATTAGAAAATAGAAAGAAAATAGAGATAAGCATGGGGTGCCTCCCACGAAGCGCTACTGTTTTTGGTCACCGAGTCGCTAGCCTGACTCGTCCCCGAATTAATTTGTCTTTGGGGAAGAAAATGGTAGAGATACAGTGGTCAAAACGGTGTCCTCAATCCCGAAAGAATGAGACTGGGTGGGTTGGGAGGGAAAGAAAATGTCGGGCTCCAGGCACATACGAATAACTCCTCCCAAACTCCCATAAGGCATATGAAAGAACGATCCATCATCCGGCGGTTTTGCGGGCGGACGAAGGGATGAAGGATCGATAAAAGAATACTCCAAAGAAGAACGGAGTCCATGGTACAGAAAGGTGTATTTCAAAGGCTCATCAACGAAGGCATCCAAGAGAGGATCCTTTTCTCGAATGACATTTTTAGCATAAAACTCATCAACGCGTATCCCGGGGTTGAAAATCTTGTCTTCGGATAGGAAGGAGATCAAAGTGTCATCTATGTGAAAATCCTCACGAGGAGAGGATTCACTCTCGGCTAAAAAATAATATTCGACCTCAGGATCAACAAGTTCATCTGTCGAAATCTTCACTTCCTTATCATTCTTTGGAAAAAACGGATCATTGTATTCTTCTTCATCCTCAGAGAAAATCGAGTCGGTAGGAGTAAGTTCATCGGTGAACTTCTCACTTTCTTCATCAAAGAGTTGATTTTCAAAATTTTGAGTATATTCATAATCGAATTCGAACAAGGGATTCGTGAATGTCGTTTTGAAAGATTCTGGATCGAAAGATGTCTCAAAAGAAGGTTCCATGATTTCAGAAGAAGGAGTGGGATTGCCACTCAAAAGAAGATTGATTTTATTAGAAATCGGAGGTGGGACAAGTGGTGTGCTCTTAGAGCTAGCAGTTTCCACCACTACCGTTGTAGACTCCTTTTCTTGTTTCTTTTTCCGTTCAGCTTGTATTGTCGACATACTCTTAATCGTAAACCTTGAAAGGTCAATTCGAGTTGGTTTAAGTTCAACTTTCTTCACAACATTCGAATCAGATGGTAAAATGGGATCACCACTTTCTTGAGAAAAATCAATCACACCGATGCTATGAATCGAATGATCATCGGGTGGAGGTTTTGATGTTTTTTCGGCATAAAACACTATTTTTCATTTCCTTTTCTGATCGTTAACGTTCCTTGGTAATGATCCACAAGGACTTTCGCGGTTCTCAAGAATGGTCTTCCTAAAGTGAGAGGGACTCGGCCGTCGACCTCTATATCAACTACGGCAAAATCCACGGGAAAATGGAATTTATCCACTCGAACCATAACATCGTTGACTACACCAACCGTGTGAGCAATTGTTCGATTAGCTAATTCGATAGTCATACGAGTCGGTATAAGAGTCTTCAATCCAAGCTCATGATATATCGCAAGAGGCATGAGACTTATGCTTGCACCGGAATCGGTTAGGGCATTACATTCCTTATTATCATATAAGGAGCAAGGAAGGAGAAATTTCCCGGGATCACCAAGCTTCTCGGGAGCTTGGTTCGAGGAAGAATTAAACGGTGTAGGCTCAAGTGAAATTTTTGAAATTTGTTCCAATTTCTCTTCATAAATCTTTTCAGCAGCTTTGATCATATCGGTCGTAAGTTTGAACTTGGTTCTGGAAACAACTTTCATTTTGTCGAACCGTGATTGAACAGATTTGCACGGTGTAAGGTTAGAACTTGGCATTATGACAGAGATAGAAGGAACTTGGGCAACCAGAGGTTGGACGTATTTGGCTTTTCCATTATCAAGAGGAATTACCGGGTCCTTTGTCACCTCGGTTTCTCGTGCTACACTCCTCACCAGAGAGGAAGTAGTCATCGAGGGCCCATCATCTCGAATGGAAACGGATTTCATTTCTCCTTTCGGGTTTGGAATTGTGTTACTTGGGAGAGAACCGGAACTCGAGGGTTGACTCATTTAGCACAAAACAAAGATTCAACATACTCTCAATTTTATTCTGCGAAGCATCCATCTTGTTGTTCTGAAGTCGAATTTCGTTCCTAAACTCATTGCTTTGTCTAGTTATCGAATATTGAAACTCATTTCTCAAACTTGAAATCTGGGTTTTCATGGTTTGGATGGTAGCATTATTGTTCTGAACGTAATTTGAGAATTCATTTGAAGGCAAAGGCGGAGCTTGATAGCTTGAAGCTTGATATCCTTGATTGTAATTGACTCCTTGATTCGGGTATTGATTTGGTGGGGCTTTGTATTGGTTTTGAACATTTGGTCCACGAACTTGATTCTGATTAAAACGAGTCCCATTGTTCGATTGAGAAAATCCCGGAGGTACCATTTGATTACTAACACGAGGGTTTGGTTCAACTTGAGAATGGTATTGGTTACCTCGGTTCACGGCATTAGCATCGAAAGGATTACTATCGGTGGAGGTACAATTGTAGTAGGCATGCGGGCCACCACAAGTAGTACAAGTTGATTCCACCGCTTTAACTTGAGCGGGTGGAGAAGAATTAACCTTAGCTGTCTTAATCTTAACCAAAGCCTGAATCATATCCGTAAGCTTATCAATCTTAGCATCGGTGCTAGGCGTATTTTCGTAAGACGAGGACGATGGTGTAACACTCACTCGGGCAGCAACCGATTTGCTACGTGAGGTACGAACTTTAGATTTGTTCTCAATAATCAACAAGGCATCTCTCGTTGATCGGGTCAACAAATTACCACCCGCGGCAGCATTGAGAGAGTCTTGATCGTTCTCATTCAAACCGTTATAGAATGTATCAAGTTGATGTAACTCCGTAAAACCATGATGGGGACATTGCCTAAGCAAATCTTTGAATCGGTCCCATGCCTCACTAAATGATTCATCAAATCTTTGTGTGAATTTCGTTATTTCGTTTTTAAACTTGTTGTTTTAGACGGTGGGAAGAATTCGTTCACGAATTTTGACACTAAATTCTCCCATGTGGTTATCGATCGAGGGGTAGTTTCTCGAGCCAAATCCGGGCGGCCCCTCAAGTGAAAATGGGAAGAGTAGAAGCTTGATAGCCTCTTCCTGAACGTTACGGTACTTGATCGTAGACGTGAGCTTGTTGAATCGTCGGATATGAGAGTGAGGATCGTCTCTCTCAAATCCGTAAAATTGGCTTGACGAAACCAAATTTATCAATCCTTGTTTAAGCTCAAAGTTATCGACAATGATTGCCGGAACGACGATGGCTTCTCCATAACCCTCGGTGGGTGCTTGGAGTTGCTCTAGCATAGATCGGTTGTCCTCCACCATTTCGACAATGGGCGGAGTCGGATTAGTTCGAATCTCGGGTTCGACTAATGGAGCACGTCTATTTCGCTTCTCGAATTGTAGCGGCTTCACGTATCGGTCAGTAGTTGTTGGAACGAAAAGTGCATGCACTTTCAAATACCAAGGCAATTAAAACGAACGGTATTCGAAAACACAGTGAACTTAACCAATAATCCCAAGTGAATAAATCACCTCTATAAGACAAACGCAAGCGGCGGAGAAGCTTTTTAGGTCGTAAGCTTATTAAAACCCGCTTCTTTTCAACCGCAATTTAATGTCGGGCCGCCTTATACCCACCACACGCTTTGTTTATCAAATAGAAATAAATCGACTAACAAGCGACACAAAGGCAAGTTTTTGATCTTTAGTTCGGGAACTTACTAATGATAACACCTCCGTTGAGAATGTTATATAATTGATGTATTCTATTTTAGCTCAAAAACAAAAGAGAAAAATCTTTTTGTATTTTTAATATGATATATATGTATACAAAAAAAATATATATATATATATATATTTTTTACTTTTTTGATTTTTTATAAAAATAACTTCACAAAGGAAGGATCTCGAGTCACTAATCGTCAAACCTTTAACAATATTGTCGCGACACAACCTCCCCGGCAGCGGCGCCAAAATTTGATTCGTTGAGGTTTAGAGGTGTGTGTGTATGGATAAAACCACAATATCGATATCAAAAATAACCACAAGTAGTGATTTAAAATCCCTTTAGGAAAAAGGATAATGAATCAAAACCCGTGAATGATATGCTCAAAAGGGCTGTACGGTATGCTAAGTATGAGACAGGGCAAATCAGTCCTGTTGGAGAGCTTATTAACTGCTTATATAACATTCACAAAATTCCACAAAAATGACTTTTCAAAACTAGACCGTGAACTTGTTTATCGAATTTCACTTGAATAAGATCGAAATGAATGTGTAAAATCTACAAAGTTTTGTAAAACCGAAGTTTTCACTCTTTTGACTTTTAAAATCAGATTCTTAAATTTGACTATTATGAGGTTTTGATCAACTGAAATGGATTGAAAGTGATACTTAATGCTATAATAAACCTAACACAAGTCATGTTATCTAGATTAGAACCTAATTGTAGGATTTGAGCTACTTGATTTCAACAACTCGGATCACAAGGACAAATTTTATAATCAATTCGACTAAGTGAGTTCTAGGATGCAATATTTAAGCTAAAGTGACTATAACACATCTAAATGAACCTATAGCAGCTATACTTAAACACTACACTAACCTCTAGCTCAGATTAACTCAATGATCCAAACACTAGTTCCACTACTGATATGCAATTTAATATAAAAATGATTTCGGATGCAACTAATACTAAAACTACTAAAATTAAAGCTAAAGTATACTAAAATTAGCACAAATAAACCATTACTAAAAACTATAATGAATAAGAGAGAGGATTAGAACTAGCTTGTCCTGCCACAATGGCATGCTTTATGAAATCAATAGAACAGAACCAAATCATGAGGTCCAGCTATTGAGCAGCTTAAAACAGTACCAAACTAACACTATTATAATCAAAATGAAACCAATCCAGCTTCTGCATCAACCCATTTCAGAATCAGACAAAATCGATCCAAGTAACTTATTGGCTTTTGTTTGACTATTGTTGACTGTGGTGAATTTATAGTGTAGATTCTGAGTAGTACTTTAATGAACACTTAATAAGCTGTATATAAACTTATAAAAACCTATCATAACACAATTTGATTCTGAGATAAACTACCAAGCAGATTTAAAATATTTTTAATTTTTAGAGTTTTTATTTATGTTTTTTTGATTTTTTTGATTGGAAAAGATTATTAAATGAAAATGGTAAACAACTAAATAGCAATGGATATTAGAAATGATAAGAGATTTAATGCAACAGTAACCAGAAACAAAGTAACACAGAATTAAGTAAATTTTACTATTGAGAATTTTGAGTACACAAGTGAAATACAATAATAGAAATTAACTAAAACTTTGAAAACATTAAGAAGTTACAATTACTACTCAGAAAACTAAACTATACTACTTTCTCTCACTAAAAACTACTCCTAAGCTGTGAATCCAAAGGGCCTATTTATAGCCGAGCTGAGAAGATTCCAGAAGAGAGCCTTGTGCTTCTTTGAGTGCATTGATAACCATTGGATCACCTTCCACGTATCCCTTTTGATCTCAACCCTTGGATTACAAATGCCACGCTGTTTCCACCAATCAGAGAAAAGAAATTAGGTGTATAGCACACGGATTGATGACCTGGCAGTCACGTGTGTCAGGTGATGTCAGATGGTGTCAGGGAAAAGACGTAATTACCCTTAATTGTAGTAATTATGCTTAATTGAACGAAGGATGTTTTAGGGTTCATCTGGGTTTGGGTTTAGGGATGAACTTGGCGCGCGTGGTGTTTGTTTATTATTTTTCAATTGTTTTGACCGGGTATAAGTAGTGGTTTGACCAGGGTAGAAGGTTTAAATAATAAACCGGGTCATGGATTGGGCCGTGAGGTTTTTTTTTTGGGCTTGGACCATGGCTAGATTGGATTTGGATTTAGGACTAGTTTAGGACCCAAGGTACCAAAAGTGTATACTCTGATTTCCAAGGGACCAAAAGTGTAAATCTGAAAATGTTCTTCAAGGATTGATCTTGTCATTCTTCAATAATCCAGGGACTGAATTTGCAACTTTTGAATTTCGAGGGTATTTCTTGCCAAGTGCTGAAAGTTCAGGGACTGTTTCAGACATTTCTTCAAACTTTGATCAAATCTTCACAAATCATCCTCAGAGAGTAGAAATCTTCACAAATGCATAATTCGACCTTCCGCTTTAGCTCTCTTAATCTCTCGTGCTTGGATTTTCGTCTGATTTGGCTTCTTTTTTAGTGTTTTATCGTATCCGTACCTGCACAAGCACAAACTCAAGAAAACAACAAATATTAGCAATAAACGGCTCTTTCTTGGTTAATTTGGGTCAGTTTTGATAAACAAAAGATATGTGTTTAAGCACATATCACAAAGCCTTCAAGTTTATTACCGGTTGTGGTACAACCTACAAAGATTTTCACCTTCATGGCTAAGAAGAGTGATAGGTTTTCTGGAAGGAACACTCCATTGACTACTTCCATGATGGAGATTGTTCAAGCAATCAGAGATGAAGCTGCTGCAAGTGAAGAACGAGAAACTACTACATCTCAAGGTACTGCATCACAAGGTACTGCTTCACAAGGTACTGATATTCAAGAAGGTACTACAGTTTCACCTCCACCATCTCCACAAGTCTCTGCTCATGGTGCTTCAGAACAGGAGGAACACCCACCATCCTCTCCCGATGATTTCACTTCCACAGATGGGCTTCAAACATCTGGAGGAGATGAGGGAGATGTGGCAACTGAGGGTGAAGTTCTCAACAACTATGCTTTATCAAGAGAATTAAACAGATTGAAGAAATCTTTTGAAGCTCAGAGGCACAAATCAAAAAGTTGAAGATCAAGTTCAGAAGATTAAAGAAGTTTGTCTGGCCATTGGTCCAACATCACAGATTATGGGTCAAGTCTCAGAGGAAACTTAAGAAGGACTCAAAGGGTAAAAAGGGTCAAAAACAGTCTTCATTCCAATTGGGGAGGATATTGGAAGAAACGAATTTGAATGAAGATGCTCAGCCTCAACCAGATCAAGATACTGAACCTCAAGGTACTCATGTTCAATCTCAACGTACTAAAGCACAAGTAAATATTGAAAGTACTGAGGATGAAAGAACTGGAGTTCAAAGTACTGGTGTAGAAAGTACTGGTGATCAAGGTACTGCTGATCAAGGTACTGTTGCTCAAGGAACATATAGACAAGAGTTAATTACATCAAGGGTTCTAGATTTTGAAGAAGAAGCTGGTCCTTCGACTGTCATACATAAAGAAGAAGCTGGTCCTTCAACAGTCATACCAGAAGAGGAAGCTGATACACCTAAACCAGTGCATACTGCAAGTGATGATGAGACTGTTGCTGAGATATTGCACAACTTATCAAAACCTAGGGGTGTTAGCATTCCAGGAGTTGTTGAAACACAACCTCAAGCTTCTCAGCCAATAATAGATCCTAAAGATAAAGGAAAAGGTAAAATGGTTGAAACAAAGAAGAAAAAGAAACTCACTTTAGCACAACTAAGGGCTGCTGCAATTGCTAAGAATGAGGAAGCAGCTAGAAAGCTACAAGCTGAATTTGATGCTGAGATTGAATTACCAGTGCAGGAACCTGAACCTGCTGTACCAGTAAAGAGTTTACCAAGAAGACCAAGTATTGCTAAGGAAATAAATGACATGATGGCTTATTTAAAGGGTCAAGGGTATACTGGGCTACAGAAGCTAAAATATGTTGAGATGAAACAGCTGTATGAATTGGTAAGAGAAGCTTATCAAAAGCAGGTTGATAGTATTAAAGATTTTAAAGATGATGCTTGAGCAAAAGGAGGATCTTTGGAAAAGAAGTTTAAAGAGAAAAAGAACAACTGAAGAAGAACAGCCATCAAAGAAGGTAGAGTTAAGGACAGATACAGTTGATGAGCTAAGAAATTACTTAAGAGTTATACTTTGAGCATTCTAAGTTTAAAAATGTTGCAGAAAAGAAATCAAAGATAACTACTTTTGAAGTTGTAGAATCACCAGATGGAGAGAAGATGAGAGTTTCAGTGTGTTTAATTTGCTATGGGACATATTGTACTTCATTAGCAGAGAAGATTTGTGGCATTTATACAAATTAGTGCAAGAATATTTTGAACACATTCCATCAGAAGGAGTTGGTTTAATATTACTTGGAGACCTCACAACTATCTGGGAAACAGAGGAAACAAGTACTGATGCTATATGGAATAATCAAGAAGTTTGGGAGATTAATAAATTGGAGATACTTTGATGAATCTCGAGTACATGTTTTGGAGCTAGAAGATGGAACCATGATCCATATGTTAGTAGAAATAAGATATCCACTCACATCAGAGCTTATGAGAAGAATGCTAGATCATGGAATGGAAGTTGAAGAGGAGAATGAAACAGCACTAGTGGTCACCGAATTATTCATCAAATGGACCACTATGGCTGATGATGAAGCATAAATACTGGTATGATTCTTAATTGTAAAATTTTTGATAAATCAGTACTTCACTCAAAGTACTGCTGATCAAACAGTACTTTAACAAAGTACTCCTTGTAGCATTAAACCAGTTAATAATTTTGAAAGACAATTTTTGTTAAGTGATAAATATTTTGAAACAAAGGTTAAAAGCAACAAATGGTTTTTGAGATGGTTACAACAATAGGTCATCAATCCACCATGTTTACAAAAGGGTTGGCTAATCTATGAGCAAACGGCTCTGGTAAAGATATCTCAAATCCGTTATATAGTTGGCAACTTGCTAATAAGTTATATGGTAATCAACTCACCAAATCAGCAAATGTGAAGAGTTGGCTAGCCCACAAGAAAATGGCTTGTGGTAAAGGCTGTGGAAAAACCATTGGTATGGTAATTAGTTCACCATGGTTGCAAGAACTAACTAGTCCAAAAGGGTACAACTTTTGGTAAAGACAAATCAAATCTGTTGATAGCTGATGATTTGCTAAAAATCATATGGTTATCAATGTACCATGGTCTTACACACCTAAACATTTGGCTACTCGAGAGTTAATGGCTTTGGTAAAGAGACATCAAAATCCATTAAATTTTCAATGATTCACCTCTCACAGAGTTTACACACCGGAAGTGATGAGAATAGACTGAAACTTAAAGAAGCTGATGCAAAAATTGTCATATGTTGCTGAGTTGCTGAAAAGATGGAGCTTGCTGATTGTTGCTGTAAAGAATTACATATAAAAAACTACTTTGATGATGATGATACAAGCACAGGGAATACAAAGATATAATCTAAAGATAAAGACATAATCTTTTATTGAAGACAAAGATGTTAAAGTTAAATCTACAAAGGAACTTGAAATCAAGCAAGTATAATTCAAGTTAGGGGAGGATTGTTGGGATATGAAAGTATTGAAGAATGACAAAGTACTAGATAAAGTCAAAGTGCCGGAAGAAGTCAAAGTACTGCTAAGTAAAAGTCAAAGTACTGCAAGGTTAAAGGACTTCTATGCAAAATTGTTAAGGATAATAATGTAATTCTATAATGTTCTAAGTTTAGTTTAGAATTACTTGACGTACAAGGTTTGTAATTGTAAACCGACTAGGGTTATCCTTAAGCCTATAAAAGGACCCCTAGATTGGCATTAGATGTACGTGCATTATTAGAGTTTTTAGAAAGTTCGATATTAGAGTATTAGAGTTGTTAAAGAATCTGTATAACAAGCAGGTTCTAAGTATTAATAAAATAGTTGAAGTTAAAGTTTAATTCTTCTTAGCTTTGTTAAGTAAATTCTGCATACTTAATAGAGTTAGTTCAGTGTTTCATTGTTAGTAACTTAGGATTTATCCGAGGTTATTAAACCCTTACAAGCTATTTAAGTTAGTTTGGTTAGAGTACATCGATCCAACATAATTTGATTTCTAGAGGTATTGCTCAAGATGTGTTCTACACTGTTACGAATTACTCAATTACTGCTTCTCAATTTCATGAATTTTATATTGCTTTGAAAGTCTCCCAAGATTGTGTCATTGAGCTTGAGACCAAAAATTCAAAATTACATGATAAAATCGAAGAGGATGATCATGATAACATGATCAGGAATTATTCTAAATTTGAAATTGAATATCTTGATTTACAATTAAAATGTCAACATCTTAAAGAAAGTGTTAAAACCTCAAGTGCGAAGACATCTTCGGATGCTCTTGAGTTTGATGCAGTTTTTGAAATAAACAAACGCGATGAACATATTCGAGCTCATTGCAACACAATCAAAAATCTGAAAGCTCAAATTTCCCAATTGAAGGGTAAAATGAGTGAAGTGACTGGCTCCCACATGCCTCCTCCTTTAGATTCTTAGAGTTCTCAAAATTTCCATCTTCAAAACCTTATTGATGTATTACAACATGAAAATGAGTGTTTTCTAGCAGAAAATGAAAAGGTTAAATTGCATTTCAAAGACTTACATGAATCAATTAAGGTCACTCGTGACATGAACAATGAAAAGATAATGTCTTTGCAAAAAGAAATTCAGAATCTTAAAAGTCAGGTAAAAGGGAAAACGCCAATCACCAGTGGTGAGAATATTGCACCAAAGTTGCTTGTTTGTATTAAATAGGCTATGACTGTGAAGTATATTCCCCCTCATCTTAGGAATAATGAACTTGCATTTCAAGCATATCTTTCGTACCTTAAGGATAGTCTAGAGTGTCTCCGTAAGATTGTAGAAGAGGATAAGATTGAGAAACCACTCGATAATGCGATTGGGCATGCATGCTTATATGCCAAACGATCTCAAGAACTCTTAGAATGTATAATTGCAACATGTCCTAAATCTGGTGCTAGGAAAGATAGTGTAGTTATGCCCTGTTCTATGCCTAAAGTCAAGCATGTAACCTTTGATGTGCCTCCTAGAATCTCAGATCCCAACACTTCTAGACCAGAAATGCAGAAAGTAGTGAAACCAACTAATATTCCCATCGTTCCTTCTACAAGAGTAATCAGTGACACTAAGGCTAGCGGGTCAAAGCCTCCAGGCAATACAAAGAAAGATAGGACCACGCGAGCCAAGAGTGATCAGGTGAAGAAAGTAGAAGACCACCCTAGGAATAATAATTTTGACTTGAACAAGATGAATCGTGTTGATTCTAGTATTACCTATAATCATACTGTAATTTGTAGGACCTTAAATATATCAACCTTATCACGTTACCAAACTTACCACACAAGTATACCATGTAAACAAACACTTTTTATGCGTAAGAATAAGAAGAAAGATTAAGATGGAAAAATGGTGACTTGATATTGTATATGTGTCATGTATATGTAGAGAGAAAGATGAAAAGAGAACTTTTATATCAAAGGGAAAACACATACAAACACACTCAAGCACACCCCTCAAATGACCATTTGAGGGGTATTTATACTTCCTTACATATCACCCTTATGGGCTTGGGCTTGGGCTTGGATTGGGTTAAATTGGATAATAAGTTTCATAAGGCTAGCTTAACTTAACTAATACCCATTTAGCTTAGCCCAATCCACGAGCCCATTGACTATTCTAGTATGATATCTAACACACGTTACAAAGTTCCTAAACGTGAATGACCATCACTTCTATTTATTATTATCAAGGCTAACAATCTCCCCCTAAGGGGTGGACATTCAAAAGATGCTTCACTTGATTAGGTCTTTACTTTCCTTGAGCTTGAACTTTGTGTGTAGATATAGAATAGTCTTGATTTTCATTCCTTCATGCTTTGTGATCAGATAATGTGGTATTCTGCCATTCGTCAACTTCTTTTGTTAGGTGTCTCCACGTCATTCTCCACCATGCTCACACTTCTTTTTGACTTTGCGTTTCCAATGATGAAGTTCTCGAGTCTTTAAACTATGAAGATTCTTTGACAATGACGAAGAATCATCTTTAACTTTGTGTTTCCTTTGAATTTGATGAGAACTTCATTTGTGATGTTGTTGGTATGAGCATGTGGAGAATCTGCACAATCTCTTCCTCTCGTGAGCATCCATCAGCAGTAGCTTCCAAGGTACAGCCATGAACACCAATTGATCATTGTAATCTTTTCATAAAGAATTGATTACTACAATTGTTCTACTGATGAATGTCTTGATTCCATTCACCTTGGTCGGGCGAATCAGCCGTCCTAATCCCATAAGGGACAGTTGGCATTACATTGAATAAATTCAAGTAACGACCCTCATCTTCAGGATTCGATTCGTGAAAGGAATCTCCTTAGCGGGATTTCCAGCACTTACAGGTTCGAACATCGAGGGTGTTAACAGCATCTTGTGAAAGCACATCTCTAATTCTTACAAAGGTTGTTCCTGAAACTGGAGGCCCTCAAGAAGGCTAACACGACATACCGAAGTACATCTACAGTTTTGGTGAGTCGCTGAAATACACCGAAGCATCACTTCACGACTGTAGACCGTTTGAGACACACTAAGCGTAATCCATAAAGAATTACCGAAGTGATCTGCTGTCAGGGCTGCTTGATGTTGACCCTGGCAGGAGTTTCCATTCAATCACTGAGGATCACATTTGTGAAACCTCTCATAATTGTTCTGGCAGATTGCTAAGATCTGCGTAGGACTCTAGAATGTATCACTTATGTCCTTATTGATGAACAACAAGCGATGAACTGTTTAGTGTTCCTAAAAGATCTTTTAATGAATCTCGTAGCTCTAGACTCAAATAGTGCATTTTGGTTTTCTTGAGCGGAGACTAGGGAGAGGGTCTCCTTCTTCAATACCTGCAATCTCTACGAAAAAGCCGATAGTTTACGTAGGGTTCCCGGTGAAAATGAAACAAATCCTTTTAAGAGGAATGGAGTAGCTAGAAGGTTAGGTGCAGTACGTCACTGGGTCCATGACGTCTTTATCTTCAATACCAGTGACAACTAGTAATATGAATTGAACCCGGTTTCTGCCCTAACGTTGATTGTGGAGGGCTATTTCTTTTCACCCTTTTTCATTACTTTTCTTTTTAATTCTTCAACCCCTTCTTTCTCCTTTTTCACATTACTCCTTTTTTCAATCATACCTAAGGACTTCTAGTTCTAAACTATTGGAGATGTCCTTGGGTAGATCCCTCCGGCTCTGGCGGATCATAGGACGAATTTTCCTATCCTTAGTCACCTTATAACTCCATGACTGTCCTATTGTTGCCATAAAACCATTTTCTTGAAAATCTCTCAAAATGTTTATGATTAAAACATATTTTGGTTAACACTTCGAGAGTTTTGTATTTTCAAAAACACTCCCCCTTCACATGTGCTTATATTGTTTTAACTTAAATCTGCACATAGAGGGCAGATTTTGCACTTTTTGAATTGATCGGCTCATGATAGACAATTCCCCACGAGACACGGTTACGTTGCTTAGTTAAAGAGTTCCATTGTCAGTTTTTAGGTGACAATTAGCTCTAATAACCAACTTGAAGTTGTAAACACTCCTTAAAAAAGAAAGTTAGACCCATGTAAGTTAATTTCTATCACGAGTTTCTCGAAATGGTACGTTGATTACTCATCAATTCATTGGTTCCGAGTGAGTCGAGCTTTTTTGAGATTCAAACACCGATCATTAAACATTTTTTATCACATTTTAATCACGTCTTCCCCCCCTCAAAAATAGCATATTCGTGACATTTTTTATATTAACGTATTAACCAACATTTTTAGAATATTTTGGGGAGACAAACGGATTTGATTGAATCATGAATTTGGAACATTTTGGTTTTATACTCCCCCTTTAATAAAGCATAGTCAATTAAAGGATTTTAGAGGGAGTTATCTTGAGCACAAAATATTTTGAAAATCTTTTTGAACAATCTTGAAAAAGGTGCTCAAGATGATAATGATTTCTCATCAGTTTTGAATGTAGTGCACTGAAGCGTACACTAGATTTTTATTTAAAAACACGAGTTTTGATTTGAAATAATCAAAAGTCATCATTTTTGTCCGGGTTCATACTTAAGTATACGAAAGCCATTTTTGAAGAAATTTTAGAGAAATGACATGTTTTGGAAAACATTAAAAGAACTCTCGCTCAAGTATCTGTACATGTCCGTATCATTGTTGAATGAAATTTCTAGAAACGTACAGAATATCGATTATACGAGAGACATGTCGTGAGAAGAATATTTTTGGATTTTTGATTTTATATTGTTTTTGTATTTTTTGAAAGTTTTATAATTTTATATTTTGCTTTTGTTGGTTTTTCAAATTTTGTATTTTGTTTTTCAAAAATATTTACAGCGAAGCTTTTTGAAAAATCATTTTCAAGAAGATTCGAGAAGACGTTCTAACTCCTCAGGGGTTAGGCTTCGCATTCCAATTCGTCGAACTAAATCGTTAAACCTTTCTTCTGGAAGGGCTTTAGTGAATAGATCGGCGAGTTGGTAGTCTGTCTTCACGAAGAATAATTCAACAGTACCTTCTTCCACATGTTCTTTTATGAAGTGATAGCGGACACGAATGTGCTTAGTCTTTGAGTGATGAACAGGATTGCATGATATGGCTATGGCACTTTTCGAGTCACAATACATAGGTATTTTATCGAAAGTAAAGCCATAATCTGTGAGTTGTGTTCTCATCCATAGAACTTGAGCACAACACGCAGATAGAGACACATACTCAGCTTCATCGGTTGAAAGTGCAGTGCAATCTTGTTTCTTTGAAGACCAGCTTACTAACTTTTCACCCAAAAGTTGTGCTCCTCCGATGTACTTTTCTTTGTAACTTGATCACTGCGTTGTCCGCATCTGAAAAGGCTATTAGATCAAATCCGGATTCCTTCGGATACTAAAGTCCCATGTGAATGGATGTATTCAGTACCGAAGATCCGTTTAACCTCTTTGAGGTGCAGTTCAGTAGGCTTTGCCTGAAACCGTGCTAATAAGCAAACAGCAAAATGAATATTGGGTCGACTACTAGTAAGGTACATGAGAGAACCAATCATGCTCCAATATTTCTTCGGATCAATAGGTTTCCTAAACAAATCGGCTCCAATTTTTGGTGAAGTTACCATTGGTGTACCGACCGAATCACAATTATCCATACCATGATTTTTTTAAATCTCAGTTGTATATTTGGATTGATTAATAAAAATTCCACGTGGGGATTGATGTATTTGTAAACCAAGAAAAAACTTTAGTTCCCCCATCATGGACATTTCAAATTTGCTTTTCATGATATTTTCAAAATGTTTTGAAAGATTCGGATTAGTGGACCCAAAAATGATGTCGTCCACATAAATCTGAACAATCAAAATTTCGTTTTTGCATTTTTGTGTAAACAAGGTAGGATCAACAGTTCTTTTGGTGAAATTTTTTAGAATCAGGAAAGAGGACAGTTCGTCATACCACGCTCTCGGAGCTTGTTTCAACCCATAGATTGCCTTTTTGAGTTTGTAGACGTAGTCTGGATGTTCCATGTCTATGAAGCCTTCTGGCTGACTCACGTACACTTCTTCTTTCAGAGTTCCATTCAAGAATGCGGTCTTAATGTCCATCTGAAATACCGTGATGTTTTTGTGAGCTGCATAGGCTAAGAATATCCTGACTGCTTCAAGTCTAGCTACCGGCGTGAATGACTCTTCAAAGTCTATCCCTTCTTCCTGTCTGTATCCTTTGGCTACAAGACTGTCACACCCCCAAAATATCGCAGCGGAACGATAGTGTCATTGGGGTATAACGTCATAGCACAAAGTATGGATACAGAAAACGACCTCTATAATGAGACGTTTTGAAAAGTTTACCATTCGATTTCAAATGTCAAAGATTACACAGCAAGAAATCATAAAGTTTGATAATACACAAAGAGTTTACAAAACATGTCGAATGGTAACTGTTAAAAGCACAAGACTCCAATGTATGCCATGCGACCCAAAAGCTCCATGAAATGCTATCACCTTAAGACCAGAGATAAACATGCTAAAAAGTGTCAACACAAAGGTTGGTGAGTTCGTAGAGTTTGGTTAACAAGTAAAGCCTTAAAAGAGTGTTTATGTAACAAAAACAAAGTTTTTGGTTATATAGAATAGTTCGCAAAGCAAAGGCATCGTAAATCCACTCAGTTCCAAGTCCAGCCCATACAAAACTTGCAACCTGTGTGTTTACAACCCACTGCTAAAAATAGTATGTCAATCATGTATGTATGTGCCATAGTATTTAAAAATATAAACGTCACCACAAGGGTCTTCCAACACTCATGTTGGGATGTTTGTAAATTAATAGCCTTCCAACAACTTAATTTGGAGCCACTAATTGTTGTATGTTTGTAAATTAGTAGCCCTCCAACAACTTAATTTGGTGCCACTAATTCTTGCATGTTTGTAAATTAGTAGCCCTCCAACAACTTAATTTGGTGCCACTAATTCTTGTATGTTTGTAAATTAGTAGCCCTCCAACAACTTAATTTGGTGCCACTAATTCTTGTATGTTTGTAAATTAGTAGCCCTCCAACAACTTAATTTGGTGCCACTAATTCTTGTATGTTTGTAAATTAGTAGCCCTCCAACAACTTAATTTGGTGCCACTAATTCTAGTATGTTTGCAAGTATGCATATGAAATCAAATGTAACCCAATCAAGTATAAAACGCAATCAAGTCTAAAGTATAAGTAATATTGTTTGGCAAAAGAGTTTAAATGTTTGATAAATAAGCATGTATCTCGCCCCAAATAGTTTATAGGAATTTAAATGAGTAAAAGCGGGGTATGAACTCACAGCAGTATGTCAAAGTTTAGAATATTTGTGAAAGTAAATGAAAATAGTTTGAGCATGTACCTCCCCCAAAAGTAATTGAAAATGTATAAAAGTAGGGGTTATGAAACTCACAATAGTATGTAAAAGTTTAAAGTACTTGTAAAAGTATATGGAAATAGTTTGAACATGTATCTCCCCCCAAAAGTAATTGAAAATGTATAAAAGTAGGGGCTATGAAAACTCACAGTAATATGTAAAAGTTTAAAATATTTGTAATAGTAAAAACAAGTAGTTGAGCATGTATCTCCCCCAAAGAGTTTGTAAGACAAATAAGTAATAGAAAGTGGGGCTACGAACTCACCGGGTGTGATTGATATGCTAACAAAATGAAATGCACGAAAGTGAGGCCCGAAACTATCCGCGACCTAAAATGAATGTTATGACTTGAGTTATGATATGTTGTCGTGAATGCATGATTTTGAAAACGTATCACCCAATATGCTACTAGAAAACTAGTTATATAAAAATATTGTTACTTGAATGTGTGACGGTTTCTTGTCAAAATAATTACTTTTGAGCTAATGGTGAAAATGTAGTTAAAACTATGTAACGGTTTTTGTAATTGAAAAATCGGTTTACGTTAGACTTGAAGTAATATATACATAGGAAAACTAACTCGTTTTTTTTAAGGTCCGTTTCCCCCGAAACGTCCGTTTAGGCCCTCAAAACCTTGATTAAAATCCTGACAGCATACTAATGCTGTGAATAGTGTTTTCAGCACGTTTTCGACTCAAAGTTCGGTTAACCATAACTCACTCGTTTTAAGTCCGTTTTTCAAGTTCTTTATATCCACGCGAAGGTAATTAAGTGTACTAATATATTTTTAAACTTCGGAGACTTCACAGAAATTTTAAGGCCACTGTTTGGGTCAGTTAAAATTCGGACTGCATGTACAATTTTCCGGAAAATGGTAGTTTTAAATCGTAACTTGGAAACCACGTATATTTTTCGTTATAACTCCGTTTTAGTCCGTTCAAAAGGCCACGTTCATAACTAAAAATCTATTTTCTAAAACTTTAATAAAACTTATAAAATGACTAACTTTTCGGAAAAATTATAAATTTCGACAGGCTTCAGCTTATTTTAAAATTACCATGTTTCTACTTGTTTAACCACAACTTCACCACAAAAATCCCTTAATCTACTCATCACCAATCCTACTAGTAAAACAACTTCATTTGATCATACCCAAAATAAATATTCATTATGAGGCTAAAAATATATATACAAACTTAAATAAACATGTATAAAATTTATGTAATCATTTCCTCCAAAAATCACAACTAGACTTTGATGATCCATTTTTCAAACTTATCATTTTATAAACTTCTAAATAGTACATACTTGTTATAAAAATTAATAGGACACATATGGGTGATAACATTTGATAAACATGAATAAAAACTACAACTTGAGCAAAAATGATCATATGGACTTCATGAAATGTATGAAAAATATATATGAAAAAGTAAGAGATGAAGTTTTATGCTTACAAATGCTTGATGAGGTTTAGTGAACCAAGGATTATCCTAAACACCCTAGGTTTTTATTTCAAAACCTTAATCAAGAGTGTTACTAGATTGTTAAAAGCTTGACTTGAAGATTTTTGATGAACTCCTTCTTGATCATATATAGTGGCCGGTTATGGTGAAAGAAAAAGAGAGGAAAAGATCTTGACTAAAGACTTAGAATGATGAGATTGTGTATGTAAGTGAAAGTCCTTGGAGTGTAAGAGTATATAATGCAAGATCTAGCAAATCTTGCATATCTTGAAAATCATCATGTATTTAATAATACATAGTTATTATTATTATTATTATGTAAATGTATAAGTGTAAGTAGATGTAAAGTTATTTGAGGATAGTAGTAACTTGTAGTATTGTTAAGTAATATTAGTAAGTTGTATACACATTTGAATATTTAAGGTAGCGTTAGATAAAAATAAATTTTCACGTGTCAAGATAAAATATATTTAGATCATAAAAATTATAAAAATACATTTCTTGCAAAATTTGAGTGAAATAATAATATTCGTGTAGTTTTTAAGAAAACCGTCGTAATAATATAAATTTAACAATTTATATACCAAATAAATTTAAAACACTGGGTAAACTCAAAATATTGTTTTTATAAACTAAATGTAAGTATAAAAATGTATCGGGATCATTTTGGAAGTATCGGATCAAATGTTCAAAAATAATGTTTACGCGATAATGTTTATTTAATAAGAAAATAACGTTTAATGAAAAATGCAAAACCATGTACGAATCGTTATGAAATGCTGAATGTGAAATATGAGAAATGACCGAAAATTGCGAATTGTGACATTCTTCCCATGTCAAAGGAATCACGTCCCCGTGATTCGATTAATGATACTATGGCCCAAAACGCGACAAGGGTTCTAAAAGTTTATGCTCATGTATGATTTAAATGATTATGCCAATGCTCATGCATATGTCGTGACTATATCCCATTCTAAAGACATGCTCCCTTATGATTAGGCTCGATGAGGCAGGCTTTCCCATTCTCGAGCAAAATTTCCAAAAGACTTTTAGGTAACCGATTTTTGCTTAATCCCACAACTCATCAAACAGGAACTGTCATACGATTAGGCTAAATCGGTTTAGGTAACAACTTGTTTCTAGCTCGATCTTTGCAACTCATCAAACAAGAACTGTCACGCGGATCAAACTGGAAACAAGTGGTTTGAAGAAAATCTTTTGAAAATTTGGCTCGATTACGAAATTGCTTACTCATATGAGACTACTACTCCCTTCATTGCATGATTCTTCCTGAATTAGACATAGGTGATCGGGCTATGTATAATTTAGGAGTAACTATGCAATGCTTGGACTAATCGACTCATATGATGTTTGGTGTTGAGTCATAAGTTCGCATGTATAAAGAATATGCACTTATAATGATATGATGAGATGCTATGATGATGTGGTTATAGTCTAGGGTCAATGATGCAACCTAGTTCTCTATAACCAACGCTCGATACCAATCTCACACCCCCAAAATATCGCGTGAACGATAGTGTCATTAGGGTATAACGTCATAGCACAAAGTATGGATACAGAAAACGACCTCTATAATGAGACGTTTTGAAAAGTTTACCATTCGATTTCAAATGTCAAAGATTACACAACAAGAAATCATAAAGTTTGATAATACACAAAGAGTTTACAAAACATGTCGAATGGTAACTGTTAAAAGCACAAGACTCCAATGTATGCCATGCGACCCAAAAGCTCCATGAAATGCTATCACCTTAAGACCTGAGATAAACATGCTAAAAAGTGTCAACACAAAGGTTGGTGAGTTCGTAGAGTTTGGTTAACAAGTAAAGCCTTAAAAGAGTGTTTATGTAACAAAAACAAAGTTTTTGGTTATATAGAATAGTTCGCAAAGCAAAGGCATCGTAAATCCACTCAGTTCCAAGTCCCGCCCATACAAAACTTGCAACCTGTGTGTTTACAACCTTGCTAAAATAGTATGTCAATCATGTATGTATGTGCCATAGTATTTAAAAATATAAACGTCACCACAAGGGTCTTCCAACACTCATGTTGGGATGTTTGTAAATTAATAGCCTTCCAACAACTTAATTTGGAGCCACTAATTGTTGTATGTTTGTAAATTAGTAGCCCTCCAACAACTTAATTTGGTGCCACTAATTCTTGCATGTTTGTAAATTAGTAGCCCTCCAACAACTTAATTTGGTGCCACTAATTCTTGTATGTTTGTAAATTAGTAGCCCTCCAACAACTTAATTTGGTGCCACTAATTCTTGTATGTTTGTAAATTAGTAGCCCTCCAACAACTTAATTTGGTGCCACTAATTCTTGTATGTTTGTAAATTAGTAGCCCTCCAACAACTTAATTTGGTGCCACTAATTCTAGTATGTTTGCAAGTATGCATATGAAATCAAATATAACCCAATCAAGTATAAAACGCAATCAAGTCTAAAGTATAAGTAATATTGTTTGGCAAAAGAGTTTAAATGTTTGATAAATAAGCATGTATCTCGCCCCAAATAGTTTATAGGAATTTAAATGAGTAAAAGCGGGGTATGAACTCACAGCAGTATGTCAAAGTTTAGAATATTTGTGAAAGTAAATGAAAATAGTTTGAGCATGTACCTCCCCCAAAAGTAATTGAAAATGTATAAAAGTAGGGGTTATGAAACTCACAATAGTATGTAAAAGTTTAAAGTACTTGTAAAAGTATATGGAAATAGTTTGAACATGTATCTCCCCCAAAAGTAATTGAAAATGTATAAAAGTAGGGGCTATGAAAACTCACAGTAATATGTAAAAGTTTAAAATATTTGTAATAGTAAAAACAAGTAGTTGAGCATGTATCTCCCCCAAAGAGTTTGTAAGACAAATAAGTAATAGAAAGTGGGGCTACTGAACTCACCTGTGTGATTGATATGCTAACAAAATGAAATGCACGAAAGTGAGGACCGAAACTATCCGCGACCTAAAATGAATGTTATGACTTGAGTTATGATATGTTGTCGTGAATGCATGATTTTGAAAACGTATCACCCAATATGCTACTTGAAAACTAGTTATATAAAAATATTGTTACTTGAATGTGTGACGGTTTCTTGTCAAAAATAAATACTTTTGAGCTAATGGTGAAAATGTAGTTAAAACTATGTAACGGTTTTTGTAATTGAAAAATCGGTTTACGTTAGACTTGAAGTAATATATACATAGGAAAACTAACTCGTTTTTAAGGTCCGTTTCCCCCGAAACGTCCGTTTAGGCCCTCAAAACCTTGATTAAAATCCTGACAGCATACTAATGCTGTGAATAGTGTTTTCAGCACGTTTTGACTCAAAGTTCGGTTAACCATAACTCACTCGTTTTAAGTCCGTTTTCAAGTTCTTTATATCCACGCGAAGGTAATTAAGTGTACTAATATATTTTTAAACTTCGGAGACTTCACAGAAATTTTAAGGCCACTGTTTGGGTCAGTTAAAATTCGGACTGCATGTACAATTTTCCGGAAAATGGTAGTTTTAAATCGTAACTTGGAAACCACGTATATTTTTCGTTATAACTCCGTTTTAGTCCGTTCAAAAGGCCACGTTCATAACTAAAAATCTATTTTCTAAAACTTTAATAAAACTTATAAAATGACTAACTTTTCGGAAAAATTATAAATTTCGACAGCGCTTCCGCGCTTATTTTAAAATTACCATTTTTCTACTTGTTTAACCACAACTTCACCACAAAAATCCCTTAATCTACTCATCACCAATCCTACTAGTAAAACAACTTCATTTGATCATACCCAAAATAAATATTCATTATGAGGCTAAAAATATATATACAAACTTAAATAAACATGTATAAAATTTATGTAATCATTTCCTCCAAAAATCACAACTAGACTTTGATGATCCATTTTTCAAACTTATCATTTTTATAAACTTCTAACTAGTACATACTTGTTATAAAAATTAATAGGACACATATGGGTGATAACATTTGATAAACATGAATAAAAACTACAACTTGAGCAAAAATGATCATATGGACTTCATGAAATGTATGAAAAATATATATGAAAAAGTAAGAGATGAAGTTTTATGCTTACAAATGCTTGATGAGGTTTAGTGAACCAAGGATTATCCTAAACACCCTAGGTTTTTATTTCAAAACCTTAACAAGAGTGTTACTAGATTGTTAAAAGCTTGACTTGAAGATTTTTGATGAACTCCTTCTTGATCATATATAGTGGCCGGTTATGGTGAAAGAAAAAGAGAGGAAAAGATCTTGACTAAAGACTTAGAATGATGAGATTGTGTATGTAAGTGAAAGTCCTTGGAGTGTAAGAGTATATAATGCAAGATCTAGCAAATCTTGCATATCTTGAAAATCATCATGTATTTAATAATACATAGTTATTATTATTATTATTATGTAAATGTATAAGTGTAAGTAGATGTAAAGTTATTTGAGGATAGTAGTAACTTGTAGTATTGTTAAGTAATATTAGTAAGTTGTATACACATTTGAATATTTAAGGTAGCGTTAGATAAAAATAAATTTTCACGTGTCAAGATAAAATATATTTAGATCATAAAAATTATAAAAATACATTTCTTGCAAAATTTGAGTGAAATAATAATATTCGTGTAGTTTTTAAGAAAACCGTCGTAATAATATAAATTTAACAATTTATATACCAAATAAATTTAAAACACTGGGTAAACTCAAAATATTGTTTTTATAAACTAAATGTAAGTATAAAAATGTATCGGGATCATTTTGGAAGTATCGGATCAAATGTTCAAAAATAATGTTTACGCGATAATGTTTATTTAATAAGAAAATAACGTTTAATGAAAAATGCAAAACCATGTACGAATCGTTATGAAATGCTGAATGTGAAATATGAGAAATGACCGGAAATTGCGAATTGTGACAAAGACAAGCTTTGTTGCGAATTACAGTCATTTCTTCATCCCTTTTGTTCTTCCATAACCATTTGAGATCAATGACGCGAATGTCAATTGGTCTTGGAACCATATCCCAAGAGTCATGTAGACGGTATTGGAGAAGTTCCTCCTGCATCGCTTCTATCCATGCGGGTTCTGCCATTGCCTCCTGAATGTTCTTCGGTTCAATATTGCTAATTGAGCAAAGGTAAATGCACAATTCGCAATCGGTGGCAAGTTGGCATCTCGTCTGAATTGGCCTTGACGGTTCACCAATAACTTGTTCAATCAGATGGTCTTTTGTCCACTTCAGAGTAGCAAGATACCGTAGATTATACGAGTGCGAGTTAGATGGTTCTCGTAAGCTTGAAGATGATTCAGCTGATTCCGAAGCAAATGGGTTTTCAAATAAGTCTTCATCTAACGTTGCATCGTTCTGGTTTTGAGTAGGTTCTTCTTGAAATGATATGTTTTGGTTTTGCTCATCAACTGCTGGTATAACTGTTTCTAGAATTGGAGTTGCTGGAGTAGATGTAGATGATGTTGATGGAGTTGGTGCATTGGTTTCGACCGTGGTAGATGCATCTTCTGTTGATGGTGGTGGTGGATGATTTTGAGCGGGTGCAGCGGAATGATGGTTTGATGCATTTGTCGAGGTTCCACCATAATATTCATCGAACATTAACTCGAAGAAATTCTCCCATTCTTTTTCATGAGGTTTGTCAGCAAAAGTTGATGAAGCTCTTTGTTATACGAGTCCTGAACTGATGTGTCCAGAAGTCTGCGGGTTTGGTGCGGGTTCTAATCTGTTTTGATTAGAAGCCATCGTATTTATCGCAGGTTCTATAGCGAGTCTCTCAGAAGCCATTTGTGAAAGTTCGTCAAAATTCACATTCATCGTCTCCATGATCCTCCTAGTTCTCCTGTTATACACCCATAATGCCCTCGAGTTATCTGAATATCCAATGAAGATTCCAATATCACCTTTAGCTTCTAGTTTTCCTATATCTTCTTTGTCGTTTGTCGGATAGCACAAAGCGCCAAACACGTGAAGGTAAGAGATTTTAGGTTTTCTGTTGTTCACTAGTTCATATGGGGTTTTATTGAATCTTGGATGGATTAGGGATCGGTTCTGAGTGAAAAAAGCAGTGGCAAAAGCATCAGCCCATAGAAATAACGGTGCACTAGAATAAATTATCATTGTGCGAGCAGCTTCCACTAGAGTACGGTTTCTTCTTTCAACTACCCCATTCTGCTGTGGAGTTCTAACAGCTGATGTCTGATGAGTGATTCCAACATCTTCAAAATAAGCTCTTAACTCCTGATTTGTGAATTCTTTGCCGTTGTCTGTTCTTACAACCCTAACTGGAGTTTGAATAAGTACTTGAATACGCTTCAGAAAGGTGATGATGATGCATGGTGCTTCGTCTTTTGATCTCAGAAACCTAACCCGTGTATATCTTGAATAATCATCGATGATAACAAGAATATACTTTTTCCTATTAAAGCTTTCAACTCTCATTGGGCCACATAAGTCCATGTGTAACATATGTAACTTAGCTTCCGAACTAGGTACGGATTTGGGTTTATATGATGCTCTTTTTCTTTTTTCTTGTTCGCATGATGGACATAAGTGATCCTTGGTGTATTTGAACTTTGGAAGTCCGTTGACGATGTTGTCTTAGGCAAGTTTGTTGATAGTGTTGAAATTGAGATGGGATAATATTCTATGCCACAAC
Organism: Chrysanthemum makinoi; assembly: GCA_910596185.1. Classification (NCBI taxonomy): domain Eukaryota; kingdom Viridiplantae; phylum Streptophyta; class Magnoliopsida; order Asterales; family Asteraceae; genus Chrysanthemum; species Chrysanthemum makinoi. Next base: position 10,268,789 of record OU343218.1, read on the forward strand.
CAAGACTTTGTTCCAGATGCTCGTGTCATAAGACATATTGGTGATGAAGAGGCCATTTGGTTAATGTCGATACCATACAAGTTTGTATCACGATTCTCAGTTAAGAGATTAGTGCCATCCAAGTTTCTAACGAAGCAAGCATTTTTCCTAAAAGCAACCTCTAAATCTGCATCACAGAACTGCCCGACTGAAAACAAATTGTGTCCCAACCCTTCGACATAGTAAACCCGAGTGATCAAATAATTTCCAAAAGGTAGATCTCCAAAACCCATGATAGCTGCTACATGATCATTTCCAAAATGTACAGTTCCCATGAATTTCCAGATGAAATTGATCAGCAGCTTCAGATTCCCGGTCATGTGCTTGGTGCAACCCGAGTCAACGATCCAAAGACATATTTCGATAACCTGCCAAGAACAGAAGAAGAAGATTTTGGAAACCGTTTTGATTTAGGTTCCTTTGGGTTAGAGGTAAAATCCTGATCACACTCAAAGAAGTTTTCAACTGGGTATACTGAAGTATCGCTCATTCTACCATTCTGGAGTGTGAAAATTCTACCCGTTGGTTACCAAATATCATCCCTATAGTAAAGACTATGCTTCTTATCAGTAGTGTAAAACCTAAGTCTTGCAACTAGGCGTCCTATTGGTTTAGCATAAGTTCTTTTTGGGAAGTTCTTCTGAACAGGCTTATCAATCACATTCTTAGAAATACAATCATCTTGAACATTAGTTAAAGATTTCTTGCAAGTTAAACAAACAGATTCAACACATTCATTAAACTTAGTAGATTTCATATGTTCATGACATTCAGATGAAATGTCTTTCTTATTACAAAGCGGTAAATTCCTAGGGTGTTTTTCTACTTTCTTTTCTTTATTCAAGCTACTACTCTTAGAGGCATGCGAGACTCTATTGTTCCTTGTATTGCTCTTAGGCTTTAGTCTGCTGCTCCTAGAGGTGCTTTCTAGTCCTGTAGAAGGTAAGGCACACACATTAGGATTCACTTTTTTATCAAGAGAAGTGGTTTCAGCTTTCCTAGTCTCTTTAGAGTGCTTTTCTAAACTTATGACGTTTGTTCCATATGGTTTAGATGTGGAGGTAGACGTATTAGTGGTACTCATCCTAAAAAGGCCAGCTGCTAAAACTTTTGGTTTCTTGATGACCGTTTTTTCATTTTGTTTAGGCAAGGCATGTGGAGTGACTGTTTTGATAAATCATTTTTCTCATTGACTTTTGGAGGAGGCAGAGAAATAGACATTTTTGGTTTGAAAACTGGTTTGGAAACATTTGCTTTCTCCTCAGTCAATGGTTTTGCAATCTTAGTATCCACAGCCTTTCCTTTTTGACATTCTAGCTGAGCCCTCAAAAGATCATTTTTCTCTTTCATGTCATTGAAGGCACGCTCATACGACAGTTTGTCATACTTGCATTCCTTAGTTTTTTGATCAATTTGTTTAAAATATGAGACATTTTCTTTTTCAAGTTTTTCAAGAGCTTTTTCATATTTTGAAACAATTTCGGAGGTCTCAGACTAGAGTCTTTCATGATCTTCAACAGAATATGGTTGTAAAACAATGGACATAATATCGGTACACGGAACATCTTCGAAGAGAGAATCATTTAAATTTTCCAAAACTTTGATATGTTCAACACTTTCATTAGCTTTCTTTACCAGGGTTTTATGATCCTTGACAAAGTCAACTGTTTCTTTCAAAAATGCTTGTTCAAAATGAATTACCCTTGAATTGATGTTATTCAGCTGAGGCGCAATTTCAGTTTCAAAAAACATTTTATTTTCATCATCAAAACTAGAAAACCAGATGTTAGTTGTAATATTGGTTTCAGATTTGACAGTCTCTTGAAGTCACCCCATTCTAGTTTTAACATCTTCTAAAATGCTTCTGGCATCACCTGTGTTAAAAGGATTGTTTGAAGACATTTGTTCCATGTTTGACAATGATTTTGATTCAACTACAGGTTTTGAAACTGGTTTTGAAATTTGTTTTGAAACAGGTGTTGACTCTTTGTTTGAAATATTTGGTGTGATAGAAAACTTTGACTTTTCTTTTTGTGTGACAAAAGTAATTCCAGAAATTTTGTTCCATTTGTTGTAGTCGATTGGTTTGATTTCCGAATTTTTTTGTTTCATTTTTGATCTACTCTCCTTAGATAGTTCTAATGTTTCAAGAGAATCATGAACAATTATGGGTTCATGCAAAGCTTTTCCATTGTTCAAAACATTCCGTTCATTCTAAGCTTTCTTGAGGAAACAAGGAGGTGTGTTACCTAGAGCCATTTTTTGAGTGGTATGAAAATACAGATTTATTTGATTAATTAGCATATTGGTTGATTTGGCTGAATGACCTCTGAATGCTTTAGTCAAAAAAACAAATGCAGTTGACAAAGCTTTTTCTTGTTCAGTTTCAAGATCAGTGATTCCTTGTTCCTGGTATTGTGGATTCTGTTGTTGTTGAATGACTTGTTGTTCTGGTGGATAGAATTGTTGTTGAGGAATAACAGCTTGTGGTTGTGGAATGTATTGCTGCAAGTTGTTGTTAGTGGAAGATGATGAAGCTTGTTGTTCTAAGTTCACTGGAGTTGGAGTCTTTGCAATTAGTGTCAATGGATCATGATTCTTTGCCAATCTTTCTTTCCTGACTTCATTCACTTCAGTTTGGTTTTGTTTCAAAAAATTGTTGAGTTGATCAAAGTTCACCTGATGTAAGTCTTTTGTTTGGTTGACAATAGTGACATATCGTCCCCATTCTTCTGTGTAGGATCGTAATATTATTGTGTTTGATGATTCGGGTGGTCTTGGATGATGGAAATACAAGTATGCCATGTTTAGAGAGAGAAAGTAGAGAGATGGGTGTTCTTGGTAGAGACTTGATTTATAAAATATGAAAGGTTAGATTAGAAGCACCACCCCTTCCATGGATGGAAGGGGTATTTATAGTTACAATGAATACGTCCTCCTATCGGACTGTGGATCAGGCATACAGTGGATAAAGACCCGTCCTTCCTCCACGGTGTTACACTAAACTAATCTATGCTACAAACTAACTAATTAACTACTAAATAACGTAAATAACTACAAGTCTACGAGCTAAATTATGCTAGACCATAATTGGGGTGACCGACACTTTAACATGGAATTTCCAATTCCTAACAATCTCCCCCTAAGGGAGGTCACCCCATGAAATACATTTTGCATCCTAGCATTCTATCTTTGTCTTTAGTTCCAAGCTCGTAGACTTCAATTCTTCAAATTCCGCATTCTTTGTGCTTGTGTAGCGATTCTTCAAATTCCGCATAATTTTGTACTTTTAGTGGAGGCCTTTAACTGATCCACATCTTTGATGATCTTTGAGCTTTCATTGAGATCATCAGTCACAATAAATCTCTGGATCACCCTTTGTTGTGTTGCCATCATGTGATGTTGTGACTTTTGGACCGACATGCTCACACTTTCTGGATCATGACATCTTTTCATCAGAGTAGCGGAAGCTTTACTGGCTCATGATATTTGCAACAGCATAGCGGAAACATAGTATAAAAATATCAGAGCCAGGTTCTGTAGATATGCACAAGTCATGATTTCTTCAATTAAGTGTGGATGCTGTGAGCATGCGGCTTTGGATTGACTCCACAATTTTGATCAGCTGCAACCATCCAATTGTACCTGCAAACAACAGTTAGCAATAAAACATACGAAAGTGTCTTTGATCACTTTCGTTGAATTGAGGTACACGGCCCACGGTTCCCCGTTGATCAGTACAAGTACTGCCTGTGATTAGGTAGAATTCCGAAGAATCTCCTTGACAGGGTTTCGCAGTTGCTCTAGCTGTTCTCAAACCGGAACGTCTCAAAGAATAACACGGAGTGAGTGAACCAATAAATTGAGATTCACTGATTGATGAAGAATTGATTTGAAAAACAATCGCGTATTGCTTCGAAGAAAGAGTTTTGCAATACGACGAAGGTTTTATGAGAAAGATCAATTTTCAATCAAAATACCTTTTGTATTTGAAAAGAGTACACATTCGATGTGCTAGAGAAAAGAAGAAATTTGCACATCGAACGGTTTTTCCAAAAGTATTTTTTCAATCAGAGATACTTTTTGAATTTGAAATATGAATACACATTCGATGTGCTAGAGAAAAGAAGATTTGCACATCGAACGGTTTTTCCAAAAGTATTCGTCAATTCATTTCCTGGACCAAGGTTGATTCACGAATGAATCGCCCCATCGTTTCTATCCAGTTGTCACAAGCTTGATCTTTTGGAAAGATCTCACATGTCACCCACCAAAAGCTTGTTTGATGTTGGCTCTAGAAGGATTTCCATCTTCATCGTGAATATATTTAATATATCACTCGGATGTTCTGGCAATACTACAAGGATAATGCGTAGGACTCTTAATATAATCTTACTTTCCACATTGTATGAAACAGCAAGTCTTCAAGAATAGTGTCCTAATGAGATGTTGTGGATGATCTCTTGGCTCTAGACTCAATAATGCACATTTGGTTCCTATGCCGGAGACTAGGGAGAGGGTCTCCTTCTTCAATATCAACAATATATAAGAGAAAGTCGATAGATTATGTAGGTTCCCCGTGAGAATGAAACAAGTCCTTTTAAGAGGAACTTGAGTAGCTTGGGAAGTTTAGTGTAGTGCATCACTGGGTCTATGACGTCTTGTCTTCACTACCAGTGTTACCTTAGTAACAACCAGTAGCATATGTATTGAACCCGGTTTCTGCCCTAAGGTTGAATTGTTGGAAGGCTATTTCTTTTCACCCTTTTTCACATTCATTTCTTTTTCATTCTTCAACCCCTTCACTGCTTACCGAGACTTCATAACTAGAACCTTGTTGGGTTTATTCCAGTACTAGCTCTGTCTCAGTCCGCACTCTTCCCATATCTCACTTTTCTCCTTTTTTCATCATACCTAAGGACTCTACACTATCTAGTAGATTGTCCCTGGGTAGATCCCTTCGGCTCTGGCGGGATCGTGGGAACTAATACCTAACCTCACCAACCTTATAACTCCATACATAAAGTAAAATGGTCGGTATTTTGGTACAGTTCATTCTTCCTTGAAACCAATTGAAAAATCATTTGGAAAAATCAATCAAGGTACTTGTGATATAAAATCAAAGCATTTTGTACCTTAATTGTTTTGATCATTTAGAAATGCTCCCCCTTAACATGTGCATATGATTTTATAAATTTTTTAGCACATGGAGGCAAGAGTTCTTTTGAAATAAATTCTTGATCACAATTTCCATGGAAAAAGCCATTTGATTTTCTTCGGTAAATTCTCCCCCTCAATATGTGCATAGGATATTTGAAATCATTTTATCACATAGAGGAAAGAGTTCTTTTGAAGCACATCCACAATCACATTATTAAGAAACCTTTAGAAAATCAATCAAGGTACTTTATGTTGAAACATATAAATCTTTGTACCTTGAAAGATTATTTTCTTTTAAAATGCTCCCCCTCAATATGTGTTTCGAGATTCGAAAGCGTTTAGCACATATGGGAGACCAGTATGCACATTTGAATCAAAACGATCATCTTTAATCAAATTTCATTATTAAATCACAAATTCTCCCCCGATCAAAAATATCAAACCCTTTGAGATTTTGGATCCCAAGTGATTTAATAAGGTTTAGAAAACATGAGAGAAAATGTGCCTGATTTAAAAACTCATCTAGTTTTTGGATAAATGCTCCTCCTCAATCATGTGCATCATATATTGAAATCGTTTGGCACATGGAGGCAGGAGTACCTTTAAAGGACTAAAACAGATTTGAGATTTAAATCACGATCTCTCCCCCAATCAAAATTTTCAAACCAATTGAAATTTTGGATCCCGATTGATTTAAATCATTTGGAAAATTTTAGGGGAAAGACGTGGCAAGATTTAATATTGAAAAATGACAGATGAGGACCAATAACATACATTAAAGATTGTTAGTGTCAGGTATGATAGTTTTAAGAGATCTTTAAGTAAAATAAAACAATTTCACAATCAAACAAGAACAGACAAAATTTCATTTTGAAAGACCTTGATTCAAAATAAGAATCATACCATGACATAACATTAAATCTTTAGATCACCACTTTATTTCGTACAACCGGACTTGATAGATTAAATATCGTTTGAAAATATTTTATTTTAAATCACTCTCCCCCTCAATCGATGACCGTAGTCGATGATTGAGTGACTTAAGTTTTGATAAATTAAAGTCCGGTGATTTCCAAAATTAAGTCCAATTTATTTTCAAAACCAATATTTTTCTATTTTCAAAACAATATTTTTCAAAATTGTTTAAAAATGGTATCCTGCGCAAAGATAAGTTAGGTGGTTGAGAAGCTTCTGTTGTTGCTGTAGGGCTGGAAGAAAACCGTCTGCTGATGTAGTGAGACTTCTTACGTTGCATTTTTTCATGCCAACTGAGGTCAAATTAAGCTTCGTTTCTTCATTTGATGATGAAGAAAAACCATCTGCTGATGCAGTGAGACCTCTTACGTTGCATTTTTTCATGCCAACTCTCCATAGAAGTCAAATTAAGCTCCTTTTCTTCATTTGTCAACCCAAGATATAGTTACCCTTTCCTTTCGGCATCCAATCATCTTCATTTGTGGGATCCGGATCGGGAACATTCTTATGAACCATGATATCTGCATACGTTAGTGGACACACAAACAGATATATGGTGGTCGACATCACCCAAACAGCAATCGACTAAGAAAAGTCAATCCAACATATCAATCATATCATAAAAGATATGGGAATAATGTGTTTATCAAACTCTAATCATCTAATCCTAACAATCATATCCTAGGCATCTAGTCCTTCAACGTAGGTTAACATCATTTTTCAGTTAAGCATTTAGGATAATTAGATAAGTCCGATAGATGATATAGATTTCAAAACATTCTCCCCCTCAATGAACGACTTATTTTCTAAGAAGTTTAAAAGCGCTGAAGTCATTGATTGAGTTTTCAATTTTTATAAAAACTCTGATTCTGATTGATTTTTCAAGCAACTCATTTTACACCAGTTTGAAATACAACAAATATTTTTCTGAAGAATTTTAGACGGAAAAACATTTGTGTAGGAACAGCAGTCCTTCGACATACTTTCCTCAATTCGTTTTAGGATAAGTGCACGAAATTTTAGAAAATTGGTTTAGCACAGCACTTTCCTTCTTTGAAGAGCGGGTTGCTATCTGAAATAATAGCAAGCCATGGTTTAAGCACGGGTTACAGTCTGAAGTTTGTAAGCCATAGTTTTAGACATGTTTTGGAAAAAGAATATTTACACCTTCTGCTCGAACTTCATCTATGGTCCCGTGCCATTATTGAATGATGTCACAATTCTCAATTTCCAGTCATTTCTCAAACTCAACATTCATCATATTAGATCATGCATGGTTTTGCATTTCACGTTAAACGCATAATTTCTTATTAAATAAACGCTATCGCGTAATTAATTAGTTTGAACAATTGATCCGATACTTCCAAAAATTATCCCGATATATTTTTATACTCATATTAAGATTATAAAAATAATATTATGAGTTTACCCAGTGTTTTAAATTTATTTTGTATATAAATTGTTATATTTATATAATTACGACGGTTTTCTTAAATACTACACGATAATTATTATTTCACTCAAATTTTGCAAGAAATGTATTTTTATAATTTTTAGGACTTCAATATATTTTATTTTGATCCGTTAAAATTTATTTTTAACTAACGTTACCTTAAATGCTTAAATAAATACACAAGTTACTAATAATTCTTAACTAACTACACTTCTATTTATACATACAAGTAATTAATTATATCAAAACTTATCTAATCTTTTCTTTCTTTCATATATGTCGACACCTTCAAGATGACTCACTTAACTTTACAAAATATCTTTCACATTATATGATATTATACACATACAACTCATTTTTCTCTAAGTGTAAAACATCAAAAGTCTTCCTTTCTTCCTCTCTTCACAAACCGGCCACACCATAAGGATCAATAGGAGTTCTTCAAAAAATTTCAAGTCAAGTTTTATTCACTCTAGTATCACTCTTGATTAAGGTTGTGCAATAAAAACCTTGGGTGATTAAGAAAAACCTTTGTTCATTAACCTCATCAAGTTAACTAGTAAGCATCTCATATTCATCTTCATATTTCATATTTATTTTATGTTCATTACATCATATTTGAGAAAAACATGCAAGTCTTATGGATGTTTATACCACTTTTTAATTGTTTTTAAGAGTTATATATATATATGTCATCCTATAATTACTCCTTGAAATATATCACTCTTGGTGATGCCTAAGAACCCATGACACCCTAAGAAGGTGTATGGTAAGATTAGAATAGCTTCGGAGTTCGTTTGAATTGGTTAGAATTGGTTTTGCGCGTGAAAAACTCATTTCGACAAGTCTAATTAAGGGTCTGATCAAAATTGTGAAATCTGGAATTTTCGACAGTGCATAAAAATTTTTGGGCTGGACATTTGGAAAATACACTTTAAAACGAAAACGTGGCCGCTTGAACGGGTTAAAACGGAGCTATAACGAAAAAGTTATGCTATTTTGAAGTTTGACGACGAAAACTAATAATTTCAGAAATTTCAGCATGAAAATGTCACTCTTTACGAGTCAAAAATGAGGCTTAAGCGTTATTAAATATGTCGACTTATCAAAAATATATTAGTATACTTTAATACGAATCTAAGGATGTAGAAAACGTAGAAAACGGACTTGTAACGATTAAATTATACACGTTTACACAAAGTTGCCGTAACTTTATTATATAAGAAAAACTCATATATTTCTATTAGACAAACCTTACAGCAACAACTGACCATGTTGAGGGTCGTTTTTAACAAGGATGTAATACTTTTTATAACGTGATGTCTTCTAGTAAAAGTAAGTTCGCCTAGCATATTTTCCAAAATGTCCAACCGTTCGTCAAGCTGAGTTGTAACGAATAAAATACGGTCACTTAAACTTTGTCGGAAACCACCCTTAAACAATATTTTGGACACAAGTACCATACTTTACCTATATTTTTCTCCATGATCGAGACCTCTAGGATGAAAACTTAAATGCTCAAACTTTGAGATAATGATACAAGCTTCCCAAAACCGTTGAGTTTGTTTCCTGACACTCGACGTTCACCATTTTATGACTAGCTTTTCGAGGCCGTATATTCACTTTCATGAAAATTTCAACGACACTATTTTACGACGAAAAGTTATAATTTCACAATAAATCACAAAACGATTATCGTAGGATGTTGATTCAACGTATATACTTGTAAAGTATTTTATAAACATGACGAGATGTCATAAACATATATTTCGACGATAAATTCTATTTTCAAAAACGTACAAGTGGTATAGATTACATATGGATTTGCATGCACGACATTGTTTCATGACTTATATTAGAGCACATCATTCATTTTAGGTCGCGGATAGTTTCCGAGCCTCATTTTCGTGCACTTCATTTGGTAGCATATCAATCATACCAGGTGAGTTCATACCCCGCTTTTACTCGTTTAAATTCTTACAAACTCTTTGGGGGAGATCCTTGCTTAAATACTTGTTTTTACTCTTGCGAATACTCAAACCATTTATACAATTGTGTTACACTATACTTCTTATACTCTTTGGACATTATGTGTGGTTTATTGCGATATGTGCCTTAATGTGTTAAACTTGTTTCCAATTATGCTTCAACATACATACTTTAGCAACTGGTTAACTCCTGCGGGAGCCGGCGGAGAGGTATTGATAGTACTATCGGGCTGACGCCCCCACCCTTGGGTCCCTGATGACTTGACCTGGGGTAAATATAATCTGTTATTCAATAAGACACAACAAACAATTTAGACTTGTCAAGAGGTTCAGTTGGCTGTGATTCTTTGCATTAAGTACATGTATCTATCGTATGCACATATGTCCTACTTACAAACAAGGATGACAATTCTATATTAGGCAATGGGTTGTGAACACATAGGTTGCGAGTTTTGTATGGGCGAAACTCGGAACTGAATGGATTTACAATGCCTTTGCTTTGCATCAACATTCTTTTAGACTTTTTCAAATCATTTTCAACAAACTTATGAACTCACCAACCTTTGTGTTGACACTTTTTAGCATGTTTATCTCAGGTCGTAAGGCGATAGCATTTCATGGAGCTTTTGGGTCACATGGCATACATTGGAGTCTTGTGTTTTTATCTATTACCGTTCGACATGTTTTGTAACCCTTTATGTATTATCAAACTTTGGGATCTCATGTTTTGTAAACTTTCACTCTATTTAATCGAATGGTAAACTTTTCGAAACGTCTCATTATAGAGGTCGTCACGTATCCATACTTTGTGCTATGACGTCATACCCCAAAGACACTATCGTTCCGCTCACGATATTTGGGGGTGTGACAGTTGGTATCGAGCCTTGGTTATAGAGAACTAGGTTGCATTTTAGTTCCTAGACTGTAACCGCTTTCACGTCGATCCTTTCTTTTCCTATCGCCTTACACACTTTTCGTGCGCATATGTTTTCTTAAAAATTTCTTCTAGACCTACCTCATTGGATAACGTGGTTTCCTTGTACTGATAGGGGAGTCCAAAAATCTAGTCAAGTCATCAAAAATATGGAGCTCAGTAATGAGCACTTATCTAACTTGATCTCGTGGCAGTTCTTGTTTGATGAGACACGAGATCGAGCTAAATAAGTGTTACTATATAGCTGTATAGATTTGATGATTTTGCCCGAGGATGGGAGTTCTCTTGAGGATACTTTGGGAACTGCTGGCGACTAAACCTCATCGTGACTATAGCACCTAAAGGAATTTCCTATACACCAAGTGCGACTTTCCCTAGATACCTACCCTAAATTCCTCCTCCACCGTTTAGAATCGGATGATAGAATGGCTATCTATTTTAGTAACATCAATCGCCGAGACGTGTATGCTTGGTGGTATGTACACGTGTGAAATGAGGCAATTATAATTATGGTGGCCAACATAATTATAAATGCGTCACAACCCACGTGGACATATGCGACCACGCATACGTAGATCGGTGTGGGCACACCTTAGAAACCAATTTGTGGCGTGGTATTATGTTTGAGGACGTTAAGTATAGACATTGGGAACTTAACGGTCATTTCCTTGCAGAGATGATGGCACCAAAGAAGGTAACACGCAGCACTAGCCGAGGTGGTGCGGCTAAAGGGTGGAAGGACGTGAGCGTGAGGTAGAGAAGGCAACGCGACATGAGTAACAATGACAACAACGCTGGTGGAAACCCTGATTTTGCCGCCATCATCGCTCAACAACTTCAAATCTTGCTTCTCACTATTGTCACACAAGTTGGAAACCATATGAATAACTCGGGAAACCACGGGAACGGGAATGGCGACACCAACAATGTAGTTGGCGTGGCAACAACAACAACAACAACAACAGAATGGATGCACGATAAGGAATTTTCAGTATGTAAACCCGTGGAGTTTGATGGTATAGGAGGTGCTTTGGCGTATACTCGATGGGTAGAAAGACAGTCGTGATCGACATCGCAATTGTGTCGTACATCGAGGGTGAAGTATGATGCTTGCTTGCTATCGGGGAAGGCATTGACATGGTGGAACACACATACTACAGGCTAGGGCAGGAAACAAATATAGGTATGACATGGGACGAATTTAAGGCGTTATTGCAAGAAGAGTACTGCCGGACAATGAAATGCGAAACTCGAAAATGAACTTTATCATCACTCTATGATAGGAGTCACGCAGCCTACAGATCGATTTCATGAGTTAGCGTGACTAGTTCCTCATATGGTTACCCTGAATCCAAGAGAATCGCGAGGTACATATGGTCTTGTGCCGAAATCCATGGAACTGTGAAAACGACGAGCCATCTACAATACAAAGTGCAATACGAGGCGGGAACCCTGACAGATGAGATGGTTAGAAATGGTACTTTGAAGAGCAGTGACAAGAGGAAGGAAGCGAGTGGGTCGAATAGGCAGATGGACGTGGTAGCAGACAACAAAAGGGCAAGAGTTTTTGTGACAACCTGGTACTTGAACAAAGAGAGTATGCTGGTACACATCCCAAATGTGCTAAATGTGCTTATCATCATCCGAAGACCAAGCCCTGCCGCTTGTGTACAAATTGCAATCGATACGGCCATCTTAAGGAGCAGTGTAAAACACAGGTAACACCGGCTAACGTGGGCAACATGAGGAATAACCAAAGGACTTGCTTTGAATGTAACAGCCAATCACCCGGAATAATTGTCCTGAGTTGAATGGAACGCAGAGGCAACCACAGGGTAACCAACACCTAGCTTTAGCAATTGACGAAAACAATCCAAACCATGTACTCAATATCAGTCCACCCCGAGATCGAGCATTCTATTTAGGGACCGAGGCAGTCTATGTCGCGTGCGAATTACGTTTTCCCTAGACCATTAAGTGAGCCACTGTATTATTCAGATTCAATGAGCCTCATTAGATAAGAAACCTAGACGCGTAAGTTTTGACATAAGCACTTTAACCATACACCCTGATTTCGCGAAACCTAAGGGTAGACCTATAGTTATCATTAATTGAATCACGAGGACGTGATTCCTCTGACATGGGAAGAATGTCACAATTCTCAATTTCCGGTCATTTCTCAAACTCAACATTCATCATATTAGATCATGCATGGTTTTGCATTTCACGTTAAACGCATAATTTCTTATTAAATAAACGCTATCGCGTAATTAATTATTTGGAACATTTGATCCGATACTTCCAAAAATTATCCCGATATATTTTTATACTCATATTAGGATTATAAAAATTATAATATTAGTTTACCTAGTGTTTTAAATTTATTTTGTATATAAATTGTTATATTTATATAATTACGGCGTTTTTCTTAAATACTACACGATAATTATTATTTCACTCAAATATTGCAAGAAATGTATTTTTAAAAAATTTTATGACCTCAATATATTTTATTTTGCTCCGTTAAAATTTATTTTTAACTAACGCTACCTTAAATGCTTAAATAAATACATAAGTTACTAATAATTCTTAACTAACTACACTTCTATTTATACATACAAGTAATTAATTATATCAAAACTTATCTAATCTTTTCTTTCTTTCATATATGTCGACACCTTCAAGATGACTCACTTAACTTTACAAAATATCTTTCACATTATATGATATTATACACATACAACTCATTTTTCTCTAAGTGTAAAACATCAAAAGTCTTCCTTTCTTCCTCTCTTCACAAACCGGCCACACCATAAGGATCAATAGGAGTTCTTCAAAAATTTTCAAGTCAAGTTTTATTCACTCTAGTATCACTCTTGATTAAGGTTGTGCAATAAAACCTTGGGTGATTAGGAAAAACCTTTGTTCATTAACCTCATCAAGTTAACTAGTAAGCATCTCATATTCATCTTCATACTTCATATTTATTTTATGTTCATTACATCATATTTGAGAAAAACATGCAAGTCTTATGGATGTTTATACCACTTTTTAATTGTTTTAAGAGTTGTATATATATATATGTGTGTATATATATATATATATATATGTCATCCTATAATTACTCCTTGAAATATATCACTCTTGGTGATGCCTAGGAACCCATGACACCCTAAGAAGGTGTATGGTAGGATTAGAATAGCCCCGGAGTTGGTTTGAATTGGTTAGAATAGGTTTTGCGCGTGAAAAACTCGTTTCGACAAGTCTAATTAAGGGTCTGATCAAAATTGTGAAATCTGGAATTTTCGACAGTGGATAAAACTTTTTGGGCTAGACATTTGGAAAATACACTTTAAAAGCAAAACGCGTGGCGCTTGAACGGGCTAAAACGGAGCTATAACGAAAAAGTTATGCTATTTTGAAGTTTGACGACGAAAACTAATAATTTCAGAAATTTCAGCATGAAAATGTCACTCTTTGACGGTCAAAAATGAGGCTTAAACATTATGAAATGTGTCGACTTATCAAAAATATATTAGTATACTTTAATACGAATCTAAGGATGTAGCGTAGAAAAGCGGACTTGTAACGATTTAATTATACACGTTTACACAAAGTTGCCGTAACTTTATTATATAAGAAAAACTAATATATTTCTTTTAGACAAACCTTACGGCAACAAGTGACCATGTTGAGGGTCGTTTTTAACAAGGTTGTAATACTTTTTATAACGTGATATCTTCTAGTAAAAGTAAGTTCGCCTAGCATATTTTCCAAAATGTCCAACCGTTCGTCAAGCGGAGTTGTAACGAATAAAATACGGTCACTTAAACTTTGTCGGAAACCACCCTTAAACAATATTTTGGACACAAGTACCATACTTTACCTATATTTTTCTCCATGATCGAGACCTCTAGGATGAAAACTTAAATGCTCAAACTTTGAGATAATGATACAAGCTTCCCAAAACCGTTGAGTTTGTTTCCTGACACTCGACGTTCACCATTTTATGACTAGCTTTTCGAGGCCGTATATTCACTTTCATGAAAATTTCAACGACACTATTTTACGACGAAAAGTTATAATTTCACAATAAATCACAAAACGATTATCGTAGGATGTTGATTCAACGTATATACTTGTAAAGTATTTTATAAACATGACGAGATGTCATAAACATATATTTCGACGATAAATTCTATTTTCAAAAACGTACAAGTGGTATAGATTACATATGGATTTGCATGCACGACATTGTTTCATGACTTATATTAGAGCACATCATTCATTTTAGGTTGCGGATAGTTTCCGAGCCTCATTTTCGTGCACTTCATTTTGTTAGCATATCAATCATACCAGGTGAGTTCATACCCCGCTTTTACTCGTTTAAATTCTTACAAACTCTTTAGGGGAGATCCATGCTTAAATACTTGTTTTTACTCTTGTGAATACTCAAACCATTTATACAATTGTGTTACACTATACTTCTTATACTCTTTGGACATTATGTGTGGTTTATTGCGATATGTGCCTTAATGTGTTAAACTTGTTTCCAATTATACTTCAACATACATACTTTAGCAACTGGTTAACTCCTGCGCTGGCGGCGGAGAATTGATAGTACTATTGGGGGCCCCACCCTTGGGTCCCGATGACTTAACTTGGGGTGAATATAATCATTATTCAATAAGACACAATAAACAATTTAGACTTGTCAAGAGGTTCAGTTGGCTGTGATTCTTTGCATTAAGTACATGTATCTATCGTATGCTCATATGTCCTACTTACAAACAAGGCTGACAATTCTATATTAGGCAATGGGTTGTGAACACATAGGTTGCGAGTTTTGTATGGGCGGAACTTCGGGCTGATGGATTTACATGCCTTTGCTGCATAAAGATTCTTTAAAGACTTTTTCAAATCATTTTCAACAAACTTATGAACTCACCAACCTTTGTGTTGACACTTTTAGCATGTTTATCTCAGTTCGTAGGCGATAGCATTTCATGGAGCTTTTGGTCACATGGCATACATTGGAGTCTTGTGTTTTTATCTATTACCGTTCGACATGTTTTGTAACCCTTTATGTATTATCAAACTTTGGGATCTCATGTTTTGTAAACTTTCACTCTATTTAATCGAATGGTAAACTTTTCGAAACGTCTCATTATAGAGGTCGTTTTCTGTATCCATACTTTGTGCTATGACGTCATACCCCAAAGACACTATCGTTCCGCTGCGATATTTTGGGGGTGTGACAAATGACATTTCTAAAACCGCAAATGTTATCGATACCAGAAGACATGTCTTGAGAAAACATATTTTTGGTATTTTCTGATTTTTCAAATTTTTATGTATTTTTGTTGATTTTATATTTTTCTATTTGCTTTTTGTTGGTTTTGAAATTTTGTATTTTGTTTTTGATAAATATTTACAGATAGAATAGATGATATAGTTCAAAAAGATGATGATACGAGTACCGAGATAAGGATATCGAGCAGCACGTCGTAGAAAATAGAATTCGTCATCTCTTAAACTTCCACCACCAAAGCTTCCGAGGCTCCAGAATAGAAGAGAGGACCCGAGCCTTTGAAAAGAGAGAGACTTTGGCGGCTTCCCCAAACGAAAATCCATTAGATGAGCAGATTCGAGCTCTATTTCAAGCTTGCCTTAGCCAGGTGCCTGAGAGAAGCACACCATTATCATAAATCCCGTTGCTCCATTTAAGAACGATAATCGAGGATCTCCATTCAGGTTATATCATCAAGAAGAAGAACGACAGCGTATCATCCCACATTTGAATAACTCTTCTCAAATTCCTTTTCCACTGAAGTCAAGCAATCCATTCCGAAGGTGTCAAGAAAACAATTCCCCTAGTAGTTGAATTGATGCGCCGTCTCTTAGAATAGAGCTCAAGAACTATCTCGAATACACATCATGCCCGGAAAGAAAACACCTCCCCAATGTTTGTGATAAACAATTGCTTTCTTCCCTGATGATCGTGTATGAAGCTCAAGAACCCGAAGTACACCAATATCCAAGAACTCTCCCGAATACACATCATGCCCAGAGAGAAAACACCTCCCCAATGTTTGTGGTAAACAATGGCTTCTTCCGACGATGATCGTGTATGAAGCTCAAGGACCCGAAGTACACACATTCCCCAAAGAGAACAACCGATAACATTGAAGAAGCAGGTCGAATCACTGATTATCTCTGCGGATGACAATCTCTGCGGACGTCAACTCCGGAATAAGTGATTATATCTCTGAATCACTGATTAAGCCCTCAAGTGAGACAGTTGAGCGCCCCCAATGTACACAATTCTCTCTCCCCAGATGATTGCGATAACATCGAGATCATCACACACTTGTGTACCTCTTATATCTTCAAAAACTTTCTCTAACATCTCTTCCCCCACATAGTTGGAATAAACACTAAACGCCATGAGTCAAACCTTGAGTTTCTCTGTGGTAATGACATTTGTCTTCCCGAGATATCTTCAATCACTTAGAAGTATTAAGTTCATCAAGTTTACTCGCGTTTAGATCCGTGTCTCCTTCCCCCTTGCTGGTTTTGACACTTCAGAATCAGCAATCATATTATAAGCCCAAATACTTGAAATCTTTTGAGAATAGCACTATTAGCACAAATATATCTGTGAGAATCAACTTGCTGAAGTAAGTGAGCAAGTCTAATTTGGGATTAAATCAAACATTTCACCCTCCCCCAATTAGTGCTCTCCCCTAAACCGACAATCTGTTTGATAACAGCCCAGATTAAGAAGAAGTCCTTAGATTGTTAAATGCAACTCGTCTTTAGTCTTCTAACACGCAGCAGAAAGTGTAGAACAGTCTGTAGACTCGACCTTCTTCAAGATTGTCCAATTGGGGAATAGAAAGTCAACATATTCAACTCACCAAATGCATTCCCGTTAACTTACAAATAGCAAATCCCCTAAAGTCAAATCCCTCCCAATCAAACAAGAACAGAAAGATGTTCATTAAGGAAATCAGCCCCGCAACTGGAAGCACTTTGTCATTAATCAACTCAGCCCGTGTGAAGATGTCAACCAACGGCTCTTAGAAGAGAAACTCCATGTTAAGATGACCCGATAAGAAGAAGCTCGATTCTTACATGAGTTTGGATCCATTTGACCATTTATTCTCATATGTCAATCATCATGCAGTAGTTTCACACTTCTTCTCCCCCTCAAGAATTGCATACGGAGTTGCCATTCTTGATTGAATAAGTGAATATCTTCAACAAATGTAGTCTATTCACACTTCTCCCCCGCAAAATTAGCACATGATGTCGCCATCGTCATTATAGTTGAGCAAGTGGAATAAGAGTAATTATCAGTAGTCCGGTTCACTTGATGACTGAAGTGCATGGAAAAAGCATGAAGCATGTTGATGAGAATGGTCATAATTGAGAAGATTTCTCTTCTTCAGAAGATAAAGTGCACTAAAGCGTACACTTTTCTTTTCTTTGAGGAACGAGGCTTGAACTGTTGTGTTCAAACGTCATAATGTTGAAGTACGAGGCCTGAACTGATGTGAACAGACGCCATAATCTCTCTCTTTTCATCATCTCTTGGCAAAACATGTAATAAACCCCATTATCATTCAGTAGGCTCTTTGTCGTGACAGCTGATGGAGAAAACCCAATATGATGAATTTGACCTTGAAGTAAAACAACTCGAACTCGTGACTTAAACTTGCACATATGTAACAAAGAGCGGTGCCGAGACTTCATTCTCCATTGAATCTCTAAGTACTCTATACTCTTCAACCAACCAACCATCAAGTATTAGACGTACATTACCTCTTGAAAATCCACAATTGAATGTGACACTGAGCACTACAACGTAACTCCTTAAAGTGATAGTTATTTTGAGATGATAAGAGCCCAATTCCCCCAAGTGGTAAAAAGAAAAGGTAAAAGACACCCAACAATAACTAGATTTCCAAGTCTTTGTTTTTTATAATAAGCTCAAACAAGGATCTTGAAGAATCTTCATCCAACTATCCCCGATACCTTCAGATACTAAGTACACTCGCCCGTGGTATTTCACTTCAACCTCAAATAAATAATAGTGAATTAACCCCGTTGTCACATTTTCTCGTTAAAAGCTCAATTCTAGCCTCCTTTGACGTTTTAAGTGAACTATGATAATGGTTTCATCCTGACCATGGTAAAAGCACATAACCCCGTAAAACCATGTAATAACCAAACTGCCATGACGAATAACCAAACACACATCCAATTCATGAAGTACACCCTTTTATCCCTTCTTCAAAGTAAAAACCGTAGCACAAGCATCAGATGAGATCCTGAAATACACTTTCCTTTCTCCAGGATGGTTCCATCATTACGGGATTTTACAATTCTATGGTTTAAACCGAGAAATAGTTTCTTTCGCGGGATTTTACAAAACCAAGAACAAACCGCAAGATAGATCCGGAAATGCACATAACTTTAACCAGGATGTTTTCATTGTCACGGGATTTTACAAGTCTATGAGTTAAACTGAGAAATAGATTCTTTCATGAGATTTTACAAAATTAAGACTAAACCGTAAACAATGTTAGTTTAAACGTGTAATGACAAATTTGGTTTCGGTGAATATCTGTTTTAGGGGAACATGCAGCGATTCATCAGCGGTTCATTATCCAACATCAACAATAACTTTAACCATCCAAGAAACACTTTGTTAAACACATCATTCACGTATTCTGTCGGCTAATGATGTGACCACCTGGAGAAGTAAACTCGATACCAAATTTGAACATGAGGTAGAATTCCCAGTTTGTTACTCAAACTTGTACTAATCCTTGTGAAGAAGAAACGGTGTACCCAATGTACAAAATCTCTTGACATATCCTCAATCTGCGTGAGACACGGAAGTGATAGCTACGTAGTTTAAGCGAGAAAGAATCACAACCGTAAGTAAATAGCCAAGTCTTTTATCACACTCTATAAATGCCTAAACAAGTTATCTTCGCGGAAGGGTAGAAAGAAAGAAGACAAAATAAGTAAATGCGTCCTGAAAAACTTCACTTCAAATCCAAATAAGAATTACCGTACACACAACCCCGCAGTCAGCTTTGTACATACATTAATTCAAGCCGTGCCATAATAAATTCTGAGAGAATGTATAAACCAAAGCATCCAATCTTATAACTCAATGAATCTCGTAATCACACCAAATCACATCATCAAATCTCATTATACCACTATAAGAAATTGTATCCAAAATTTTTGAAAACAAAATTTAAGGATAACAATTTTTATAGTCATTACTGCGTTAGTAACACCAAGCCCAATCATTTTGCAAAACTTATACCAAATTTTTTATCACAATGTATGTAAAATACATTGGTAGATATTTCATTTCTTCCCAATATTTGGATATAAGATTGCAACCCCCATATAATACTACACCATGTTTGCTCGTACAACAGATCAACAAGACATTCCAAATATTCCTTTAGAGTAATGGGCCCAATCCATAATCCTCAAATGATATAGAACCACTGAAGTCCAATACGCACAGCCCGATCCAAAACCAGTTAACACAGGCGATCCAATTCAATCAGCCCAAACCCAGTCGGGTCCATTTCAATAGTCCGGATACAAAAACAAAGACTAAACCGTGTATCTAAACTAATCCTACCCTAAAATATCGGGTATAAAAGAAAGACCTCACTTAAGATAATCAAACCCTAATATCCTCTTCACAATATTCACCCCCTTTAACTGCTTCAAACCCTAATCAAAAAAATCCACCTCCCTTCTCAGAAATGCAACCATCATTTAATCAAGCTACACCTCATTCGAATATGCCACGTGGATGGTCGAATATGCCACAGGATGGTTAAGGTGTTTAAGCGACGCCATGTGATCTTCTCAATGAAACAAGGTAGGTTTAATCCTTTTTATTTCGTTTCTTGTGTTTTGTGTTTTAAATTGAACAAAACATCAATAGATTATTACACAATTGTTATAAATCTGATTGAAATGACTTTCGAATATTAATGAAGTGTATACTTCCAAAAATTAATGGATCGATAATGTATTAACTCATGTGTATGATCATATATGGTCGAATATAAATTGAAAAACACACGAGAATATGAGATCTAAATTGATTGAGTCAGAGATTGTGAACGAGTTGTTATGATATGAGATTTAACATGAGATTGTATTGGATCTGAGATGAAAGATTGATTATGTCTCAATTGTTTATCTTTTAAACACCCATGGATCTGTGATGAATACTTCTTTTGTGTTTAGATCTTGTAAGGTTGTTTTGAGAACCACACACAAAAGAAGTGAAACTGAGATCGGACCCTCTTAATAAGTAATGAATCGAAACAAGGTCTTGAGCTAACATAATTGTTGTGTTCACAGCCTTATATTCGAATATTATCAAACGATTAGATCTATGATGATTTCTAAACTTGCTTTAGACCTTTGGTCTTGATGTGACTCTTGAGTTCCGCCAAGTTAGAGAAACTGAGATCAATCGAATATGAGTCCGAGTCTTGACCATTGTAATCGTTGTTAAGACATAGTTGAATGATGTTGTTGTTGAGGTCTTGATGTTTGGTAAATGTAATATGTTTAGGTCGTTTGTGGTCGAGGTCATGGTTTTTTATTTTTTTTTTATTTTATTTTTTTTAACAGCATCTTTTTATCTTACTTCTTGACACAAGTCGCTATGATATCATCACACATTATGTTTCACAACTGCTGCTTTGCATTTTTCATCATAAGTTGCTACTTTTTGACAAGTCGCTAGATGAGATTGTCAAGTCGCTAGCTGAGTTGTGTCAAGTCGCTATTGACTTTTATGTCAAGTCGCTATTGACTTGAGTTGACTAAAGAGTCAACTCCTTTTAGAAAAAAGTGACAACTCGCTACGACTTGTAAAGACAAGTCGCTAGGCAGATTTTTGACACAAGTCGTGGCACAAGTCGCTATGAAGAATGACAAAAACTTATAAAGAAAAGACACTTCGCTTTTGACCTTATATGGACAAATCGCTACAACTGAAAAACCCAGAACTTGATGACAAGTCGCTACATCAAACAAAACTCTCTTTGCATAATGGATTCAAAGATGTATCAGAAAAAATTTGACACAACTCTCTTTGAAAAACATGTAAGACTTATGATATCAGAAAAAGACCAAATCATTAAAACCACACATCAAAACCTTATAAAGAAACGATAGCTTAAAACCAAATCGATGAAACACACATTATGACAAATCGCTTCTATATACACAAGAAACTGAATGCAAAACATTTTAACAACACATCAAAAACCAAATCTGTTAAAGACATGACTTATGAAATCCTTTTTAAAACCAGTTTAGAATGTTTTGACCACATAACAACAATAACCAGTAACAACATATCCATTTAACAATCAACCAAACTAGACCCGAACAAACCGCATACAAAACCATGAATCGAACCACGAGAATCACCACAAGCAACATAACCCTGGCTCTGGTACCATTTGTAGGATCGTAATATTATTGTGTTTGATGATTCGGGTGGTCTTGGATGATGGAAATACAAGTATGCCATGTTTAGAGAGAGAAAGTAGAGAGATGGGTGTTCTTGGTAGAGACTTGATTTATAAAATATGTAAGGTTAGATTGAAAAAGCACCACCCCTTCCAAGGATGGAAGGGGTATTTATAGTTACAATGAATACGCCCTCCTATCGGTTGTGGATCAGACATACAGTGGGTAAAGACCCGTCCTTCCTCCACGGTGTTACACTAAACGAATCTAATCTACAAACTAACTAATTAACTACTAAATAACGTAAATAACTACAAGTCTACGAGCTAAACTATGCTATACCATAATTGGGGCGACCGACACTTTAACATGGAATTTCCAATTTCTAACATTCTGGAAGATTGTTTAGGAATTTGATGTTACTCACGATAGTTCTGGGTGCCAACTTGTTTATGATAAGCTCATTCATTAAAGTGCAGAACCTTCCATAGTAGGATTCAATGGATTCTCCTGGAGTAGATGTAAACTTCTCCCATGCAGTTAGCAGCTTGTTCTCTGTGTCTTGTTGACAATTTCGTTTCGCTCCATAACAAAGCCGCTAAGACGTTCCCATATCGGCAGCAGTTTTTCTACAACCGCTTCTACGCCAGCAAAGATGTCTTTTGGCAACCCCAGCTTGGACAATGTGAATTGACATGTCATACGCCTTCGACTTGCTTTCGATCCTCTTCGATTATTACGATTCATTTTGAGCATGAAAAGATGGTGGGGCGGAGGTGTTGCATCGGATTTCCGTGGTCTTGGACTTGTCGAGGCTTGAAGGTTCCATTAAATGCATTGAATCATGAGTTTTCCATTAGGTTTGATCTTGATGTAGCGGAGCATACGACTTTTCCATTGAAGATATCCACCTTTTTCCAAAGATAGGAGGGGCGGTTTTCTGCAGAGCCGGCTGCATGAATGTATTGTTGAGTAGCCATTGATGAAGGTATTTGATGATAAAGTTGATGTAGGATTGATTCAACAATAAAGGAGTTGTGTTTGATGAAGATTAAGCTCGGTTGTTGTAGTGAAAATTTGGTACAAAAACTTAAAAACCTCAACAACTTCTATTCGGAACGTTTTTAGGACTCGAAGGTTGACCTTTTGTTCATTCGACGTGTCATTCTCCTCGTTCTCACGGTTATTTTGATGGGTAGAACGCTGAAAACGGAGTTCTGAGTTCAAAAGTTATGGCCGTTAGAAGTTTTACTCAAAATCTTACTCGTAAACCTTGTTCTTAAGCGTGGATTCAAAGGCTTATAAGTAGAATTCCTTATGCGTAGGATTCCTTAGGTTAGGTTTGCTTAGGTAGGATAAAGCTTATGCGTAAACTATATCTTACGCATAAACTTAGGTTAAACGTAAGCTTATGCGTAGACTAAACTCTTAGAAGTAGAGTACCTTACGCGTAAGATTTAACTTATGTGTAGAAGTGCTTACTTGTAAGTTTTTAGGCTTATGCGTAAGTTTAGGTTTAAAACCAAAATCCTTTACACTCTTCCAAGTGTAAAAGATATCCACAAGTCGAAGTGTTCCACAAACTTATCCAAGTGAGGGAAGCACTGAGTCACCGTTGTTGCACGAAGAAATGTCACCAAATGCTTAAGCGTAGGATTTCACTTCTTACGCGTAGGATTAGGGTTTTGACTTTTCTTATGCGTAAAAACTAGGGTTTTGACTTTTCTGTACTTGCAACCTTACGCATAAAATGCCCAGATTATGCAAAAACATGAATTTTTCACCCAAAAACACATTTCCAAACGATTTCTTTTGCACAAACTTCTTCCAAAACACTTAATGATCAATAAAAACTACAACTTTAAGCTTAAAAACACGTAAAAATCAAAATTTTTTAACAAAAGCCCACGTTTTATATAAAAAAGCAACTTTTTAAAAGTTTTAAACAAAAAAACGTAACACAGACACTCCTAAACCATTGTTAGGCGATTGATACCATTTGTAGGACCTTAAATATATCAACCTTATCACGTTACCAAACTTACCACACAAGTATACCACGTAAACAAACACTTTTTATGCGTAAGAATAAGAAGAAAGATTAAGATGGAAAGATGGTGACTGGATATTGTATATGTGTTGTGTATATGTAAAGAGAAAGATGAAAAGAGAACTTTTATATCAAAGGGAAAACACATACAAACACACTCAAGCACACCCGTCAAATGACCATTTGAGGGGTATTTATACTTCCTTACATATCACCCTTATGGGCTTGGGCTTGGGCTTGGATTGGGTTGAATTGGATAATAAGTTACATAAGGCTAGCTTAACTTAACTAATACCCATTTAGCTTAGCCTAATCCACGAGCCCATTGACTATTCAAGTATGGTATCTAACACACGTTACAAAGTTCCTAAACGTGAATGACCATCACTTCTATTTATTATTATCAAGGCTAACATAATTAATTCGAATTCTACTACTATTTGCAAAACATGTAATGAATGCTTGGTTTCTGGTAATTTTCATGAATGTGTTATGAAGGAATTGAAAAATGTTTTTAAATCTCCAGTCAAAGAAGTCAGAATTGCTAAACAGGTTAAGGAAGTCTGGAAGCCTATTAGGAAAAGGTTTAGTAATTACTAGAAGTCTACAGGGAGAAAATTTAGTAATGTGGGTTATCAATGGAAAATTACTAGCCGTAAATTCAATTTGACCTAAAAGGAATAGATCTATGCCCACTATGGAATGGAAGCCTACTGTTCCACTGTCACTACTAGTCTTGCTTCCATCACTAATGATGTCATAGCTTCTAAAACTGATGTAGGTGTTCCAATTACATTTACTAACCAATTGGAACCCATTTTCTCATGGGGATCCAAAGTTTCCAGTCATCCATACTTTTCTGTGTTCAACTGCAGGTCGTACAAATCGTTCTGTGGTATTTTGACTCAGGCAGCTCAAAGCACATGATTGGAGATCGCTCACGGCTCAAGAACTTCGTGAATAAGTTCATCGGGACTGTTAGATTTGGGAACAACCACTTTGGGGAAATTATGGGATACGAAGATTTTTTATTTGGTGACAGTGTAATCTCCCGGGTATATGATATAGAAGGTCTTGGTCATAATCTGTTCTCTTTTGGTCAATTCTGTGATTCTGATCTTGGAGTAGCTTTCAGAAAACACTCTTGCTTTGTTAGAGAATTAGACGGTGTTGAGCTTTTAAAGGGAACTTGTGGCACTAATTTTTACACCATCTCTATCGAAGACATGATGAAGTCTTCTCCAATTTGCTTGTTGTCAAAGGCGTCTAAAACATAGTCATGGTTATGGCACCGTCGTCTCAATCACTTGAACTTCGACACCATCAATGATCTTTCCAGAAATGACCTCGTAAGAGGCTTGCCCCTGTTAAAGTATGAAAAAGATCATCTTTGTTCAGCATGCCAATTGGGCAAAAGCAAAAAGTATGCCTACAAACCCAAACCTACAAACTCCAATATGGAAGTTCTTCATACTATTCACATGGATTTGTGCAGACCCGTGAGAGTACAGACTATAAATGGGAAGAAATATGTGCTAGTCGTTGTTGACGACTACTATCGGTTTACTTGGGTTAAGTTTTTGAGGTCAAAGGATGAAACTCTCGACATCAGCATCAAAGTTATTAAATAGTTGCAGGTTCGGCTTAATAAAACAGTTAGAATCATCTAAACAGACAATGGAACTGAGTTTGTAAACAAAGAACTAAGTCAGCTTAAGAAAGCATTGGAATCAGCCATCAAAGAAGTGTTCCACGTACTCCTCAACAGAACGGTGTAGTTGAAAGACGAAATAGAACTCTTGTAGAAGCTGCAAGAACTATGCTTATATTTTCAAAGGCTGCAATGTTTCTTTGGGCGGAAGCCATTGCCACTGCATGTTACACCCAAAACCGTTCCCTAATTCATACAACTCATGGAAAAACTCCATACGAACTAGTTCATAACAGAAAATCGGATCTTTCTTTTCTTCGTGTGTTCGGAGCATTGTCCTATCCAACAAATGAGGATCAAGATTTGGGAAAGTTGAAAGCTAAGGTGGATATCATATTTTCCGTTCGTTATGCACCTAATCGAAAGGGTTACCGAATGTACAACAAAAGAACCCGAGACATTATGGAAACTATTCATGTTACGTTTGATGAGCTGACTGAGCAAATGGCTCCCGGACAATCCAGTTCTGGACCCGCTTCTTAATTCTTGACACCTGGACCTATCAGTTCAGGTCTTGTACCAAATTCTTCTCCTGCAGTTCCTTATGTTCTACCCTTAGAAGAAGATTTGAATAAATTATTCGACCCAATGTTTGATGAATACGATAAGCCTCCAGCTGATGGTAATTCTGATCCACTAACTGTAGCTGCTCCTGTCCCAACCAATACAAATGACCAATCCATTTCGATGTCTCTATTACAAGAAGCACCAGTTGCCGATCATTCATCATCATCTTCGAATCCTCAATCATCTTATGTGGATCAAGGAAATGCATCTGGTAATTCTTTTAGAAACAACCCCTTTGCAACTCCCGAAGATGCTCCATTTGAAAACATATTTGCCCCTGAACTCACACCAGAAACATCTTCACCAGGGGATCCTAACTCTACTACATCAGTTCCTTACCAACAACCACATGAACATCTCAGAAAAATGGACACATGATTCATCCATTGGAGAACATCATTGGGATTCCTTCTCATCCGGTATCTACTCGTAAACAACTTGCCACTAATGCCTTATGGTGCTGCTTCTACTCTATACTATCAAAAATCGAACCTAAAGATGTCAAAACAGCAATGTCGAAAGACAACTGGTTTAGTGCTATGCAAGATGAAATCCATGAGTTCGATCGTCTTGATGTATGGGAATTGGTGCCTGCTCCAGATTGTGCTATGATTATTGCTCTCAAGTAGATCTTCAAAGTAAAGCTTGATGAGCACGGTGATGTTCTGAAGAATAAGGCAAGGCTAGTGGCTAAAGGATATCGTCAAGAGGAGGGGATTGACTTTAAGGAATCATTTGCTCCGATTGCACGAATTGAGGCTATCAGAATCTTCCTGGCTAATGTTGTTAGTAAGAATACGGTGGTCTATCAGATGGATGTAAAGACTGCTTTTCTCAATGGAGATCTTAAAGAAGTGGTTTATGTCAGTCAACTCGAAGGTTTTGTGGATCCAGAACATCTGACCTAAGTCTACCGCTTGAAGAAGGCCCTCTATGGTTTGAAGCAAGCTCCTAGGGCATTGTACGATAAGCTGTCAAATTTTCCTTTGTCAAATGGATTCAACAAAAGAGCAGTTGATCCTACATTATTCACCAGAAAATCAGGCAAACACTTAATTCATGTTCAAATCTATGTTGATGATATTATATTTTCCTCGACCGACCCTAATGAATGTGACCGATTTTCAAAAGAGATGGGCTCCAAATTTCAAATCAATGATGGGACAAATGTCATTTTTCTTGGGATTACAAATTTCACAAAGTCCCGGAGGCATTTTTATTAATCAATCTAAATATGCAAATGAAATTTTAAAGAAATTTGGATTTGATTCTTGTGACCCTGTTGACACTCCCATGGTGGAACGAACAAAGCTGGATGAGGACCACTCAGGGATCCCAACTAATCAAATGAAATATAATAGTATGATTGGATCCTTGATGTACCTCACAGCCAGTAGACTAGATATTTTGTTTGTTGTATGCATGTGTGCTAGATACCAGGCTAAGCCTACCAAAAATCACCTTGAAGCGGTTAAACAGGTCTTTCGGTATCTTCAAGAAACTATTAACATGGGACTTTGGTATCCGAAGGACACCGGTATGTCACTAACAGCCTATGCAGATGTTGACCATGCTGGGTGTTAAGATACTCGTTGAAGTACGTCAGGAGGTGCTCAGTTTTTGGCTGACAAGTTAGTGAGCTGGTCTTCAAAGAAACAAATGAGTACTTCCATATCCTCTACAGAGGCTGAATACATAGCCATGTCATCATGTTATGCTCAAATCTTATGGATGAGATCCCAATTATCTGACTATGGCTTTGTATTCAATGAAGTTCCTCTGTATTGTGATAACAAAAGTGCCATAGCTCTCTGCTGCAACAATGTTCAACACTCAAAAGAAAAGAACATTGACATTCGACATCATTTCATCAGGGGACAAGTGGAGAAAGGAGTGGTTGAACTGTATTTCGTAAGGACTGAATATCAGCTGGCAGACATCTTCACTAAATCTCTTCCTTGAGAACGTTTTGAGTTTATCCTCTCACGACTTGGCTTGAAGAGTCTACAACCAGATTGATAACGCTCAAAAGGAGTATGTTTTTAGTAGCGTTATTGTTGGTTTTATGTATGATAATCGACTATATTTACTCATAACTGTTGTAAAAGTTCAAAAGATGTGTATTTGTATGTGAATGTAGCCAGGTATCGCATAAGATGAAGAAATGAAGATTTCATGCACATTTGGACAATTCTTGAGTAAGGAAGTCAAGTAAGGAATCTCTTGGACTCAATGATTAGGAAGCGCAATGATTTCTAAGCATCTACAACAAGTAAAGATCAAGTTTCGTCTTGGAAATCAGCAGCGAAAACAAAGGAAAAGGTGCGAATCAAGAAAAGTCAACAAAAGTCAAAATTAGGAGTATGAGAGACGCCCAACTGATCGGTTGGAGCCCGAAACCGATTCGGTTAGGCTAATGGTCAACACGCAACCGATCCAGTTGCCAACTCGGGAGCTACATCTTTTGTTATTTAATGTTGACTTAAATCCCCATAATCATTGGAGGCCGATCATTTCCTGTTGTTAACTTGTATGGGACGTTTTTAGCCTGATAGTTAAGGTTCTTTAGCTATAAAATGAACCTAGACTTAGTAGTCTAGGTGTGACACAACCCAAAGTGTAATAGTTTACACCAAATCTATTACCAACCCTTATTATTCATCCCAAAAGTCTTATTACTACTATAAAACGTCCAGGAGGTTGGAGAGACGAATTCTCATCCATTGTTTGATCATTCGGAGTTGTACGGTTAGGCTAGAAGATTGGAGGCGTGTGGTTGCTATATTCCACGATTTCTAATTCTTGTAATCCAAAAGCTTAGGTATTCTATGGAACTTGTTATGAATTTCTATTCTCTTGAATTATTTGAATTACCTTGTTACTACTTGTGTTTTGTTATGATTGTCATGGAGTAATTCTTGAATATACTTGTGTGTAAGGATGTAGGAAATCATACTAGTGTTCTTATATGTGATGCATGTAAATGATCTTGTTTAAATGAGTTTGTTGAAAAACTACTAGTCTTGTATGATTTGTCGGTAAAACATGTTTTAAGAAAAAGGACCGAAAGGATTTCTCTTGTGTTTTATTCCAAAAAGTTAAATGACAAACTAGTATGGGGATATGGTGATTGACACCCACCATGTTTACTTATTGAAACAATACTAGAAATATTTTCATCACAAAAGGTCGAAAGATTCGTATGAACAAGTTTAATAAGAACCTTTTACAAAGAAATGGATTTTCTAAAGGATAATCATTAGGATAGGGACCGAAAGGATTACCTACATGTTATTGTTCTTAAAATGATTTTACAAAACATAAACCATGGGTTGGAAATCATTTGCTTATGATTTGTGCATCACATCAAGAGTTTACACCAAGCCTTCATGAATACTTTCTATGATTGCCTATAGACTTCACACAAGTATATGTTTCTTAATATTGATTTTCACTAAACCATAATTTTGAGAGAGCCTTGACAAGCTTTCTTGTTACCAATCTTTTAAAACAAATTAAAACGCAAATCTCTTGGGACGATCTCGACTTACCCACCTTTGCTATCGCGAACGAGTATACTTGCTCGTATGTGTTTATAATAATTTCCGGATACTTCGTGTTTATAAATTTTTAAAACTTGCACACGGTGAGCACATCACAGATATACTCAAACGTCTTGTGAGGAAGAAGATGAGTAAAGGTGTTTCTTCATATATCCTTTGTAAATATTGTTTCAAAAAGCAAAATACAAAAATATAAAACCAGTAAAAATGAAATAGAAAAATATAAAATTTTCAAAAAACCCATAAAAATCAGAAAATCTTGAAAATTTCCAAAATATATTGTTTATTAAGGCATGTCTTCTGGTTTCGATAACATCTGAGACTTAGAGATGTCATTCAAAAAATGGAACGGGTCTTTAGATGAAGTTCGAACAGAAGTTATAAATATTCTTTTCTATAATTTAAAAAAAAAATGAGATGGAGAAAAAAGTTGGCTTACAGTTACTTCGGACTCTAACCCGCTTTTTAAGAAAGGACAGAGCCATGCTAAACTATTTTAAAAATATCGTGCTCTGATCCTAAAAACAAAAGTTCATAAGGAACATTTGTCACCAAAAAGACAAATGTTTCCTCACAAATGTTTTTCCTTCTAAAGATTTTTCTAAAAAATGTTTGTCATCTAATGAAATCAAATTGCTTTGAAAATAACTCGGACTTAATTTTGAAAATCATCTGGACTTATCATTTGTCAAAATCTCTATCGCTCAATCAACAACTTAGGTCATTGATTGAGGGGGGGTGGAATGATTTCAAACAATTCAAAAAGGTTATTTTTCAAACAATTAGCACTATAAGGAGCAAGGTCTATATTCGGTTAATCAAAAAGAACATTTCATCCACAATTGGATCAAGACCAAGGCTAATGTTGTGTTTTCATTTCAAATGGTACAAAAGCGGAAAATTTCTACATATGGTACCTGAGCATGTTAGATCAATGCAAATTAAAGTTTCAAAATCTGATCCTTATGAGTTATGTGTTTTAAATGAAAGTCGCATTTCTCCTCAAAAAGCTTTCGAAAATAATTTAAATCAATTGGGATTACCATTCTCAAAGGATTTGAAAATTGTGATCGGGGGAGAATTTGTGATTTAAATTGGAAATAAACTAAAGAGGTTTTAGAAATATGATTAAAGGCACTCCCTTCTACATGTGCCAAACGATTTCAAATTTTCCATGCACGTGTTAAGGAGGAGCATCTATTTTAAACCAAAAAGGATTGAAATATGATTGATTTGTCTCAATGTGCAGGTTCTCTCGAATATGTGCAAAACTATTTCGAATCTAAATGCACATATTGAGGGGGAGCAATTAAAAGAAAACCACATCCTCCCCAAAATGTTTTATCCAAAGTATCTAAATACTAGAATTGATCAGGGGAATGATGATGATCACTTTAGAAAACATTATCAAGATTTGGAGCTTTCATTCAAATCTAACTTTCATTGGTCTCTTCCTCCATGTGCCAAAATGATTTCTAATACTTGAAGCACATGTTGAGGGGGAGCATTTCTAAAAGATCAAAAACAATTAAGGTACAAAATTCTTTGATTATATATCAAAAGTACCTTGATTGATTTTCAAATGGTTTTCAATTGGTTTCGAGGCAGAAAGAACAATACCAAAAGATCGACCAATTTATTTTATGCATTGGAGTTATAAGGATGGTTAAGTTAGGTATTCGTTCCCACGATCCTACCAGAGCCGGAGGGATCTACCCAAGGACAATACACTAGTTAGTGTGGAAGTCCTTAGGTATGATGTAAAAAGGAGAAAAATGAGAATATGGGAAGAGTGTCAACTGAGACAGAGCTAGGACTGGAACAAGCCCAACAAGGTTCTAGTTATGAAGTCTCGGTAAGCATTTAAGGGGTTGAAGAATGAAAAAGAAATGAAAAGTAAAAAGGGTGAAAAGAAATAGCCCTCCAATAATTCAACCTTAGGGCAGAAACCGGGTTCAATTCATATGCTACTAGTGGTTACTAAGGTAACACTGGTATGAAGACAAGACGTCATGGACCCAATGACGCACTGCACTAAACTTCCCAAGCTACTCAAGTTCTCTTAAAAGGACTTGTTCCATTCTCACGGGGAACCCACATTATCTATCGACCTTCTCTTAGAAACTGTTGATATTGAAGAAGGAGACCATCTCCCTAGTCTCCAAAATAGGAAACCAAAGTACACTATTAAGTCTAGAGCCAAGAGATCGTCCAAAAATCTCATTAGGACACACTATTCTTGAATACTTGCTGTTTCACACAATGTAGAAAGTAAGATTATATATTGAGAGTCCTATGCATTATCCTTGTGGTATTGCCAAGTTTTCTGAGTGATATGTTAAGTACTCACGATGAAGATGGAAATCCTTCTAGAGCCAACATCAAACAAGCTCTTGGTGGGTGACATGTGAGATCTTTCATAAGATCAAGCTTATGACAACTGGATAGAAACGATGGGGCGATTCACTCTTGAATCAACATTGGTCCAGGATATGGATTGACAAATACCTTTGATAAAACCATTCGATGTGCTCAACAATTCCTTTTTCTAGCGCATCGAATGTGTATTAATTTTCAAAATCAAAAAGGGTATTTATGATTGAGACTTGATTTTCTTCCAAAACCTTCGTAGTATTGCAAAACTCTTTCTCTTAAGCAATACACGATTTTTTTTCAAATCATTTTTTCAATGAATCTCAATCATTCGGCGGTTCACTCACTCCGTGTTGTCTACTTTGGGACGCTCCGGTTTGAGAACGGCTAGATCAGCTGCGAAACCCTATCAAGAAGACTCTTCGGAATTCTATCTGATCACAGGTAGTATTTATACTGATCAACGGGGAACCGTGGTTCTTACAACCGCATTCAACGAAAGTGAACAAAGACACTTTCGTGTGTTTTATTGCTAACTGTTGTTTGCAGGAATATCGGACGGTTGCAGCTGATCAGAATTGAGAAGTCAATCCATAACCCCGTGCTCATACATCACACTCACGTTTAAAATAAATCATGACAAGTACACGTCCACACTCATCTGTTCTGATATCATCATGAGACGTTTGCTTTCACTCTGATACCATCATGTTATGCTTCCGCTACGCTAATGCAAACATCATGATCCAAAGAAGCTTCCGCAACTCTGATGGAAAGATATCATGATCCAACAACGTGAGCATGTCGGTCCAACGTCACAACTTCACATGAAGGCAACACAAAGGATGCGTCAGGAGATTTACTATGACTGATGATCTCTAAGAAGGCTCAAAGAACAAACAATCCGTGGATCAGTTAAAGACCTACATTTGAAGTACAAAACATGCGGAACATAAAGAATCAAAGACTACGAGCTACAGAGCAAAGAACTTAAACAAAAATTCAAGAACACACAAAATGTAATATCTGTTTGTAATTGAGGTGACCTCCCTTAGGGGAGATTGTTAGGATTTAGAAAATCCAGTAGTTAAAGACTCGGTCACCTCAAGTATATGTATTCGTTAGAAAGCTCGTAGTCGTAGTCATTTAATAATACTTAGTAGTTAGTTAAGTTATACGGTGGAGGACGGACGGTCTTACCCACTAGATTTCGATCCACGACTCGTAGGAGGCGTTTCATGTAAGACACTATAAATACCCTTCAAATAGCGCAGTATTGAGCTTCATAATACATTTTTCTTTATCTCACCAGAAGTTCCCAAATCTATCTACTTTCTCTCTCTAGACTCAAGTCTCATTCGAATTCCATATGTTATGATTGTGTATTTGTGAATACCAATATGTAACAGTTTGTATTTGTTGTTTCATCAATTAAAACAAAAAAAATAAACGCAAGTCACCTCTCGTTTTTCCATACTAACCAATCATACATATTAATTTTAAAATGATATAACCAAATATAACTCAAGTATGTTAAGGTTAGTTTTGTTTTTCACATAAGAATATAAAATATCATATTTTGACACGTTATTCATATAATAAAAAAGAATACCTACAAATATCGAAACTGTTATAAATAAATAATATATTAATTCATGAGTTGGAAAAGATAAAAGCAATAATTATTCATAAAATAAAAATAAAATATAGTACCTAAGTAATACCCATATTTTGACAAACGTTATATGATCTATTCGCTTCTTCGTAAGGAATAATTAATTGGTGGTCCTCCTATTTTTTTTTTTTTTTTTTATAGATCTACATACTTTTGGTACCTTTGCTTTTCTTCATTTTGACGCAGGTGACACAAGATGACTTTGCATCCAAAACTTGTAAATTAGAATTCCGCCGTCATTAGAGAGAAAGGAGAAGGGGCCAATTTTGTGGAAGACTTTGTATCAATGAATAAATTTTTTAAATTTCTTGATGGGCGGCTTACTTCTAAAAGTTTTATAAAATTATCTAAATGCCCTTTCATACGTTACAGAATATAACTTAGTTTTTTGTTTATTACATTAGTGCCACACTAATTTTTATCCATCGATAAATAAATGAAAGGCTTAGATTAGTTTATATGAGTTTTGTAAAGTTCTACACCTAAAAGTTGATTATACATTACAAATTTATTTATTAATTCAAAGTCTTTCAAAAAATTAGGAATTTATCCCTTTCTCGCTCTCACACATAATTCAAGATCTTTATTTCTCTCTCTCAACCATGATATCAATCAAAAATGAAAAGAAAAAGTAACCCCCGACTGATATGAGAATAACCACCAAATAATGACAACGGAATTCTAATTTACATTTTTTGGAAGCGAAGTCATCTGGTGTTGCCTGCATCAAAATGAAGAAAAACAAAGGCACCAAAAGCATGTAGATTTATGAAAAATAGGGGGACCATCAATTAATGATGCCTCACGAAGAAGCGAATAAATAATCTAACATTTGTCAAAACATGAGTATTACTTAGGTACTCTATTTTATTTTTATTTTATGAATAATTATTGCTTTCATTTTTTCCGACTCATGAATTTATATATTATTTTATATGCTTATATTATTTTAAAATTAATATGTATGATTGGTTAGTATGAAAAAAAGGGAGGTGAACTTCGTTTATCTTTCGGTTTTAATTGATGCAACAACAAATACAAACATGTATAGTTAATTTTCTAAACTGATGGTAAATCATCACTTTGTGATTTATGTTAATTTTTTATATTACTTGTGCATATAAAATCTAAGTTGTTGTTTCTTGTGCATATGTGTTGTTATAGTTTTTATAATTATAAACTTTCTTCGGATCATTTACTTTCATTTATGTTATAAACACAAATATATGTTTTTCTAGTTGTTATGGTTTATAATTGCACTCATGACAGTATGAGTTTTTAAGGTTGGGTTTTTGTGGTCGTTCACATCTGTTGATATGCGAAAAGATTTTTTACATATGTTACATTAGTTGTTACTATTATCAAGTTTGTTACTGGTGCATACAAATTTGTGGTATACATGTTACTAGTGCATACATGTTACTTGTGCATACAAAATTCAAGTTGTTGTTACTGGTGCACATATGTTTTTTTTAATGCTTTGTTGATTGATTTTTATAGCTAATATGATTAATTATTTTTGTTTTTGTTTTGAGACGTGTTTTTGGTGCTTTAGTTATTAAGTTTATGTGGTCACAACATATATACATGTTTTTTAAAGACGTGCGTATATGTTCTAATAAATTTGACGAGAAAGCACAGCGTGCACATTTGTTTTTGGATGCTATTCATATTTTCTAATAAATTTGATGAAAAAGTAAAGCTTGCACATATGTTCTTGAAAGAGTGCAGACAAGTTCTTGAAGAGTGCATACATGTTTTTGAATGACGTGTGCATCTATATTTAACAATATACATTTGTATTTGAATTGTATTTCATTTGATATCAAAATTTGTGTATACTATTTATATTTGTGGTTGGTTATAGATTTAGAGGTTACATGTATATGTTTATGTTTTTTTGTTATAAATTTCGAAAGAATGTACAATGCAAGTATATATGTGTAATTACCATTTTAAGCAAAACAAGTTTGATGTTAAACAATTGAACGCACACAAAACATAACTAAATTTACAATATTTAAAAAAGATACATATGCACCTCATTTTTTTAGAAAAACATGTATGCTGAAAAAAATGTAAAATAAATAAATTTATATATATATATATATATATATATATATATATATATATATATATATGATCAAATAAGAAGATTACTTAAAATAAAAAGAAATAAGAAGAACTATAACCGCAAATCCGAGATGCACCGACCTAAATTATATGCATCCCTATAATCTTAGATGCATTATAACGCACCATAGTGTATTTTCTAGCTTTTAATCAGATGCATATACGTATATTAGATGCATTTCATGATTTTCTTGTTTTCTGTTCCTCTGCACATGCCAAAATTATAAAAATCAATT
The DNA here is from genome assembly GCA_910596185.1 of Chrysanthemum makinoi. Lineage (NCBI taxonomy): Eukaryota > Viridiplantae > Streptophyta > Magnoliopsida > Asterales > Asteraceae > Chrysanthemum > Chrysanthemum makinoi. The sequence goes on from OU343218.1 coordinate 10,305,187, forward strand.
TGCACTATCTATACATCATATTAACTTTCGAAACTCAAGATTTTGCATATATATAAATAGAAATGCATCTAATGCAAGTCGTTGCATATCAAATGCGTGGTTTTGGTCACTTCTCACCACTTCTTATTTTAATTTACTTCTAACTGGATCCCTACTATATATATATATATATATATATATATATATATATAGAGAGAGAGAGAGAGAGAGAGAGATATTCGATCATTTAAAAAGTTGATCTCAAGAGAAAAGTGAGAGAAGTGATTTCAACCGTTAGATCACCCCCTCTTCCCCTCCTTTTTTTCACACCAAATTACAAGGACCTTATTGTATTTTCGTTCATTCTTTAAGGTAGGGTTTTGTAAATCCACACCTTTCATATATAATGCCTAATTTTTTTCATTTTTTTCTTTTTGTTCCTTCTCTAATTCCATGACCTGACATTTTTTTCTCTGAGTTCTAGATTCACAAAGATTCACGAAATCAGAACCACAAAGAATCACGATTATTGTTATCAGATTCAATAAGGTATGCAGTTGATTCGTGTTATGATTCGCAAACAGCTGCCAACATACGCCCTCGCCACTTGTGAACGCGGACCGTAAAAAGCTTAAAACCGCTTACACGAAATCAATGAGGATCCGAGAGTATAGTCTCCCCGGTCGTTATGTCCCAGGAAGCTATGCAAGGGATCAATCAACGTCTAGTGATCGAGAAATTTGACGAAAAAGGGTATTGAATGGAGATTATAACTAACAAAATACCAAACAAATACAAAGGCTAAAATGCAAATGAAAGGAAATTAAAAAGATAAAACCTATTAAATAAACGCTATCACTAAAAGTAAAATGATGTTTTTGTTTTTTATGTTTTTACGAAACTGAAATTAAAATCTACGCGACGTACAAAATAAAAAAGTGAAACTAAATCAATATTAACCTTAAAAATATGAAAATGATGTTTTTACAATCCTAATGATAAAAGAAAATATTTAGAAAAAGAAAATTATTTTTAAAACTAATTATCTAATTAAAAACTATTTTTAACTATTAATTAATTACCTAAATATAAAGATAATGTGAAATAAATCTAGAAAAATAAAATTAAGACTTAGAAAAGTCTAAAATAACAAACTAGAATTTTCAAAACTATTTTTGTATTTTTATGACTATTTTTCTATTTTCTAGGAATTTTAAACTATTAAAAACTAATTAAATTACTAAAAAATTACCAAATAAACTATGAAAAATCTGGAAAATTACTTTTTCTACTTTTTATATTTATCTAAGCCTAAGAAAAATGAAAAATTATTTTTTTGAACCTTTTTTTAATTTTTTTTGTATTAACTGCTATTAAAAGTGCTTAAATACTAATAAAAATCAAGAAAAATAGCAAAATGACTTAGAAAAATATGAAAAATTCAGTAAAACTCTAAAATAATATTAGGAAGCTATGAAATTAGAAAAAAAAAACAGAATTGTGTGCAAGATTATGGAGCTGATGTGAGAGTGCTTATTGAAATAAGCACTAAATAAGCCAAATGATTAAAACAGGCAACCACACTAGAACAGAAGCTATGATTAACTAAAAGTGACCAAATGAAACTCAAATCAACAAGTTATAACCACTGATTACCCAACTAACACAGATTTGATGATTATGATTTTAAAGCTAAAACAGAAAAAGGTACTAACTTGCAGGCTAGAAATAAGCAACCAAATAAGCTACAAGCTAAAATCCAATTATTGATACTTCAACTAGACCTAAGTGACTACCTCTGACCAAAAGAACAGCCCTTGAAAAGCTTTTACAAGCTCTGCACAAGCTTGTAAAGAATTGAGAACCACTTCAGTATTAGCTGAGTGTGCAGGGCAAATGGGGCTAGTTTTGAGCTTAAATTCAAGCTTATCCAGCAAGCTTAAAGCAAAAACAGATATTAGATCTTGGAAACCACCTAGAGGACTACTTGTATCCCAAAAATCAGATCCTAAAACCCTATAATGAATCCTGTGCAACTGCTGCACTTTCTGCATAAACCCACTTTTTCACCATTTTTTGACTTTTTGAAAGAACATGGAAAGTTGACTTTTGTGAAGTTTAAATCCAATTCAATGACTGATAATGAAGTTAAATGATGTAATGAAACTTTCACAACCTTTGTTAATGACTTTTAAACACAATTTGAATGATTTGCTTCTTTAAAAATCCAACAGTGGACTGTTGGATTCAAATGACAATTTTTTTTGACTTTTTATGATGTTGCAGACCAAACTAAGACTCAAATGAGTCTATTATGGCTAAACAAACTTGCACAAACCAAAGTTATACACTGAATACACCTTTAACACCTTTTAAACTATAAATCCAAACACCCTTATAACTTACTGTTTTGAGTACAAACAAACCCAAACTCTTAACCAACTTGTAATTGTGATCAATCTAAATTAACTTAACCTAAACACTACTGAAAAGACAGATTTGAAACAGTTTAAAACCAAAAAACAATGCAAAGAAACTTAAAATTTCACTTTAAAGAGTCCAAACCACAATGGTTAGCCAATACTGAAACAATGGACCACTAACCTATCCAAACCCCTAACCTAGCTTAATATCAACCCACATCATTAGCTGCTTCACCCATTTCCATTTCCTTTGCCATTTTTGACCCTGTTTGACTTTCTTTGACCAAAGACCAACTATGCTTAAAACTGAAACATAAGCTTATAGAAAGCTATTAGAAGCTTGTATAAGCTTATTGTAGCTTAGAATGAGCTTTTGAAGCTAGTAAACAAGATTTAGACTTGGAATATTTCAACAGTGGACATAAATGAGAAATGTAACAACAAACTGAAATTAGTACTTGAATTTAATTGCAATACATTTGAACACATGAGTTTGATACAATTTAACAAAATGATACAAGTTTAATACTGAATTAACACTTTGACATAAAAAACGACATAAGAAAGAAAAATAAAACTAGAAGACTCCTCTTTTGCTTCCACTTGCTTCCTTTATGCTCAAAAGTCCTTCTCTATCTCTTCTGGTCAAATCCCAGCAACAATGATAGCCATTGGATTGATATTGACCCATCTTGACCGTTGAGAGGATTTGGCGCCAAAATCTGGTACAAGGAAATTGGGACAGGGACAAGGTGTATTAATTGTAGTGGGATGGTTGGTGAGGTGGGGGGGGACAAATGGTGTGGTAGAGTGGATAATAGGTGGCTGGTGGCTGGGCATGGTGGGCAGACAAGGGGGAGGAAAAGGTGGGAAAGGGGGCGGTTTTTTGTTTGTTTAAACACTGGGTTGGTTGGGTCGGGTTGTGGGTAAAGGACCGGGTAAAGTGTTTTGGGCCAGGGTAGTTTTATTTGGGCTTGGGTAACAATTTAAGTCCGTTTGGTTTGTAGGATTATTAATACAAGGACCAAAGATGTAACATTCCAATTTCCAAGGACCAAATGTGTAAGTTATGAAAAGTAGTCAAAGGGCTGGTCTTGCCAAGTTTTAATAATCCAAGGGCTAATTTAAAAAAATTTTTGAAACTCCAAGGATTGATTTTGACCAATTTAAAAACTCAGGGACCAAAACTGTAATTTTCTCAAAACTTTTAGATTTTCCACCAAAGGACTAAATATGACAATTTGTGATTTTAAAAGGACCTTTGGTGACTTTTCTTTTGAAATTTTGGCTCAGGGACTATTTTTGACAATTTTATAAACTTGGGGGACTAAAACGCAATTTTGCAAATTTGATACGTTTTTCATCTGATTTTGATATTTTTGCATTTAAAACACATAAACACTGATTTGTGATATTTTGATCATTTTGATGTGTTTCTGAGTGTTTTTCAGATGATTTTGCAGTTTATTTTGTACAAAAATGATGAGTATTTACACACTCATCCATCCCCCACACTAAACTATTGCTAGTCCCTAGCAATCTTTTTGAGAAAAACTTAATGGATTTGCGTCTCTTTACCAAAAGCCATTACTTTTGGAGTAGCCAAATGTTTCAGTTCAAGGAAGAACCATGGTACACCGATAACCATCTGATTTATTGGCAAATCATAAACCATATAACGAATTTGATGTGTCTTTACCAGAAGCCGTACCCTTCTGGACTAGCCAACTCTTAGATAAATTATCGATATTATCTTTGGTGAGTTGAATACCAATTATGGTTTTTCCACTGCCTTTACCACAAGCCATAACCTTGCGGGCTAGCCAACTCTTCACTTTTTAGGACATGGTGAGTTGAGAACCATACAATTTTGGGCAAATTGCAAGCCATATAAAGGGATTTGAGAAATCTTTACCAAGAGCCGTTTGCTCCTGGATTAGCCAATCCTTTTGTCTTATAGACATGGCGGACTGATAACCAAATGAGTAAGTGTAGAACACTTACTCCAAAAAAAATTTTTGGCCAAAAATGGGGGGATTGGGCGGTATAATTACATGATAAAATTCGTGAGAATCCCCCCCACACTTAGAAATGAATATTGCCCTCAATATTCAAAGTACCGGCGGTTATGCCGAAACAAAGAACGTGAAAGGGAAATACTACGGCCATTATTTAGAAAGTTTTTTTTTTTTTTTTTTTTTTTTTTTTTTTTTTTTTTTTTAGAAACTTATATACAAGTGTGGGGCATCTCCCCCACACTAGGGTGGTAGAAAGTAGAAAGAAGTCAGAAATATGGGTGAAAACCCATACAGCATGCTATTGTTTTTGATTACCGAGTCGCTAGCTTGACTCGATCCCCGCATTCATTTGTTCATGGGGAAAGTAACGTGGAAAACCAATCTCGATCGGACTTTCGTCCACAATGTTAATGAACATATGAACATCAGAAAGTTCCACACCGACGAGATATAACCGCGGTATTGTTTAATAGTAGACACTATAAGGGATGATACCGGGGTCAAAGATGGTGTCCTCATTCCGAAGAGAAAAGGGAAGAGCAACCCACCATCGTGAAGAATGGAACAAAGATATGTATGACAATGCAAGTCCATTCCTCATCAGAAAGAAGCAAATCACCATTTTTGACATTTTTAAGCTTAAACTTGAAGCTTAGATGGTGATTGTCAAGAAAAGGTCCGGGAGGGAGGGTGGGAAATGGTTCTTCAATCAACAAACTTTCCAGAAAAAGGATGTCTCCCTCCGGATCAAAGTAAGTGTTATCAATTCCCGTTGGAATTGACTCATCACTAAGAAATGCATCGACTTCATTCCAAAAGTTGTCATCTTCCTCATCAGGAGTGAGAGAAGGGATGGAAGAGTCGGGAATAAGACTAGAAGATGATGGATCAATTTTGAACAATTCATCAATGGGAAGAATGTCTCCCATTGGATCACAAACATCATCATCCAACTCAGATGAAACTGAAGAGATTTTGGTTTCATCCACAGACTTAACAATATCGATGCGACAAACTGATGCCGGAGGTGGGACAAGTGGTGTGCTTTTAGAGCTAGCAGTTTCACCACTTCGATGAAGTCTCCGATTTTAGATCATCGTCATCATCATCAAGAACACTCTTGACTTCCCTGGTACAGCTTTCAAACCATTTGTTTGAACCAGGGGTGATTTTTAAAGCTTTGAGCTCAGCACGTTTTTGAAAACTCCTCTTAACCGTGAAGTTTGAGAGTGTTGCATTGATTCTTTCAGATCTTTGATCAATTGTGGCAACACTCTGTTTGTACAGAGGTTTGGAGTTGGGTTGATATTTAACGTGAGCTCTTCGTTGTCAACTCGAATGGTCAACTCTTCAGCAAACACATCAATCAGAGCACGACTCGTTCTTAAGAAAGCTCTCCCTAGATAAGGGGAACTCTAGGAGCTGCATCGAAGTCTACTACAACAAAGTCAGCATGAAAGTGAAACTTTCCACTTTCATCACGACATCCTCGGCTATCCCAAGTGGACGAGTTACGGTACGGTCCGCTAGCTCGAGTGTCATACGAGTGGATGAAAGTTCAGGAAGAGACAATTTCTTCCATACTGAGAGTGGCATGAGGTTAATGCTAGCGCCAAGATGGCCAAGCGGAGCATTGAAACATCCCCAAGAAATCACACGGGATTAAGAACCTGCCAGGGTCTTCAAGCTTTTCGGGAAGCTTATTAAGAATGGCCGCTGAGCATTGTTCATTGAGAGGAGTTTTCGCCATCTCAGACAACTTATCTTTGTTGGTGAGTAAGCCTTTAAGCGTGGATGCAAATTTAGGCATTAGAACGAGAGCATCAACGAAGCTTATATCAAAGTGAAGCTCATTGAAGATTTGGAAAAATTTTTCCATTTGCTCTTTGTTTTTGTCTTTGAGCTTCTCATCATTCATTCTTGATGGGTAAGGAAGTTGACTAGACTTTTGAGCCGGGATGGAAGTGTTTTCTGACTCAGGATTTTTCTTCGAACCGGGTTCCGGACTTGAAGCTTGGACTACCAAAGGTGGGACGTGTGCGGTACTTCGTGGGCTTGAATAATGCACCTTGTCCGTTGTCTCCTTGGTAACTTGACTAAATGCCACAGGAGGAGGGGGCATTGGAGTCGAAGGTCCATTGTGCGTCTTACCACTACGAGTGGTGACGGCTTTCAACTCGGCATTAGGATTGGGAATAGTATTGCTAGGGAGTCCCCCAGAAGATGGTGAAGCTTTGTTCATATTCATGTTCATGAAACTGCTCATCATATTCTTCAACTCATTTGTCTGCCGAGACAGTGTGGTATCAATTTCCCTTTTTAGCTCACCTCTCATGTTATTGATCTGAGTTTGCATTGAACGCATGTTTGACTCAGTCATTTTCATGAAGTCATTTGGTATGGGAGCTTGAGAAGGTGGTTGATAACTTTGATGATTAGGAGCTTGAAAAGGTTGTTGATAACCTTGCTGATTTGGAGCTTGATAATGTTGGTTGACATTGTTCCGGTTCTGATTGAAATTTTGAGAGTTATTGAAGTTTTGTCCTTGATTCGGAACAAAGCGATTTTGATTGCCATGGTTTTGCACAGGAGGAAAACCAGGTGGTGTCATACCGCTAGGTGCACGGTAGTGAGGATCAGCCTGTGGTCGGTATTGATTGTGGTTTACCGAAGCTACGGGAGCTTGGTAAAAGGAAGCATCGGTTGCTTGACAATCATAATACGCATGTGGACCACTACAAATTTCACACACCTTGTTTATGGCTTTGATTGGTTCCGGCTTATGAATTTCGCTTTTGATTTCCTTCACCTCTTTTATCATACACTGGATCATATCCGTTAGAGCGGCTAACGGAGCGGCTAACTCGGAAGAGTTACCGGATGAAGAAGCAGGAGTGTTCGGAACATTGACTTTGTTGCGAGAAAAAGGAACTTTTGATTTACTCTCGCAAATTTCAAGCACATCTTTAGGTCTACGATTCAAGATATTGCCACCCGCGGATGCGTTCAAAGAATCTTGATCGTTACAGTTCAACCCGTTGTAAAAGATATTGACTTGTTGAAGCTCCGTGAATTCATGATGGGGGCATTTCCTGAGGAGATCTTTGAATCTCTCCCATGCCTCTCCAAAATTTTCATCGAAATTTTGACGAAATCAGAAATTTCTTTTTTTAGATTAGTCTTCTTTGATGGAGGGAAGAAGTAATTAACAAACTTTTGAACAAGATCCTCCCAAGTTTCGATGGATCGAGGGGGTTCTTTTTCCAGCCAAATCCGGGCTGTCCCCTCAAGTGAGAATGGGAAAAGCATCAACTTGATTACTTTTTGTGGCACATCCTTGAAATTGATAGTTGAAGTTAACTTGTTAAACCAACGGATGTGTGCATACGGGTCTTCTCGGTCAGACCCGCGGAATTGATTAGTAGACACAAGTTGGATCAAATGTGTCTTCAATTCGAAGTGATCAGAGTTGATTACTGGTAAAACGATGGCATCTCCATAACCCTCGGTGGGTGCCTGGAGCATTTCCGCCATAGTACGTTCGTCTGCCATGGTGTTGCTTGAAATAGTACGAATCTCGGGTTCGACTATTTGGGCAGCACGCCTACGAGAACGTCGTCTAGGAATTTCTGCTAGATCACGCAAAGGACTCAATGATCTAGAAGAACGAGTGCGCATGCACTAGAGTTAACTCTAAGGGACCTCAGAGTTAAGGAGAGAAATGGAATTATGAAATTCTTTCAGATGAGAATGAGAATTATGAAGACGTTTTGTAAAAATGGGTGTGAGAAGAATATTTATGGGTTTTCTGGTTCTGAAACGTCGATATCACAACAAAATCAATTAACACAAAATCGAGGCAAAACAACAGTGAACTTAACCAATAATCCAAGATGAATGGCTTCTTTGAAAAAGGTACACCAATCACAAGGACACAAAGGCAAGTTTTATATCTTTAGTTCGGGAACTTATTATGGTCGACCCCAGTTAGGTAGTGCCTTTGCCTTGGTTTTCGGTGGTAATCTTTTAAGTTGTTAATTATTAAAGAAAACGACGATTCTTTTTGTATTTTTATTTTTGATACATATATAGAAACAAAAGGAAAAATATTTTTGTGTTTAACGTTTTTTTGGTGTTTTGGGTTTTGGATTTTTTAGAAGAAAATATGGATATATATATATATACAGAGATGGATGATATAAACAATGAGTGAGGATTCAAACAACTAATCTGCTAAAACGGGAGATAAATCAGCACAGCTCCCCGGCAGCGGCGCCAAAAATTTGATTCGCGCCAAACAGTCAAGCTAAATCACACAAGCCCGCCACTTGTGAATGGCGGACCGTAACCAGCTTAAAACTGCTTAAGCACGAAATCAATGAGGATCTGGAGAGTATAGAGTCTCCCCGGGTCGTTATGTCCCAGCGAGCTATGCAGTGGATCAATCAACGTCTAGTGATCGAGAAATTTGAACGAAAAAGGGTATTGAATTGGAGATTATAACTACAGAAATACCAAACAAATACAAAGGCTAAAATGCAAATGAAAGGAAATTAAAAAGATAAAACCTATTAAATAAACGCTATCACTAAAAGTAAAATGATGTTTTTGTTTTTTTATGTTTTTACGAAACTGAAATTAAAATCTACGCGACGTACAAAATAAAAAAGTGAAACTAAATCAATATTAACCTTAAAAATATGAAAATGATGTTTTTACAATCCTAATGATAAAAGAAAATATTTAGAAAAAGAAAATTATTTTTAAAACTAATTATCTAATTAAAAACTATTTTCAACTATTAATTAATTACCTAAAATATAAGATAATGTGAAATAAAGCTAGAAAAATAAAATTAAGACTTAGAAAAGTCTAAAATAACAAACTAGAATTTTCAAAACTATTTTTGTATTTTTATGACTATTTTTCTATTTTCTAGGAATTTTAAACTATTAAAAACTAATTAAATTACTAAAAATTACCAAATAAACTATGAAAAATCTGGAAAATTACTTTTTCTACTTTTTATATTTATCTAAGCCTAAGAAAAATGAAAACTTATTTTTTTGAACCTTTTTTAATTTTTTTGTATTAAATGCTATTTAAAAGTGCTTAAAAACTAATAAAAATCAAGAAAAATAGCAAAATGACTTAGAAAAATATGAAAAATTCAGGAAAACTCTAAAATAATATTAGGAAGCTATGAAAATTAGAAAAACAGGAACTTGTGTGCAAGATTATGGAGCTGATGTGAGAGTGCTTATTGAAATAAGCACTAAATAAGCCAAATGATTAAAACAGGCAACCACACTAGAACAGAAGCTATGATTAACTAAAAGTGACCAAATGAAACTCAAATCAACAAGTTATAACCACTGATTACCCAACTAACACAGATTTGATGATTATGATTTTAAGCTAAAAACAGAAAATGGTACTAACTTGCAGGCTAGAAATAAGCAACCAAATAAGCTACAAGCTAAAATCCAATTATTGATACTTCAACTAGACCTAAGTGACTACCTCTGACCAAAAGAACAGCCCTTGAAAAGCTTTTACAAGCTCTGCACAAGCTTGTAAAGAATCTGAGAAACCACTCAGTATTAGCTGAGTGGTGCAGGGCAAATGGGGCTAGTTTTGAGCTTAAGTTCAAGCTTATCCAGCAAGCTTAAAGCAAAAACAGATATTAGATCTTGGAAACCACCTAGAGGACTACTTGTATCCCAAAAATCAGATCCTAAAACCCTATAATGAATCCTGTGCAACTGCTGCACTTTCTGCATAAACCCACTTTTTCACCATTTTTTGACTTTTTGAAAGAACATGGAAAGTTGACTTTTGTGAAGTTTAAATCCAATTCAATGACTGATAATGAAGTTAAATGATGTAATGAAACTTTCACAACCTTTGTTAATGACTTTTAAACACAATTTGAATGATTTGCTTCTTTAAAAATCCAACAGTGGACTGTTGGATTCAAATGACAATTTTTTTTGACTTTTTATGATGTTGCAGACCAAACTAAGACTCAAATGAGTCTATTATGGCTAAAAAAACTTGCACAAACCAAAGTTATACACTGAATACACCTTTAACACCTTTTAAACTATAAATCCAAACACCCTTATAACTTACTGTTTTGAGTACAAACAAACCCAAACTCTTAACCAACTTGTAATTGTGATCAATCTAAATTAACTTAACCTAAACACTACTGAAAAGACAGATTTGAAACAGTTTTAACCACAAAATCAAACAATGCAAAGAAACTTAAAATTTCACTTACAAGAGTCCAAACCACAATGGTTAGCCAATACTGAAACAATGGACCACTAACCTATCCAAACCCCTAACCTAGCTTAATATCAACCCACATCCATAGCTGCTTCACCCATTTCCATTTCCTTTGCCATTTTTGACCCTGTTTGACTTTCTTTGACCAAAGACCAACTATGCTTAAAACTGAAACATAAGCTTATAGAAAGCTATTAGAAGCTTGTATAAGCTTATTGTAGCTTAGAATTGAGCTTTTTGAAGCTAGTAAACAAGATTTAGACTTGGAATATTTCAACAGTGGACATAAATGAGAAATGTAACAACAAACTGAAATTAGTACTTGAATTTAATTGCAATACATTTGAACACATGAGTTTGATACAATTTAACAAAATGATACAAGTTTAATACTGAATTAACACTTTGACATAAAAAACGACATAAGAAAGAAAAATAATACTAGAAGACTCCTCTTTTGCTTCCACTTGGCTTCCTTTTATGCTCAAAAGTCCTTCTCTATCTCTTCTGGTCAAATCCCAGCAACAATGATAGCCATTGGATTGATATTGACCCATCTTGACCGTTGAGAGGATTTGGCGCCAAAATCTGGTACAAGGAAATTGGGACAGGGACAAGGTGTATTAATTGTAGTGGGATGGTTGGTGAGGTGGGGGGGACAACTGGTGTGGTAGAGTGGATAATAGGTGGCTGGGGCGGGGGCATGGTGGGCAGACAAGGGGAGAAAAAGGTGGGAAGGGGGCGGTTTTTGTTTGTTTAAACACGGGTTGGTTGGGTCGGGTTGTGGGTAAAGGACGGGTAAAGTGTTTGGGGCAGGGTAGTTTTATTTGGGCTTGGGTAACAATTTAAGTCCGTTTGGTTTGTAGGATTATTAATACAAGGACCAAAGATGTAACATTCCAATTTCCAAGGACCAAATGTGTAAGTTATGAAAAGTAGTCAAAGGGCTGGTCTTGCCAAGTTTTAATAATCCAAGGGCTAATTTAAAAAAATTTTTGAAACTCCAAGGATTGATTTTGACCAATTTAAAAACTCAGGGACCAAAACTGTAATTTTCTCAAAACTTTTAGATTTTCCACCAAAGGACTAAATATGACAATTTGTGATTTTAAAAGGACCTTTGGTGACTTTTCTTTTGAAATTTTGGCTCAGGACTATTTTGACAATTTTATAAACTTGGGGGACTAAAACTGCTATTTTTGCAAATTTGATATGTTTTTCATCTGATTTTGATATTTTTGCATTTAAAACACATAAAACACTGATTTGTGATATTTTGATCATTTTGATGTGTTTCTGAGTGTTTTCAGATGAATTTGCAGTTTATTTTGTACAAAAATGATGAGTATTTACACACTCATCATGTTATCAGATTCAATATCATATCATGTTATCAGATTTAATATAATTTCATCATAATTTGTACCGATTATTGTTTGTTATGAGTTATGGTTTTGTTTTACAAGTTATGGTTTTGTTTTACGATTTTTGATTCGGTAATCATAATGTTTGTTCATAGATGTATCGATTTAAGAGTTTGTGACATGATGCACTATATAGATGAGTTATTTGAAGCAAGTTTAAGAAAAAAAAATAGACTTGGAAACGTGTTTGCAAAACCTGCACACAACGTGTTTGATAAATTGCCTAAATGAAATTCCATAACTGTGATGCACTGATTTTACACTGTGTTTTGTGCTTCTGATTTTCAGGTGATTACTCTCGATAAGGGTCTACTTGTTGCTGGCACAAAGTATTGTGGAGATTTCGAGGAGGGACTAAAGAAGCTGATGGAAGAAATCAAGCAAAGTGATGAAATAATCCTCTTTATCGATGCTGTTAACATCTTGAAGCCTGATCTTGCTAGAGGCGAATTACGAGCATGTCAAACTTTAATACAAATCTTGAATTAAAGAACTTGAGCCAACGGTTAATGAGACCATACAAATCTTGTAGGGGCTCCGAGAATGATATAAGATTCACCACAAACTCCATTACACCGATGAATCACTGGTAGTTGCTTCCCAGTTGTCATATCATACATTAGGTATTAATATAAAAGATGATCTTTTGTGATTATGTTTACCAGTATGCATATGATCTTATGACTTTTTCTCTACATGAAGTGACCATTTTATACCTGATAAAGCTATTGATTTAATCAATGAAGCTGGTTCTCGTGTTAGACTTCGTCATGCTCAAGTATGTGTGTTCAATGCATCTTTAATTTGGTTGTTGTACTTTAATGAGCTATTAATCAATGATCGATGCCCTTCAGCTCCAAGAAGAAGCCAGAGAGCTTGAGAAAAAACTTAGGCAAATAACAAAAGAGAAGAATGAAGTTGTTCGCGGCTAGGACATTGAAAAGGTACTTTGCTTTTTGCTACAGATAGAAAAATATATGGGTCAATTGGGTTGGATAGCAGGTCGAAAATGATTTGTGTCAAATGGGTCTTTTTTTTATACACTTTGGGTTAGTTTTATCTGAAACACATTTCGTACAAAATTTTTAAATATATAATCAAGTCATCGTTGGAGGGTTTATGCGATAACGTAACACTTTGGGTATTTTTTACCTGTTCCCCCCTTTTCCCAAAATTAACATTGATGCACCTTTTTATTAACATTGACACAATTTTTTCTTAAACAGTAATTTTGTTTCTAAGTACTGATGCGGATATTTAATTCTTATCATTTTTAACAATCATTCAATTGTTTTTACTTGAAAAATAATATATTTTTAGTTCAATAATTCAACTAAATTTGAATGATTTTTTTACTCTATGAATTATACCTTATCCAAACAGATATACTTTCTGTTGTGTACTGACGAACCTTTATTTTTAACACCGATGCACATGTGTTCTCAAATGGATCTCAATACACAGATATCAGCTCTTGTAGATAAGAGCAAAGAGACAAGCAAGGCCGAAACAGAAGCAAGATAGGAAGGCCCCACTGTAACCGGAGCTGACATTCAGTACATCGTCTTGTCTTGGGCCAACATACCAGTTGAGAAAGTCTCAATAGATTGGAAAGATCTCAATCAAACCAAAGCCTCTTTATCTTGGATGTGTGTTTTTGCATTGCATACTAAACAAGGAACTCCAAAATTTCATAAAATAAGATTGTGAAGGAGTTGGAGGATTCATTGGACAAATGTTTGGAAATACGTAATCACTAATCCAATGCTTTCTCATGCTTTAAGAGAATGTTGACCCGTTTAATATTTAACATTGTTGCACCTTTTATTATCAATACTGATGCACTTTTTTTGGTAAAAAATTATTTGTTTCTAAGTATTGATGTGGATATTTCATTCTAATCATTTATTAATAATCATTCAATTGTTTTTAATTTATAAATAATATATTTTTTTAGTTTAATAATTCAACTTAATCTGAAATATTTTTTTACTATATGAATTATTCCTTACCCAAACAGATGCATTTTCTTCTATGTGTTGATGCATTTTTATTTTAAACACTGATTCACATGTGTTCTTAAATATTTGATTATTGCTGGTAGGTGAAGCAGATATTTCATTTCAATCATCTTTAACAATCTTAAGAGTTATATTGAAAAAAAAAACATATATACATAAAGCATCGAAGCATTTCATTTTCTTATGCCCAAGACAAAATGAAAATTGTAATCTTATTACATATAATGTATAATGTATATATAATCAATGTTTGGCTGCCATGCTTCTTATTAGCATCCTTGTTATCCTTCTCTTTGGCTTCAACGATTTCTTTATCTTGTAGAGTAGTGAGAGCATTACGGGCAGCTAACTTTTGTGCCACAAATATACGCCAGCACAACCACCATTTGGGCTCTAGGTGACTTTCAAACCCGTCATCCTAAGCTACATTCTACAATTTATTCGTTGGAGATAACGTCTCGAATTGATCCATAATCAATGAAAATTGTGAGTTCGTGACATCAGGTACCTTTTGAACTGACAAATTACACCTTAAAAAACTTCTTGAAGGGCTTATTTAGCCAACCTAGCAGCTTCCATATCTGAAAGTACAATGGTGTGAATGATTAAATCCATACCACAACAAATGCGCAGTCCAGTAAGGTAGGAATACAATAACTTACATGGCCAGCATAATGACAGATTGTAGATCGAGCTATGCACCACTTTTGGTTTGACAAAACGGTTGTGGTGCAGATTTTTGTGAGAACTGAATGTTTCAATTAGGTTAGCGGTAAATCCCGCAACCTTTGTGGAAGTTGACCATTAGGACCATGAAGCGTATCAAGAATTTTATCATTTAACATATACATTAACCTGCAAGTGGAAATAGATGCTCTAAACATGCAAAATGGATGCACTAGTCATGCAAATAGATGCACTAAACATGCAAACAGATGCATTAAATCTAACATTGCACTAATCATAATCATTGACTTGCTACTAACCTACAAGTGGAAACTAAAGAATTAATGATTTAAACCTGAGCTTTATACCAATGCAAACATCAATAACAGAAACGAGTAAACTAACGTGACACAATGACATTATGCGTATTCATTTTTAGCATCTTTAGCTATTAGAGAATCGTTGATGGAATGTACATTGCTTAAAAAAGGATTATGGTCAAGAGTGTCATTTTTATATGGGTCAAAATGGATTTTGGTCAAATGGGGTATATTTTACTTAATCACACAAGTTTTCAAGGTCAACCTGGCTCGTACAAAAATTTTGTCATTTTGACCCGTACCAAAATTCCTCATTGCCACCTCTAATACAACAAATGAATAATGTACCATCTTAAGTGTTGAACTGAGTCAAGAACGCATGACCATGTAAACAAGAAATAGAAGAAAAAGCAACAAAAACTTTACTTATAGGACGAGAAAACATAAATAAGATTGTTTTACAGAGTGCAACTACAGATGTACTCACCTGTCAAAGGAAACAACTTATGATCATTGTGTGTAATACATAAATAAAAGAATAAGAGGCAAATTACACTTTACATATATATAGCATGAATACAGAAGACATACAATTAGTACAAATATCATAATGTGGCATTTTTGCATGAAATACTATGTACAAATATCAGTAAGAGATGTTTACCATTTGAGTCACTTTATTTTATATACCACTAAGTTATATTTATGTAAAAAAATGAAAATACCTCAAGAACTTGATTTAAGCGGGTTATATCTTCAGGGCCCATCACAGGATGACAACTAGTAAAGAAGTATGGTTCAAACCACATGCAAAAGCCATTTGATCCATCACACCACATGGTGCTCCAACAACTAAGTTTTTTACCTGTAGATGCCAAAATGGTATGATTACTAACTAAAGAATTGTAAGGGAAAATGAATGCACTAATTTCCACCTATTTGATGCACAAAACATACAAATAGATGCCCAAATATTTCCAACGATGCACTAAATATACAAAATTACAAATGAAGGCCCTATTATGACCAACGATGCACAAAGCTTACAAACTGATACACTAAACACACACAATGATGTCTTAATATGTCTAACAATGCACCAACCATAATCATTGATGATAACCTACCCTCAACTCAACGATGCTCAAATATGTTCAACGATGCACTAAACATATAAACATTCAACTTGATGCAACAACCACAATCACAGATGCATTAATACAATCTGATGCCCTAACCTGTAGTCTCAAGTTTGAAATATACATACAGATGCCCTTATATATCATATCAATCGGTCATAAACACATATGTTTTAAATTAGTGCATCACATTTCATAAAAGTGTATTTAGACATTTTATCAAATACTTGGTGAGCAATTTTAATAAACACATATTTTGATTTTTTTTTTGTTAAAACTTTGAAAATCATTACATCATTATGAATCTACACAAATGCCCTAATTTTACACATATTTATAAAAATACTAAGTTAGGGTATGTAAATGCACTAAACATACAAACAATTAACCTGATGCAGCAACCACAACCACAAACACAGATGCATTATTACAATCTAATGCCCTAAATTGTAATTCTAATGCTGCAAATATACACACAAATGCACTAATACATCAAACACAAATATAGATGCACTAATACAGATGCAACAACCACAAACACAGATGCACTAATACAATATGAAGCCCTAACTTTTAATTCTGATGTTGTAAATATACACACATATGCCCTAAGATGTCATATCATTCAATATTAAACATATTTGCTGCCAATTTGTGCATCTTAGTAATATAATCTTACTCAGACATTTTATCAAACACATGGTGTGCAGCTTTAATAAACACTTTTTTCATGCATTTTTTCATCAATTTTTGTTCCATATCTGTAGAAAACATGACAATATGTAGAAAAAATTCATGCCTTAACTACGTGATTCCACTGATGCCATAATCCAACTTTGTGTGATTGATCGATTGTGTGTTTGATAGGATTGTGTGTCTGTAACTTTTTTTCTCACTTTTCTATCAAATTATACTTTTCTTCTAGAACCGGACCCTATATATATATATATATATATATATATATATATATATATATATATATATATATATATATATATATATATATAGGGGAAGGTTAATGTGAGATCAATCTTAAAGTTCTAAAAGTAAGACCCAATATGGACCGCTTGATTATTGTATTTGTATCAGATGAGATTAGCATTAAATAAGTGACATAATAATAATTAAATAAGGTTTCAAGGGTATTTTGGATAATTCAAATTCAAATTTGGTCAATATTTTTTCAAACTTTTGTCTATTTTTTTATACAAAAATCTAGTTAACATTTTTTATACATTAAACACATCTATGTACCAGCAGATTCCGGTACACCGGATAAATCCACGATGGTCAAATCCAAACAGCTACCAGAATTTTAACTAGAATCTGATACATAAACACATCTATGTACCAGCAGATTCCGGTACACCGGATAAATCCACGATGGTCATAGATCCAGTACACCGGATATCATTTGTTATACCAAATACACAATAATCTTACAAACATTAAGGGATAAATTAAAGTAGACTGGTATTGAAAAAAAATCTGCTATACCAAATACACAATAATCTGATATATCATTTGCTATACCAAATACAAAATAATCTGCTATTACAAAACAAATCTGCTATGTACCAAATAAATATGTTTTTTCAAAAATCTGCTATTATACCAACTATCTTACAAAATAAAATTTTACAAAATACACCAACAGATCTGTGCTATTACACCAGATATTAAACAAAAATCTGATTTTTACCAAGAATCTGCTATTACACTTCATATATCGTGCTTTCGGGTATCACCTGTTATACCAAATACACCAATGATCTTGGTTGCTATTTTTTGTCTTCGATGTTCGAGACTAACCACAACCAAAAAATCAGATCTGGTGATAAATCAGGTACACCGATGTATCCGGTGTACTGGCGATGTATCCGGTGTACCATGCGTCTTCTATACAATATTATTCTAGCTACTGTCATATCAAGTCGTCACTTGTTGGAATCACTCCTAAACCTATTTCAAGTGTTAGTGATTAATATGTAATAGTTAGCTTAATATGGCCTTTATGTTAGTAATTAGCCTTAGGCTTATGTAGAAGGCCCATAAGCCTAGGCCTACCCCAATAAGGAAAAGGATGGGAACTAGGGTGTTGCCCTAGTCCCTCCTATAAATACAATGTAATAACCCTCACTTGAGGGTTGGTTGTTCAATTTACTCTTTCACTCATACCTTACGCCTAACCTTTCATATTAACATGTGTGTGTGTGTTTGGATATTGTTCAACCGATCTATTCTTCATCTTATCTCTTCTATTGATACTTGTGTTGCATATTTGGGAACCTAACAGTGGTATTAATCGCCAAATAGTTGGGTGAATCGTTATTGTTCTTGAAGTGGGTTTTTTGGTCCTACGCGTAGAACATACGCTTCGTGGTTTGAACTTTGGTTAGCTTAAAAAACGTATTTTTTACACTTTTTATTCCAAGATTCTTATACTTTCAATGTTTTAAGGTGTTAAAATAACTGTTTTTGGCATAAAGTTTCAAACTTTACGCATAGATCTTTGCTTTTGAACTTGGTTTTAAACGAGGGTTTCGTTTTACGCATAATTGTTTTTGAGCTTTGGATCATCAAATTTCACACTTTTGTGTTATTTTGGTGATATTGAAGCTATTTCATCACTAAAATCTGGTTTGGAAAATTGATTGGAAGAAATCATTTTTGGCTAAAACCTACGCGTAAGAGGTATAACCCTAAACTTACGCGTAACTTGCTCCTTGGTTTGATCTTCAGTTTCGTGGTTTACTCCGTGGTTTCTTGCTTGGATAAGCCTGAAAACACATCGACTTTGGATATCTTTTGCACTGTGATAGTGTAAAAGATCATTTGGGAAAACCCTAAACTTACGCATAAGCATAAGCTTACGCGTAGACTCTTTACGCATAAGATTCATCTACGTCTAAGCTTATTTACGTTTAGCATAAGGTGATCCTAAGCCTAAGTTTTTCTACGCCTAAGTTCTTGTTTTACGCATAACTTTAGATTTTGTTCCTTTCTTACGCGTAAGCTAAAACTACGCGTAACTCTTACTGTTACGTGTAACTTTGGTGTTTTTACGCATAAGTGGTACTTGGCTTTATTGTGATTTCTCTAGCCTAAGGATACTTCATCAACAAAGGTTCATTCGACTATAAAGATCCATTTAACAACACAAGTTTTCAACATGTCACAACCACCATACTCTAACTATTTTCCTTACACTTAAAATCAACAACAACAACAACAACTAAGTCCCCAACATCAACAATGGAATCAACAACAAGCAGTTTATCAACAACAATTTAATCAACAACATACTCCACTACTTGCAGCAATTCCACAACCTCAAATGATTCAACCACCACCTAGTCTTCAAGTACAACCTTACACAAACTTCTACAATCAACATCCATCCAGGAATACTATGAAGGAACCGGCATGGTTTGGCAAGATGTGTGAAGCCTTGAGTAGCCAACAATCAATTCATGAAGTTGGCTCACTTGATAGACCTCCAATGCTCACTCCCGGTAATTATGATCAATGGGTGATTCGGTTCTTTAGGTTTTGTGATCTAAAGAAGCCACATGGAAAGTTTTTAAAGAAGGTCATTATGGAAGGTCCATTTTCAGATGCCTACTGCCGTTGCACCGGAGATCCTAATGATGTTCCACCAAGAGATGATGTCACCAACATTGCAACTGTTGCAGAACTCACGGGTGATCAACTTCTACACTTTGAAGTCGACGAACTTGCAATGCAATACATCCTTTTAGGATTACCCAATCCAATCCTTCGAAGTGTTGATGCTCAAAAGACTGCCAAAACAATGTGGGAACAGATTCATCTTCTTATACAAGGCACAACACTCAATCAGGAAGACATGGAATCCAAAATCAACTTGGCTTATGAACACTTCATGATTGAACCAGGAGAGTCATTAGAATCTTATCATCATCGCTTTCCAGACATCATTAATGATTTGGACAAACACAATATCATCATGCCACGAATTGCTGTCAACACAAAGTTCCTAAGTAGTCTTGGTCCGGAATGGGAGAAATATGTCATTTTTCTCCGTCAAGCTAAAGATATGCATCATGCTACCTACGGATTTTTGTATGACTATCTGAAGACTCACCAAAAAGAAGTTGATAAGGAAAGGATTCTTCGTGGTCAAACTGTTTCACCATCACTTCCGGACAATCAACAACTTGCTTTGTGGGCTCAAACAAATATTCCTCCTCAACAAGCTCCTCAACCCGCTCCTCAAACAACTGCAACCATCAAACCTTCTGATCCGTCACAGCTACAACCTCAACAAAATCAATTGGTTCCATACAACAACAACATTGCTCAAGCTCTTTACAGTGAAGCTGATGAGGACTCCAATGCCTTCGATGAATTGCAACAAGGATTTGTTATGATTGCTAAAGCATTTGGCCGTTATACAAACAAATCCCACAATCGCATTCGTTCCTCATCTAATACAAGAAATCAAGTTGTTGTAAACAATGGACACGTTGAAGTTCAAAATCGTGGTTATGGTCGTCAGATGGGAGGTGGTCAAGGGTTCAATTCTATGGGAAGGAATAACATGGGTGCTTCGAAGCAGCAACGGGCTCAAGTGGTTGAACAAGGGAATGCTCAGAATGGGGTTAATGGTCTTCGATGCTATAACTGTAATGAGAAGGGTCATCTGGAAAATACATGTCCTAAACCGAGGACCGAGGCGTGTTATTTCAAAGAGGCTTTGCTCTTGGCTCTCAAGGATGAATGGTGTGGTGGAACTCTTACCAACAAGGAACGAGCTTTATGGCGATGCAGATTTGATGATGATATGGAGGACTTGCAGGCTAATGCAGCAATGATGTTGATGGCACAAATGCAAGCTCTACACATGAGTGACACAGGCCCAGTGTATGACACGGCGGCTTGTCTCGGTACAACAATTATCATTAATGGCTGATATCTCCGCCAACATCGCATCGACATAGATCGAGTGTTCAACATGAGTCTTCTACATCTCATTCTAATGATCATCAACTAGACCCCGTAGTTATCTTTGATGATCAAGATGACCTTATGGTTTCTCTTGATGATCAAGTTGACTCCGTGGTTATATTTGAGGATCTAAAAAATGACCATGTTGAGACTCCCGTTGGACAAAATGATTCTATGTTTGATCGAATTTGAGCTCGGACCTTAGTTAAAGGCCAACAATCCCGAGTGGAATGTTATCATAATGATAATATAAAATTAAAAGCTCAAAATGCTTTGTTAACTGGGATAACGATTGCTTAAATCGACAACTCAACGCTTTTAAAATTCAAGAAAAACAGGAAAAAGGCTTTGAAGTCGCTTTTGCTAAATCTCATCAAAACGAAAAAGCTTTAGAACGAGAGATACGTGATCTAGCCGCTTCGAAGAATGCTTTGTTGTCTCAAATAGAACAAATGAAACATGAACATAAACAACAACTTAATGCTCTTACTTTGGAAACTCAAAAAGCCAAGGCTGAGTTGTTAACTTGTCAAAAACAGTTCTCTGAGTACAAAAAGCATTCAACGAAACGAATAGATGACTATCTTGAGGAAATTGTCGACTTACAAAACAAAATCAAAGAGTTTAAAACTGTTGTTTATAAACATGGTGAATCAATCACAGCGATTCAAAAGTTTTCTTTCAAACCAAATCCAAATGGATATGGACCGAATCTTTCTGATTATAAACCTAAGTTTTCACACAGAGCATTCAAACCAAATCCTGATGTTTACAGGCAGAGAACATAGAATTGATAATTCAATTATGACTGTTGTTGAATATAATCGGATGGAGGAATTAGATGCTAATGACGAGAGTCGGTCAAAAATGGAAAATGTCGTTTACAAAAAACCATTTAACTATTCAAAAGCCGTAACTTTTGTCACACAACAAGATACTTCTAACAACCATTTGGTTATCACACAGTTTCGAAGTCAGTCCTCAACCAAAAGGTACACAAATTAATGGTCCTTTACCTTCACTTAGTGAAGTAAAAACTAATGCCGAAAGTTGTCGTATTATCAAATACTTTGACACTTTCTCTTGCGACCTCAAAATTTTGGAACATGAGATTGAATTTCATTCTGAAATAAAATTTCAACATTTTACCTCGCCAATGGCGTGCGAACATAGAGATATTCTTCAGAAAAGAATTTTACCCCATGTCAAAAATTTGAAAAATTATGCACTATATTGGGAAAAGGATTTTCACAAGGAATTTGGTCTCATGAAAACAATTTCGAGAAAACGAAACATCGATTTCAAATACTAAACGTAAAAATAAACTGTTGAGAAAAGATGTTGATCGACTCTTGGAAAATGTTATCTGTGCGATATACACAATCTTTGTGTTATTACATTCTTTGCCATATGTATCGATGATATCTCTGTGATTATGTTGATTCGTTGATAATGGTGTGAATACTGATATGGTGCATCGATCGAGTATTTAACGTTGAAAATAAGCGATTGTCAAATGAGCTTTCAAATGCAATACGTCGTCTTAATTGGTGTCAAAAAGATATTCACGATCAACAACTATCTTTTCAATACAAAATGCCATTCGTGCAAAACATTCTGATCCTAAAATTGAGCAACTGGATGATCAAACGTGTCTTTTAAGTGTCAAATCTCAAAATATGAACAAGAACTTGCAAAAGTTAAAAGGAATATGGTGTCATATTTGATTTACTCAAAAAGACTCGTGATGAAGCATCAAACGAACTTGATCATTATCTTGCACACACTAAAGAAGTCATGAATTTTTGGAACTCTTCATTCTGAAAATCAAGATTTGGTGCACACTATCATTAAGTTAAGGAAATGTTAGGAAAGTATGAACAAGTTCAGCCTAGCATCATTGCACCTGTAACACTTAGCAATCATGTCCCCGAGAATACCTCTTGACAAAACACAAGTTACTAATGTGCTTCCTTCTACTGAAACAGGACTAGTTGCCTCTTTTCCAAGCGTCGCACTTCAGCCTAGGAGCACTACAAAGAAGAATAGGAAGTTGCGACCTAAGAAAAGAAAAATAAAGAATGTTGAAGTAGAAGAACACCGTAGGACTTTGAATAAGACTCCAGTTGCACCCACTTTAGATATTGCGTCTGGCAAATTTAATGGAAAAAGTGTTGTAACAAATGCTGAGCCTTTAAGTTCTTTTGATATTCAGTCTGATGCATCTTGTGTTATTTGTCGTAAAAGTATCCATTCTTATTGTCATGATAAATGTGTTGCTAAGGCTATCTTGTCACGTTTACGGAATCCTAAGATTCGGAATACCTCTAGGCCCACTAATGCTTCTAATTCTGTGCTTGGTAAACCGCCTTCTTTAGATTCTAAGAAACGCATTAATGTCCCTGTAGCCCCAGTATCACCTCCAAGGAAGATTGTACCACCTAGTGCATTCACTAAGACTAAAGTTAAGACTAGTTGGAGATGGCAGAAATGGATACATAATACACTAGGATTTAAATGGATGCCTAAAGTTATTGATGTGTGTATTTCTACTATAACTGCTTTGGAACCCTCTAACATTTCGGGTTCCACATCTACTTCTATTCCATATGTGTCGTCTGTGTGTAATGCAGGTGATACAGATCATCCTTTGCATTGTTGATATCGGATGTTCCCGACATATGACAGGAAATCTTAAACTGTTATCAAACTTTGTTTCAAAGTTCATTGGCATTGTCAGATTCGGGAATGATCACTTCGCAGCTATCATGGGCTACGGAGACTACATCAATGGCAACATCGAAATTAGCAGGTGTTGGATCGATGTACTCTAACCAAACTAACTTAAATAGCTTATTTAAGGTTTAACAACCTCGAATAAATCCTAAGTTATTAACAAAGAAACACTGAACAAACTCTATTAAGTATGCGGAATTTACTTAACAAAGATAAGAAAAATAACTTTTATTATTAACTCTAAATCTGCTTATTATGCAGATACTTTAACAACTCTAAGAATATCGAACTTCTCTAAAACTCTAAATAATAACTTGTAAGCAATCGTAAACTCTAAGACTTATAAACTCGTACATCTAATGCCAATCTAGGGGTTCCTTTATAGGCTCAAGGATAACCCTAGTCGGTTTACAAATTGTATCCTTGTACGACAA
Source organism: Chrysanthemum makinoi (assembly GCA_910596185.1). Lineage (NCBI taxonomy): Eukaryota > Viridiplantae > Streptophyta > Magnoliopsida > Asterales > Asteraceae > Chrysanthemum > Chrysanthemum makinoi. The sequence continues at coordinate 10,329,630 of OU343218.1, forward strand.
GTAATCTAATACAGAATATTCTAGAGTTACAATACTTTCTATAAACGAATATAACAGTTCTTTGTTCTTGCAGTACTTTGACTTTCATATGCAGTACTTTGACTTTATCTTTAGCAGTACTTTGACTCTTTGATTTTTTCCAGTACTTTATCAATCTTCAGTACTTTGTCAATCTTCAGCACTTTCATATCCCAACAATCCTCCCTAACTTGAATTCTACTAGCTTGACTTCAAGTTCCTTTGTGAATTTATCTTTAACAGCTTGATCTTTAAGGACAGATTGTTTCTTAGTCTTTGGATTGTATTTCTTGTAGTGTATGCATGCTTGTCAAAGTATCTTTAGAATTATTCTTTTACAGCATCATCCAGCAAGCTCCATCTTTTCAAAGAACACAGAACATATGACAATTTGTACATTAATTCAGTTTAAGTTGCATACTATTCTCATCACTTCCAGGTGTGTTAATTCCTATGAGAGGTGAATCATTGAAAATTTAATGGATTTAGATCTCTTTACCAAAGCCATAACTTGGAGTAGCCGAATGTTTAGGTGTGTAAGACCATGGTACATTGATAACCATATGATTTTTAGCAAATCATCAGCTATCAACAGATTTCAGTTGTCTTTACCAAAAGCTGTACCCTTCTGGACTAGTTAGTTCTTTTATCTAATGGTGAACTAATTATCAATAATGGTTTTTCCACAGCCTTTACCACAGGCCATTCTCTTATGGGCTAGCCAACTCTTCACATTAACTGATATGGTGAGTTGATTACCATACAACTTATTAGCAAGTTGTCAACTAAAAACGGATTTGAAATATCTTTACCAGAGCCGTTTGCTCATGGATTAGCCAATCCTTTTGTAACCATGGTGGATTGATGACCTATTGATGTTGCCATCTCAAAAACCATTTATTTTATTCAACCTTTGTTTCAAAATATTTGTTACTTAACAAAAAGTTTCTTCCAAAAATCACTTATCTGGTTAAAAAGCTGCAAGCAGTACTTTGATGAAAGTACTGTTTGATCAGCAGTACTTTGAATAAAGTACTGATTTATCAAAAATAATTTATTCATATAAGATTCATACCAGTCATTCATCCTCATCAGCAATAGTCGTCCAGTTGATAAATAGATTAATGACCATGACAGCAATTTCATTATCCTCTTCTACTTCCATTCCATGCTCTAGCATCCTTCTCATAAGCTCAACTGTAAGAGGGTATATTCTATTTGAAAACATGTGTATCATTATTCCATTTTCCAGCTCTAAAACATGAACACCAGACTCTTCAAAGAATCTCCAGCTAACAATTTCCCAATTCTCTTGATTCTTCCAAATATCATCAGTGCTTTGTTCTTCAGTTTCCCATGCAGTTGTGAGATCTCCAAGTAAAACTAAACCAATCCCTTCTAATGGATTATGTTCAAAGTAAGCTTTCACCACATGATATAAATAGAATAGATCCACTCTATCTATAATGTGCAATAAATCCCATAGCCTATTGAAAACTCTGAAACTTTTATCTTCTTTATGAAACATCATATAACATCCATCTTTGGATTCCACAACTTCAAAAGCACTAATCTGAGATCTGTTCATCTTCATGTCAGCATCTTCTTTGGAATATTCAAAATCTACTACTCGGAGATAATTTCTTAGTTCATCCCTAGTCTCAGATCTTAACTCAACTTTTTCCTTCTTTGAGAACTGAACATCTTGAACTTCAGTTTTCCTTTTTCTTTTAAACTCTTCTTCCTTAGCTTCATTCCAAGTAGCTTCATCTCTAAAATCTTTAATGCTTTCAACATGTTTCTTATAAGCTTCCCTAGCAGCATCATACAATCTTTTCATCTCAAAATAATTAAACCTTTGCAATTCTTTATACCCTTGACTTTTAAGATAAGCCATCATAGCATTTCTGTCTTTAGCTTTATTTGGCCTTCTTGGTAGAAATCTAACAGGAATAGGTGACTGTAATGGTTCAGCAGCTTTAGCATCTAATTCTTCTTGTATTTTCATAGCTGCTTCTTCATTCATTGCCTCTTCATTAGTAACTTCAACCACTACTTTAGCATTAAGTTCTTCTTGTACTTTTCTAGCTGCAGCTTCATTCCTAGCAATTTCAATTGCTCTAAGATCTGCCAAAGTTAGCTTTTTCTTCTTAGTTTCTACCAGAACACCCTTTCCTTTATCTTTAGGATCAATTGTAGGTTGAGAAGCTGTCACACCCCCAAATTACCTGTTTTGCAGCGGAATGGAATTCCTGGGGATTGACTGTCATAGCATCACAGTTACAGATATATTGAACGACCTAAAGTGTCGTTTGGAAAACACATCGTTTGATTTAATAAAATAATCAGAGTTTACAAAGTATAGGTCCCAAATGAAATCAATTTGTGCGGAAATAAATTTGTTACAATCCAAACGATATTTTAAAGTGCATAAAACCAAAGTGAGACGCGTCGTCTCTGCGACTCTATGATAAGTCCACATGCATGCCATGATGAATAAGCCTTAGATACCTGAGATAAAACATGCTAAAAAGTGTCAACACAAAGGTTGAGTGAGTTCATAGAGTTTGAGTTGAAATGAAAAACCTTTCAAAATCGTTTATGCAGGAAAGGCATTGCAAATCCACTCAGTTCCAAGTTCTGCCCATACAAAACTTGCAACCTGTGTGTTTACAACCCATTGCCAAAATGTATATAGTTTATGTTCAAGCACATGATGTCAAATGAATTCACAATAGTACCTAACTCGACATAGAATAATAACACATAATCAATAGCACATGACTTACTGTATCAGTAGTCAACTGATTTAGAACATTATACGAAGTAGAACTATAGCACATAATCAATAGTACATGACTCAATGTTTCAGTAGTCAACTGATTTAGAACTTTATACGACGTAGAACTATACCACTCAAACAAGAACAATTAATATAGTACAACATTCAGTTTTGAAACAATGGTGATTATGATAGAAGCTATCCTTAAAAATCTAAAGTACTTGTGAAAATAGTTAATCATTTATCTCCCCCAAAATAGTTCAATAAAAGCATTAAAACAATTGAAAATGGGGCTATGAAAACTCACCTGTTGCAATGATTATGATGACAAAAGTGGATACACCGAAATGTAGCGTGAATCTCTAAACTTGACCTATTATGAATGATATGATATGTAATAAGTCATGATGTAATGTTATGCATGCAATTCGGATGAAATCTATACCACTTATGAATTTGTGAAAATAATATTTCTCGTCGAGAAATAATCTTTTAACGTCTTGACCATTTTAAAATTACTCCAAATGTATTTACGTTGAAATGATATCTAACGATAATCATTTAGTGATTTATTATGAAATTATAACTTTTCGTCGTAAAATAATGTTGTTGAAATTTGCATGAAAGTGACTAAAACGGCCTCGAAAAGCTAGTCGTAAAATGGTGCACGTCGAGTGTTAGGAAACGAACCCAACGGTTTTGGGAAGCTTGTATCATTATCTCAAAGTTTTAGTGTTTAAGTTTTTGTCACAGAGGTTCCGATCATAGAGAAAAGTATAGGTAAAGTATGGTTTTCGGCAAAGTTTTAGTGACCGTATATTATTCATTACAACTCCGCTTGACGAACGGTTGGACATTTTGGAAAATAGTCTAGGTGAACTTACTTTTACTAGAAGACATCATGCTATAAAAAGTACTCCGTCATTGTTAAAAACGACCCTCAACATGGTCCCTCGTTGCCGTAGTATGTGTCTAATAGAAATATATTAGTTTTTCTTATATAGTAAAGTTACGGCAACTTTGTTAAATCGCGTGTAATTTAATCGTTACAAGTCCGTTTTCTACGTTTTATATATGTCCTCGGAATCGTAATAATATATACTAATATATTTTTGATAAGTCGACACATTTTATAACGCTTAAGACTCATTTTTGACTTGTAAAAAGTCGAGACAGCATGCTGAATTTCCTGGAACAAATAGTTTTCGTCGTCAAACTTCAAAAATTCATAACTTCTTCGTTATAGCTCCGTTTTAACCCATTCAAGCGGCCACGTTTTCGTTTTAAAGTATATTTTCCAAATATCTAGCCCAAAATATTTTGCTTACTGTCGAAAATTCCAGAATTCGAAAATATGGACAGACCTTTTGCAAACTTGTCGAAATGAGTTTTTCTCGCGCCAAACCTATTCTAACCCATTCAAAACAACTCCGAAGCTATTCTAATCCTACCATACAACTTCTTAGGGTGTCATGGGTTCCTAGACATCACCAAGAGTGATTTATAACAAAGAGTAATTATAGGATGACAAATATATATATAACTCCTAAAATCAATGAAAAAGTGGTATAAACCTCATGAGACTTGCATGTTTTCTCAAGTAAAATGAAATGACCATAAAAATAAATATCAAATATGATGATGAATATGAATGCTTACTAGTAACTTGATGAGGTTTATGGACAAATGATTTTTCCTAATCACCCTAGGTTTTTATTGCAAAACCTTAATAACAAGTGATACTAGAGTGTTAAAAACCTTGTCTTGAAAATTTTGATGAAATCCTTCTCTTGGTCCTTGTGGTTGCCGGTTTTGGAGAGGAAGAGAGGAAGCAAGAAGAGTTTTTCACTTTGAGATATTGAAGTGTATGTGTTTTGTTTTAATTGTATATTACATTGACTAGTAAAGATATTTAGGCAAACTTAATGACTCACCCCCCTTGAGTCGGCAAGGGGGTGCTAGTCACTACTTTGATACATTTTTTTTTAATTATGTTTAAGTGTAGTAATATGTAAGTTACTTGAAGACATGTGGTAAATTAAATACACATTTGAGTATTTAGGGTAGCGTTAGATAAAAATAACTTTTAACGGGTCAAGATAAAATATATTGAGGTCATAAAAATTATAAAAATACATTTCTTACAAAATTTGAGTGAATAATTATTTATCGGGTTGAATTTACGAAAACCGTCGTAACTATATAAACATAACAATTTATATACGAAATAAATTGAAAACATCGGGTAAATTGATAATATAATTTTTATAGTCTAAAAATGAGTATAAAAATATATTAAGATTATTTTCGGAAGTGTCAGATCAATGTTTCAAAATAATGTTTACGCGATAGCGTTTATTTAATAGGAAAAATAAACGTTTAATGAATAAATGCAAAACCATGCATGAACCGATATGAAATGATGTTATTGATGTTATGTAGACTAAATCTAGTCTATATGAAATGTCCTTGATGATATGTTCATGAATTCACAGCTAAACCATTACGGTTACGTGAATTTGATGCTCGTAAACCTAGTTTACGATGAATGATAAATGATGAAGCATGAGTAATGTTTTGAAATATGACCTGAAAATACGAGTTGTCACATTCGCCCAACCAAAAGGAATTCAGTCCTGAATTCAGTCGGTAGTCTATCGAATTTGAGTTTGTGATAAATAATGAGGAGAGAAGACATGAAGAGATGTCGTTACGGTTATCGATGATTTAGAGCGTACAAAACATCATGTAAAAGAAAATATTGGATGAATCTCCCATGAATAACACTTTGACTTTTATGAATATGTTGAAAACCCTGCTTGTACTAAGACTTATAAATAACTGCTCCCAACATAACATGATCCCTCCAGAATTAGACATAGTTAGCTAGGCTATATATAATTAAGGAACGATATCCCTCTAGAATTAGACATAGTTAGCTAGACTATGTATAATTAAGGAGTACCTAATGTGCGTTCGGTTTAGTTGTTATAACTCTTGATGTTTACAGAGATCTAAACCCTGTATGTGATAACGAATAGAAGGAAAAGAAGTACGCTAATGAGACTATTTTACAACGAGTTATTTATCAAAAGTAGTACATCTTAAGTCATAAGATCCGAATACGATGAAAGACATAAACTTAGTACGACATAGTACATAAGGAAAAATGAGATTGTTAGTTTCGAACTCTTCATTCTTCGCGATTGAGACCATGACGAGCTTCTCCTCTTTCTAATATGTATGCATTCCCATGAGCACCTTCAACTTGTTGACCTTGGTTTTGAGGACATTGATTCCGATAGTGTCCTTGCTCCCCGCATCCGTTAACATGTAACTAGGCCTTGCCTTGCAGCCTTAGCAAGGTGTCCTAGTTTGTGACAGCTAAAGCATATACCACATGGACCATTATGATGTAGCGGCATTGAGGGCATCGGTAAGTTTCCAGTATAAGATCTTCCTTGGTTCGTGAGCAACATAGACCCTGGCGACTTCTTGTCTTCTATTCAGTTGTTGGTGATGGTTAGTGTTATTAGAACCTCCTTGGTCATTTTCCATTTCTTTTGTTGTTGTTTATTTGGTTATCGTCGTTGTTGTTGTTGTTGTGGTTGTTGTTGGTTGTTGTGTTATTGTTATTGTTGGTAATGTTTTCCCTTCACAAATTGAGCCATGAGTTTTTGAGTTATGATAGTTCTTCAATTGTTTGTGGATCGGAAGAGTTACATTCCTTGAATACATTGTGGAGTCCTCCAATGAATTTTTCCAGTGCGTTTCTCATTGTCGAAACCATTGATGGACATAGTACAAAGCCATTTCCTGAAACTCCTGTGTAGGTCTCGATGTGAATACAAACAGTCACTAACTCATAAAAATCGTTTACTTTCTTCCCCGTGTGCGTGGAAAATACTGCTTAGTTACAAGATTCTTGAATTCTCCCCACGTGGATGCAAGCGTTGCGATACAATAGGCTGCGCATACGAATTCCACCATGAATTGCACCATCTAAGAGTTTACAGTGGCGAACTTTACCTTGTAGTCATCTGGGCAATAGCATAAAAGAAATACAGACTCCATCTTCTCAAAACCATCGGAACCATAGCGGTGGCTCTTCTGTGCCTTTGAAGTTATAGGATCACAGTTCTTAAAGTCTTGTATGTACAATTTCGAACTCCAGATCCTCCTGCGCTCGGCGGATAGAGTAGCAAGTCTAGCAACCTGCAGCCGCGTCGTGGCTCAAGCAGCGGCAGTCACCGTGGCCGTTAGTTTTCTTAGTGGCCTCGGCTATAATATCCTCTATATACCTTTGGATAGCAGCGGTGTCATTGCTGGTGG
>OU343218.1:10336861-10360004 GCA_910596185.1 Chrysanthemum makinoi
TTGTTTTGGCCTTTGGTTCAACATCATGCGTATATGGGTTAAATCAAAGAAGAAGAACAGCGAGTCTAGGAAAATCAAAAGCGCCAAAAGGTTCACAAACAATCTTACGTCAATGGGGAGGAATTTAGAAGAATTTGAAAGAAGATGTTGGGAGAATGAATGCGAAGGTCTTGAAGAACATGAAAAAGGCGAAGAACAGATCATTGAAGATCTTGAAGAGCAAGTTCAAGTTCAGTTCAAAGTCTTGAAAATCAAAGATACTTGAAAATCAAAGTCACGCTTTTCAACAAGGATCCCTCTGGGGCAAAATTGTTAACTCAAGGTTGTTGGACTTTGAAGAGGAAAATTTGGTCCTTCAACAAAGCTGTACATGAAGAAGTTGTTGGTCCTCAAGCTGTTATACATGAAAGAGGAAGCTACACTCAAACCCATCCATATCTTGCAAGTGATGATGAGTTCATTCTTTGTAATTTTGCAAGATTTATCACAACCAAGGGGTGGTGTTACTATTTCTAAAGTTGCAGAGGAACAACCAAGAGCTTCTGTGACAACTCGTATTTTCAGGTCATATTTCAAAACATTACTCATGCTTCATCATTTATAATTCATCGTAAACTAGGTTTACGAGCATCAAAAGCACGCTTAGTAATGGTTTTAGCTGTGAATTCATGAACATATCATCAAGGACATTTCATATAGACTAGATTTAGTCTACATAACATCAATAACATCATTTCATATCGGTTCATGCATGGTGTTGCATTTATTCATTAAGCGTTTATTTTCTATTAAATAGCGGCTATCATAAACATTATTTTGAAACATTGATCCGACACTTCCAAAAATAATCTTAATATATTTTTATACTCATTTTTAGACTATAAAAATTATATTATCAATTTACCGATGTTTTCAATTTATTTCGTTTATATAAATTGTATGTTTATATAGTTACGACGGTTTTAAGTAAATTCAACCCGATAAATAATTATTCACTCAAATTTTGTAAGAAATGTATTTTTATAATTTTATGACCTCAATATATTTTATCTTGACCCGTTAAAAGTTATTTTTATCTAGCGCTACCCTAAATACTCAAATGTGTATTTAATTTACCACATGTCTTCAAGTAACTTACATATTACTACACTTAAACATAATTAAAAAAAAATGTATCAAAGTAGTGACTAGCACCCCTTGCGGACTCAAGGGGTGAGTCATTAAGTTTGCCTAAATATCTTTACTAGTCAATGTAATATACAATTAAAACAAAACACATACACATCAATATCTCAAAGTGAAAAACTCTTCTTTCTCTCTTCCTCTCCAAACCGGCAACCACAAGGACCAAGAGAAGGATTTCATCAAAATTTTCAAGACAAGGTTTTAACACTCTAGTATCACTTGTTATTAAGGTTTTGCAATAAAAACCTAGGGTGATTAGGAAAAATCATTTGTCCATAAACCTCATCAAGTTACTAGTAAGCATTCATATTCATCATCATATTTGATATTTATTTTTATGGTCATTTCATTTTACTTGAGAAAACATGCAAGTCTCATGAGGTTTATACCACTTTTTCATTGATTTTAGGAGTTATATATATATTTGTCATCCTATAATTACTCTTTGTTATAAATCACTCTTGGTGATGTCTAGGAACCCATGACACCCTAAGAAGTTGTATGGTAGGATTAGAATAGCTTCGGAGTTGTTTTGAATGGGTTAGAATAGGTTTGGCGCGATAAAAACTCATTTCGACAAGTTTGCAAAAGAGATCGTCCATATTTTCGAATTCTGGAATTTTCGACAGTAAGCAAAATATTTTGGGCTAGATATTTGTAAAATATACTTTAAAAAGAAAGCGTGGCGCTTGAATGGGTTAAAACGGGCTATAACTTGAAGAAGTTATGAATTTTTGAAGTTTGTGGCGAAACTATTTTTCCGGGAAATTCACATCTTTGTCTCGACTTTTACAAGTCAAAAATGAGTCTTAAGCGTTATAAAATGTGTCGACTTATCAAAATTATATTAGTATATATTATTACGATTCCGAGGACATATAAAAGCGTAAGCGGACTTATAACTGATTAAATTACCGCTTGATTTAACAAAGTTGCCGTAACTTTATTATATAAGAAAAACTAATATATTTCTATTAGACACATACTACGACAGCGAGGGACCATGTTGAGGGTCGTTTTAACAATGACGAGAATTACTTTTATAGCATGATGTCTTCTAGTAAAATTAAGTTCACCTAGACTATTTTCCAAATGTCAACGGGCCGTCAAGGTTGTAATGAATAATATCTGATTACTAAAACTTTGAAAACCATACTTTACATACTTTTCTCTATGATCGGAACCTCAGGACAAAAACTTAAACACTAAAACTTTGAGATAATGATACAAGCTTCCCAAAACCGTTGAGTTCGTTCCTAACACTTTCGGCGTGCACCATTTCACGACTAGCTTTTGAGGCATTTTAGTCACTTTCATGCAAATTTCAACAACATTATTTTACGACGAAAAGTTATAATTTCATAATAAATCACTAAATGATTATCGTTAGATACCATTTCAACGTAAATACATTTGGAGTAATTTAAAAATGGTCAAGACGTTAAAAGATTATTTCTCGACGAGAAATATTATTTTCAAAATTTCATAAGTGGTATAGATTCATCCGAATGCATGCATAACATTACATCATGACTTATTACATATCATATCATTCATAATAGGTCAAGTTTAGAAATTCACGCTACATTTGAGTGTATCACTTTTGTCATCATAATCATTGCAACAGGTGAGTTTTCATAGCCCCATTTTCAATTGTTTTAATGCTTTTATTGAACTATTTTGGGGGAGATAAATGATTAACTATTTTCACAAGTACTTTAGATTTTTAAGGATAGCTTCTATCATAATCACCATTGTTTCAAAACTGAATGTTGTACTATATTAATTGTTCTTGTTTGAGTGGTATAGTTCTACGTCATATAAAGTTCTATCAGTTGACTCTTGAAACATTGAGTCATGTACTATTGATTATGTGCTATAGTTCTACCATTATAATGTTCTAAATCAGGTTGACTTGTCTGATAAGTCATGTGCTATTGATTATGTGTTATTATTCTATGTCGAGTTAGGTACTATTGTGAATTCATTTGACATCATGTGCTTGAACATAAACTATATACATTTTGGCAATGGGTTGTAAACCACGAGGTTGCAAGTTTTGTATGGGAGAACTTGGGCGGAGTGGATTTGCAATGCCTTTGCTGCATAAACGATTTTGAAAGGTTTTTCATTTCAACTCAAACTCTATGAACTCACTCAACCTTTGTGTTGACACTTTTTAGCATGTTTTATCTCAGGTATCTAAGGCTTATTCATCATGGCATGCATGTGGACTTATCATAGAGTCGCGGAGACGATGCGTCTCACTTGGGTTTTATGCACTTTAAAACATCGTTTGGATTGTAACAAATTTATTTCCGCACAAATTGATTTCATTTGGGACCTATACTTTGTAAACTCTGATTATTTTATTAAATCAAACGATGTGTTTTCCAAACAACACTTTAGGTCGTTCAATATATGCATAGCGTGATGCTATGACGTCGATCCCGGGAAATTCCATTCGCTACAAAGCAATTAATTTGGGGGTGTGACAGTTGGCATGAGCTTGATTATAGAGAACTAGGTTGCATCATTGACCCTAGACTATAACTACATCATTATAGCATCTTATCATTTCATCATAAGTGTATGTTCACTTTACATGGGTTTATACACATACATTTTAGGTTATTTACTTTCATTTCACATCGATTGTCACATAGATGCCTTTAAATACCCATTCCATTATCCTTCCTTTAGACTCCAATGTGGAGAATGCCTTGTTATTCCCTATCACAATTTTAATATGGTGATTCATCACCGATAATGTCGAATAGAGATAAACCTTTAAGTAGGGCGAAGTCACTTTATTACTCCTTTGTTTCACCACTAACATGTTGAGTTACACGTTATTCACGCATTAAGCCACTAGACCATCATACATTTGAAACCCTCATAACCCATCTTTTGGGAACCGTCGATTATTTGAAAAGTAACCTCAAACTTATCACCTCACATCACATCTCTTTAGAGCACTTATTCTTAACATAGGACTTTGCTACGTCTCACCTTTCCTCTTATTTTGAAGAGTTATGTACCGAAGAAAGCTCCACCAGCAATGACACCAAATGCTATCAAAAGGTATATAGAGGATAGTATAGCCGAGGCACTAAGGAAAGAACGAGCAGCGGTAGCTGCCTGCTTTGAGGCCCACGGCTATTTGAAGTTGCTAGACTTTACTCTTTCTAGGGAGGGGAGGATCACGGAGTTGAAATTGTACATACAAGGACTTTAAGAACTGTGATCCTATAAAGTTCAAAGGCACGAGAAGAGAGCCTTTGCTATGGTTCGATGGTTTGAGAAGATGGAGTCTGTATTTCTTTTATGCAATTTCCCAGATGACTACAAGGTAAAGTTCGCCACTGGTACACTCTTAGATGGTGCAATGTCATGGTGGAATTCGTATGCGCAGCCTATTGGTATCGAAAACGCTTGCAAGCTCACGTGGGGAGAATTCAAGAATCTGGTAACTAAGAAGTATTGTCCACGCACGGAGGTGAAGAAATTAGAAGCGGAATTTTATGAGTTAGTGACTGTTGGTTATGACATCGAGACCTACATGAGGTTTGAGGAAATGGGTACTATGTCCATCAATGGTTTGACAATGAGAAACTCTGGAAAAATTCATTGGAGGACTTCCACAATGTATTCAAGGAGATGTAACTTCTTCAGATCCACAAACAATTGAAGAAACTATCAGGATAACTCAAAAACTCATGGCTCAAGTTGTGAAAGGGGAAAACATTACCAACAATAACAATAACAACAACAACAACAACAACAACAACAACAACAACAACAACGACGATAACCAAATTAACAACAACAAAAGGAAATGGGAAAATGACCAAGGAGGTTCTAATAACACTAACCATCACCAACAACTGAATAGAAGACAAGAAATTAAGCCAGGGTCTATGTTTTGCCTGAACCAAGGGAAGAGCTTATCATGAAACTTACCACGATGCCATCAATGCACGCTACATCATAATGGTCCATGTGGTATATGCTTTAGCTGTCACAAAGCAGGACACCTTGCTAAGGCTTGCAAGGGCAAGGCCATAGTTACATGTTCTGGATGCGGGAGCAAGGACACTATTGGAATCAATGTCCTCAAAACCAAGGTCAACAAGTTGAAGGTGCTCATGGGAATGCATACATATTAGAAGGAGGAGAAGCTCGTCATGGTCTCAATAATGCGGAAGAATGAAGAAGTTCGGAAACTAACAATCTCATTTTTCCTTATGTACTATGTCGTACTAAGTTTATGTCTTTCATCGTATTCGGATCTTATGACTTAAGATGTACTACTTTTGATAAACCACTCGTTGTAAATATTCTCATTAAGCATACTTTCTTTTCCTTGATTCGATTATCACATACGGGGTTTAGATCTCTCAGTAAACATCGAGAGTTATAACAACTAACCCGAACGTCACATTATCGTTCCTTAATTATACATAGTCTAGCTAACTATGTCTAATTCTAGAGGGATATCGTTCCTTAATTATATATAGCCTAGCTAACTATGTCTAATTCTGGAGGGATCATGTTATGTTGGGAGCAGTTATTTATAAGTCTTAGTGTAAGCAGGGTTTTCACATATTCATAAAAGTCAAAGTGTTATTCATGGGAGATTCATCCAATATTTTCTTTACAATGATGTTTTGTACGCTCTAAATCATCGATAACCGTAACGACATCTCTTCATGTCTTCTCTCCTCATTATTTATCACAAACTCAAATTCGATAGACTAACACGAACTGAATTCAGGGACTGAATTCCTTTTTGGTTGGGCGAATGTGACAACTCGTATTTTCAGGTCATATTTCAAAACATTACTCATGCTTCATCATTTATCGTTTATCGTAAACTAGGTTTCGAGCATCAAATCAACGTAACTTAGTAATGGTTTAGCTCGTGAATTCATGAACATATCATCAAGGACATTTCATATAGACTAGATTTAGTCTACATAACATCAATAACATCATTTCATATCGGTTCATGCATGGTTTTGCATTTATTCATTAAACGTTTATTTTTCCTATTAAATAAACGCTATCGCGTAAACATTCTTTTGAAACATTGATCGACACTTCGAAAATAATCTTAATATATTTTTATACTCATTTTTAGACTATAAAAATTATATTATCAATTTACCGATGTTTTCAATTTATTTCGTATATAAATTGTTATGTTTATATAGTTACTGACGGTTTTACGTAAATTCAACCCGATAAATAATTATTCACTCAAATTTTGTAAGAAATGTATTTTTATAATTTTTATGACCTCAATATATTTTATCTTGACCCGTTAAAAGTTATTTTTATCTAACGCTACCCTAAATACTCAAATGTGTATTTAATTTACCACATGTCTTCAAGTAACTTACATACTACTACACTTAAACATAATTAAAAAAAAAAATGTATCAAAGTAGTGACTAGCACCCCCTTGCCGCATCAAGGGGGGTGAGTCATTAAGTTTGCCTAAATATCTTTACTAGTCAATGTAATATAAAATTAAAACAAAACACATACACTTCAATATCTCAAAGTGAAAAACTCTTCTTGCTTCCTCTCTTCCTCTCCAAAACCGGCAACCACAAGGACCAAGAGAAGGATTTCATCAAAATTTTCAAGACAAGGTTTTTAACACTCTAGTATCACTTGTTATTAAGGTTTTGCAATAAAAACCTAGGGTGATTAGGAAAAATCATTTGTCCATAAACCTCATCAAGTTACTAGTAAGCATTCATATTCATCATCATATTTGATATTTATTTTTATGGTCATTTCATTTTACTTGAGAAAACATGCAAGTCTCATGAGGTTTATACCACTTTTTCATTGATTTTAGGAGTTATATATATATTTGTCATCCTATAATTACTCTTTGTTATAAATCACTCTTGGTGATGTCTAGGAACCCATGACACCCTAAGAAGTTGTATGGTAGGATTAGAATAGCTTCGGAGTTGTTTTGAATGGGTTAGAATAGGTTTGGCGTGAGAAAAACTCATTTCGACAAGTTTGCAAAAGGGTCTGTCCATATTTTCGAATTCGGAATTTTCGACAGTAAGCAAAATATTTTGGGCTAGATATTTGGAAAATATACTTTAAAGCAGCGTGGCGCTTGAATGGGTTAAAACGGGCTATAACGAAAGAAGTTATGAATTTTTGAAGTTTGACGCGAAAACTATTTGTTCCAGAAATTCAGCATCTTTGTCTCACTTTTACAAGTCAAAAATGAGTCTTAAGCGTTATAAAATGTGCGACTTATCAAAAATATATTAGTATATATTATTACGATTCCGAGGACATATATAAAACGTAGAAAACGGACTTGTAACGATTAAATTACACGCGATTTAACAAAGTTGCGTAACTTTTACTATATAAGAAAAACTAATATATTTCTATTAGACACATACTACGGCAACGAGGGCCATGTTGAGGGTCGTTTTAACAATGAGGAGTACTTTTTATAGCATGATGTCTTCTAGTAAAAGTAAGTTCACCTAGACTATTTTCCAAAATGTCCAACCGTTCGTCAAGCGGAGTTGTAATGAATAATATACGGTCACTAAAACTTTGCCGAAAACCATACTTTACCTATACTTTTCTCTATGATCGAGACCTCTGGCGACAAAACTTAAACACTAAAACTTTGAGATAATGATACAAGCTTCCCAAAACCGTTGGGTTCGTTTCCTAACACTCGACGTGCACCATTTTACGACTAGCTTTTCGAGGCCATTTTAGTCACTTTCATGCAAATTTCAACAACATTATTTTACGACGAAAAGTTATAATTTCATAATAAATCACTAAATGATTATCGTTAGATACCATTTCAACGTAAATACATTTGGAGTAATTTAAAAATGGTCAAGACGTTAAAAGATTATTTCTCGACGAGAAATATTATTTTCACAAATTCATAAGTGGTATAGATTTCATCTGAATTGCATGCATAACATTACATCATGACTTATTACATATCATATCATTCATAATAGTTCAAGTTTAGAGATTCCGCTACATTTGTGTATCCACTTTGTCATCATAATCATTGCAACAGGTGAGTTTTCATAGCCCCATTTTCAATTGTTTTAATGCTTTTATTGAACTATTTTGGGGGAGATAAATGATTAACTATTTTCACAAGTACTTTAGATTTTTAAGGATAGCTTCTATCATAATCACCATTGTTTCAAAACTGAATGTTGTACTATATTAATTGTTCTTGTTTGAGTGGTATAGTTCTACGATAGTATAAAGTTCTAAATCAGTTGACTCTTGAAACATTGAGTCATGTACTATTGATTATGTGCTATAGTTCTACTTCGTATAATGTTCTAAATCAGTTGACTACTGATCTGATAAGTCATGTGCTATTGATTATGTGTTATTATTCTATGTCGAGTTAGGTACTATTGTGAATTCATTTGACATCATGTGCTTGAACATAAACTATATACATTTTGGCAATGGGTTGTAAACCACACGGGTTGCAAGTTTTGTATGGAGAACTTGGAATAGTGGATTTGCAATGCCTTTGCTGCATAAACGATTTTGAAAGGTTTTTCATTTCAACTCAAACTCTATGAACTCACTCAACCTTTGTGTTGACACTTTTTAGCATGTTTTATCTCAGGTATCTAAGGCTTATTCATCATGGCATGCATGTGGACTTATCATAGAGTCGAGAGGACGCGCCCAGCGTCTCACTGGTTTTATGCACTTTAAAATATCGTTTGGATTGTAACAAATTTATTTCCGCACAAATTGATTTCATTTGGGACCTATACTTTGTAAACTCTGATTATTTTATTAAATCAAGCGATGTGTTTTCCAAACGACACTTTAGGTCGCTTCAATATATCTATAGCTGTGATGCTATGACAGTCAATCCCCGAGAATTCCATTCCGTTGCCAAAGCAGTAATTTGGGGGTGTGACAGGCTTCTCAACCTACAATTGATCCTAAAGATAAAGGAAAGGTGTTCGGTAGAAACTAAGAAGAAAAAGCTAACTTTGGCAGATCTTAGAGCAATTGAAATTGCTAGGAATGAAGCTGCAGCTAGAAAAGTACAAGAAGAACTTAATGCTAAAGTAGTGGTTGAAGTTACTAATGAAGAGGCAATGAATGAAGAAGCAGCTATGAAAATACAAGAAGAATTAGATGCTAAAGGCTATGAACCATTACTATCACCTATTCTGTTAGATTTCTACCAAGAAGGCCAAATAAAGCTAAAGACAGAAATGCTATGATGGCTTATCTTAAAAGTCAAGGGTATAAAGAATTGCAAAGGTTTAATTATTTTGAGATGAAAAAGATTGTATGATCTTTTGCTAGGGAAGCTTATAAGAAAAGTGTTGAAAGCATCAAAGATTTTAGAGATGAAGCTACTTGGAATGAAGCCGAAGGAAGAAGAGTTTAAAAAGAAAAGGAAAACGAAGTTCAAGATGTTCAGGTTCTCAAAGAAGGAAAAAGTTGAGTTAAGATCCGAGACTAGGGATGAACTAAGAAATTATCTCGAGTAGTAGATTTTGAATATTCCAAAGAAGATCTTGCGACATGAAGATGAACAGATCTCAGATTAGTGCTTTTGAAGTTGTGGAATCCAAAGATGGATGTTATATGATGTTTCATAAAGAAGATAAAAGTTTCAGAGTTTTCAATAGGCTATGGGATTTATTGCACATTATAGATAGAGTGGATCTATTCTATTTATATCATGTGGTGAAAGCTTACTTTGAACATAATCCATTAGAAGGGATTGGTTTAGTTTTAGTTGGAGATCTCACAACGCATATGGGAAGCTGAGAACAAAGCGATGATATTTGGAAGAATCAAGAGAATTGGGAAATTGTTAGCTGGAGATTCTTTGAAGAATCTGGTGTTCATGTTTTAAATTTGGAAAATGGAATAATGATACACATGTTTTCAAATAGAATATACCCTCTTACAGTTGAGCTTATGAGAAGGATGCTAGAGCATGGAATGGAAGTAGAAGAGTATAATGAAATTCTGTCGCCATGGTCATTAATCTATTTATCAATCGGGCGACTATTCTTTGATGAGGATGAATGACTGGTATGAATCTTATATGAATAAATTATTTTGATAAATCAAGCTTTATTCAAAATGCTGAGATCAAACAATACTTTCATCAAATCTTTGCGGCTTTAACCGAGATAAGTGATTTTTGGAAGAAACTTTTGTTAAGTAACAAATATTTTGAAACAAAGGTTGAATAAAATAAATGGTTTTGAGATGGTAACATCAATAGGTTATCAATCCACCATGGTTACAAAAGGGATTGGTAATCCATGAGCAAACGGCTCTGGTAAAGATATTTCAAATCCGTTTTAGTTGACAACTTGCTAATAAGTTGTATGGTAATCAACTCACCATATCGGTTAATGTGAAGAGTTGGCTAGCCCATAAGAGAATGGCTGTGGTAAAGGCGTGGAAAAACCATTATTGATAATTAGTTCACCATTAGATAAAAGAACTAACTAGTCCGAAGGGTACGACTTTTGGTAAAGAACAACCGAAATCTTTGATAGGCTGATGATTTGCTAAAAATCATATGGTTATCAATGTACCATGGTCTTACACACCAAAACATTTGGCTACTCTAGAGTTAATGGCTTTGGTAAAGAGATCTAAATCCATTAAATTTTCAATGATTCACCTCTCATAGGAGTTAACACACCTGGAAGTGATGAGAATAGTATGCAACTTATACTGAATTAATGTACAAATTGTCATATGTTGCGTGTTCTTTGAAAAGATGGAGCTTCTTTGGATGATCTTTGTAAAAGAATAGTTCTAAAGATACTTTGACAAGCACGCACACTACAAAACAATCCAAAGACTAAGAAACAATCTGTCCTTAAGATCAAGCATTAAAGATAAATTCACAAAGGAACTTGAAGTCAAGCTAGTAGAATTCAAGTTAGGGAGGATTGTTGGGATATGAAAGTCTTGAAGATTGACAAAGTCTTGAAGATTGATAAAGTATCTGAAAAAATCAAAGAGTCAAAAATGCTTGCTAAAGATAAAGTCAAAGTAATCTTGCATATGAAAGTCAAAGTACTGCAAGAACAAAGAACTGTTATATTCGTTTATAGAAAGTATTGTAACTCTAGAATATTCTGTATTAGATTACTTGTCGTACAAGGATACAATTTGTAAACCGACTAGGGTTATCCTTGAGCCTATAAAGGAACCCCTAGATTGGCATTAGATGTACGAGTTTATAAGTCTTAGAGTTTACGATTGCTTACAAGTTATTATTTAGAGTTTTAGAGAAGTTCGATATTCTTAGAGTTGTTAAAAGTATCCATAATAAGCGATTTAGAGTTAATAATAAAAGTTATTTTTCTTATCTTTGTTAAGTAAATTCCGCATACTTAATAGAGTTTGTTCGGTGTTTCTTTGTTAATAACTTAGGATTTATTCGAGGTTGTTAAACCTTAAATAAGCTATTTAAGTTAGTTTGGTTAGAGTACATCGATCCAACACCCTGCTAATTTCGATGTTGCCATTGATGTAGTCTCCGTAGCCCATGATAGCTACGAAGTGATCATTCCCGAATCTGACAATGCCAATGAACTTTGAAACAAAGTTGGATAACAGTTTAAGATTTCTCGTCATATGTCGGGAACATCCGATATCAACAATGCAAGGATGATCTGTATCACCACACATACCGAGCGACACATATGGAATAGAAGTAGATGTGGAACCCGAAATGTTAGAGGGTTCCAAAGCAATTATAGTAGAAATACACACATCAATAACTTTAGGCATCCATTTAAATCCTAGTGTATTATGTATCCATTTCTGCCATCTCCAACTAGTCTTAACTTTAGTCTTAGTGAATGCACTAGGTGGTACAATCTTCCTTGGAGGTGATCTTTGGCTCTGAGGGACATGTCGTTCTTAGAATCTAAAGAGGCGGTTTACCAAGCACGAATTAGAAGCATTAGTGGGCCTAGAGGTATTTCGAATCTTAGGATTCCGTAAACGTGACAAGATAGCCTTAGCAACACATTTATCATGACAATAAGAATGGATACTTTTACGACAAATAACACAAGATGCATCAGACTGAATATCAAAAGAACTTAAAGGCTCAGCATTTGTTACAACACTTTTTCCATTACATTTGCCGGACGCAATATCTAAAGTGGGTGCAACTGGAGTCTTATTCAAAGTCCTACGGTGTTCTTCAACTTCAACATTCTTTATTTTCTTTTCTTAGGTCGCAACTTCCTATTCTTCTTCTTTGTAGTGCTCTAGGAGGTGAAGTGCGGACGTTTGGAAAAGAGCAACTAGTCCTGTTTCAGTAGAGGGAAGCACATTAGTAACTTGTGTTTTGTCAGTAGGTATTCTGGGGACATGATTGCTAAGTGTTACAGGTGCAATGATGCTAGGCTGAACTTGTTCATACTTTCCTAACATTTCCCTTAACTTAATGATAGTGTGCACCAAATCTTGATTTTTAGAATGAAGAGTTCCAGCAAAATTCATGACTTCTTTAGTGTGTGCAAGATAATGATCAAGTTCGTTTGATGCTTCATCACGAGTCTTTTTGAGTAAATCAAATATGACACCATATTCCTTTTTAACTTTTGCAAGTTCTTGTTCATATTTTGAGTATTGACACTTAAAAGACCGCGTTTGATCATCCAGTTGCTCAATTTTAGGATCGGAGAATGTTTTGCCGCTCAGGGGCATTTTGTATTGAAAAGATAGTTGTTGATCGTGAATATCTTTTGACACCAATTAAGGCGGCGTATTGCATTTGAAAGCTCATTTGACAATCGTTTATTTTCAATCATTAAATACTCGATCGATGCACCATATCAGTATTCACACCATTATCAACGAATCAACATAATCGTGAGATATCATCGGATACATATGGCAAAGAATGTAATAACCAAACATTGTGTATATCGGCCAGATAACATTTTCCAAGAGTCGATCAACATCTTTTCTCAACAGTTTATTTTTACGTTTAGTGTTTGAAATCGATGTTTCGTTTTCTCGAAATTGTTTTCATGAGACCAAATTCCTTGTGAAAATCCTTTTCCCAATATAGTGCATAATTTTTCAAATTTTTGACATGGGGTAAATTCTTTTTCGAAGAATATCTCTATGTTCAAACGCGCCATTGGCGAGGTAAAATGTTGAAATTTTATTTCAGAATGAAATTCAATCTCACGTTCCAAAATTTTGAGGTCTGATAAGAAAGTGTCAAAGTATTTGATAGCGACAACTTCGGCATTAGTTTTACTTCACTAAGTGAGGGTAAAGGACCATTAATTTGTGCACCTTTGGTTGAGGGTGACTTGGCGGTGTGATAACCAAATGGTTGTTAGAAGTATCTTGTTGTGTGACAAAAGTTACGGCTTTTGAATAGTTAAATGGTTTTTGTTGACATTTTCCATTTTTGCCGACTCTCGTCATTAGCATCTAATTCCTCCATCCCATTATATTCAACAACGTCATAATTGAATCATCAATTCTATGTTCGCTGAAAACATCAGGATTTGGTTTGAATGCTCGTGTGAAAACTTAGGTTTATAATCGGAAATTCGGTCCATATCCATTTGGATTTGGTTTGAAAGAAAACTTTTGAATCGTTGTGATTGATTCACCATGTTTATAAACAACAGTTTTAAACTCTTTGATTTTGTTTTGTAAGTCGACAATTTCCTCAAGATAGTCATCTATTCGTTTCGGTGAATGCTTTTTGTACTCAGAGAACTGTTTTTGACAAGTTAACAACTCAGCCTGGCTTTTGAGTTTCAAAGTAAGAGCGTTAAGTTGTTGTTTATGTTCATGTTTCATTTGTTCTATTTGAGACAACAAAGCATTCTTCGAAGCGGCTAGATCACGTATCTCTCGTTCTAAAGCTTTTTCGTTTTGATGAGATTTAGCAAAAGCGACTTCAAAGCCTTTTTCCTGTTTTTCTTGAATTTTAAAAGCGTTGAGTTGTCGATTTAAGCAATCGTTATCCCTGGTTAACAGTGCATTTTGAGCTTTTAATTTTATATTATCATTATGATAACATTCCACTCGGGATTGTTGGTCTTTAACTAAGGTCCGAAGCTCAAATTCTGGATCAAACATAGAATCATTTTGTCCAACGGGAGTCTCAACATGGTCATTTTTTAGATCCTCAAATATAACCACGGAGTCAACTTGATCATCAAGAGAAACCATAAGGTCATCTTGATCATCAAAGATAACTACGGGGTCTAGTTGATGATCATTAGAATGAGATGTAGAAGGCTCATGTTGAACACTCTGATCTATGTCGGATGCAGATGTTGGCGGAGATATCAGTTCATTAATGATAATTGTTGTACTGAGACAAGCCGTCGGTGTCATCATACTGGCTGTGTCACTCATGTGTAGAGCTTGCATTTGTGCCATCAACATCATTGCTGCATTAGCCTGCAAGTCCTCCATATCATCATCAGAATCGCATGCGCCATAAAGCTCTGTTCCTTGTTGGTAAGAGTTCCACACTTCATCCTTGAGCCAAGAGCAAAGCCTCTTTGAAATAAGCCGCCTCGTGTCCTCGGTTTAGGACATGTATTTTCCAGATGACCCTTCTCATTACAGTTATAGCATCGAAGACCATTAACCCCATTCTGAGCATTCCCTTGTTCAACCACTTGAGCCCGTTGCTGCTTCGAAGCACCCATGTTATTCCTTCCCATAGAATTGAACCCTTGACCACCTCCCATCGGCGACCATAACCACGATTTTGAACTTCAACGTGTCCATTGTTTACAACAACTTGATTTCTTGTATTAGATGAGGAACGAATGCGATTGTGGGATTTGTTTGTATAACGGCCAAATGCTTTAGCAATCATAACAAATCCTTGTTGCAATTCATCGAAGGAATTGGAGTCCTCATCACTTCATGTAAAGAGCTTGAGCGGTGTTGTTGTTGTATGGAACCAATTGATTTTGTTGAGGTTGTAGCGTGACGGATCAGAGGGTTGATTGTTTGAGGAGCGGGTTGAGGAGCTTGTTGAGGAGGAATATTTGTTTGAGCCACAAAGCAAGTTGTTGATTGTCCGGAAGTGATGGTGAAACAGTTTGACCACGAAGAATCCTTTCCTTATCAACTTCTTTTTGGTGAGACTTCAGATAGTCATACAAAATCCGTAGGTAGCATGATTCATATCTTTAGCTTGACGGAGAAAAATGACATACTTCTCCCATTCGGACCAAGACTACTTAGGAACTTTGTGTTGACAACAATTCGTGGCATGATGATATTGTGTTTGTCCAAAGCATTAATGATGTCTGCGATGATGATAAGATTCTAATGACTCTCCTGGTTCAATCATGAAGTGTTCATAAGCCAAGTTGATTTTGGATTCCATGTCTTCCTGATTGAGTGTTGTGCCTTGTATAAGAAGATGAATCTGTTCCCACATTGTTTTGGCAGTCTTTTGAGCATCAACACTTCGAAGGATTGGATTGGGTAATCCTAAAAGGATGTATTGCATACAAGTTAAATTACGACTTCAAAGTGTAGAAGTTGATCACCCGTGAGTTCTGCAGATTGCAATGTTGGTGACATCATCTCTTGGTGGAACAACATTAGGATCTCCGGTGCAACGACGTAGAGGCATCTGAAATGGACCTTCCATAATGACCTTCTTTAAAAACTTTCCATGTGGCTTCTTTAGATCACAAAACCTAAAGAACCGAATCACCCATTGATCATAATTAACAGGAGTGAGCATTGGAGGTCTATCAAGTGAGCCAGCTTCATGAATTGATTGTTGGCTACTCAAGGCTTCACACATCTTGCCAAACCATGCCGGTTCCTTCATAGTATTTCTGGATGGATGTTGATTGTAGAAGTTTGTGTAAGGTTGTACTTGAAGACTAGGTGGTGGTTGAATCATTTGAGGTTGTGGAATTGCTGCAAGTAGTGGAGTATGTTGTTGATTAAATTGTTGTTGATAAACTGCTTGTTGTTGATTCCATTGTTGATGTTGGGGACTTAGTTGTTGTTGTTGTTGTTGATTTTAAGTGTAAGGAAAATAGTTAGAGTATGGTGGTTGTGACATGTTGAAAACTTGTGTTGTTAAATGGATCTTTTTAGTCGAATGAACCTTTGTTGATGAAGTATCCTTAGGCGTAGAAATCACAATAAAGCCAAGTACCACTTATGCGTAAAAAACACCAAAGTTACCGTTAACAAGAGATTACTGCGTAGTTTTAGCTTACGCGTAAGAAAGGAACAAAATCTAAAGTTATGCGTAAAACAAGAACTTAGGCGTAGAAAAACTTAGGCTTAGGATCACCTTATGCGTAAGACTAAGCTTAGACGTAAGATGAATCTTATGCGTAAAGAGTCTACGCGTAAGCTTATGCTTATGCGTAAGTTTAGGGTTTTCCCAAATGATCTTTTACACTATCACAGTGCAAAAGATATCCAAAGTCGATGTGTTTTCAGGCTTATCCAAGCAAGAAACCACGGAGTAAACCAGCGAAGATCAAACCAAGGAGCAAGTTACGCGTAAGTTTAGGGTTATACCTCTTACGCGTAGGTTTTAGCCAAAAATGATTTCTTCCAATCAATTTTCCAAACCAGATTTTAGTGATGAAATAGCTTCAATATCACCAAAATAACACAAAAGTGTGAAATTTGATGATCCAAAGCTCAAAAACAATTCGCGTTAAAACGAAACCCTCGTTTAAAACCAAGTTCAAAAGCAAAGATCTACGCGTAAAGTTTGAAACTTTATGCCAAAAACAGTTATTTTAACACCTTAAAACATTGAAAGTATAAGAATCTTGGAATAAAAAGTGTTAAAAATACGTTTTTAAGCTAACCAAAGTTCAAACCACGAAGCGTATGTTCTACGCGTAGGACCAAAAACCCACTTCAAGAACAATAACGATTCACCCAACTATTTGGCGATTGATACCACTGTTTGGTTCCCAAATATGCAACACAAGTATCAATAGAAGAGATAAGATGAAAAAGAGATCGGTTGAACAATATCCAAACACACACACACATGTTAATATGAAAGGTTAGGCGTAAGGTATGAGTGAAAGAGTAAATTGAACAACCAACCCTCAAGTGAGGGTTATTACAATGTATTTATAGGAGGGAAGCTAGGGCAACACTCCTAGTTCCCATCCTTTTCCTTATTGGGGTAGGCCTAGGCTTATGGGCCTTCTACATAAGCCTAAGGCTAATTACTAACATAAAGGTCATGTTAAGCTAACTATTACATATTAATCACTAACACTTGAAATAGGTTTAGGAGTGATTCCAACAGGTGACGACTTGATATGACGGTGGCTAGAATAATGTTATATAGAAGACGCATGGTACACCGGATACATCGCCAGTACACCGGATACATCGATGTACCTGCTTTATCACCAGATATGAGTTTTCGGTTGTGGTTAGTCTCGAACATCGAAGACAAAAAATAGCAACCAAGATCAGTTGGTGTATTTGGTATAACAGGTGATACCCGAAAGCACGATATATGAAGTGTAATAGCAGATTCTTGGTAAAAATCAGATTTTTGTTTAATATCTGGTGTAATAGCACAGATCTGTTGGTGTATTTTGTAGAATTTTATTTTGTAAGATAGTTGGTATAATAGATTTTTGAAAAACATATTTATTTGGTACATAGCAGATTTGTTTTGTAATAGCATTATTATGTATTTGGTATAGCAAATGATATATCAGTTATTATTGTGTATTTGGTATATGATTTTTTTCAATAATCTACTTTAATTTATCCCTTAATGTTTGTAAGATTATTGTGTATTTGGTATAACAAATGATATCCGGTGTCTTTGGATCGTGACCATCGTGGATTTATCCGGTGTACCGGAATCTGCTGGTACATAGATGTGTTTATGTATCAGATTCTAGTTAAAATTCTGGTAGCTGTTTGGATTTGACCATCGTGGATTTATCCGGTGTACCAGAATCTGCTGGTACATAGATGTGTTTAATGTATAAAAAATGTTAACTAGATTTTTGTATAAAAAAATAGACAAAAGTTTGAAAAAATATTGACCAAATTTGAATTTGAATTATCCAAAATACCCTTGAAACCTTATTTAATTATTATTATGTCACTTATTTAATGCTAATCTCATAAATACAAATACAATAATCCAGTCCATATTGGGTCTTACTTTTAGAACTTTAAGATTGATCTCATTAACCTTCCCTATATATATATATATATATATATATATATATATATATATATATATATATATAAATATATATATATATAAGTCCGTTCTAGAAGAAAAGTATAATTTGATAGAAAAGTGAGAAAAAAAGTTACAGACACACAATCCTATCAAACACACAATCGATCAATCACACAAAGTTGGATTATGGCATCAGTGGAATCACGTGGTTAAGGCATGAATTTTTTCTACATATTATCATGTTTTCTACAGATATGGAACAAAAATTGATGAAAAAATGCATGAAAAAAGTGTTTATTAAAGCTGCACACCATGTGTTTGATAAAATGTCTGAGTAAGATTATATTACTAAGATGCACAAATTGGCAGCAAATATGTTTAATATTGAATGATATGACATCTTAGGGCATATGTGTGTATATTTACAGCATCAGAATTAAAAGTTAGGGCTTCATATTGTATTAGTGCATCTGTGTTTGTGGTTGTTGCATCTGTATTAGTGCATCTGTATTTGTGTTTGATGTATTAGTGCATTTGTGTGTATATTGCGGCATTAGAATTACAATTTAGGGCATTAGATTGTAATAATGCATCTGTGTTTGTGGTTGTGGTTGCTGCATCAGGTTAATTGTTTGTATGTTTAGTGCATTTACATACCCTAACTTAGTATTTTTATAAATATGTGTAAAATTAGGGCATTTGTGTAGATTCATAATGATGTAATGATTTTCAAAGTTTTAACAAAAAAAAAATCAAAATATGTGTTTATTAAAATTGCTCACCAAGTATTTGATAAAATGTCTAAATACACTTTTATGAAATGTGATGCACTAATTTAAAACATATGTGTTTATGACCGATTGATATGATATATAAGGGCATCTGTATGTATATTTCAAACTTGAGACTACAGGTTAGGGCATCAGATTGTATTAATGCATCTGTGATTGTGGTTGTTGCATCAAGTTGAATGTTTATATGTTTAGTGCATCGTTGAACATATTTGAGCATCGTTGAGTATGGTTAGGGCATCAATGATTATGGTTGGTGCATTGTTAGACATATTAAGACATCATTGTGTGTGTTTAGTGTATCAGTTTGTAAGCTTTGTGCATCGTTGGTCATAATAGGGCCTTCATCTTTAAATTTGTATTTAGTGCATCGTTGGAAATATTTGGGCATCTATTTGTATGTTTTGTGCATCAAATAGGTGGAAATTAGTGCATTCATTTTCCCTTACAGTTCTTCAGTTAGTAATCATACCATTTTGGCATCTACAGGTAAAAAACTTAGTTGTTGGAGCACCATGTGGTGTGATGGATCAAATGGCTTTTGCATGTGGTTTGAACCATACTTCTTTACTAGTTGTCATCTGTGATGGGCCCGAAGATATAACCCGCTTAAATCAAGTTCTTGAGGTATTTTCATTTTTTTACATAAATATAACTTAGTGGTATATAAAATAAAGTGACTCAAATGGTAAACATCTCTTACTGATATTTGTACATAGTATTTCATGCAAAAATGCCACATTATGATATTTGTACTAATTGTATGTCTTGTATTCATGCTATATATATGTAAAGTGTAATTTGCCTCTTATTCTTTTATTTATGTATTACACACAATGATCATAAGTTGTTTCCTTTGACAGGTGAGTACATCGTAGTTGCACTGTAAAACAATCTTATTTATGTTTTCTCGTCCTATAAGTAAAGTTTTTGTTGCTTTTTCTTCTATTTCTTGTTTACATGGTCATGCGTTCTTGACTCAGTTCAACACTTAAGATGGTACATTATTCATTTGTTGTATTAGAGGTGGCAATGAGGAATTTTGGTACGGGTCAAAATGACAAAATTTTTGTACGAGCCAGGTTGACCTTGAAAACTTGTGTGATTAAGTAAAATATACCCCATTTGACCAAAATCCATTTTGACCCATATAAAAATGACACTCTTGACCATAATCCTTTTTTAAGCAATGTACATTCCATCAACGATTCTCTAATAGCTAAAGATGCTGAAAATGAATACGCATAATGTCATTGTTTCCGCGTTAGTTTTCGTTTCATTATGATGTTTGCATTGGTATAAAGCTCAGGTTTAAATCATTAATTCTTTAGTTTCCACTTGTAGGTTAGTAGCAAGTCAATGATTATGATTAGTGCAATGTTAGATTTAGTGCATCTGTTTGCATGTTTAGTGCATCTATTTGCATGACTAGTGCATCCATTTTGCATGTTTAGAGCATCTATTTCCACTTGCAGGTTAATGTATATGTTAAATGATAAAATTCTTGATAAGCTTCATGGTCCTGATGGTCAACTTCCACAGAGGTTGCGGGATTTACATAACCTAATTAAAACATTCATTCTCACAAAAATCTGCACCACAACCGTTTTGTCAAACCAAAAGTGGTGCATAGCTCGATCTACAATCTGTCATTATGCTGGCCATGTAAGTTATTGTATTCCTACCTTACTGGACTGCGCTTTTGTTGTGGTATGGATTTAATCATTCACACCATTGTACTTTCAGATATGGAAGCTGCTAGGTTGGCTAAATAAGCCCTTCAAGAAGTTTTTAAGGTGTAATTTGTCGGTTCAAAAGGTACTGATGTCACAACTCACAATTTTCATTGATTATGGATCAATTCGAGATGTTATCTCCAACGAATAAATTGTAGAATGTAGCTTAGGATGAAGGGTTTGAAAGTCACCTAGAGCCCAAATGGTGGTTGTGCTGGCGTATATTTGTGGCACAAAAGTTAGCTGCCCGTAATGCTCTCACTACTCTACAAGATAAAGAAATCGTTGAAGCCAAAGAGAAGGATAGCAAGGATGCTAATAAGAAGCATGGCAGCCAAACATTGATTATATATACATTATACATTATATGTAATAAGATTACAATTTTCATTTTGTCTTGGGCATATGAAAATGAAATGCTTCGATGCTTTATGTACATATGTTTTTTTTTTGTTTCAATATAACTCTTAAGATTGTTAAATATGATTGAAATGAAATATCTGCTTCACCTACCAACAATAATCAAATATTTAAGAACACATGTGAATCAGTGTTTAAAATAAAAATGCATCAACATATAGAAGAAAATGCATCTGTTTGGGTAAGGAATAATTCATATAGTAAAAAAATATTTCAGATTAAGTTGAATTATTAAACTAAAAAAATATATTATTTATAAATTAAAAACAATTGAATGATTATTAATAAATGATTAGAATGAAATATCCACATCGATACTTAGAAACAAATAATTTGTTACCAAAAAAAGTGCATAAGTATTGATAATAAAAGGTGCAACAATATTAAATATTAAACGGGTCAACATTCTCTTAAAGCATGAGAAAGCATTAGATTAGTGATTACGTATTTCCAAACATTTGTCCAATGAATCCTCCAACTCCTTCACAATCTTATTTTATGAAATTTTGGAGTTCCTTGTTTAGTATGCAATGCAAAAACACACATCCAAGATAAAGAGGCTTTGGTTTGATTGAGATCTTTCCAATCTATTGAGACTTTCTCAACTGGTATGTTGGCCCAAGACAAGACGATGTACTGAATGTCAGCTCCGGTTACAGTGGGGCCTTCCTATCCTGCTGCTTTCGGCCTTGCTTGTCTCTTTGCTCTTATCTACAAGAGTGATATCGTGTATTGAGATCCATTTGAGAACACATGTGCATCGGTGTTAAAAATAAAGGTTCGTCAGTACACAACAAAAAGTATATCTGTTTGGATAAGGTATAATTCATAGAGTAAAAAAATCATTCAAATTTAGTTGAATTATTGAACTAAAAATATATTATTTTTCAAGTAAAAACAATTGAATGATTATTAAAAATGATAAAATTAAATATCATCAGTACTTAAGAAACAAAATTACTGTTTAAGAAAAATTGCATCAATGTTAATAAAAGGTGCATCAATGTTAATTTAGGGAAAAGGGGAACAGGTAAAAATACCCAAAGTGTTACGTTATCGCATAAACCCTCCAACGATGACTTGATTATATATTTAAAAATTTTGTACGAAATGTGTTTCAGATAAAACTAACCCAAAGTGTATAAAAAAGACCCATTTGACAAAATCATTTTACCTGCTATCCAACCTAATTGACCCATATATTTTTCTATCTGTAGCAAAAAGCAAAGTACCTTTTCAATGTCCTAGCCGCGAACAACTTCATTCTTCTCTTTAGTTATTTGCCTAAGTTTTTTCTCAAGCTCTCTGGCTTCTTCTGGGAGCTGAAGGGCATCGATCATTGATTAATAGCTCATTAAAGTACAACAACCAAATTAAAGATGCATTGAACACACATACTTGAGCATGACGAAGTCTAACATGAGAACCAGCTTCATTGATTAAATCAATAGCTTTATCAGGTATAAAATGGTCACTTCATGTAGAGAAACAGTCATAAGATCATATGCATACTGGTAAACATAATCACAAAAGATCATCTTTTATATTAATACCTAATGTATGATATGACAACTGGGAAGCAACTACCAGTGATTCATCGGTGTAATGGAGTTTGTGGTGAATCTTATATCATTCTCGGAGCCCCTACAAGATTTGTATGGTCTCATTAACTGTTGGCTCAAGTTCTTTAATTCAAGATTTGTATTTAAGTTTGACATGCTCGTAATTCGCCTCTAGCAAGA
>OU343218.1:10360104-10488938 GCA_910596185.1 Chrysanthemum makinoi
TGATTATGAAGTCTTGAAGGATAAGGAAGTGAAGGTTTAAGAGGTCTTCTAACATCGGGTTCGGTCGAATCGAGCGGCCGGAATTATGCAGTCGCGGGTTGCACATTTTCTTCAATAACCTGGTATCTTGTTCCTCCTCCCTTTATCGGTAGGACGAGGGTCCATCAATAGCCTTACCACTCCGTGTGGTTATAGCTTTCAACTCACCCTTCGGGTGGGGAATAGTATCACTTCTAAGAGAACCGAAGATGAGGGTTGGTGACCTTACACAGCGACATTCAACATATTTTCGAGTTTATTCTATGAAGTCTCCAATTTGTTGTTCTGAAGTCGAATCTCATTCCTAAACTCATTGCTTTGTCTAGTTAACGAAGATTGAAACTAGTTCCTCAAACTTGTAATCCGATTACGCAGTGTTGATGGTAGAATTGGTGTGTTGAACATAAGTTGTGAATTCATTTGAAGGCAAAGGTGAAGCTTGATAGCTTGGGTTGTGATATACTTGATTGTAGTTAACTCCTTGGTTTGGGTATTGATTTGGTGGAGCTTTGAATTGGTTTTGAACATTTGGTCCACGAACTTGATTCCGATTAAAAGCGATTCGATTGTTCGATGGAGAAATCCGGAGGTCCCATTTGATTACTAACACGAGGGTTTGTTTCAACTTGAGGACGGTATTGGTTACCTCCAGTTACGACATTAGCTGAAGGGATTGCCATGGTGATTTTGTTACAATGTAGTAGGCATGCGGGCCACCACAAGTAGTACAAGTCGTTTCCCCGCTTTGACTTGGCGGGTGGAGAAAATTAAGCTTAACCAAAGCCGGATCATATCAAGCTTATCAATCTTAGCATCGGTGCTAGACGTATTTCCGTGAGACGAAGATGATGGTGTATCATTCACTCGGGCAGCAACCGATTTGCTACGTGATGTATGAACTTTAGATTTGTTCTCAATAATGGACAAGGCATCTCTCGTTGATCGGGTCAACAAATTACCACCCGCGGTGGCATTGAGAGAGTCTTGATCAGTTTCATTCAAACCGTTATAAAACGTATCAAGTTGGTGCAACTTCGGAAAAACCATGATGGGGACATTGCCTAAGCAAATCTTTTGAATGTCCCATGCCTCACTAAATGATTCATCAAATCTTTGTGTGAATTTTGTTATTTCATTTTTTAGGCTTGTTGTTTTAGACGGTGGGAAGAATTCGTTCACGAATTTTGATACTAAATTCTCCCATGTGGTTATCGATCGAGGGGATAGTTTTTCGAGCCAAATCAGGCCCTCGAGTGAAAATGGGAAGAGTAGAAGCTTGATAGCCTCTTCCGGAACGTTACGGTACTTGATCGTAGACGTGAGCTTGTTGAATCGTCGGATATGAGAATGAGGATCGTCTCTCAATCCGTAAATTGGCTTGACGAAACCAAATTTATCAATCCGTGTTTAAGCTCGAAGTTATCGACGCGATTGGGGACGACGATGGCTTCTCCATACCCCTCGGTGGGTGCTTGGAGTTGCTCTAGCATAGATCGGTTGTCCTCCGCCATTTCGAGATGGTGCGGGTTTGATTAGTTGAATCTCGGGTTGACTAAAGTGGAGCACGTCTATTTCGCGCCGGCGGAATTGGCGGCTTCACGTATCGGTCGTAGTTATTAGAACGGTCGCGCATGCACTTTCAAAAACTAGGGCAATTAAAACGAACGGTATTCGAAAACACAATGAACTTAACCAATAATCCCAAGTGAATAAATCACCTCTATAAGACAAACGCACAAGCGGGCGGAGAAGCTTTTAGGTCGGTAAGCTTATTAAAAACCCGCTTCTTCTACGCAATTTAATGTCGGGCAGTCCTTATACCCACCACACAGTTTGTTTATCCGATAGAAATAAATAAATCCACAAGCACAACAAGGCAAGTTTTTGATCTTTAGTTCGGGAACTTATTAATGATAACACCTCCGTTAAGAATGTTATATAATTGGTGTCTTCTATTTATTAAAAAACACAAGAGAAATCTTTTGTATTTTTAATATGATATATATATATATACAAAAGAAAAAGGAAAATATATTTTTTTACTTTTTATGAAAAATAGTAACTTCACGAATGAAGGATCTCGAGTCACTAATCGTCAAACCTCAAACGATATTGTCGTGACACAACCTCCCCGGCAGCGGCGCCAAAATTTGATTTCAATGTCAACAAGCAACGTCAAGCTTACTCACACAAGCTAGCCACTTGTGAATGACTAACCGTAAGAAACTTAAAACGGCTCGGACACTGATTCTTTGATAATGAAGGCTTAAGGGTTATGTGTGTGGATAAAACCTCAATATCGATATCAAAAAATAATCACGAAGATAGATTCAAATTCCTTTAGGAAAAAGAATAATTAATCAAATCCCGTGTGATGATCGTGTATATAGATTAGACCGATAAATCGTTCCCAACGAGGCGTGAATTGCCAACGTCGTTCTTGGTTTGGAATTTAATGCTCGATGTTTTGATTTGTTTGATTTTGTTTATTAAACTACGGGAATGGGGAAAGTAATTAAGGAAATCTATTCTACGGGAAATCCTAAGTGCGAATTAAACTAAAACGTAATTAATAAAACGTAATTAAAATGCAACTACGTCTAAATTATACCCTAAAAATGCCTAAAATTACTTTTACTCTAGAAATGTAATTTAAAAACTAATTTAGAATTAAAACTATTTTTTTGGATTTTTCTGGATTTTATTTAAATTAAAAACTAATTTTTAACTATTTAAACTAAATTAAAATACTAAAAATTATGAAATTTAAGGAGAAAAATATGAAACTACTTTTATAAAATCTAAAATATCATAAGAGACTTTTCAAAACTATTTTTTCATTTTTCAGATTAATTTTCTATTTTCAACTCATTTAAAACTATTTTAATCTAATTTAAATTGTGAAAAATACCAAATAAAAGGGGAAAAATAAGGAAAAATATTTTTTATGCTTTTTTATATTTTTCTTAAACTGAGAAAAATGAAAGATTATTTTTTGAACTTTTCTTAATTAATTGCAATTAAAGCTAATTAAAAGTGATTAAAACCGATTTTAACAAAGAAAAATAGTGAACAGTAACCAAAAATTATGAAATTCACAGGAAAATTCTAAAATGTCAATCTAATTCTATGTGAAAATATCAAATAAGGTGCTTATGTGTGAGAATTAAGGGCTGCAGTGTAAATGGGTATGGAATAAGCACTTTTGAATAAGCAAAAAGCTCCTAATCTGAATTTAAGCTAAAGGCAGCTTAAAGAAACCTTAAAATGACAGTGATGGAACTATGGGAGCATGCAATGGGCTAGTGATTAAGGAATGATTAAGCTAAAATGAAAATTACTAGAGAAATAAGCTAATAAGCTAAAGTGATCCTACAAATAAGCTATAAGGGAAGGGAGTCCTAACAAGCTACCTCTCCTAAGTTATCTAAGGGTATCTTAAGCTACTCTAACAGGGTGATAAGCACTAGAAGCTTTATTTTGACCACTAAAATTCCAACAGTTAAGGACAGTAGGGGGTACTTTGAGCTTATTTTTAAGCTAACAAACCCATTAAATTTCCAAAATAAACTAAACCGAGATCTAAACCATGTGCTAGAGAGAAAAGAAACAAGTTTCAACATTTTGAAGCTAAAATGAAGGTTTGCTAAGACCATATAGAGGGACAATTTTATGACGGTGTCGATGTTGGATTTGGATGAAAAATAAGACCAAGTTTGATTGACCAAAAACTGTTGGATGTTTGTAAAACTTATCTATAAGCTAACTATTGCTACTCAAATTTGTAGAAAACTAATTTTTTTGTGTTTTTGATATGATTGAGACCATAAAATCAGCTTGACAAAATGACTCAAATGGCAGTGGCGGTTTGAAATTTGACAATTACCAATTTAACTAATCTGACCCAAAGGCTTGTAACTCATTTGACCCTAACTTAGAACTTAAAGACAGACTAAATGGGACTAAATTTACTCAAAAACAAACTCTAATAAGAGCTTACACTACTATTTCAATTAACTTGTTTTTGACAATTATTTAACTCAAGATTCTGAAAATGACTTGTACCTCTTGGGACTAGAAAGAGATATACAAAACAACTTATCTAGCACAAATTAAATCTGGTGAGAACTTAAAGGACTAAAGAAATGACCAAAGGTGGTGAAGAACCCGAGTGCCAAACACCCTTTTATGAGGTGTTTGGCGTGAGATGAGTGAAAATGAAAAGCTCACTTAAGCTATATAGAACTTATACGAGCTTATACTAACAATTCTATAAGCTTGATCAATGGAATGGTACGGATTAATATCAAACAAGAAAAAATGAAATACTTGAAAACTTTTATTAAAACTGAAAATGAGATTACAAGAAAAACTGAGACTACATAAACTTTCAAGCAAACATTACTTAACTAAAAACTGAGAATACAAAAAACATTGACTGAATTTAAAGGAAAATTACTACTACACTATACTACACGAATTACATTGTGAGCTTAAGGTCTATTTATAGCTGAATGGAGGTCTTGGGATCCCTGGTTGGAAGAGCCTAGAAGCTATTTTGAGCCACACAAATCATCCATTCTCACTTCAACCGATCATTGCCTTCCAAATCCTTTCATGAGGTGTCACGGCCAATAATATGGTGCCATTTGTCCACGTGGCAGATATATCTGACAAGTCAGCTGAGGATAAGGTCTTGATAGATGCTAGTACGAGGTTTGTGTTTGGGATTGGTGTTAATGGTGGAAAACGGGGTGCGTTTGGGAAAGGGGAGAACAGGGGAGGATTTAGGCGCGTTTGGTTATTTTATATTTAATCAAAATGTTTGACCGGGTATTTTGCTTTGACCGGTTAAAATACGATATATAGAGGGTATAAGGTGGCCGGGTCTTGTTGTTGGGCGGGTAAAGGTTGGAAATGGATTGGGCCTGATGTGGATTGGATAATATAAAGGATTTATATTGGACTTGGATAAATATTAGACCCATTAGTAACCATAGGGGCCAAACATGTAAATTCGGATTTCCAAGGGACCAAACATGTGAATCTGAAAATATCTTCCAAGGACTGAACATGTCATTCTTCAATAGACCAGGGACTGAAATTGCAACTTTTGAGACTTGAGGGTGTTTTCTGTCATTTGCTGAAAGTTCAGGGACCATTTCTGACATTTCTTCAAACTTTGATCAAATCTTCACAAATCATCCTCGGAGATTAGAAATCTTCATAAATGCATAATTCGACCTTCGGCTCAAACTTAAGCTCTCTTAATCTCTCGTGCTGGATTTACGTCGATTTGGTTCCTTTTGCGTGTTTTACATATCCATACCTGCACAAGCACAAACTCAAGAAAACCACAAATATTAGCAATAAACGGCTTTTTCTTGGTTATTTTGGGTCTATTTTGATAACAAAAAGGTATGTGTTTTAGCACATACCACTTCTCCAATTTGCTTGTTGTCAAAGGCTTCGAACACAAAGTCATGGTTATGGCATCGTCGTCTCAATCACCTGAACTTCGGCACCATAAATGATCTTTCCATAAAGGACTTAGTAAGAGGCTTACCTAGACTAAAGTATGAAAAGGATCATCTTTGCTCAGCATGCCAATTGGGAAAAAGCAAAAAGTATGCCCACAAACCCAAACCTACAAACTCAGTTATGGAAGTTCTTTATACCATTCACATGGATTTATGTGGACCCATGAGAGTGCAGACTATTAACGGGAAGAAATACGTGTTAGTTGTGGTTGATGATTACTCTCGATTTACCTAGGTTAAGTTCTTGAGGACAAAGGATGAAACTCCAGATGTCATCATTAAACTTATCAAACAAATCTGCAGTTCGACTTAACAAGATTGTTAGAATCATCTCGAACGACAATGGAACTCATTTGTTAATAAAGAACTTAGTGAGTTTTATGAAAGTGTTGGAATCAGTCATCAAAAAGTGTTCCACGAACTCCTCAACAGAACGTTGTAGTTGAAAGACGAAATCGAACTCTTGTGGAAGCCGCTAGAACAATGTTGATTTATTCAAAGGTTCCAACATTTCTCGGGCGAAGCCATTGCCACTGCATGCTACACCCAAAATAGATCCCTAATTCACACAACTCATGGAAAAACTCCATATGAACTTGTTCACAATCGAAAACCTGATCTATCCTTCCTTCGCGTGTTGGTTGCTTTTAGTTACCCAACTAATGAAGGTCAAGATTTAGGTAAACCGAAGCTAAAGCAGACATTTGAGTATTTGTAGGATATGCACCAAACAAAAAAGGATATTGAATCTACAACAAAGAACGAAATATCAAAGAAACAATTCGTTACGTTCGATGAGTGACGGTCAAATGGCTCCGGACAATCAAGTTCTGGACCCGCATCACAACCTTAATCAAGTATTCCCATCAGTTCTTCTCTTGTACAAAATCCCTCACCAGCAACTCCATATGTACCTCCATCAGAAGATGATTTGAAGAAATTGTTTGATCCAATGTTTGATGAACACTATGAGCCAATTGCTAATGATCTGCCAATTTCATCAACAGAGGCTACTCTATCCGTCAGCGTAGATAACCCTCGGTTTCTATGTCATTGAGTCAGCGCCTGGTGATCACTCAGTTTCATCTTCAATTCCTCAATCATCAAGTGTACATCATGAATTGTTTCCGGCACCTATGATGGAGATAACCCCTTTGCTACTCCCGAAGATGCTCCCTTTGAGAACATATTTGCTCCTGAATCATCATCAGAACCATCTTCATCAGGGGAAAAGGACTATGCCACTTCAGTTCCTCAACAACAACCACACGAACACCTTAGAAAATGGACACATGACCATCCATTGGAAAACATCATTGGAAATCCCTCATGTCCAGTATCCACTCGTAAACAACTTGCAACTGATGCCTTATGGTGCTTCTTTAACTCCGTACTATCCAAGGTCGAACCAAAAGACGTTAAAACTGCCATGAATGAAGACAGCTGGTTTAATGCCATGCAAGAAGAAATTCATGAGTTCGATCGACTAGATGTATGGGAATTAGTATCTGCTCCTGACTGTGCTATGATCATTGCTCTAAAGTGGATCTTCAAAGTAAAACTTGATGAGCAAGGTGATGTGTTAAAGAACAAGGATCGATTAGTTGCAAAAGGATACCGTCAAGAGGAGGGTATTGACTTTGAAGAATAATTTGCTCCGTTGCTTGCGTATCGAGGCAATCGGAATCTTCCCGGCCAACGCCGCAAGAACATGGTAGTCTATCGATGGATGTAAAGACGGTCTGATTAACAGAGAT
Source organism: Chrysanthemum makinoi (assembly GCA_910596185.1). Classification (NCBI taxonomy): domain Eukaryota; kingdom Viridiplantae; phylum Streptophyta; class Magnoliopsida; order Asterales; family Asteraceae; genus Chrysanthemum; species Chrysanthemum makinoi. Next base: position 10,367,441 of record OU343218.1, read on the forward strand.
CTTAAAGAAGTCGTATCGTCACCAACCTTGGTTTGTGAATCCGAGCATCCTACTCATGTGTATCGCTGAAGAAGGCTCTTTGATTTGAAGCAAGCTCCAAGGGCATGGTATGATACGCTATCAAAGTTTCTTCTATCTACTGGATTCACAAGGAGCGATTGATCGACATTGTTCACCAGAAACTCAGGCAAACACTTAATCCACGTTCAAATCTATGTCGATGATATTATTTTTGCCTCGACTGACCCCAATGAATGTGACAGTTTTTCTAAGGAGATGGGCTCCGAATTTCAAATGTCAATGATGGGACAAATGTCATTTTTCTTGGGATTATAAATTTCACAAATTCCCAGAGGAATTTTTATCAATCAATCTAAATATGCTAATGAGATTTTAAAGAAATTTGGATTTGATTCTTGAGACCCTGTTGACACTCCCATAGTGGAGCGCACTAAACTGGATGAGGACCACTCAGGGATCATGGTTAACCAAACTAAATATCGTATTATGATTGGGTCTCTGATGTACCTTACTGCCAGTAGACCAGACATTATGTTCGCTATATGCATGTGCTAGATACCGGCTAAGCCTCCACCAAAAGCACCTTGAAGCGGTTAAACGGGTCTTTCGGTATCTCCAAGGAACCATCAGTATGGGTCTTTGGTACGAGGACACCCGGTATGTCACTAACAGCCTATGCAGATGCTGACCATGGAGGGTGTCAAGATACACGTCGAAGCACGTCGAGGAGGTTCTCGGTTTATGGGTGATAAGCTTGTGAGCTGGTCTTCAAAGAAACAAATGAGTACTTCTATATCCTACAGAGAGAATACATAGCCATGTCATCTTGTTGTGCTCAAATCCTATGGATGAGATCCCAATTATCTGACTATGGCTTTGAATTCAACAAAATCCCTCTTTATTGTGATAACAAAAGTGTCATTGCTCTCTCATGCAACAACGTTCAACATTCAAGAGCAAAGCATATCGAAATTCGACATCATTTCATCAGGGAGCAAGTGGAGAACGGTGTGGTGGAACTTTATTTTTTGACGACTGAATACCAGTTAGCAGACATCTCCACCAAAGCTCTTCCTAGAGAACGTTTTGAGTTTATCCTTCCACGACTTGGTCTAAAGAGTCTACTGTCACACCCCCAAATTACCTGTTTTGCAGCGGAATGGAATTCACGGGATTGACTGTCATAGCATCATAGTTACAGATATATTGAACGACCTAAAGTGTCGTTTGGAAAATACATCGCTTGATTTAATAAAATAATCAGAGTTTACAAAGTGTAGGTCCCAAATGAAATTAACTTGTGCGGAAATAAGTTTGATACAAGCCAAACGATGTTTTAAAATGAATAAATTCCATGTGTGACGCGTCGTCACCACGACTCTATGATATGTCCATATGGATGTCATGAAGTGAATGCCTTAGATACCTGAGATAAAACATGCTAAAAATGTCAACACAAAGGTTGAGAGAGTTCATAGAGTTTGAGTTGAAATGTAAAGCCTTTCAAAATTGTTTATGCAGCAATGGCATTGCAAATCCACTCAGTTCCAAGTTCCGCCCATACAAAACTTGCCTGTGTGTGTTCACAACCATTGCCAAAATATGTATAGTTTATGTTCAAACACATGATGTCAAAGGAATTCACAATAGTAACTAACTCAACGTAGAATAATAACACATAATCAATAGCACATGACTTAATGTATCAGTAGTCAACTGACATAGAACTTTATACGACGTAGAACTATAGCACATAATCAATAGTACATGACCCAATGTTTCAGTAGTCAACTGATTTAGAACTTTATACGACGTAGAACTATACCACACAAACAAGAACAATTAATATAGTACAACATTCGGTTTTTAAACAATGGTGATTATGATAGAAGTTATCCTTAAAAATCTAAAGTACTTGTGAAAAATAGTTAAGCATGTATCTCCCCCAAAATAGTTCAAAACATATAAAAGAAGGGGCTACGAAACTCACATGGACAATGATGCGATGGCAAAAGTGAGTACACCAAAATGTATCGTGAATCTCTAACCTCGACCTATTATTAATGATATGATATGTAATAAGTCATGATGTAATGTTATGCATGCAATTCGGATGATATCTATACCACTTATGAATTTTCGAAAATAATATTTCTCGTCGAGAAATAATCTTTTAACGTCTTGACCATTTTTAAATTACTTCACATGTATTTATATTGAAATGATATCCAACGATAATCATTTAGTGATTTATTATGAAATTATAACTTTTCGTCGTAAAATAATGTCGTTGAAATATTTCATGAAAGTGACTAAACGACCTCGAAAAGCTAGTCGTAAAATAATGTACATCGAGTGTTAAGAAACGAACTCAACGGTTTTGGTAAGCTTGTATCATTATCGCAAAGTTTTAGTGTTTAAGTTTTCATCCTAGAGGTCTCGATCATAGAGAAAAATGTAGGTAAAGTATGGTACTTTTGTCCAAAATATCATTTAAGTATGGTTTTCGGCAAAATTTAAGTGACCGTCTTTTATTCGTTACAACTCCGCTTGACAAACGGTCGGACATTTTGGAAAATATGCTTGGCGAACTTACTTTTACTAAAAGACATCACTTTATAAAAAGTACTTCGTCATTGTTAAAAACGACCCTCAACAAGTCGCCGTTGCGTAGTATGTTTTAATAGAAAATATGTTAATTTTGCTAATAGAATAAAGTTACGGCAACTTTTAAAATGTGAATAACTTTGTCGTTATAAGTCCATTTTCTACGTTCTTTATATCCACGGAATCGTGATAACATATACTAATATATTTTGATAAGTCGACACATTTAACAACGCTTAAGACTCATTTTTGACTCGTAAAAGTCGAGACAGCATGCTGAATTTTCTGGAATTAATAGTTTTCGTCGTCAAACTTCAAAATTCATAACTTCTTCGTTATAGCTCCGTTTTAACCCGTTCAAGCGGCCGCGTTTTCGTTTTAAAGTATATTTTCTGAATATCTAGCCCAAAATATTTTACAAACTGTCGGATTATCCAGATTTTCAAAATAAGGACAGACCCTTAATTAGACTTGTCGAAATGAGTTTTTCACGCGCCAAACCTATTCCAACCAATTCAAAACAACTCCGAAGCTATTCTAATCCTACCATACACCTTCTTAGGGTGTCATGGGTTCCTAGACATCACCAAGAGTGATTTATAACAAGGAGTAATTATAGGATGACCAATATATATATAACTCTTAAAATCAATGAAAAAGTGGTATAAACATCCATGAGACTTGCATGTTTACTCAAATATGATGAAATGAATATAACAATGAATATGAAATATAAACATGAATATGGATGCTTACTAGTAACTTGATGAGGTTTATGGACAATGGATTTTTCCTAATCACCCTAGGTTTTTATTGCAAAACCTTAATAACAAGTGATACTAGAGTGTAAAAAAAAACCTTGTCTTGAAAATTTTGATGAAATCCTTCTTGGTCTATGTGGTTGCCGGTTTTGGAGAGAAAGAGAGGAAGCAAGAGAGTTTTGATCTTTTTACTTGTGAAATAATGAAGTGAAAGAGTTAAGTTGAATTGTATAATACATTAACTAAAGAGATATTTGCAAAATCCTCTCATGACTCACCCCTTGTGTCGACAAGGGGTGTTAGTCACCTCTTTGTTATATATATATATTTTTTTTTTAATTATGTACAAGAGTAGTTTAGTGTAAGTAAATTGAGGATATGTGGTAAGTTAAATACACATTTGAGTATTTAGGATAGCGTTAGATAAAAATAACTTTTAACGGGTCAAGATAAAATATATTAAGGTCATAAAAATTATAAAAATACATTTCTTGCAAAAATTGAGTGAATAAATATTTATCGGGTTGTTTTTAAGAAAACCGTCGTAATTATATAAACATAACAATTTATATACGAAATAAATTAAAAACATCGGGTAAATTAATAATATAATTTTTATAGTCTTAAAATGAGTATACAAATATATTAGGAATATTTTTGGAAGTGTCGGATCAAATGTTCAAAATAAATGTTTCTGTGATAGCGTTTATTTAATAGGAAAATAAACGTTTAAGGTAAAATGCAAAACCATGCATGAACTAATATGATGATAATGATGCCAATGAAATGTAGACTAAACCTAGTCTATATGAAATGTCCTTGATGAAATGTTCATGAATTCGAAGCTAAACCATTAAGGTTACGCGAATTTGATGCTCGTAAATCTAGTTTACGATAAATGATAAATGATGAAGCATGAGTAATGTTTTGAAATATGACTTAAAATACGAGTTGTCACATTAAGCCCAACCAAAAGGAATTAGTCCACGAATTCAGTTCGGTTAGTCTATCAAATTTTTGAGTTTGTGATGAATATCGAGGAAAGAAGACATGAAGAGATGTCATTATGGTTATCGACGACTAAGAGCGTACAAAACATCATTGTAAAGAAAATATTGGATGAATGTCTCCGATGAGCATAACTTTGATTTTTATGAATATTTGAAAACCCTGCTTGCACTAAGACTTATAAATAATCGCTCCCAACATAACATGATCCCTCCAAATTGACATGGTTAGCTAGGCTATGTATAATTAAGGAACGATATCCCTCGAGAATTAGACATAGTTAGCTAGGCTATGTATAATTATGGAACGATAATGTGACGTTCTGTTTAGTTGTTATAACTCGATGTTTACGAGATCTAAACCTTGTAAGTGATAGCGAATCGAGAATGAAAAGAAAGTACGCTAAATGAGAATATTTTACAACGAGTGGTTTATCAAAAGTAGTACATCTTAAGTCATAAGATTCGAATACGATGAAAGACATAAACTTAGTACGACATAGTACATAAGGAAAAATTAAGACTGTTAGTTTCCGAACTTCTTCAGTCTTCCGCATTGTTGAGACCATGACGAGCTTCTCCTCCTTCTAACATGTATGCATTCCCATGAGCACCTTCAACTTGTTGACCTTTGTTTTGAGGACATTGATTCCGATAGTTTCCTTGCTCCCCGCATCCGTAACATGTAACTATGGCCTTGCCCTTGCAGTCCTTAGCAAGGTGTCCTACTTTGTGACAGCTAAAGCATATACCACATGGACCATTATGATGTAGCGTGCATTGGTGACATCGTGGTAAGTTTCGGTATAAGCTCTTCCCTTGGTTGGTGCAGCAACATAGACCCTGGCGACTTCTTGTCTTCTATTTAGTTGTTGGTGATGGTTAGTGTTATGGTTTTGGTTGTCGTTATCATAACCTCCCTGGTCATCTTCCCATTTCCTTTTGTTTGTTGTTTGGTTGTTGTGGTTGTTGTTGTTGTTGGTTATTGTTGATAATGTTTCCCCTTTCGACTTGAGCCATGAGTTTTGAGTTATCGAATAGTTTCTTCAATTGTTTGTGGATCGGAAGAAGTTACATCTCCTTGAATACATTGTGGAAGTCCTCCAATGAAATTTTCTATTAGTTTCTCATTGTCCGAAACCATTGATGGACATAGTGCAGCCAACTCTTGAAACCTCCTGATGTAGGTCTTGATGTCATAACCAACGATCACTAACTCATAGAATTTCGTTTCTAATTTCTTCACCTCCGTGCGTGGACAATACTTCTTTGTCAACAACATCTTGAATTGATCCCGTAGGCTTGTAAGCATTTTCGATACCAATAGGTCAGCATCGAATTCCACCATGACATTGCGCCATCTAAGAGTGTACCAGTGGCAAACTTCACCTTGTAGTCATTTGGGCAATTGCATAGAAGAAACACAGACTCCATCTTCTCAAACCATCGAACCATAGCGGTGGCTCCTTCATGCCTTTGAACTTTGTAGGATCACAGTTCTTAAAGTCCTTGTATGTACAATTTCGAACTCCAAATCCTCCTGCAGCTCTCGTAGCGTGCAAGTCTAAGCGACCGGCGGCAGTGGCCTCAGCAGCGGCAACTACCGTTGCTCGTTCTTTCCTTAGTGCCTCGGCTATACTATCCTCTATATACCTTTGGATAGCGGCGGTGTCATTTCAGTGCGGTTTTCTTGATGCCATAACTCTTCAAGATAAGAGGAAAGGTGAGACGTAGCAAAGTCCTATGTTAAGAATAAGTGTTCTAAAGAGATGTGATGTGAAGTGATAAGTTTGAGGTTACTTTTCAAAATAATCGACGGGTTCCCAAAATATGGGTTATGAGGTGTCGTAAGTGCTTCAAATGTATGATAGTCTAGTGACTTAATGTGTGAATAACGTGTAACTCGACATGTTAGTGGTGAAACAAAGGAGGTGAGTGACTTCACCCTACTTAAAGGTTTATCTCGGCATTCGACGTTATCGGTGATGAATCAGCTGATATAAAAATTGTGATAAGGAATGACAAAGCATTCTCCACATTGGAGTAGGAGGAAATGATAATGGGATGGGTATTTAAAGGCATCTATGTGACAATCGATTTGAAATGAAAGTAAACAACTCGAAAAATGTACGTATAAACCACATGGAAAGTGAACATGCACTTATGATGAAATGATGAGATGCTATAATGATGTAGTTATAGTCTAGGGTCAATGATGCAACCTAGTTCTCTATAGCTGGCCTCGATGCAAATCTCATACACCCCAAATTACGTTTTGCAGCGGAATGGAATTCCTGGGATTGACGTCATAGCATCATATTCTGATATATTGAACGACCTAAAGTGTCGTTTGGAAAATACATCGCTTGATTTAATAAAATAATCAGAGTTTACAAAGTGTAGGTCCCAAATGAAATTAACTTGTGCGGAAATAAGTTTGATACAAGCCAAACGATGTTTTAAAATGAATAAATTCCATGTGTGACGGCGTCACCACGACTCTATGATATGTCCATATGGATGTCATGAAGTGAATGCCTTAGATACCTGAGATAAAACATGCTAAAAATGTCAACACAAAGGTTGAGAGAGTTCATAGAGTTTGAGTTGAAATGTAAAGCCTTTCAAAATCGTTTATGGACAAAGGCATTGCAAATCCCTCATTCAAGTTCATATACAAAACTTGCAACCTGTGTGTTTACAACCCATTGCCAAAATATGTATAGTTTATGTTCAAACACATGATGTCAAAGGAATTCACAATAGTAACTAACTCAACGTAGAACAATACCACATAATCAATAGCACATGACTTAATGTATCGTTAACCGACATAGAACTTTATACTGACGTAGAACTATAGCACATAATCAATAGTACATGACCCAATGTTTGTTAGTCAACTGATTTAGAACTTTGACGTGAACTATACCACTCAAACAAGAACAATTAATAGTACAACATTAGGTTTTTAAACAATGGTGATTATGATAGAAGTTATCCTTAAAAATCTAAAGTACTTGTGAAAAATAGTTAAGCATGTATCTCCCCCAAAATAGTTCAAAACATATAAAAGAATGGGCTACGAAACTCACATGGGCGATGATGCGATGGCAAAAGTGAGTACACCGAAATGTATCATGAATCTCTAACCTAGACCTATTATGAATGATATGATATGTAATAAGTCATGATGTAATGTTATGCATGCAATTCGGATGATATCTATACCACTTATGAATTTTCGAAAATAATATTTCTCGTCGAGAAATAATCTTTTAACGTCTTGACCATTTTTAAATTACTTCACATGTATTTACATTGAAATGATATCCAAATAATATTTAGTGATTTATTATGAAATTATAACTTTTCGTCGTAAAATAATGTCGTTGAAATATTTCATGAAAGTGACTAAACGACCTCGAAAAGCTAGTAGTAAAATTATGTACATCGAGTGTTAAGAAACGAACTCAACGGTTTTGGTAAGCTTGTATCATTATCTCAAAGTTTTAGTGTTTAAGTTTTCATCCTAGAGGTCTCGATCATAGAGAAAAATGTAGGTAAAGTATGGTACTTTTGTCCAAAATATCGTTTAAGTATGGTTTTCGGCAAAATTTAAGTGACCGTCTCTTCTTCGTTACAACTCCGCTTGACAAACGGTCGGATATTTTGGAAAATATGCTTGGCGAACTTACTTTTACTAGAAGACATCACTTTATAAAAAGTACTTCGTCATTGTTAAAAACGACCCTCAACATAGTCCTTCGTTGCCGTAGTATGTTTTTAATAGAAAATATGTTAATTTTGTTAATAGAATAAAGTTACGGCAACTTTTAAAATGTGAATAACTTTGTCGTTATAAGTCCGTTTTCTACGTTCTTTATATCCACGGAATTGTGATAACATATAATAAAATATTTTTGATAAGTCGACACATTTAACAACGCTTAAGACTCATTTTTTACTCGTAAAGTCGAGACGACATGCTGAATTTTCTGGAATTAATAGTTTTCGTCGTCAAACTTCAAAAATTCATAACTTCTTCGTTATAGCTCCGTTTTAACCCGTTCAAGCGGCCACGTTTTCGTTTTAAACTGTCGGATTAATAGTATATTTTCTGAATATCTAGCCCAAAATATTTTACAACTGTGCGGATTTTCAGATTTTCAAAATAAGGACAAACCCTTAATTAGACTTGTCGAAATGAGTTTTTCACGCGCCAAACCTATTCCAACGAATTCAAAACAACTCGAAGCTATTCTAATCCTACCATACACCTTCTTAGGGTGTCATGGGTTCCTAGACATCACCAAGAGTGATTTAGAACAAGGAGTAATTATAGGATGACCAATATATATATAACTCTTAAAATCAATGTAAAAGTGGTATAAACATCCATGAGACTTGCATGTTTACTCAAATATGATGAAATGAATATAACAATGAATATGAAATATAAACATGAATATGGATGCTTACTAGTAACTTGATGAGGTTTATGGACAATGGATTTTTTCTAATCACCTAGGTTTTATTGCAAAACCTTAATAACAAGTGATACTAGAGTGTAAAAAAACCTTGTCTTGAAAATTTTGATGAAATCCTTCCTTGGTCTATGTGGTTGCGGTTTTGGAGAGAGGAAGGAAAAGAGAGTTTTGATCTTTTTACTTGTGAAATAATGAAGTGAAAGAGTTAAGTTGAATTGTATAATACATTAACTAAAGAGATATTTGCAAAATCCTCTCATGACTCACCCCTTGTGTCGACAAGGGGTGTTAGTCACCTCTTGGTTATATTTTTTTTTTTATTTATTTATGTACAAGAGTAGTTTAGTGTAAGTAAATTGAGGATATGTGGTAAGTTAAATACACATTTGAGTATTTAGGATAGCGTTAGATAAAAATAACTTTTAACGGGTCAAGATAAAATATATTAAGGTCATAAAAATTATAAAAATATATTTCTTGCAAAAATTGAGTGAATAAATATTTATCGGGTTGAATTTACGAAAACCGTCGTAATTATATAAACATAACAATTTATATACGAAATAAATTAAAAACATCGGGTAAATTAAAAATATAATTTTTATAGTCTTAAAATGAGTATAAAAATATATTAGGAATATTTTTGGAAGTGTCGGATCAAATGTTCAAAATAAATGTTTACGCGATAGCGTTTATTTAATAGGAAAATAAACGTTTAAGGTAAAATGCAAAACCATGCATGAACTAATATGATGATAATGATGCCAATGAAATGTAGACTAAACCTAGTCTATATGAAATGTCCTTGATGAAATGTTCATGAATTCGCAGCTAAACCATTAAGGTTACGCGAATTTGATGCTCGTAAATCTAGTTTACGATAAATGATAAATGATGAAGCATGAGTAATGTTTTGAAATATGACCTGAAAATACGAGTTGTCACATCTACAACCGGAAACACTCAAACGTCTTCAAGAGGAAGATGAGGAGTAAAAGTTTTTCTTCATCCATCTCTTGTAAATATTTATTCAAAAATCCAAATACAAAATTATAAAACCAACAAAAGAAAATAGAAAAATATAAAATTACAAATAATTCATAAAAATCAGAAAATCTTTGAAAAAGCTAAAAATATTTTTCCTATTTTTTTCTTTTATTCGATTTTATCTACGGTCTTTGTGTTGTCATTCAAAGAGTGACACGGGTCTTTAGATGAAGTTCGAATATACATATTTAAAAATAAATAAATAAAAAATAAAAAAAATAAAAATAATAATTTTTGAGATGGAAAAAAATGGTGGTTTATTTTCATTTCCGACAGTAACCCATTTTTAAAAGAAAGAACAGAGCCATGCTTGATCTTAAATTATCAAATCTCATGCTCTGACTCTAAAAACAAATGTTTGTAGTCAAAAAGACAAATGTTTCTTTCCAAATATTTTTCCTTCTAATGATTCTTCTGAAACATATTTGTTATCTAATGAAAACTAAATAGCTTTGTAAAATAACTCGGACTCAATTCTTTTGAAAATCATCAAGACTTGTCATTTGTCAAAATCTCTATCTTTCAATCAACAACTTATGTCATTGATTAAGGGGGAGAATGATTTCAATTAAATCAAAATGTTATTTGTCATACAACTGGTTCAGACCAAGGCTAATGTCATGTTTTCAAAAGATACTCAAGCATGTCTAATCCTTGGAGTTTAAAGTCTCATATGTGATCCTTATCAGTTAAAATGTTTTTCAAAAGCAAGTCACTATTCTCCTCAAAAGTTTTCAAAATTTAATTTAAATCAATATAGATCACAAATCTCAAAGCATTTGAAAAGTGTGATCGGGGGAGAATTTGTGATTTAAATTGGATTTAAACTGATAATTCGATAAATGGTTTTATAAGTGATTAACAAGCTCTCCTCCCTACATGTGCCAAACGATTTCAAATTTTCCATGCACATGTTAAGGGGGAGCATCTATATCAAACCAATGAGGATTGAATCGTAATTGATTTGTCTCTAAGTCTGAGTTTTCCTAATATGTGCAAAACACTTTGAATCTCGATGCACATATTGAGGGGAAGGAATTTGCCACATCCTTTCCCAAAATATCTTTAACGTATTTGAAACACTAATTTTGATCAGGAAGGTGATGTCGATATTTTTAGAAAATATTAAACAAAGAAGTGAATTCTTCCTCTTGCCTCCATGTGCCAAAATGATTTCAAACATACGTTTCACATGTTGAGGGGGAGCTTGTTTCTAAAATATTAAAAACAATTCAGGTACAAAATGCATTGATAATATATCACAAGTACCTGGATTGATTTTCAAATGGTTTTCAATTGGTTCCAATGGCAGATGAACAATACCAAAAAGCCGAACAAATTTACTTTATGTATGGTGATATAAGGACGGTTAGGTTAGGTATTCGTTTCCACGATCCCGCCAGAGCCGGAGGGATCTACCTAGGGACAATCCACTAGATAGTGTAGAGTCCTTAGGTATGATGAAAAGAAAAAAAAAGGGAGAAAAGTGAGAAATGGGAAGAGTGCGGGACTGAGATAGAGCTAGAACTGGAATAAACCCAACAAGGTCCTAGTAATGAAGTCGCACTGAAGGGGTTGAAGAATGAAAAAGAAATGAATGTGAAAAGGATGAAAATAAATAGCCCTCCATTATTTCAACCTTAGGGAAAAACGGGGTTTAATTCATATGCTACTTGGTACATTACCTAGATAACACCGGTGGTGAGACAAGACGTCATGGACCCATTGGACGACTGCACTACATCTTCCCAAGCTACTCAAGTTCCTCTTAAAAGGACTTGTTTCATTCTCACGAGGAACCTACATTATCTATCGACTTTCTCTTAGAGATGGTTGATATTGAAGAAGGAGACCCTCTCCCTAGTCTCCGGCATAGGAACCAAATGTGCACTATTGAGTCTAGAGCCACGAGATCATCTAACAAATCTCATTAGGACACAATCAATGAAGACTCACTTTTCACACAATGTGGAAAGTAAGAATATATCTCATGATTCCTATGCATTATCCTTGTGGTATTGCCAGAACATCTGAGTGATATGCCAACATAGTCACAATGAAGATGGAAAGCCTTCTAGAGCCAACATCAAACAAGATCTTGGTAGGTGGCATGTGAGATCTATCTAATAGATCAACCATGTGACAATGACGCGAAACAATGGGGCGATTCAAAATTATGAATCAATCCTGGTTCAGGTAATGGATTGATGGATACCTTTGAAAAACCGGTCGTTGTGCTTAAAACTCTTTTCTCTAGCACATCGACTGTGTATTAATATTTCAAAATTAAAAGGTGTTTATGATTGACAATTGATTTTCCTTAAAACCTTCGTTGTATTGCAAAAACACTTTATTTTGAACAGTACACGATTGTCTTTCAAACCTCTCTTCATTAATCAGTAAATCTCAAATTCGCTGGTTCACTCACTCCGTGTTGTCTTCTTTGAGACGTTCCGATTTGAGAACAGCTAGAGTAGCTGCGAAACCACATCAAGGAGATTCTTGAAATTATACCGATCCTGAGGCGATGCTATGCTTGATCAAGCGGGAAGTGGGCGTGTACCTCAATTAAACGAAAGTGATCAAAGACACTTTTCGTGGCGCTTTATTGCTAACGTTGTGTGCACCCGACGTTGCAGTATCGGAATGAGAGGTCAATCCATAGCCGCATGCTCACACAACACATTCATCTCTAAATAAATCATGATAAGTGCATCAACGACTCTGATATTTTCACTCCATTCTTTACCTTTCGTTTCGCGCAAATATCATGAATCAACTAAAGCTTCCGCTACTCTGATGAGAAGAAATCATGATCGAGAATGTGAGCATGTCGGTCCACTGTCACAACATCACATAATGTCACACTACAAAGGAAGAGTCGATTTATGCAAAATTTGATCTCAAAGCTGGCTCAAAACTCATCATATCGTGGATCAGTTAAAGACCTTCACTTGAATTATTCAAACATGCAAAACATGAAGAATCAAAGACTACGGGCTACAGAGCAATGAACTTAAACAAGAATCCAAGAACAATCTTAATATAATATATGTTTGTTTTCTATGTAATTTGAGGTGACCTCCCTTAGGGGGAGATTGTTAGGATTTAGAAAATCCAGTCGTTAAATGTCGGTCACCTCAAGTATATGTAATCATTAGAAAGCTCGTAGTCATAGTCATTTAATATTAGTTAGTATTTAGTTAAGTAACACCGTGGAGGACGGACGGGTATTTACCCACTGTATGCACGATCCACGCAGTAGGTAGCGATTCTTGTATGAAAACTATAAAATACCCTCTACCTCCCAAGGTAGAGGGTTGGAGCTTCAATACCATTTTTCTTTGTTTCACACAGTTCCCAACTCTCTTCCTTTCTCTCTCTAGAACTTTCTCTCTCTAAACATTGCATACGCCTCTTATGATTATGGTTTGATGTGTTTGTGAAATCCTATATGTTACAGCAAGGAATGTGTCCTTGTAGCCGAACCACTATAAATCACTTGTGTCGCTACTTTCTATCCTTTTACTTTACTTGCTTTCTTTACTTACTTTACTTATTGTTTCATACTATCTTTACTTACTTTACTAAATCTTTGAAACTTAAATTAATATTGCTAAAACTATTCAACCCCCCCCCCCCCGCTTCTAGTTTTCCACAATTGGCATCAAGAGCAGGGTTTACAAAAGTTTTAAAGTAAATTGTATTTTAAAAACTTTTCAATCACAATGAGTTTTGAAAATTATGGAGAAGGGCAATCTATTCAACGACCACCACTACTTGAAACTAGTAGTTTTATTTATTGGAAAAATAGATTTGAAACTTATGTGAAATCAAAAGATATTGATCTTTGGTATATTATTGTTGAAGGTGATTTTCAAGCAACTGTAAAAGATGATAAAACCGACAATGAAGAAAACATTACTCATGATCATCTCACCGACGACTAAAAGAAAAAGCTTTTCAAAAATAGTGAGGCAAAAATGGTATTATACAATGCCTTACTGATGAGTGTCTAAATACTCATCATTTTTGTACCATTTAAACTGCAAAAACATCTAAAAACACTCAGAAATGCATCAAAATGATAAAAATATCACAAATAAGTGTTTTATGTGTTTTAAATGCAAAAATACCAAAATCAGATGAAAAATGTACCAAGTTTGCATAATTGGCGAGTTTAGTCCCCAAGTTTCAAAAGTTGTCAAAAACAGTCCCTGGTAAATCAAAATAAAGCAAAAATATCATTTAAGGTCCATGGGATTCAAAAGTTGTCAAAACAAACCCTTCAAAGTTTAAAAATTGCAAAATGACAACTTTAGTCCCTCAAGTTTGAAAAGTGTCATAAATAGTCCTTGGAAATATAAAAATGGAATTTTATGCAAATGTGGTCCTTGTACTATTCATAAATGACAAGTTTGGTCCTTGTAATAACTTTGGAATGTTGATGGTTCATCCTTAACTTTGGTGAATTGCATAAATGGTCCTTGGGTTAATTGGTTACTAAAACAAACGGACCCTATATATTAATCCAAATCCAATCCCATATCACATTGGCCCGATCACAAGCCCAATTCCCTTATTAATATAAATCGGTCAAAAATAGTCAAATCACTTCGCCACTTGTTCATCCCTCTACTTTCCTACACGCAATTCCTAAACCGAGAAACGGGGTGGTTTCACCACCTCACCCCCACAATCTACCCACTCCCCTCCACCTCTACATACACCAAAAATCATTAAATGCAAAAAACCTGCTTTAAGACTTTTCCGCCAAAAATGCCAAGTGTATGGTTTTGATAATCGTATGATCCAATGGTTGAAACAAGGTGAAATCATCGAGTCGACAAGGAACAAAAATAAGTCAATAAATAAGAAAAGAGCAAGCGGTAGAACCAAGTAGAGTAATTTTTAATTTCTTAAGTCGTTTTTATTATTTCAAACTTTCCAGTGTAATTTTAAGCTTCCAAGTACTTTGTTTAAGTAATTTTAAGTGTATGTGAACCTTTTTCAGTTTCAATTTCAGTGTTAAGCTTCATTTTCAAGTTTATGCATTTTCAAGTTCTAATTCTCAAATATGATCAAAGGTTGTTATTAATGGTTATCTTGGACTCATAAGCCAACATAAGCTCCTAGAAAGCTTATTTAAGCTTTTAGAAACTCTAAAAGTCAGTTTAAAGTTAAAAACCAAAAATACCAAAAAATTCACATAAAATAGATAAAAATTCAAAAATCCATGGAGAAGATGCAGTTGAAGCAAAGGTGTATTATGGATTTTCCTGCGTTTAGTCTTGGGGAAGCTATAGGAAGTGGTTTCAAATCCTTAGTTCTCAGTTTTGAGCAATAAAGCAATTTGTAAGCTCAATCCTTAAATTTGGTATTTCACTGTAGAACTACTTATTTCTGCTTATCTCTTTGTCTTTTATGCTTATTTGGTGTTATTAAGTCAAGTTATCACTTAAAATAGGCTGCTTATTCATTAGCTTTTTGGTCATTAGATTTCATTTTTTTAATAATATTGCATAATAGTGATTAGTAGGTCTTAGTTGTTATATAGTGTTTATGAGCTTAAATCAGTCCTTTATAACATTAAATGTGTGTATGAATCGATATCTTTGCTTAAATCAGTGTTAAGCTTTAATAAGCTTTAAAATAGTTTTATAAAGAGGTGTTTGGATTTACTTAGTTATCCGAGTTAGAAGGTATTTGAGTTGTTACTTGCTATTGTTACGTGTTACATTAGTTCACAATAACTCAGTGAGACCATATAAACTAGTGCTTACTTCTTTAAAAGTCAAAATATCTTTTGATCATACCTTGTTTATTATCTGTTTGATTTTCAAGTTACACAATCATCATTTTAGCTTTAAAAGTTGTTAAGATTAGTTAAATCAGTCTTATTATAGTCTAATATAACATATTCAGTCCATAGAATCAATCCTAAGTTCATATAAGTCAACATAGTTCATTTTATTAAAAAGTCAAAATTTCAAGCTTAGTCGTTTTTGAATAAAATAGATAATTTTATATAGGGTTTAATATTGAGTTTCATGCTTTGTGCTTTTGGAATATTAAAGTTTAGTCAATCATCTTAATTAGAAAAATATTAGCTTATAACTACTTAGCTTATAAACTGCTTATTTCCTTATTTCTTTTAAGTGCTTTTCCAAAAACATGCTCTGTGCACAGTTTACCCATCCATTTTCTCAAGCTCACACAGAGCTCATGAGAGAGGTCTAGCTTGTACACTTTAGCTTTTTGGAAAGCCAACCTAGCTGTCTCTCTAGTACAAAGCTTATATTTCACTTAGTAGCTTATCTAATAAGCCTGCTAGTGGCCTTTTATCTTGTCCATTTCACTTAGTACACCAATCAATCAGTGGTTACCAGCTTTTTCAAAAGCTTCTCACAAGCTTATTAGTGTAACCCAGTCTTTGTAATTTTGATTTTTGGATAGCTTAGCTGGTTTACTTGCTAGTTCAATTGTTTATTTTCATTTCCTAGCTTATCTAAGTACTTAAAAATAAGTTAGAAAGTGTTTAAAAACCCAAATAGTGTCCTGTTTAATCAGTTAAGCTAGTGCTTATTTGGATTTGTTTAGTGCTTATTTCTTAGTAATTATGCTTATTCGGTTGTTATATTAGCTTATTATCAGTGTCTAGCTTATTTTCAGTTAACATTTTGCTTATTTTCTAGCTTATTAGCCACTTGGCTTAATCTTGTGCTTATTCTAATTTTTGTACCACTGTTAAGAAATCTTAAGCTTATTCTGAGCTTATTAGTGATTTTCATAAAAAGTTCTAGTTATAAAATTTGCTTATCTAGTTGTGCTTAATCAGTTTTAAAAAGAAAAAGTCCAAAAAGAAAATAAAAATCAAAAAGCCAGTGCTGGGATTCGAACCCTGGCCACCCAGCTCACCACACACACACTCTACCATCTGCCCTTGGGTCTTTGACTGGTTTAACTTTGCACAATTTAATACATAACCCTTGTTTTCTAAATTAGCTTATACGTATTACTTAGCTTATTTACAGCTTATTAAAATAAGTTGTCACACCTTTTATATTTTTCTTAGATTTGTATTGTTATAAAGTATTTTATAAAAAAAATTCAGAATTTTCTGAATAGTTTTAGTATTTTTAATCATTTAATTAGTTTAAAAAAGTATTTAATTCATAATAAAAAATATAAAAGTCAAAAAAATATAAATCTTTTTTCTAAAATTTTCTTTTGTCATATAGTAAGTAAGAAAATTGTTTTTACACTCGTAGGACTTTTATTTTACAAATTTTACGTTTTTTTCTTGCGCACTCGCGTAATTTTTACATATAACGCGCGTTTTCATTCTAGGTCACGTTTTTAGATAATTTAGGTTTACGCTTCAATTAAAATAGTTTATTTAAGTTATTTTGTTTTATAAATCAAGAAAAACATCATTTTAAAAATAGTGATAGCGTTTATTTAATATAATTTAGCTTTTTAATTTTCTTTAATTTGCATTTAAGCGCCTATAATTTACAAACTTTTTCTTTAGGTATAATTATTCCAAATCATAACTTTTTCCCATTCAATATCACTCGATCACTACACGTTTAGATTTAATCGTACAGCTCGTTGGGACTTAACGACCTGAGAAAACACTGTACTCTCCTGGATCTAATTGCATTTCGTTTTCAGACTGTTTGGACTTTTTATTACGGTTGACCATTCACAAGTGGTTGACTTGTGTGATAAAACCTGACTGTCTGGAGCGAATCAAATTTTGGCGCCGCTGCCGGGGAGCTGTGCTAATAATCTTCCGTTTAGCTGATTAGTGTTGTTGAATATTCACCCATTGTATATTTACCATCTTTGTCCATATTTCCTTATTTTCATATAAAACCAAAATTATCGTGAAGTTAATTCGTTTGACTAATCGATTACCAAAAATATTTTCATTCTTTGTTTTTATAACATGTTTTTCAAAAATCCAAAAATATTCATCTTTACCCTTTTACCCTTTTTGATTCTTTATCCCTTTACCCTCTATCCATTTGATTCTAACTTCTTCTATTCTCATGGAATCTTTCGACTACGACGAATTCTGTAACGAAGTTGAAAAACTTCATACTTTATCACAAATGTCAAGAATTCGTGTTGTTCGTGATGATCCATTAATTATGCATAGGGAAATGGAACGAGAAACCGGGGTGACAAAGGAAGGACGTGTACTTCCCTCGATAATGGAGGTGCTAAATACGTCCAACCTACGGTTATCCAAAGATCTAACCCCTCAATTGCTCTTAAGCCGTCTAAAATTGATCCTAAACTTTCACAATTTCCGGTTAAAAGCAATCATGCAGAATTTAGACCGGTGACTAGCAAGAATGACTTGCCTAATCTTCACGCTTCTCAAGAACCGAACAGAAACCATAACTAAGTGGTGGAAATTGCTAGCTCTCCGAGCACACCACTTGTCCCACCTCCGGATTTTTCAAAATGTTCTTCGAGACTTAATAGTCATTCGGATCACCATGTTGGTTTTGTTGATTCTTTGAATGAACCGATTCCTTCTCATAACTCTCAAATGGAATCGTTTATTCCTTGTGTCGGTTGTGGTGAGCCTCTTTTTTGGTTCACCACAATCATCGCTGTGCGTGTGTACAGTGTGGTAATGATATTCATAACGGAGTTGTTTGTTTTGTGGTTCGAGGAATTCATTTGATTATGATCCTAATCCGAACTCATTTAACGACCCCTCAAAATTTTCCAACTACCCACCACAACCCGACTTATTTTCATATAATCAACATAACTGCTGTGAATTTTGTGGAGGTCCTCACCAAGGATTTGAGTGTCAATCCGGAAACACGTTATTCTATGAACAGTTTTTCGGTGATGCTCAGAACTTTGGTCATGACCAATATCTATATAATTCTGAGTCCAGACTCAACATTTCTGTTGTTGTGAATATTGTGGAGGTCCCCATTTCATTTCGATTGTCAAACGGGAATCCATTTCCTTGTACAATTGACTATCCATATCACGACCAACCTCCACAGTGCCAAATGACTCAAACTCCTCAGCAAACCCAACAAGACACTTATCTAGAGCTTCTGGAGTCAGTGAAAAGAACTGAGGAGTTGAGTAAAACAACATTTCAAAATGCTCCCAGTTTTTCTTGTGTATATTGTGGGGTCCTCATGATGATTATCAATGTCAACCTCCCGGTTTTGACAAATCTCCACTCCCACAATGTCCCGTCATTCAAAATTCACATGAGAAATCTATGGAAGAATTGCTAGCTGAAGAGCAGCTGCTAAAATAAATTCCCAAATTGCCTTTGAAAAATCTATTAGGGAATCAATTGCAAAAGAAAAGCAGCCCGGTCTAGCTCTCAATTTCGTTTTATTCCTGATGACATTGATGATGAGGATGCACTTGGTATCCTACAATTTTATAAAGATTCATCAAGTTCATCAGTTGATATCCCAGCAGTTGAGATTCATTCTCAAACAACTGCTATCACACCCGATATTCCCACTCACTCTCTAAACATGGGGGATGAGCATCTTGATACTGTCCCTGAAAAGGAATCGGACGAATTCATAAAGTCTAGTGTTGAGGACCTTGTCTCAATCCCGAGAGAGTCACAGGTAACTTTTGACCATATGTGTGATATCCCTTTCCCTCTTAAGTGTTCAAAAGATCATTTTGAGACTTTCTCCGATTTTAGCGATGATTGTAAATCTTATGGGGACATTGAGAATGTTGAGGCATCACTTTCACATTTTGATGTTGATCCTCTTCTTGAGGAGTTCACCGATGAACTCACTCACATCATTCCACTTTCATCGGAAAGTGATGATGATCTCTTTGATTTCGAAGCCGATTTGGGAGAAATTGAAAGTCTCGCTTATAATGATCGTTCACTCACTTCTTATCCCAACAGTCCAATAGAGAATGTTGATCACTTTGTTCCTGAAGCGTTCAAAACAACTCTCACTAATCCTCTATTTGAATTCGACTCTGAATTCACTTTAATTTCTGAGAATCCACTCTTTGATACTCAGATTGAGGATAGTGATGAGTCTACAGTGGAACAAGAATTCACATATTTACATCTTGTGATTGATTCTCTTCACGAGGAGTTCGCCGGTGAACTCACTCATATCATATCTCCGCCGGAGTATGATAACTTCCACTTTAATCATGACACACCCGGGATTTGTCTTGATCACGTGAGCTTAAATGATGAGATTCATAATACTGAAATTATGGATTCTCCTATGGATGAAGATGAGTTAGTCATGATTTTCATCATGACTTTCTTTCTTTTCTTCACCTATCCCGTGGCTTCTCCTGTTCTTCACTCCTTCGGGAATGAGGACACTATCTTTGACCCCGGCATTTTCATTTATTATTTGTGAGCCGGATCTGTGTATATCTCATCGGTGTGGAACTTTCACGTGCTTCAAATGTTTGTCCAAACATCTTGAATGAAAGTCCGATGGAGATTGTCTCTTCCACTTACTTCCCCATGAACAATTAATTCGGGGTCGAGTCAAGCTAGCGACTCGGTAATCAAAAACAGTAGTTAAACATGGGTTTTCACCCGTGTATACCACCCTAGTGTGGGGGAGTTGCCCCCCGCTGATGTATATATATTTAAAAAAAATAAAATAAATAAATAAATAAATAAATAATTGTTGTGTTTCTACACTTTAGCTAGTAATGTTATCTTTTTACGTTCTAAGTTTCGGCATAACAGCCGGTACTTTGAATATTGAGGACAATATTCATTTCTAAGTGTGGGGGGGAAATTCTGGCGAATTTGATCATAAATGTACCCTTTTAGTCCCTTTTTCCCCCAAAATGGCCAAATAAAAAAAATTTTAGTGGAAGTACTATGTACTAAACACAGCAAATGGTAATCAGTCCACCATGTCTAATAAACAAAAGGATTGGCTAATCCAGAAGCAAACGACTCTTGGTAAAGATATCTCAAATCCGTTGACGGCTTGCAATTTGCCCAAAATTGTATGGTGTTCAGCTCACCATATCTTTAATTAGTGAAGAGTTGGCTAGCCCGCAAGTTTATGGCTTGTGGTAAAGGCAGTTGAAAAACCATAATTGGTAATCGACTCACCAAAGATAATATTGATAATTTATCAAAGAGTTGGCTAGTCCAGAAGCAAACGGCTTCTGGTAAAGACAAATCAAATCCGTTGAAAGCTGGTGATTTGCTCAAAATCATTTGGTTATCATTGTACCAAAGTTCTTACTTGAACTTAAACAATTGGCTACTCCAGAAGTAATGGCTTTTGGTAAAGAGATGAAATCCATTAAGTTTTCTTAAAAGATTGCTAGGGACTAGCAATATCTTAGTGTGGGGATTGATGAGTGTCTAAATACTCATCATTTTTGTACCATTTAAACTGCAAAAACATCTTAAAACACTCAGAAATGCATCAAAATGATAAAAATATCACAAATAAGTGTTTTATGTGTTTTAAATGCAAAAATATCAAAATCAGATGAAAAATGTATCAAGTTTGCATAATTGGCAGTTTTAGTCCCCAAGTTTCAAAAGTTGTCAAAAACAGTCCCTGGTAAATCAAAATAAAGCAAAAATATCATTTAAGGTCCATGGGATTCAAAAGTTGTCAAAACAAACCCTTCAAAGTTTAAAAATTGCAAAATGACAACTTTAGTCCCTCAAGTTTGAAAAGTGTCATAAATAGTCCTTGGAAATATAAAAATGGAATTTTATGCAAATGTGGTCCTTGTACTATTCATAAATGACAAGTTTGGTCCTTGTAATAACTTTGAATGTTGACAGTTCATCCCTTAACTTTGGTCGAATTGCATAAATGGTCCTTGGGTTAATTGGTTACTAAAACAAACGGACCCTATATATTAATCCAAATCCAATCCCATATCCTGTGGCCCAGTCACAAGCCCAATTCCCTTATTAATATAAACCGGTCAAAAATAGTCAAATCCCGCTCGCCACTGTTCATCCCTCTCACTCTCACCTGCAATTCCTAAACCGAACCGGGGTGGTTTCACCACCTCACCCCCACTGTCTACCCACTCCCTCCACCTCTACATACACCAAGAAGCATTAAATGCTAAAAACCCTTTAAGACTTTTCCCCGCCAAAAATGCCAAGTGTATGGTTTTGATGAATTCGTATGATCCAATGGTTGAAACAAGGTGGGAAATCATCAGAGGTCGACAAGGAACAAAAATAAGTCAATAAATAAGAAGAACGAAGCAGAGGGTAGAACCAAGTAGAGTAATTTTTAATTTCTTAAGTCGTTTTTATTATTTCAAACTTTCCAGTGTAATTTTAAGCTTCCAAGTACTTTGTTTAAGTAATTTTAAGTGTATGTGAACCTTTTTCAGTTTCAATTTCAGTGTTAAGCTTCATTTTCAAGTTTATGCATTTTCAAGTTCTAATTCTCAAATATGATCAAAGGTTGTTATTAATGGTTATCTTGGACTCATAAGCCAACATAAGCTCCTAGAAAGCTTATTTAAGCTTTTAGAAACTCTAAAAGTCAGTTTAAAGTTAAAAACCAAAAATACCAAAAAATTCACATAAAATAGATAAAAATTCAAAAATCCATGGAGAAGATGCCAGAGACTGAAGCAAGGTGTATTATGGATTTTCCTGGTTTAGATGCTTCTTGGGAAGCTATAGGAAGTGGTTTCAGTCCTTAGTTCTCAGTTTTGAGCAATAAAGCAATTTGTAAGCTCAATCCTTAAATTTGGTATTTCACTGTAGAACTACTTATTTCTGCTTATCTCTTTGTCTTTTATGCTTATTTGGTGTTATTAAGTCAAGTTATCACTTAAAATAGGCTGCTTATTCATTAGCTTTTTCAGTCACTTAGATTTCATTTTTTTTAATAATATTGCATAATAGTGATTAGTAGGTCTTAGTTGTTATTATCAGTGTTTATGAGCTTAAATCAGTCCTTTATAACATTAAATGTGTGTATGAATCAGTATCTTTGCTTAAATCAGTGTTAAGCTTTAATAAGCTTTAAAATAGTTTTATAAAGAGGTGTTTGGATTTACTTAGTTATCTGAGTTAGAAGGTATTTGAGTTGTTACTTGCTATTGTTCTGTGTTACATTAGTTCACAATAACTCAGTGAGACCATATAAACTAGTGCTTACTTCTTTAAAAGTCAAAATATCTTTTGATCATACCTTGTTTATTATCTGTTTGATTTTCAAGTTACACAATCATCATTTTAGCTTTAAAAGTTGTTAAGATTAGTTAAATCAGTCTTATTATAGTCTAATATAACATATTCAGTCCATAGAATCAATCCTAAGTTCATATAAGTCAACATAGTTCATTTTATTAAAAAGTCAAAATTTCAAGCTTAGTCGTTTTTGAATAAAATAGATAATTTTATATAGGGTTTAATATTGAGTTTCATGCTTTGTGCTTTTAGGATATTAAATTTTAGCTGCTCATCTTAATTAGAAAAATATTAGCTTATAACTACTTAGCTTATAAACTGCTTATTTCCTTATTTCTTTTAAGTGCTTTTCCAAAAAAATGCTCTGTGCACAGTTTACCCATCCATTTTCTCAAGCTCGCACAGAGCTCATGAGAGAGGTCTAGCTTGTACACTTTAGCTTTTTGGAAAGCCAACCTAGCTGTCTCTATAGTACAAAGCTTATATTTCACTTTGCAGCTTATCTAATAAGCCTGCTAGTGGCCTTTTATCTTGTCCATTTCACTTAGTACACCAATCAATCAGTGGTTACCAGCTTTTTCAAAAGCTTCTCACAAGCTTATTAGTGTAACCCAGTCTTTGTAATTTAGATTTTTGGATAGCTTAGCTGGTATACTTGCTAGTTCAATTGTTTATTTTCATTTCCTAGCTTATCTAAGTACTTAAAAATAAGTTAGAAAGTGTTTAAAAACCCAAATAGTGTCCTGTTTAATCACTTAAGCTAGTGCTTATTTGGATTTGTTTAGTGCTTATTTCTTAGTAATTATGCTTATTCAGTTGTTATATTAGCTTATTATCAATGTCTAGCTTATTTTCAGTTAACATTTTGCTTATTTTCTAGCTTATTAGCCACTTGGCTTAATCTTGTGCTTATTCTAATTTTTGTACCACTGTTAAGAAATCTTAAGCTTATTCTGAGCTTATTAGTGATTTTCATAAAAAGTTCTAGTTATAAAATTTGCTTATCTAGTTGTGCTTAATCAGTTTTAAAAAGAAAAAGTCCAAAAAGAAAATAAAAATCAAAAAGCCAGTGCTGGGATTCGAACCCTGGCCACCCAGCTCACCACACACACACTCTACCATCTGCCCTTGGGTCTTTGACTGGTTTAACTTTGCACAATTTAATACATAACCCTTGTTTTCTAAATTAGCTTATACGTATTACTTAGCTTATTTACAGCTTATTAAAATAAGTTGTCGCACCTTTTATATTTTTCTTAGATTTGTATTGTTATAAAGTATTTTATAAAAAAGTTTCAGAATTTTCTGAATAGTTTTAGTATTTTTAATCATTTAATTAGTTTAAAAAAGTATTTAATTCATAATAAAAAATATAAAAGTCAAAAAAATATAAATCTTTTTTCTAAAATTTTCTTTTGTCATATAGTAAGTAAAAAAATTGTTTTTACACTCGTAGGACTTTTATTTTATAAATTTTACGTTTTTTCTTTGCTTTCGCGTAATTTTTACATATAACGCGCGTTTTCATTCTAGGTCACGTTTTTAGGTAATTTAGGTTTACGCTTCAATTAAAATAGTTTATTTAAGTTATTTTGTTTTATAAATCAAGAAAAACATCATTTTAAAAATAGTGATAGCATTTATTTAATATAATTTAGCTTTTTAATTTTCTTTAATTTGCATTTAAGCGCCTATAATTTACAAACTTTTTCTTTAGGTATAATTATTCCAAATCATGACTTTTTCCCATTCAATATCACTCGATCACTACACGTTTAGATTTAATCGTACAGCTCGTTGGGACTTAACGACCTGAGAAAACAATGTACTCTCCTGGATCTAATTGCATTTCGTTTTCAGACTGTTTGGACTTTTTATTACGGTTGACCATTCACAAGTGGTTGACTTGTGTGATAAAACCTGACTGTCTGGAGCGAATCACTTACCTAAAAAGGAATTTGAAAGAATTTTTATGCATAAAACCACTAAAGAAATTTGGAATTCTTTGGTTGTAACACACCAAGGAAATCAACAAGTTAAAATCAACAAAATTGATTTATTTGTTCAACCATATGAAAAAATTTCAATATTGGATGAGGATAGTAATGATAATTCTTTTGCTAGCTTTAATACTATTATTACTTCATTACAAGCACTTTATGAGTCTTTTTCTAGTCGTAATCATGTCAGGAGATTTCTAAAGGTGTTTCCATCAAAGTGAAGACAGAAGATGACGGCCATCGAAGAATCCAAAGACTTGTCAATTCTCACTCTCAATGAACTCATAGGCAACCTAAAAGTCTATGAGTTCGTACTCGCTAAAGACTCTGAGGTCTCAAAGGAAAATAAAGAGAAACATAAATCTCTTGCTTTAAAGGCCAAGAAAGTCTCAAGTGATGAAGAAACCTCATTTTCAGAAAGTGAGGACGAAGAGTATGCAATGGCAGTATGCGAATTCAAGAAGTTCTTTCGGAGAAAAGGAAGATATGTCAAGCAACCTAATGACGAAAAGAAAGGGCAGAAAATCAAAGACGACAAGAAAGTCAAGGACGAACGCAAGTGTTTCAAATGCAGGGATCCAAATCACTTCATAAGTGAGTGTCCCAAACGTGACAAAAAAAGGCGTTCGTAAGTGGTTCGTGGGGAATGAGTGAGGAAGAGAAGGAAGAAATTTGTCTCATGGAAAAAGACTCCAACGAGGTATGTTCTGACTCTCTATATTATAGTAGTTCATCGTTAGATGATGAATCCTTACATCTTGAATATGATAAGCTTTCAAAAATTAGTCTCAAGGTGATTAACAAAAACAAGATTTTGAAAAATAAAAATGAACTTTTAGAGAAGGAAGTTGTTGAACTAAAAGATAAATTAAAGAGATTAGAAAAGGGAAAATAAGTAGCTAGAGAATGCAAGCTTTGTGTAGAACTTCAAACGTTAGTTGATCATCTTGATTCTAAGATTGCTAGACTAAGTACTAATTAACTTTATAAAAGTCTTGATAGTGTCAAAACAGGTAATAATTAAAAGGGTCTAGGTATTCAGGAACACATTGCGTCAACTAGCGAGATTAAGGAAACACAATTCATTAAAGCAATTGAAAGACCAGCTACTGTAGTCCCGGATCCGACGGATCCCTTGAAAAGGATCCGGCTAGTGTTAATTTATGGATCCATGGACCTGCCGCGGTAAAGAGTAGAAATAACGCAACCACTTCTTCTAGAACCGATTTTGTTATTTTTAACAAAAAGAAACCAACCCATGTTATTGTTAGATATGTCAAACAACCACCTACTCTAAAACAAGGTCAAACTTTTATGAAAAACAAAGGTCCATCATTTTCTAAACTGAACACAATTATAAGAAGGCCAAACAATATTTATCCTAGAAGTAAGCATCATCTAATAGGATGAAATCCTAACACACAAAATGATTTTCCATTTCAAAACTATACACCGTGGAATGCTTTTTCACCATTTTCATATATGCCTCATATGAATGAAATGTATAACACCAATGGACCCATGAACAAATTGGGACCAAACTTTTGAGTTAATTGTTTTCTTAGGTGTGCCTAAAGGTTGACTTGGATCCTGACGAATGGATCAAGGATAGCGGGTGCACAAGGCATATGACCGAAAATAAAGCATTTTTCTCCACATACGAATCCTTTTATTGAGGAAATGTGGTGTTCGGAAATAGCAAGAGCAAAATCATCGGTAAAGGTACAATCTCTCACAAATCCTTGACCATTAACGACGTATGTCACGTAGAAAACCTAAACTTTAATCTACTAAGTATAGGTCAAATATGTGATAAAAAGTGCCACGTACTCTTTAGCGAAACAGGTAGTAAAATCTTGAAAAATGGTATTACTATAGGAAGAGGCATTAGAAAACATGGAGTCTATGTTATTAAAATTAGAAATGAACCAAAATACAAGCTTTGTCTTACTTATATGGATGATACTTTGACCTTATGGCATCGAAGATTGGGTCACGCCAATATGCGACTTCTTCAATCGCTATCATCCAAAGAACTAGCAAGAAACCTACCTAAATAAACTACGAACATCATTTTTGTGATGCTTGTAACATAGAAAAACAAGTCCATGCTAGTCATAAAGCTAAAAATATGGTTTCTATAACTAAGTTTCTAGAATTACTACATATGGATTTATTTGGTCCATCCGCTATCCAAAGTTAAAGAGGCAACTTCTATACCTTGGTTATAGTGGATGATTACTCTAGGTATACATGGACTAACCTTTTAAAGAATAAAACTGAAACGTTCGATTACTTTAAAATCTTAAGTAAGAAAATTCAAAGACAACTAGGAAGTCCTATTGTGTCAATTCGAACAGATCATGGTCGGGGAATTTTGATAATGAAGTGCAATTCGGAGCTTTTTGTGATGTTAATGGTATTATCCACAATTTCTTGGCTCCTCGTACTCCACAATCAAATGGGGTAGTTGAAAGAAAAAATAGAACCCTACAAGAAATGAGTCGCACCATGATTAATGAGCAATCTATTACTCAAACATTTTGGTGCAATGTCATCGACACATCAACCTATATACTAAATCGAGTCTTAATTATACCATTCTTAGGAAAAACTCCATACGAGTGTTACGAGGGCAAAAAGCCTTCGTTAGAACACTTTTGAGTCTTTGGTAGCAAATGTTTCATACTTAATACTAAAGACTATTTAAATAAATTCGAACCAAAATCAACCGAAGGTATCTTCTTAGGATATTCTCCTAATAGTAAAGCATACGTAATACTAAATAAAGAAACCATGAAAGTTGAAGAATCCTTAAATGTAAAATTTGAAGAGAGTCCACCTAAAACTACCTTACCTCTTGTCGATGACGAATTAATCGAAAGTGAAGTCTTAGAAATCAAAGAAAATACTCAAGCAGCCATGAAAGATTAAAGTTGGATTATGGCTATGCAAGAGAAATTAAATCAATTTGTTTCTAACAATGTTTGGACACTTGTCCCACCACCTAAAAACCAAACCATAATCGGAACAAAATGGGTATATAAATACAAGTTAGATGGAAACGGTGTCGTGTCTATAAATAAAGCTAGACTTGTTGCTCAAGGATATAACCAACAAGAAGGCATAGACTTTACTGAGACCTAAGCTCCCATAGCTAGATTAGAGTCTATAAGGATCCTTCTTGCTTATGCTTGTGCTCATGATCTTAAGCTTTTCCAAATGGATGTTAAAAGTGCTTTTTTAAATGGTTTTATAAATGAAGAATTTAATGTAGCTCAACCTTCGGGTTTTGTCGATTTAAAAAAACCAAAACACGTGTACAAACTAAAGAAAGCTCTCTATGGTCTTAAACAAGCCCCAAAAGCTTGGTATGATAGACTCAAATCATTTTTAATCAAAAACAACTATAACATGGGGTTAGTTGACAATACACTTTTTACAAAGAAAAAGAAGTCACAAATAATTATTGTTTAAATATACGTGGACGATATTATATTCAGATCGACTTGTCAAGACATGTGTGATGATTTTTCAAGAATCATGCATGATGAGTTTGAAATGAGTATGATGGGAGAATTAAGTTTCTTTCTTGGTCTACAAATCAAACAACTAGAAGATGGTATATTTTTTAATCAATCTAAATACATAAAAGAAATGCTAAATAAATTCGGATTAGAAGAGTCAAAACCAATAAGAACACCAATGTCATCCGATATCAAACTCACCAAAGATTAAGACGGTGAATCCGTTGATAACACCAAATACCGTGGCATGATTGGTAGTCTTCTCTACCTCACGGCTAGTCAGCCGGATATCATGTTTAGTGTATGTCTTTGTGCTAGGTTTCAAGAAGGCCCTAAAACTTCACATCTAGAAGCCGTCAAAAGAATATTTAGATATATTAAGGGTAAAACTCAATTGGGATTATGGTATCCCAAAGGGACGGGGGTAGAAACTATTATATATGCAGATTTTGACCATCCAGGTGATTATGTTGACCGAAAAAGTACAAACGGTGTTCGCACTTTCATGGGGTGTTGCTTAACATCTTGGTTCTCAAAGAAGCAAACGGCATTAGCCATCTCAACAACCGAAGCCAAATATGTCTGCGCCGGCAAAGCATGCCAACAAGCATGAAAAAAACGTTAGTTGACTACGACATCCATCTAAGTGACATTGCCATTTTATGCTACAACAAAGGTGCTATAGATCTTTGAAAAAATCCAGTTTTGCATTCTCGTACCAAGCATATAGAGATCCGTCATTACTTCTTAAGAGACATTGTTCAAAAAGGGAACATTTTGATTGAGAAAGTGTCATCCGAAGACAACATAGCCGACGTCCTCACCAAACCGTTGAAGCGGGAGCAATTCAACTTGCTTCGTTTAGGTCTTGGTCTTATGGAACAATCGTCTTGAAATACTTTCATTCTACAAGGTAAGTAAACTTTTGCCTTAACTTTTCTTTTATGTCTAGGATCTATATTTCACACAACTCACAAATAATATGGGGATTGATTTTCAAAACACAAGATATTTTCTATACAAGAAATTCTTCGAAATATTTTCTAAAAGATATTTCTCCCCGTATCATTTTCCTTAAATCACACTCACGTCTAGGACAAACATTCTCTTTCTTTCATCATTAATACTAAGTAAAAACCTTTTTCAATGCATCTCATGTCTTTTAAATGCTAAAGGGAATACATAACTAATATGTGTTTTCGGGTACATTCAATCAAGCAAGAATGAATTAAGGAGTCTTCGAGTTATCTCACGTAAATATATACATATGTACTTTTTCACTTCTATGTTTATTTTTCTTCTTTAAAAGAGTCAAGATAACCGCAACTCCATATGTTTTTCATATAGGCACACACTAGGCACTATTGTTTCCAAAAACAATATTTTTAGCTGCCTGAGAACACCAGTTCTACGGATCCCAACATTTACGCTGGACGGATCTCTGAAGGATCGGATCCGTGGAAACCGTGTAATAGTAGCCCTTTTTATCTCATCTTTTTCTTAATTTGGCTTGAAACTTTCAATTTTTCAACATTTTATCTTTATCACTAATAAATATATTACTTAATCCTTATGCTCTCATGATCACTTGCCTTAAACTCATATCTAATCATTATATTATAGTTCATATTTTGGTTTTAGCATTCATTGCAATGCATTATTTGTTCTATAAATAAGGTTCCAAAATGCTTGCATATCCATCACTTTCAATCTCACAAACCATCATCATCATGTCACCCAAAAGATCCTAAAACAATGATGAACTATCTACTTAAAACAACCCTTTTCAAGAAATTTGAAACTTCATCCTACCACCTTCCGTAATACCACCACCACCCAAAACTAGGAAAACCGCACGGATTAGCATCCGGCCTTGTTGCTTAGCTAAACCCTTGTCAAATAGCCCATCACCAACTACTCATTCTCCACCCAATGACTACAATATAGCACTTTCATCATCCCCTAAAAACTCACCACCACATTCACCAACCGAGTCTTATTTTTACACTCAAATCACCTTAGCAGAACTCCTTAAGACTCCGAAAACAATTCCACTACCCTTGTCTAGTCCACCACCCGTTCCATCCCAACCATCAAAATCTACCCAACTAGCCTCAAACATAAACCCAAAAGAGCTAGTCTTTTTAACACCTCTAACATCTCCAAATACATTCTTCAAAGAGCTTGAAACATCACCGCCTCTACCACCCATCACTTTACAAGAACATTTAGGCTCTTATCCACCATCAATCACCAACATCATGGACTTTGATCCATACTTACCAACATTTCCACCACCTATTCCGCACCCTAAAAATCAAACCTACACGGAGACCATTCACCTACACCTCCCTCACTATCTCTTTTCCAAACATTGTCAATCCACTAGGGATCTAGCAATGGAAATAAGGGATGAGATGTGGTTCATTCCCAACCATATCCTTAATCGCATCAACATTATCACTCACCAAAACTTCCATAATTAACTCCTATGTAAGCATGGAAGGAATGATAATAATATTTTCTCTATTTATTTTTTTTGGGGTCGTTTTAAAGAACAAACCCTTGTTCTTAGTTTTACATTTTTATGTGGCATATATACCACTAAATTTTGATATTTTATTACTAGGCTTTGTTTACATACCTTGGCTCTCTATCTTGTTTCTCGTCTTATACAAGATTATATTACATGTTATTACAAACATTTCTTTTGTAGGTATTATATTTTCTCACTTGACGCCCTATTCTAGGGGAGCTACCGTCAAGGGGGAGTTAGTGCTTTGTAGATCATTTCTTTTTCCACCATTTATTTCTTTACTCGACTTACTTTTTGTTTCGACAAAAAGGGGAGAATAAGTAAAACTCACATACACTTTCAAAACGTACATCTAATCTTAAGTTTTACTCACCATAACTTTAAGTTTTGTCATCAACAAAAAGGGGGAGATTGTTAATACAAATAAACTGTAAAAATGTTTGTTTATATTTAGCGATCTCGTTATGTTTTGTTGATAAAAAATATAAAGTTATCATAAGTAAAATTATAAGAATACATGTAGTTTTTGCAAAGTATATACATTTGGTCAAGTTGAATTGTTGTAATATAATATGTAACAGGATGGGTAATATCCAAGATCCATGACCCATACCCATGGAGCTAATCCATAACCCATGACCTATTGCATGACATTATGCATGAAATCATGTTGGGTATTATCCATGACCCATGACCCAAGACCCAAGACCCATTGTCTAGATACATTGTATTTTGTTGGGTACCCATGACCCAAAGTCCATGACCCATGGCTCATAACCCATGGCTCATAACCCATAACCCATAACCCGGTTTGCAACCCAAAATGCAAATTGTTCTAACCCAGACAGCCGGATCCCAAGTTTTGCACTGGCCGGCTCCTTTGGGTGAGGGATCCACCGGAACCATGGGACAGAAGGCTGTTGTGCCTATAAATAGTGAGCAATTTTTTCATTGTTTCTCACCCTTCTTCTTACAACTCTCTCATATATTACTTCACTCTCCTAACCTCTGATCATTTGATCATTCTAGTAGTTCTTCTATCTTTTGTTGTGATTCTCATATAGGTCCTTTACAAAGGTGAGATCACACTATACTACAAGTCATCCAAGCAAAGGGTCCTTGATTGATTTTTCCATCCACAAGATTTCTGTAGCAAGATCTTGTAATTCATATTTCACATAGTTGTTGTATAATAGTTGTCTAAAGGTTTAGTTCTATCTCGTGGAAGAACTCGGTATTTACCTTCGTACCAGAAAAGTGTAAGTGACGTTGTGAGGCTTCTCCGCCAAGTTGAATGTGTCGCTACTTTCTATCCTTTTACTTTAGTTGCTTTCTTTACTTACTTTACTTATTGTTTCATACTATCTATCCATCCATACGAATTCACATAAGATTGAATCTAAATCTTTGAAACTTAAATTAAAATCGGTAAAACTATTCAACCCCCCTTCTAGTTTTCCACAGCATGCTTAATTATTTTCATTTACTTTTACAAGTACTCTATACTTTTAAGGATTATCATGAGTTTCATAGCCCCTACTTTTATACGTTTTGAATTACTTTTAGGGGAGATACATGCTCAACTATTTTCATTTACTTTCACAAATACTCTAAACTTTTAAGGATTACCGTGAGTCATAGCTCCACTCTTACTCTGTTAATACTCGTTTTAAAATCTTTAGGGGAGATACATGCTTAGCTACTTTCAAATAATTTCCACTGGGCTAGATCACTTTCTTTTCTTTCAATAACTTATGTGCCGAATCATTATTCTAAATGCTTTATGCTATGATGCATTGTTTTCATATTTGATAAGTATGCGCGTTCTTATTTTAATATATTCCCTACTGTGTGGCTATTGCTATGTAATTATTATTGCGTGATTGCTAGTGGTTAGGATGTATTGATAGCAATCTTTGTGAAGTGGCTCCCAGGTATCTTTGGGAAGTGGATCCTAGTTATCTTTGAGAAGAGGCTCCCGATTATCTTTGGGAAGTGTCTCCTAGTAGTCTCTGGGAAGTAACTCCCAGTATGTCTGGTTTGTACATAAGGCTTTGTCGTGTGATTTTATTTAAGTACTCATATACACACATGTCTTACTCATACTATATTTTAGCAGTGGGTTGTAAACACATAGGTTGCAAGTTTTGTATGGGCGGAACTTGGAACTTAATGGATTTACAATTCCTTTGCTTTATGAACATTCTTTAAAGGTTTTACATGTTAAACAAACTCTATGAACTCACTAACCATTGTGTTTACACTTTTTAGCATGTTTATCTCAGGTCATAAGGCGATAGCTAGAGTTTGAAGCATAGAGTCGCACGACATATTTTGAAGACTTATGCTTTTATCATTTACCATTCGAAACATTTTGTAAACATTTATGTATTATCCTTTGGAACCTCATTGTTTATAAATCTGATTTCAATAATCGAATGGTAACTTTTCAAAACGTCTCATTTAGAGGTCGTTTTCAATAACTTGTACTTTGTATTATAAAGTAGCAACCCAGTGACACAATCTTCCACTGTGACCATTTTGGGGGTGTTACAAATTGGTATCAGAGACATGGTTATAGAGAACTAGGTTGCATTTAAGAGCCTACACTATAACTGCTATAGACGTTAAGACCATCCTCCCTATCGCCTTGCACTTTAAACTTTTTCATGATTTTAGTACCTAAGGAGATTTATATGCATTGAGTGAAACACCGAACATCATACGAGTCGATTAGTCTAAGCATTGCATTTACTCCTAAATTATACATAGCTTGTTCACATATATCTAATTCAGGAAGAACCATGCGATGATGGGAGTTATAGTATCAAATGTGTAAGCAATTATATGACCGAGCCACATTTTCAAAAGACCTCCTTTGAACCACTTGTTTCCCAGCTTGATCTAAGTGACAGTTCTATTTGTGGATAATTAGGCCCAAGCCCGGTTTGTGGGTTTTGGGAATTAGAGTTTTACCGTTATAAATAATGGTCATCAATAAAGTTATAGCCACGGGTTTTCAATGTTTAACATGGTATCATGAGCACGTACGATATTGAGACCTATTCGGTCATCAAGCCGCCACCTTTGTATCACCCAGTCACACATCTCCAAAACCCTATTTCTTATTTCCGAGACGACTTCTGTTGGTGTCGAATCTAGGGTTCTTATTCCCGAGACGACTGTTTGGGATACTTTGGTTTATCCTTCGTATACTTTGGTTATCCGTAAAAAAAAGAAAAAAATAATAATAGGGGATACTTTGGGTTAGCCCATTTTATTTTGGTTATTTTTTTATTTTGCTTTCTTCATTTACTACTCCAGTTCGAGCTTTCGCGATTTCGCCGCTCGAACTGCGCGGGAGTATTAGTGGATAATTAGGCCCAAGCCCGGTTTGTGGGTTTTGGGACTTAGGATTTTACCATTATAAATAATGTTCATCAATAAAGTTATAGCCACGGGGTTTTAATGTTCTAACAAGTTCTTGTTTGATGAGTTACGAAGAACAAGCAAGAATCAAGTTGTTACTCAAACCGATTTAGCATAATCTCATGACAGTTCTTGTTTGATGAGTTATGAGAGTAAGTAAAAATCGGTTACCTAAAGGTCTTTAGAGGGTTATGCTCAAGAATGGGAAAGTTTGTCTCATCAAACCTAACCATAAGAGACTACGTCTTTAGAGCGAACAATAGTCATGATAGTCACAAGAATGTACCTAGTTAGATATGAAACCCAGATACATAAGCTTTGACGTAATCACTTAAACTATAAATACCGTAAGTAATTAAAATCAACAGAACTTCGGGATGAAATTCCCTCAAAGGGTAGATACTGTAACAACTCGAAAAATTCATGTTAATATTTAAACATTTTATTGCGTACAATTTTGTACTTTTAATATAATCATTAAGATGTCCTGCGCATAACGAAAACTGACTCTGAATAATTTTATCGCGTTAAAATAATTTTTAGTTTACTTAAAATCAATATCAGAAATTTTAAAGCTTGGTTCTAAACTATTTAGATCGACTTATGTCAATCTATTTGAACATGTGTGTTGGATGTTGATAGACAAGCGTAAAGATAAATAAAAGCTAAGATAAAGAGTAAGAAGCACAAAACCACAACACGAGTATTTATAGTGGTTCGGCTACAACGACACCTTCCTTGCCCTACTCCACTCCCCGAGTCACCTACTCGAGAGTTCGTAATCACTACACAACACAAACTCCTTGTGGCGGAGAAGCCTTCACAACGTCGCCTACTCTTTATCTGGTACAAGGCTAGATACCGAGTTCTTCCACGAGGTAGAACCAAACCTATCACAACGTCACCTACCCTTTATCCGGTACAAGGCTATATACCGGGTTCCATTACAAAGGAGGAACTACTACCCAACACTACACAAATCCTAACCCTAAGGAGATCAACTCCTTATGACAACATCAACAAGGATATCAATATCCTTTAACCCAATACAAATCTATCTTGTACATCGACACACCATATCAAATGTACACCTTAGGCACCTTTCACTAATGTCGTTGACACGACTTCTAGGCACCCTTCACTAATGCATTTTGACTTGACTTCTAGGCACCTTACACTAATGCCTTCAACATAGACTCTCGGCACATTTCACTAATGTCTTTGACATGGATCTTAGGCACCTTTCATTAATGCCTTCAATATGACTCTTCGACACTTTTTCACTAATGTCTTCGTTTTGACCCTTTAGACATCTTTCACGTATGTCTTCTACACTACACTTCTAATGAGAAAGAAAAGAACTATCAACAAGATACCATTAGTAGTCTTGATGATGACGAAGCTAGGCAACCCATGGACTTGAGCTTGTTCGACTTCAAGAGGTAGTGATCTCGCCTTTAAGAGGAACCTAGAGAATCACACAAACACAAAACTACATAGAATGATCACTTGGATATGTGGTTAGAGAGTTTACAACTCAATGAGAAAATATGTGTAAAAGGGGTGAGTTACAAAGAAGAAATGGCTCAGTATTTATAGACAAACTATTGCTACTGTTTCACCGATCCCATGGATCCCTTACTTGAGGGATCCTTCCAGTGTAAACTGGGGGAACCGTAGGACGCTCCTCTTTGCCCATGGGTTTTGGGTCATGGGTCATGGGTTATGGGTCATGGGTCCTAGACTTTGGACCATGGGTATCCAAGTAGGTACAATGTATCTAGTAGGTGCAATTCATCTAGTCCATGGGTCATGGGTTAACTCTATGGGTCATGGATAATACGCATTTATGACTTGTGCATGATATCATGCAATGGGTTATGGGTTATGCTCCATGAGTATGGGTCATTGACTTTGGGTTATACCCAACTACATTCAATGTATTTGGTCTATGGGTCAAATACTTAAACTTCTACCCATTATATTACCCATTATAATACATACTAATTATGTATATATCTACCCAATATGTAAGCACTAGTTGGTGTACATATGTATTACTAAATCATGAAAACACTATTACTTGTTTAGTGTTTTATGTGAAAACGTAAGTGTGTTAGTAAACTATTGCCTCAAACCATTTACGTATTTTATTTGTTTAGTTAAAATGATTTTACATTTGTTATCGATAAAAAATTAGAATATCGTAAAATATAAATAAACGTTTTTACGGCTTATTTGTATTAACAATCTCTCCCTTTTTGTTGATGACAAAACATAAGATTATTTTAAGGAAAAAGTAAAATTCGTAAAAGTTTGAATTGGAGTTTTTACTCTCTTCACCCCCTTTTTGTCGAAACAAAAAGATAGTCAAAAAGAAACTAACACATTGTTTTAAGAAACGCATGTGAAAGAAAAAAATGAAAAATAGAGAGAAAGTAAGGAGAAGTATTCTCGACTTAGCTCCCCATTGACGAGTCCATCCCTTTGTGAGTGCGTCAAGTAAGAAGATATACTAAACTAGTGCTTTGAAACTATGTTTGCAAATGGCTTCGTCTTTGTGACGAATATGCTCCCCTTTGATAATTGCAACTTTGCAAGGAGGACGTCATTTCATATAATCCTATGATATTGCAAATGATTTTTGCAATGTTTTGCTTTGACAAGAAACTCCCCTTAGCTAAGTGTGTCAAAGTCTTCATGTGTATATTGAAAATCTACAAAACAAAGGTTAGAAAACAAGTATACAATGCATAATTTCTTGCAAATAAGACTCAAGTTAGTAGTAAACAAGTATTTTGTTGCACGGATCCCACGGTTCCCTCTTTGGAGCGATCCGTCTAGGCAAAACTGAGGGATCCGTCTGTCTGAAAGTTTAAGACAGCAATGGTGATGTGAACAAATGATGTCAACTATAAAATGAGATATGTATTAAGGCACCAAACATATACTCAAGACATTGTGGCATAAAATACTTTCATTCAATAAAAACATACGAGAAATGATCTACATATCTCTAAAACTAAGAGAATGATTTAAACATGAAATATGAATCCTAAACTATCTAAGATAAGCTTAAGACTAGGACACCACTTGAATCCTTAAGCTCAAGGTTGTTTGGGTTTGTTGATCTCGTCGAAACGTTCGAGGAGGTGATAAAACATGAAACGTTAATCTTCACGTACTTCATGTATCAAACTTTCAACATGTTGACAATGATAACAATATTTGTCATGACTCAGAAATGGTGGTGGTAGAAAAGAAATGACTTGAGATGGAAGGTTTGGTTGAGATTCCACAAAAGAAGGAGGAATATGTGGAGGTATATTTGGAGGCGATTCAAACAAAGCTGGTGGTGGTGGAATATGTGATGAGGATGGTGGTAGAGAGGTATCTACTTTCATGTGATTGGGTGGTTAACTTTGACGATTCCTCATGATCCAGAAGGGACTATCTGAGGGTGACGGAGAAAAAGATGCCGGGGCTAGTGTTGATTCAACACCTTGATTTTGTTGCTCTATTCTTTCCATTGAGAATGTTGGAAATGGTGGAGGATGAGATGGCCTAGGAGGCAAGTCCTCTAGATTGTAGAGGTGTGGTGATGAGAGTGGAGTGGAGTGGTGAATGATATGGCTCTAGGCACTAAGGGTGATGGTTTAGTGGAAATAGGAGTTTTTCGTTTAGGGGGTATAGTGGTGTTTGGCATTGGTAGTTTAGTGGGAACAATCCTTTTGGGGATTGGTTTGATAGGTGGAGGGGAGATCCTAGCATTTGTGGATTTTACGGGAGATGATTCGGTTGAAGAAATTTCATGAACAACACGAGCAAGTATCTTGGGTGGTCCTTTGATGGGTGAGTTACCACTAGGAGCTTTTCTCATGATGAGATGATAAAAAATAGGGTTATAAGAGTTTCTAAATGCTGAGAATGAGGATGTAGATGATGACTTTAGGAGTCTTAACAAGATGGTTTATAAGGGGAAGGATTTGGCAAGTGCATTCAAGACTTAAGCCACTAAGATCTTTTGGAATGTGATGATTTGCATGCACAAGAGTCAACTTCAAAGTTGTTCTGATCTAGGAGTTTAATTAAAACAAGATGGATTTTTCAAGTTACCAAGGAGAGCTTGAAATGATTGTTTTAGCTAGAGTTTGGATGAATCTATCACCCGGTTCCCATGGTTCCCTCCTAAGAGGGATCCGTCTAGGCTAATCCTAGGGATCCGACTCTCAGCAGCTAAAAAAGGAGAAAAATGATGTTTGTAAGGTCTAATACCTATACCTCTTGAGTGTTTAAGTCTTACTAAGTGTCTTAAATGAAAGGGTACTTAAATGATCAAGGGCAATGAGTGAAGGTAGCTAATGATTGCCTTTTATGGAAGAAAATGTAACTTTATGAGTACCAATGAATGACCAAAGATGACACTAGAAAATTTGAGAGTGTCAAGTGGAGCTAAATGATCCTAGAAACCAGGTAGTAAATTAAGATAATTTTGGAAAATACCTTAAAAGAAATGAAAAACTAGTATTTGACCCATTTGGAGGTAGAGATGACTAAAATCAATTTGCTAAAATTGAGAGATTTATAAAACTAGATGTGTTGACATGTTAGAGATGATGTGTGAGTATAGGAGCGGAAGAATGATGAGTTTTTGGTGAAATGATAAATCGAAAAGCACCTTGAGTGTGATCCTAAATGAGCTATGAGTGAGTGTGAAGCTTACTGATCTTGAGGAAGACTTGAGTGGTCCCAAGGTATTATGTTTAGCTAGTGTGAAGTAGTTTAAGGACATGGTTTGATGTATAAAGTCAGCAACTGCATTTCTGATTGCCCAGATCCCACGGTTCCCTAAGTTGAGGGATCCGTCTAGTAAAGTGAGGGATCCGTCTCCTGCTAAACAGTACCTTCACAAAAGGTATGCAAAAGTTGCAAAAGGTATAGTATTTCAAAGCTAGTGTTTTCTAAGAAGTTTGAACAACTATATAAACGAGACATCAAACGTTAAATGTTTTATTTCATGAGAAAAATCACATTACAATGATAAAAGATGAAATCTAAGGATTGAGCCTATTCGGAAAGGAAACTAAGTTTCTTGAGCATTTTTGCTAGATGGATCGTCAAATGGATGATGAGTATTTTCCGATTCAGGGATGAAGAAAGACTTGATGAGAGATGTGTTTAGAGGTTCCATAATCTTATTCACGAGTACGTACAACGGACTTTAAAATTGAGGGTGGAAGTACATGATGTGATGATAAAGGCGTGTCAAGAACATTCCATAAGGGATTAGTTTGTTCTTGTTGCCTTGAAGGTTTACAATTCGCCTTGCAAAGAAATAGGCGAGATTGTATGGTTGTTGTGTTAGCAAACAATACATTATATGAGCACAACAAGCGGGAAGGATTTCTCGATTTCCCCTAAGACTCTAAACATTTTCACGTAGGATGAGTGCGAGAGGTTTAAACTAATCTCAGATATCCCGTGTATAGATTATGTTTGGATCATAGTAATAGGGTCGAGGTTTGCACATCATGCGAATCAAATCTTGAGGGGAAGGTATGTGTGGACAATACGGACTATTTTCTTCACGATGGTTGAAGAGAGAATCAAGAGACCAATCTTCAGTGAAGGCACGTTGTCCATGATTTAGAATTCGGAGAATGTGAGCAAATTGCTCAAGGGTTAAAACAAACTTTTGGTTTTTGATCCAAAACCAAAGAGATAGAGATCGATCCTCGTTACGAATGAGTTCAACTTGACGGAAGAATTCCAATACAAACCTTGGACAGATTTTCTCATTAATTCCGAGAAGGCTTTCTAGTCCTATGGTTCAGAAAGAGGTATTGATACCTTTTTCGTATAGTAGAGGTGTGTCGACAATACGTCCTTCATGGAAGTGACGAGTTTCGAGATTATTGAACCCACGAACATGATTTCCAGGTGTGTTGGGCTCAAGAGAAATGTTAGGAATGTAGACATAAGTGAGTGAAAATTCGAACTCATACTCATGAGACATGACGAGACCTATGGAAGTGAAAAGAATATGATGAGACGCATTAAAGCAAAAAGGATGATCACCTAACGTTTTTACTAGATTTCTATTAACAATGACAATTAAATCACTTAGTATTTAACATTCTAGTAGGATTTATCTTTTTAAGATGAAAACTATTTTTATGTTGCATGAGAATCTGTATCCCAGTTCCATGGTTCTCACAGTTCCTTCCAAGAGGGATCCGGCTAGTTGAACTACAGGGATCCGTGGATCTGTAGTGACAGAAAAGAATTTGAAAAAAAATAGGTTTTTGCATCTTATAGGTTTATAAAAAGAAATGTATTTTAACTAATATTTACTTAGTTAAGCATGCATTGTAAGTTTCTAAGATATCTCAAGGCCAAATGTACGAAGGACAAAAAGTAGAAGAAATGACAAACCATTGTGAAAAATAAATTAGATAAACTAAAACATTAGTAATATTTCATTTCAATGCTAAGAACGATACAAAGGATTGGGTATATAACCCCAATGTAGATTAACAACACAAAGTACATGTCTCTATAAGAAAACTTGATCATGGAGAACACGAGAGCGATGAGTGTCAAGACGATGATCACGAAGGCGATGTAAACCATGATGATAAAGTTTTTCTTTGGTTTTGATTTGACATAAGATGAGATGAGATGAGAAGGAAAATGAAGTTTGAATGAGAGGTAATTTTTGAAAGTGGAAGATTTGAAAAATGAGGGTTTGGTGGAGTTGACGATCGGAGGAGGTATTTATGGGGAAGGAGGAATTTTTGAGATTTATGTTTTGTTTTATTATTAGAAAGATTTGATATTTGGATTAAGTAAAATAAGACACATGTTTATAAACCTAGACTATAAACGGAAGAGTAACACGTATGTAAGAAAAACTTCCTAACGAAGCTACGTGTAATAAATGAGTTTGTGAAGAAAGAAAATAATCATATAAGTTCCTATATAAGCATACTTATTCTTAAGCTAATGTTTTTTAAAGATAAGTAGGAAGTCATACCTCTAATGCAATTATGAGTGTCTTTCTTTTGACTAGAAAAATGTCAATAGACAACTCCGGTTCCTTCGTGATTAAGATACCTTCATAGGGAAGGTAATCTTGTTACCAAGCAATTCATATGGCTTGATAAACATGAGATTTAACTAAGCAAAATGACAAGGAAGCTTAGTGAAATTTAGTAAGATAAATTAAGAGAGAAAAAATATTGTTGTCATCTAATCAACATCCTACAAAAGTGTTTTTAAGACATGGTGTTTGTTTTTGAAAAAGACCTTCTTTGTAGTTTTCAATTATACACTGATCGTATCAAGTTTTTAAAGTACAACATACTCTAAGAAACTTGGTAACGAAGCTCTGATACCAATTGTGGAAACCTAGAAGGGGGGTTGAATAGTTTTACCAATTAAAGCTTGGTTTTAAACTATTTAGATTGACTTATGTCAATCTATTTGAACGTGTGTGTTTGATGTTGATAGACAAGCGTATTGATAAATAAAGCTGAGATAAAGAGTAAGAAGAACAAAACCACAACGCGAGTATTTATAGTGGTTCGGCTACAAGGACACCTTCCTTGCCCTATTTCACTCCCCGAGTCACCTACTCGAGAGTTCGTAATCACTACACAACACAAACTCCTTGTGGCGGAGAAG
The DNA here is from genome assembly GCA_910596185.1 of Chrysanthemum makinoi. Lineage (NCBI taxonomy): Eukaryota > Viridiplantae > Streptophyta > Magnoliopsida > Asterales > Asteraceae > Chrysanthemum > Chrysanthemum makinoi. The sequence goes on from OU343218.1 coordinate 10,409,753, forward strand.
CCTTCACAACGTCACCTACTCTTTATCTGGTACAAGGCTAGATACCGATTCTTCCACGAGGTAGAACCAAACCTATCACAACGTCGCCTACCCTTTATCTGGTACAAGGCTAGATACCGAGTTCCATTACAAAGGAGGAACTACTACCCAACACTACACAAATCCTAACCCTTAGGAGATCCACTCCTTATGACAACATCAACAAGGATATCAATATCCTTTGACCAAATACAAATCTATCTTGTACATCGACACACCATATTGAATGTACACCTTAGGCACCTTTCACTAATGCCGTTGACACGAATTCTAGGCACCCTTCACTAATGCCTTTTGACTTGACTTCTAAGCACCCTTCACTAATGCATTTTGACTTGACTTCTAGGCACCCTTCACTAATGCATTTTGACTTGACTTCTAGGCACCCTTCACAAATGTCTTTTAACTTGACTTCTAGACACCCTTCACTAATGCCTTCAACATAGACTCTCGGCACCTTTCACTAATGTCTTTGACATGGATCTTTGGCACCTTTCACTAACGCCTTCAATATGACTCTTTGACACTTTTTCACTAATGTCTTCGTCTTGACCCTTTAGACATCTTTCACGTATTTCTTCTACACTACACTTATAATTAGAAAGAAAAGAACTATCAACAAGATACCATTAGTAGTCTTGATGATGACTAATGTTGGGAATTTCCGATTACAAAACTAAAAGCAAGAATGAAGAACGAAGAAACAACGAGGGCTTATATGTAATATTTAGTAGCTTTCATAGTAAGCTATCTATTAGGGTTTGTAACCTCCATCTCCTATATAAAGAGGGTAGGCGTAGTGGTTATTGACCATCCTTTTCATTCATTTCATAGTAGACATCTCCTAATGAGAGTCTAATTAACGCATAGAGCGTCTAGTAGTAGCAGTAGTTGTAGTAGTTTTTATTATATTCAATAAAGAAAACCTTATTAGTAATGTTGATTGTTAATTATTATTCCGTTGTGCTTTCAATCAATCAATGTTACTTATACCCTAGTTGAGTCCGGATCTTGGTTTCTACAATTGGTTTCAGAGCCTCGTGGCTCTCGATCTAAGGTTTATAAGGTTTTTATGTATTTAGGGTTTATACCCTAATTCATCTATGGTAGAAGATGATCAAAAAAATGAGGCAGCAGGTGGGAAAAGAGAAGAATAGCAGATCTGATTGGTCATTCAAACAGTCGATTGTGTTGGCCTCGTTCCTACAGGTCAAATTGCTGGTCCGAACGATATTATATGTCTTCACTAGTGAATTTGATAGGGACCCACTGAATGATACTAATCATTGGTCGATGTTAGTCGGTTTGTTCATACTGGTCGGTATTATGTTTTGATATGTATTCATGGGGTTTTATTTGATTGTTTTATTGGTTATCACGTGGGTCTATCATGTGATTAGATGAGATCAGACGAGTACTCATTTTTATTGGTTACAATGTTTGCTCACATTACTGGTCAAGCAATTAGGTGATTCTTGGTCATGTGATTTATTCAAGGATCTGATCTTTGGTTTAGCTGCTCTTGATAATACTGTTTGATTTATTGAGCGTGTATCTGCTGGTGGTTGTGGTTATTATTGGCACTGGTCTTTACTTGGTTGACTTATGGCAGCGTGGGAACTTAATTCTGGTCGGATAACATTTATACTGTTCATGATCAGTTGTTGTATATGTTAATTTTGGTCTTGACAGTTTGTGCTTCTAATGTTTTACTAGTCTTGGTGAGTTGAAATTTTATTCAACGATGAACCCTAGTAATTAACATATTTTCGGCTTGATTTGGTGTTCCTACTGGCTGCATATTTTGATTCATTCCTACTGGTTGATCAGGTGCGTGTCTTATCATATCTCAAAGTGAGTGTGGGCACTTTTGAGGTAACTTGTTCGTACATTAATGGTGTGACAAAGACTTGATAAATCTAGCGAAGGGGTGAGATCTACAGACTAAAGGTACTTAATGCGCATATTTGCTAACACTTTAAGGAGTTACTATGTAGTGCTCAGTGTTAGTGAAGGGGTGTGATATACAGATTGAAGGTGCTTAATGCTCACATTTGCTACCACTTTAAGGAGTTACATTGTAGTGCTGAGTGTCTCATATTATTTGAGGATTTATCAAGATTTGGAGTCACATGGATAGTGCAAGATATAAGACGCCTACGTTGATGTTTCTACTGGTTCTCTGTTCCTACTGGTAGACTGTTTTGATGCTGCTGCTGATTTGACTTATCTGTTGTTATGCTTTATTTCTTTTGTTTAGTTGTAAAAATAAAAAATAAAAAATAATAATAAAAAATAAAAAATCTGTATTAATTTCTTTGTTTAGTGATAAAAAAAATGATTATTGAGATGGTTAGTATAATTTTGAGGGGAAGCTTATGGTTTATATACTTACCATCTACATGCATCACTTGAGGGGAAGCGTCTACGCGCTGCACAAGACGCCTATTAGATGAAGGGGAAGAAGATTAGTAGATGTGCATCAGATTATTTGTGACGACATGTTTTAGCATTGTTTCTTCATACATGTGGTTTTGTACTATCGAGAAACTGGAACTTAACATAGTTAAATTCTAGTTTAGGAGAAGATTGTTGGGAATTGCCGATTACAAAACTACAAGCAAGAATGAAGAACGAAGAAACAACGAGGGCTTATATGTAATATTTAGTAGCTTTCATAGTAAGCTATCTATTAGGGTTTGTAACCTCCCTCTCCTATATAAAGAGGGTAGGCGTAGTGGTTATTGACCATCCTTTTCATTCATTTCATAGTAGACATCTCCTAATGAGAGTCTGATTAACGCATAGAGCGTCTAGTAGTAGTAGTAGTTGTAGTAGTTTTTATTATATTCAATAAAGAAAACCTTATTAGTAATGTTGATTGTTAATTATTATTCTGCTGTGCTTTCAATAAATCAATGTTACTTATACCCTAGTTGAGTCTGGATCTTGGTTTCAACAACTAAGCTAGGAAACCCATGGACTTGAGCTTGCTCGAATTCAAGAGGTGGTGATCTCGCCTTTAAGAGGAACCTAGAGAATCACACAAACACAAAACTACATAGAAAGATCACTTAGATCTGTGGTTAGAGAATTTACAACTCAAAGAGAAAATATGTGTAAAAGGGGTGAGTTACAATGAAGAAATGGCTCACTATTTATAGACAAACTATTGCTACTGTTCCACGGATCCCACGGATCCCTTACTTGAGGGATCCGTCCAGTGTAAACTGGGGGAACCGTGGGACGCTCCTCTTTGCCCATGGGTTTTGGCGCATGGGTCATGGGTTTTGGCGCATGGGTCATGGGTTATGGGTCATGGGTCCTAGACTTTGGACCATGGGTATCCAAGTAGATACAATGTATTTAGTATGTGCAATGCATCTAGTCCATGGGTCATGGGTTAACTCCATAGGGTCATGGATAATACCCATTTATGACTTGTGCATGATGTCATGCAATGGGTTATGGGTTATGCTCCATGGGTATGGGTCATTGACTTTGGGTTATACCCAACTACATTCAATGTATTTGGTCAATGAGTCAAATACTTAAACTTCTACCCATTATATTACCCATTATAATACATACTAATTATGTATATATCTACCCAATATGTAAACACTAGTTTTTGTACATATGTATTACTAAATCATGAAAACACTATTACTTGTTTAGTGTTTTATGTGAAAACGTAAGTGTGTTAGTAAACTATTGTCTCAAACCATTTACGTATTTTATTTGTTTCGTTAAAATGATTTTACATTTGTTATTGACAAAACATTAGAAGATCGTAAAATATAAATAAACGTTTTTACGGCTTATTTGTATTAACAAAAAATGTTACCAGATAGACCCTGTGAATTACGAGACTAAACTTACGTTTTAAGCATTTCTACATATACGCATACTTGACCTATACCTGCACCACATTTTCTAAGACGTTTAGATACTTTTATATTTTGGAAAAGTCAACACATTTCCCTCCTCCCTTGACCATAAAAATCAACTCTTGTACGTTTTACGTTTACAGGTATCTAAACCAACGATTTTAGGTTTTAACGACGTTTAAGCATCTGATAAACTTTTCACTCAATTAAATATACTAATATATAGTATATTTATAACTTTTAACAAATTTATAAGTTTTATATTGTTAGGATACCCTGTTTTAAGTTTCGTGACTTAAAGGCTTAACGTCAGTAATTACCGAGACCAAACTACACTCCGTAAGTTAAGATAATGACCAAATCCTACATACTGATTGATAACATCAAATAGTCCTGAATATTAAGTGTTCCCCCGATAATGCTCGTAGTTTATATCATTTATATGGATTTATGCTTGTTTTCCTCTATATTTCACTTTCAGGTAAATTACGAGCATTGGAGCTAATGAGACGCGGATGGAGAGTTTATTGAAGATATATGATAGTATGCCCATTTTGAAGTAATTACGGCGTAACTCTTCTCTCACATTACGCCGTAATAAAAGCGTAGCTCAGAAGACCAACTAAACTGAAGATTACGGCGTAACTTCATCTTAAGATTACGCCGTAACTAATTAGGTCAAATGATGTTCCACGCCGCTGCAAGCTACGCCGTAACTCTTTCCACGATTACGGCGTAATCATGATTTATTGAAGATACGGCGTAACTCATTCCATGTGTTATGCCGTAACCAGCTTTTCCAGCGCAAAATACAAAGATATTGACGTTACGGCGTAACACTCATATTAAGTTACGCCGTAACTAGATATGGCCTATAAATACCAGCCCTAAATTCTGCATTTCATATCATTCACTCCACACACAAAGCAGAAAATGTGGGTAGGAGACTGAAGGCAGATCTTGAGGAGCATACGGAGCCATCTCCAAGGGAGAAATCACTCCCTAACGATAAGAATTAGCAATCAATCATTTATTTTACTTTCAATTCATGTATTTCATTATGTTAAATATTGAATCGATTGTTTCAGTTAATATGATCGGCTAAGCACCTCTGGTGCTAGCTTAGTTATGATTCCTTAATTGTTTTGTTTATGTTTACATTGCTTCCGTATAATTGTTTCTAGTGTATGCATGCATAGTTTGTTGGTAGCTACCCTTGTTTCGGTAGTTTTGAATGCCGGTAGTGTCTAGTTGCTTAGGAGAATTGACCAACTGTCCCTAAGTAGGTAGAATGAGTGGGAAAGGTAAGAATTGACCAACTAACGACCCTTCTTCACTTGTGCGATTTGACCAACTGATCACCTACCGTTTGGATGAACTTAAGAAATTAGGGATGAGTGTCTAAGATGCTAGCGCCCGGGCACTCATTGTTATGAGTCTTGCATGTAGTGGAGCTTAATGACTTGGCTTAGGGGACTAAAAACAACTGGACTTTCAAGGGTAGTAGCTTGATCTCCGGTGGAAACCTTCGCTGATAGGTTAGGACGAACTGACTAAATGTTGTCCTAGCGACCTAAACCCCTACTTGAAGCAATTGGAAGTAATTAGACGTGAACATAGCATAATAGGATGAGTAACTAGGTTAGCACACTTCTCCTCTATTGATCACAACCCTCTCCTCTATTCGCTTTCTTTAAAACCATTAAAATCTGTGACACCTAGACTTAATTAGAATCCGCTCACATAGCTCTTGGGACAACCTCGGTTTTATCGATTACTACACTACACACGATCGGGTACACAGCCCGTTAGTTCATAAGGTAGACCATAGGTATATGAGACAATTATAAATATTAAAACTTGGTCAGTAAAACCTGCATCACTTATCATACCACCTCCTTAGTTCAGCCCATGTGGCATTTTATGAGTCACAATACAAATGATGGAGCTTACATAGGAAGATTGAACACATATGTTAACTTAAGAATTAAGTATGGACACCTACACTTTCTTAGATGAAGTAAGCTTAACACATGCAAAATCTTAGCAAGGAAGGAACATGACTCATAAGTTTTAACCTCATAAAGGCCCTATAAAACCCCCTTCCCTCCTTGTTTTTGTCATCCCATCATACACAAACAAACACACTTCTCATTTTGCTCTCAACTTCAAGTATTTCAAGAAGATTCAAGCTACAAGTAACACAACAAAGTCCAATGCTAACTACAAACAAATCAATACAACCTTTGGTGATCCTCTTGAGTTTAGATCCACTCAAGTTACCAAGGTTCCATCAAAAGTCTTATAAGATCACAAGAGGAATAGAAGGAGTAGAGATAGTCCTGGTCCTTGTCCTAGTTATCTTTTCCTTTGAAAGCCAAAAGTTGTAAGCTAAACCTTGTACTTATCACATACTATTGTTTCTCTACTTATAGGTCTATATGCATGCTTAGTATTTTGATCATATGGGTACATGGCCAAAACTTATAAAGAAAACCTAAGTTAAAAACTAACTTGTGCAAACTAGTGTAACTAGGCTATTTGTGCAAATAAAAGTCGACCAAAATAGGTACACATAGACTTGGTAAATTATATATTATTATATAGTAGGTACAAAGGAAACTCGGCCTAAAAATACTAAATAAAGGCAGCTTTTTGCTTCAAATGGTAAGATAGTTTTCAACGTGAATAATTGGATTTTCGCAAGTCAAGTAATTAGAAACCATACTGTTTTCAAGACTAGTTACTTACTAAAAAAAACAACTTTCATTCAAATAAAATTTCCTAAGTTTATTCGACCTTCGGGATAGTTTTTTTTCACATGTGAAACTATACTAATAAACTTATTGATCCTTTATTATAAACTTCATGTTTTCCATATTGAACACTACAAAACTAAGGAGCTTCATGTGAGGGGTTTCATCTGGGTAAACGGGTCAACGAGTTGCTGGATTTACGATTTAAAGTGTCCTAGCTCCTCGAATGTTTACTACATGACCTCTGGATTATGATGGACCGAACGGTAGCACGATATATATAAACTATAACTGTTTCTTTGAAACAACTTACATGATCACAACGACTTACCATGTACTACATTATGATTAACATAAATAACTTGTATAGATTCATTATATTACCTTATCGTTAATTATTCGAGAAACTTAAGTCATTATATCATATTTCTTGGTTGTACATAGAGACTCCCCGGCTTATCCATCGATTATGTCATACGTTTTGATATCATTAGTTCACGTTGAGTTTCATAGCCCCTACTTTTATACATTTTGAATTACTTTGGGGGAGATACATGCTCAATTATTTTCATTTAATTACACAAGTACTCTAAACTTTTAAGGATTACCGTGAGTTTTATAGCCCCTACTTTTATACGTTTTTAATTACTTTTGGGGGAGGTACATGCTCAACTATTCTCATTTACTTTCATAAGTACTCTAAACTTTTAAGGATTACCGTGAGTCATAGCCCCACTCTTACTCTTTTAATACTTGTTTTAAACTCTTTGGGGAGATACACGCTTAACTACTTTCAAATACTTTCTACTAGGCTAGATCGCTTTATTTTCTTTCAATAACTTATGTGTCGAATCATTATTTTAAATGCTTTATGCTATGATGCATTATTTTCATATTTGATAAGTATGCGCATTCTGATTTCAATATATGCCCTACTGTGTGGCTATTGCTATGTACATATTATTGCGTGATTGCTAGTCGTTAGGATATGTTGACAGTAATCTTTGGGAAGTGGCTCCCAATTATCTTTGGAAAGTGGCTCCCAGTTATCTTTGGGAAGAGGCTCCCGGTTATCTTTGGGAAGTGGCTCGCAGTAGTCTTTGGGAAGTAACTCCCAGTATGTGTCATTTGTGAATAAGGCTTTGTCATGTGATTTTATTTAAGTACTCGTATACACATATGTCTTACTCATAATATATGTTAGTAGTGGGTTGTAAACAAATAGGTTGCAAGTTTTGTATGGGCGAAACTTGGAACTGAATAGATTTACAATACCTTTGCTGTGTGAACATTCTTTAAAGGATTTACATGTTAAAAAAACTCTATGTACTCGCCAACCATTGTTTTGACACTCTTTAACATGTTTGTCTCAAGTCATAAAGTGACAGCTAGAGTTTGAAGCATAGAGTCACACGACATATTTTGAAGACTTACGCTTTTATCATTTACCATTCAAAATATTTTATAAACATTTATGTATTATACTTTGTAACCTCAATGTTTGTAACTCTGATTTCATTAATCGAATGGTAACTTTTCAAAACATCTTATTTAGAGGTCGTTTTCTATAACTTGTACTTTGTATTATGAAGTAGCACCCTCTCTGATGAGTTCACCTTTTCACTTAGTTTCTTAACAAGTTCAACCAACTGATCATATTTTGAATCAGTATCACTAGTCTTTCTTCAGTAGGAACTGAAGGTGTGGAAGTTTTAGTAGGAACTGAATCTTCTTTTTTGGAACTGGGTTAGGTATTTTCATAATTGTTTTACCTAATCTTCACTTCTCTCTATGAGAGTGTTGGAAGGAGGCTAAAGGTGTGAGGTCTGAACTTCATGCGGTTCCCTGAAGTACTTTCAAGGGAGGTTGTGGTGTTTGAGTTTCTGATTCATACTCATTGACAGACTCAGTGTGACTGGGTTTATTAGTGAGTCCAAGCATATCTTTGATTACCAGACTTTTAGGCTCCAATATTTTACCAGTTTTTAAGTTAGTCAACTTACTATCTAGGTTGACTCTTTCATCCTAGTCACTGGGTTTTGGTTTCATTTCTTGTTCATAAGATATGCCAGCAAGAGTAAATGCCTTTTCACTTTGATCCTTGTTACAGGAATCAGTGATTTGATCACTTCCTAGTATTCTCTTCTTAGTACTAGGAACTAGATAACTAATGCATTCATAAACTTTATGATTGTTATTAGTCCATTTCTTAATTATGAGTTTTTCTTGCATAAGTTGTTCTTGAAGATTAAGATTTTGTTTGACAAGCTCAGTATTCTAAATTTGAAGTGTGAAAGACTCTAGTTTAGCCTACTTTAGTGCAAGTAAATCATCTCTACACCTATTTAATTCCAAAGCAAGTTTGTTATATTTTGAAAATAGGTTTAGTATTTGCTCTTCAACATACTTAAGATCAATATTTATATAACTAAAATAAGATTGCCAATCAAAATCTTCATCCATAGATAATAAGATGTTTACCTTTCTCATGGTGATGTTGACCCATTCTTCATTTCTTGCATGACTCCTCCCAACAATAAGCTTTTCACCTTCTAAGAGTGCCATTAGTACAATAACTTGAACCATTTCATCATCAGAAGAGACGGCTTCCTCATCCCAGTTAAATGTTTCAGCTATTAGACCTTGTTTTTAGCCTGAAAAGGTTTAGTGGTTTTTGTTGTTTGAGAAGTTGAGGGTGTAGCTTCAAGAAGTGCAAGTTTAGCTTTGGATTTCCTATACTTAGCTTCAAAATCCTTAGGACTCTTTTGTTTAGTCTTACATTGAAAATTTTGAGAGGACTGAAGGAGTTTAGGTTTAAACTTGCTAGATCCTGATGAGAGGTTAGACCTTGAGAATTTAGAAGAGGGTTCTGAGTTAGTTTTTGAGAAAAATCTTTTGCAAAGTGACCCTTTTTACCATATTTAAAGCACTCAGTGTTTTCATTAGCTTTGGAACCTAAAAATTTTGATTTGTTTCTTTTATTAAAACATTTAGAATTTGCAAGGAGTGCCGTTTCTTGAAACTCAAAGTGTAAGTCAATCAGGTACTCCTCACTTGTTCTTTCATCAACTTCATCATTAGAGTTTTCTTGAAAATCTTAGACAACACTATTTGAAAAGAATGCAATTGATATGGGTGTATTTTTCAGGGAATTTTTGGTTTCTTGAGACTTCTTAACATCAGGATATCTTCTAGAGATAAGATTATCTTCATAGACGAATTTCCCATAGATTTCAGGAAGTTCAAGGGTCTGAATGTGTTGGTATTTCTAAGTCCGTGAGAAAAGCTTAACCACTTGTCAAGAAGACTTTTGACAAAACCTACATTAATTTCATGTTTGGTAATATTTACACCATCATTAGCTAACTCATTGAGTAGGGTCTTATAACAGGTGTATGTTGGAGAGAGGGTTTTAGTTTCTTTGGCTCTAAAGGTGTTATACTCAAATTTCAGATCCATGATCATGTTTTCCTTGGTATCTGAAGGACCCTCAAAGCTATGAACCAAGTCAGTCCAAGTTTGTTTGGCTATAGAACAGTTAATGGTTGATTCCATTATATCGTCAGGGAGACATTATTTAATGATGTTTTTGAGGCGTTGGTCCTGATTGACCACCCTTCTCTCCTCTGGTGACCACTGAGCCTCAGGTTTAGGTAAACCTTCAACAGTCTTAGGGACAAATGAACCATCATTAATCCACTTAATATAGTAAAGTTCCATTCCTGTTAAGTAGCAAAGCATGTGCTTTTTCCACTTATTGAATTTTCAAACTTCAAGTCGAGGAGCAATAGCTGCATAGCTTCCTCCCTTTTTGCGAAACAACACTTGGAATTGAAATGACAAGTATGGTAATCTTCTTTTCTAAACTTAAGCTAAGCTTAAGTACAACTATGCTAACTAACTAAGCTAACCTCAGGGACTTGGTTGTCTTTGGAGGAGTAAAAGATTTTGTGAATGTCTAAGCATTAAGTGCAAAAACTTATCAACCTTTTACTCCACCTTATGATCCTATTTACACACAAGTATTTTGACAACCATTACAATGAAGACAAAGATAACATCTGTTAGTTAGGACAAAATACCTGCATATTTTGTCTATGTTACAATATTCTACTTTGAGTATGATTCCTTCCCGACCCTGACCCTAACCCTAACCTTACTACTTCAAATGAATCCCGGAAGTAGCCGCATGCCAAGTGATGATCAAGATGATGGTGATAATCAAGATGACTGCGGTGATCAAGATGATGACAATGATCAATCTGGATCGGATGATGAGTATGGATATGTAGTATGTTATTTCTATTGAAATTGTTTGGTTATTTGATTTTTAATATTAGTGTTAGCTTAATTGTATCATTTTTGCGTAAACTATGACCTCGCTATATTGTTTTGGAATGAGAAAGTGGACGAATGAAGTTGAGTAATGTTTGTATCATAGTGTTGGGTCATTTACAGGTTTTGTTTGGGCATATTTATTCAGAAAAAACTTGAAAAGTGCAACAATTGCTGCTTTTTTTCCTTTTTCGATGCAGGCTCATTTAGGGATGACAATGTCGTCTCTAAAGCTTCAAAGGTTTTCATCGCAAAATGTGAGGCTACACCACTTCACAATATATATAAACATTAAAAAAAATTAAATAAAAATAACTTTAGGACGACATTGTTGTCCCTAAACGTGTATAAATTTTATTTATTAAAAATCCTAAACAAATAAATAAATAATAATAACTTTAGAGACGACAATTTGTCGTCCATAAACTTGTATTTATTTTATTACAATGTTTTAAAAATTAAAATAAAATAAGTTTAGGACGACATTGTCATCCCTAAGTGAAGCGGGCCTCAACTGATCAAGAGTTATGCTTGAATAAAATGTGGGCCCCGCTAGTCGTCACTAAGAGCGTTGACTAGGCATCGCCAAATTTATTAACAATGGGGATGCGGGGTCGACATTTTAAGTATGACATGTCATTCCAAAGTACTTCAGAGACGGCAGAAACTCACCTTTTGAGACGACATGCTTCGTCCCTAAAGGTTAGAATTCTTGTAGTGAAATGCCATAATAATTATGTGAGGAGCATGTGCTAGTAAAGAACTACAGTAATTCATGTATAAAGGAAAAATAAATAAAACATATTTAAAGTAGTTTGATAATCTTGTAACAGGCAGAACTACTAATTAGAAAGGCCAACTGTACAAGGAATTAATGTAAGTATGGCCATTAATAAAGGATACATAATTAAAGTAACTTGATAATCTTATTAAACGTGTAACAAACAAGTCTACGATTCATCATGCTATAGGTAATCGTCATTGTCAATTGATTCATGTATAAATACTAATTATTTACGTACATATCTTTATATGGTTAATATCTTATTGTTATCTTTTTGTTATTTTTGTTTTTTCTTTCAGCTATTATGGCCATTCTATTTTGTCTATATGCCTTACTTTATGTAAGCAGTAGCAAGGGGATACTCATTTCACCAAAAGATATATCTGTATCTGCTGTCTTTGCATTTGGAGACTCCTACGTTGATCAAGGAAATAACAACAATATCACGACTTTCGGCAGGTGTAATTTTCCACCTTACGGGAAGGACTTTGTTTGCGAAAAACCAACTGGACGGTTCAGCAATGGGAAAACAACAGCCGATTTTTTTGGTAACTTTTCTTTCTATGTCTCACAATTTGGATACCCATAACATTTGGATTTAGTCATGCACTTATATTTTTGTTCTAATCTATCCCACTTTGCTTGATTCGGATGCATAGCACTAAAATATTTTTAGTTGCTATTAATATAGCAAATGAAGAACCATTCAAGCGATTACCACAAAATGAGGGATTTTCTACAGTAAGATATGTGGGAAAATCCGTGGGCAAAGGCCATTTTCTATGGAGTACATACCGATTTTTTCCGTTTGTAAAAACCTCGTAGCTAAATATTTTTCACTGATTTTTCCATGGCGTCGACTATTTTTCCCATAGATATTGTTGTGTGTAATACGTCGGTTAATTACCCACGGATATTCCAAAGTTTTCATACAAAAAATTTCTACGAAATCTTTTCCCTCTGATTTATTTCCCACCAATTTACATCGAAGAGTTACACCAATATGTAGGAAATCTGCGGAACTCGGTGAGAAATTTTGGTCAACGAAATTAGTAGTTATTTAGTTGCTAATGCATGGGAACTTTGCGACAAGTTTCCCACACAAACTCGGTCAACAAATTTGTGTGTAACTCGTCGCTAATCTGTGGAAAATTTCCAAAAAAAAAATGTGACCGTGGGAATAATCAGTGGGAAAAACCGGTATTTGTAGTAGTGTTGAGAAATGCAATATAGAGTTATACATGCATGCAACATATAGATCAATATGTGGGTCATGTATTATGCCTCAATATATATGGATAATCTTGATGAGAAATTGATTATTTGTTGGCTTAAGATTTATAGAAAATAAACATGATTCATGTAAACTAATTAATTTATTTGATTTCAAATTCTAAGCTGAGGCATTGGGGGTGAAGGATTATCTTCCAGCATATCGAGACCCTTTATTGCAAGACAAAGATCTTCTAACGGGTGTCAGTTTTGCTTCGGGTGGCTCTGGGTATGATCCACTAACAACTAAGATAACGGTATGCATGGATACTTTACATGTGAATTAAGTTTTACCACAATGCTTGCTTCATTTATATAAGTTGAAACCAATGTTATATATGTGTCAGCATTGATTTGATGTTCTTTTGTCTCACTTTTGGGCATGCAACATTTAGTCTGTTATACCGTTATCAGTTCAAAGAGAGAATTTCAAACAATATACTGAGAAGCTGAAGATGAACATTGGGGAAGAAGCTGCTAAAGATATTATCAAGAATAGCGTTTTTTTAGTTGTAGCAAGCACAAACGATCTTATTTTCTCCCTTCCTGCCAGAAGCTTAGAATATGATGAGATGGCTTATGGTAACTTGTTGGTAAAGTTCGCCTTGAACTTTTTACAGGTATAACTGTATAAGTAATCACCTTGTCGTATTAACCATCCTGATTATTCTTTGCAAGGCAAAAAAATATTTACTAAAATACTTCGAATATTAATTTCAACAAGATGGACATGCTTCAATAAGATTTCGAAAGTTCCTTGAGAAAAGATATATTTCAAAACATTAAGGAAAATGAACCCCAAATAGTTATATATTCTAACTGTGATTGCTTACGCTTGCTATCATCGAAGGAATTACACGAACTCGGAGCAAGAAGGATAGCAGTCTTTAGTGCGCCCCCAGTAGGTTGTCTTCCCGCACTGAGAACGATATATGGAAGTCTACTAAGGAAGTGCGGAGAAAGGGAAAATAATGCATCTCAGTTGTTTAACAACATGCTAAAACAACAGCTCCAATCTCTTACAAGTAGTTTTGCTTCCTCCAGAGTTGCCTTTGTTGATTTCTACAATCCACTGATAAGTATCATTGAAAACCCTCATCAATATGGTATATACACAAGATTCAACTTAACATATTGATTTTAATCTGTATACTACATATTGGATATACACATTAATGGGCTTAACATTTTTTCTCCATGTTATTATTGTACCAGGCTTGGAAGTTACTGACAAAGGTTGCTGTGGAACTGGAGAGATAGAAATTGCTTATTTATGTAACAAACGCACCCCGACGTGCAAAAACGACTCTAAGTTTTTGTTTTGGGATAGTATCCATCTATCAGAGAAAGGAGCTAGCCTTTTTCTAGAACAAATTCTACCAAATTTGATAAAAAGTTTGTTCTACACATCAGATGCTAACTAGTGAAGCACACTTTGCTGGAACAGGGATGGCGGTTACAAAAGCAGTTATATGGTAATTATTATTATTAAAAGTCACAATGGTAGTATAAGACACAATGGTTATTAATAGTCACAATAGTTGACATATACATATATGTAATGTTGCTGTAACAATTGGCAAGTATCAAATGAATAAAAACTATCATAAGGAACTATTCATCCCTTTTAGTTTCCTAATTTTTTTCAATCGGTTTAAATTCACTCTTGGTAATGACATGTCAAAGATCAATATTTTTTGATTTCACATACATTTCGAATCTTGTTTTTCGATAGATAAAACAATCGGTTTCAAAAAGTGATGGTCTTTGCATAGATTGCCCTTTTTGATATTTATCGAAATCCATTGATCGATTCATGTTTTAAAATACAATATATTTTAAAAATCTTGGTTGACGTGACTCTGGTACTAATTGTAGAAAACTAGAAAGGGGGGGGAGGGGGTTTGAATAGTTTTATCATTTTTAAATCGTTCTAAAATTTAGTTTTGAAATACTTTGATTCGTATTTTCATGAAGTCAATCAATTGCAATATGAACATAATTATAACAATACTAAAGTAAACAACCAATAAATACTACGAGATATAAAAAGTGAGAGATGGAAAGATCAAACCAAGACACCGAGATTTATAATAGTTCGATAACAAAGATCCGCTTCGCCCTACTCCACTCCCCGAGTACCCAACTCGAGAGTTCTAAGCACTATGTCAATAAACTCCCTCAGGAGGAGAAAACCGTACAACGTCGCTTATCACAATTTCCGACACTAAGCTAAATGTCGAGTACTAATCTAACTAATTTGTATAATATGTATAATAACATATTTTTCATTTTAGGGATATTTTAAAAATAACATTTATTAAAAGAGTTGAACATCAATAGGTAGTTATGGTTATTTTTTTATATTAAATTACATTGTATTTTTTAAATTAATCTTTTTAAAATATGTTTTCAAAAAGTTCTTTAAAGTGTTGTAACTAATGATATTATAGCTATACTTATTAAAATTTGTATGATGAGTATGCTCGAAGCTGATTTCAAAGCAAAACCAACGCAAATTTATAACAAGTAAATTTGTTGATTTGATATTTTAATACTACTATTTTGAAAAAGTATCAAATGCTTTGTAATTGTAAAATGCATCTTTTCTTTCTAAAATATAACGCTTATTTTTATACTCCCTCCGTCCCAAATTAATTGTCCTCATTTGACTTTTTAAAGTCTTAATTTCTCAACTTTGATCTTAAATATTTTTATTTATGTTATATAATAATTTATGCAAAATATATGAATGAATTGTCTTTTAAATGTTTTTTCATGGGTGTAATTTTCATCAAGTATTACATAACACATACAAAAATATTAAGGATCAAAGTTGACAAATTAAGACTTCAAAAAGTCAAATGAGGCAAATTATTTTATATTTGATCAATTAATGAACCACGTGTTTTAAAATTATCTCTTGTTATAATTTCATTCCCTTGTGGTGTGCGTTGTTTATCAACATTTGGATTAGAGGTTCAAAGTTTGCTTCTGCATCCTACAATATAACCAAACTCACAATTATAAGGGAACAACTAAAATCATCATAATAATTAGTATACCTCTTAGAACTAAAATCATCATAATAATTATCATAATGTTCATGTGGAGAGCTTTACTTGGTAAATTACCGGTGCGGGTAGAACTTGACAAGAAAGGTATTGATATTCCCTTTATTCTATGTCTAATGTGTGAAGAGGCTGTGGAGTCCATTGATCATGCGTTAGTTTTTTGCAATACATTTATGAGCATTTGGTCCAAAATTTTTGAGTGGTGGAATTGCGGGAGTGTGAATGCTTTTACATGCTTCAACATGATAGTGGCAACTTAGTCCCTTTAGGAAGTAAGGTTTTGTGGCAAGCGGTTGTTTGGATTATCGGGAACTATAAATATGGAGGAACCGAAACTGTTGTGTTTTTGGTAAAAAGGTTGATCCGGTGGAAAATGTTGTCGAGGAAATACAGGTAAGAAGTTATGAGTGGATTAAAAGGATATCGATGATGAGCAATTTGCTTTGGGAACATTAGTTGAAAACCCTAGTTCGTGTGGAAATTCATGTCAAGTGGCTGATGGCACATGTAATTGACGTGTGGTCGAATCCAAAGCATTATTTTCGTGATGGTTTTTGGTTGTTGATGTAGGCCTTAGTAGGTTTTTTGGGTTTGTTTATTGGTCTTAGGAGTTTAATCCAATCATCTCGTTGGTTTATTTTTTCCTTTTTGTCTTGCTTGTGGTTTTTAGGTTCTGGCCTTCATGTATAAGGATTTCTCTTGTTGTGCTGTTGTGCCCTTTGTGGTCTTTAATTCTCATTATAAATTTTGTAACTGTTAATTCGTTAACTAACTAAAATATCATTAATGTTTGGGATCGTTCGAATCTACCACTTATGATCGGTCCATTTTCAAACCATAATAGTGAATGGTTTGGGGTTACTATATTTATTTTTACTGAGTTAATTACTAAGCAATACTAAAAAGATACTCCATTCTTTTACAACAATGAACTTATTTACGCACACGTATGTTTTTGAGTTCGAACAATTAATTTACTTGCATCATCTTTTTAAGTGACTTGCTTCAAAGTTCAAACCATATCCATTCATTTTTTTTAAAACTCATTTCATCTCATATTAACTATTCAATTTTACCATTTTCAGATATTTTTGTTTGTTTTATAAAATATTTGATAAAAAAATATATATATTAATAAAAATATATTTTTTAATTTAATTTAAATCAAATACTATATAAAAAAATATTTAATATTCAAGTTAAAAAAAAAATTATAAAAGTCAAACCGGACGTATAACCCCACATGTTGGTCCCACCATAATAAAATATTATTGTCCTTTCAAGCACTGCACTTGCGTGAGCCTCCCTCTATTTGTTCCATTTCTACAGTAAGAGCACAAGGTGTCATAACAAGCTCCAACTTCGTCGTCGTGTCACTTCAGCGCCACATCAGCATCTTTTTTTTCCACAACTAACCACAACAAACCCCCTCCTCACTCATAACAAACCTCAACCTCTTCATTTGGGGCCCACCATTACACACACACAAACACACAAACCTGTTTTTATCAATTAAAAAAAAAACATTTGTCAGAAATTTACTTCGTCGTCCCCACGAAGAACACCTCCACGACATCCCACGGCGAGGGGGGCCGGTGTGGCGGCGAGCCACGACGAGGCTCCACGTAGGACGACGGCGAAGCACGATTTTACCACACCGGGTGCTCTAAGTTGCAAGAAATAATTGGGCAAGAAGTAGTTGGCTGGCTTCTTCGACACGTGGAGAATAAAAGCTCTTTGTGGACATGCGCGGGGTGTCAATTCAGGTGGGTTCAGGTTGACAGGTCAGAAAATTTTAACCCGAACTTGACTTACTTATATAAATCATCAGGTCAACTATGTCAATCATAACCTGTTTACACATAACCTGAACCTGACCCATTTAACCCGTATATATACTTAGGTTAGCGGGTTAAATATGTTACACGGGTTGAAGAAGTTAAACGGGTTTTGTGTTGGCCCATTTAACTCGTTTTATATAAAAAAGTTGGCACATTACACGAGTTAAACGCGTTTGCGGGTCGAAACGTTTAACTCGTATAATAAAATATAAATAATTTTTTATTTGAGAAATAAATCTTAAATGGGTTGGTGGGTTTACCCGTTTAATTTATTCTCAACCTGAATATGACCTATCTAATAAATGGGTTAGATAGGTCGACTCAAACCCGACCCGCAATCTATTTATACTTAACCCGAACCTGTTAATTTTCGTGCGGTTTCAAGTCAGGTTTTGTGTCAGATCAGAAATTGTCACCTCTATGCGTATTTTTATTAGACGCGCTTGGAGAAAAAATAAAAATATAATACGGTCGTGTCATGCACACGAGCCGTCCATCTTACAAAACAAGAAATATAAATATAGAGAACAAAGTAACGCGCGTACAAAACATGTGCGCAAGGAATGAACCAGTACCAAATATGATTGGTTGCACAAATTTTTTGAAACCATAACATAAAAACACATTTCGATAGAACATGTGTATTTAAGATGCATTTTTCAAAAATTGATGTTTTTTTACAAAAAACATTATATCGAAAAAATTCATGTAGGCATGGGGCACTCACGGTTCCGTCTTTGCATGTAGGCGCTGCTTGCAAATGTGCTAACTTTTAAGCAATGTTTTGAAATTCGGGTCGACCCGGCCGGTTCAAACTGTCGAACTAGGAGCGGCAAAAAAAACTGGTCAAAAAACCCGGGTTTCTAAACTGGGGTTAACCAGTTAGACCCGCCGGGTTTGGTTTTTTTCAATTCTTTTTTATAAAAACCGTGTTGATCCGGTTGTAAAACCAGTTGACCCGGATTGGTCCGGTGGTCGAACCGATTGACCCGGTTGAAAAAATTTATTTATTTTTAATGAAAAATCAGGTTGACTCAGTGGTCAAATCAATGATCGGTGACTCGAACGGATCAATTAAAACCCCGATTTTTAAAACATTGCTAAGTTGTTGATGTGCAACGTGTCATGATCTAACAAAAGCGCATGCTTTGCACGCTTAAAGTCCGTCTTGATAAAATAAGAATGAACCGTTCATTTTTTATAGGGGATATCTTAGCTACAATTTTAGTAGCCAACTGGCTACAATCCTCCACAAAAAATACACAACAAATTAATCAGGGACCCGCAAAAATAACTTATGATCCACAAAAAGAGTCAGGAACCCACAATTTAAAGCACAATGTTGTTGCCAATTAGCTACAAAATATTGTAGCTAATATGTTCCCTTTTTTATAATATAGTTGTATAAAAAGTCCATATAAAAAAATTTCACTTTACATATCATAAGCATATGGGAGTGAATAAGACACATAACTACTATCAAGTCCAAAATTTTTAGGATTTAATAGAACGAGTGGACAAGTCCTCTCACTATATATAAGGCCGAATCATGTAACATATCCCTCGTAGCAAATAACTCTAACTGCTATCGTCCTTTATTTCTCAATGACTAGTTTATTTACGAAGGTCATCATCTTATGTCTACATGCTTTTATGTATTTAGGTTGGACCAAAGGAGCAGTAAATCTGCCTGTTAATGTCTCTATACCAGCAGTCATTGCATTTGGGGACTCGTATCTAGATCAGGGGAACAACAACAATCTCAAGAGCGTGAGCAGGGCTAATTTCCCTCCTTACGGAAAAGATATTATTGCCGGGAAACCAACCGGAAGGTTCACCAATGGGAAATCACTTGCTGACTTTTTTGGTACCTTTTCTATAAACTTATCACATTTACATGCTGTTCTAGCCTTCTTGAACTGGCGAAACCACACATGTCACGTGTATCATCAAGCAAACCTTAGGTTTTAATTTGTGACTACAAGAAACGTGTCACTTTACAGGTAGTAAAATCATGTGCAACTTATTTTTCTTCTTATCATCTTAGTGGGACATGTCAATCGCAATGAGTGGAATTATATGTAAGTAGGAGAAGGATATCATGCTTCTCAATCCACAATAGTGAAGTTTTCATGAATTTTAACGGTTTCTCATGTCATTTCAACAACCGTATACTTAGATATTACATATAAACCTTTAGAGCTTTAATAGATGTTATACCATATATTGTTTGCATAATGTTTTATATTAAATAATTATATATCATATATTCTTTCGATTTACATAGAGATGTAAGGCAAACGAGCAACAAGTTGTATTAAATTATGAATAAGTTTAAGATTTTGAACTTTTTATACCGTATATGATTAATAACATATACTTCTGCAGAAGCTTTGAACATTTTTGTTGAACATGCTATGATGGTTGTCTCAAATCTGGATCAAATTGTATAGGTTTTATATTTTACTAAAAAAAATGGAAAAATAATTTGTCGTATATGTTAAAAAATTGGTAAGCAATTTTTTTTGTCTCGGTATAGGTATTTACATACGTTACATGCACCCAAACATTTTTGTCTTATCCACTATTGATGATCTTAATGCCGTCAATCATTTACATGACATCCAAAGATCATGTGTCAACTGACCGATTAGAGTACCCAAGGTCAATGAGTACTGTCTTAGATTTATGTTTGTACACCGATCGAAATTATTCTGAAACAAATTTAAAAGTTCCATTTTTTGTGAACTATCATGACGTTTTGGTTATTCTAAGAGCATTGGGCATGGTGGCGCCTCATCAACGCCATTTTGACGTGGAGCCTCATTTGGTGCCGCCGTTTCAGTGTTGACATAGTGACTGTTGGACTTTAATTGTACAAGTCTTGTATTATGAAGATAATGATAGATGAAGGACCGAATATGTTAAGTTAGATAGTTTGGTAGTTATTTCGGTTGGTAGTTATAAGTTAGTTATTTCTGTAAAAACTGAAGGGTTGTGTCGTTTGGTTCATGACCATTCGAACCATCATGACCATTGGGTCATACCCTTTCAAGTCTATAAATAGTCTAGTACATGAATCTGTAACATAAGTGTGTGTGTCTCATTTCAAAGAAAGGCATAGTGTCTTTGTAACAATGTAACCCAATGTTATGTTGATGAAATAAAATGAATCTTCGTGTTAATCTTGTGCAATACGATCTTGGAATTATCATTTGTTGGAGACCTGTGAAAATCCAATATGGTATCAAGAGCCGAAGGTTGTTGCAAGGATACAAGATATGATTCAAGTTTTTTATCAAAAGGATCAAGAGACCGAGAAAAGAAGACACCAAGGATGTTGGGGAAGATAGTGCACAATCAAGAACCAACGGACATGGACATCAAATGAATTGGTGGAGTTTTGTTGTGATCATTTCGCGACAACAAAACAAGAAGGAAACTTTTGTAGAAGCAAGAGTGGAATAGCGCAGAATTATTACAACTCTTGACGTTGAAAGAAGCGTAGAAGCAAGAGTAGGAAGCGCGAGACATTTTCTTGTGTGTTTGCTATTAACGCAACGCTGGAAACAAGAAAAGGATACCTCTTTTGTGTTTT
Organism: Chrysanthemum makinoi; assembly: GCA_910596185.1. Classification (NCBI taxonomy): domain Eukaryota; kingdom Viridiplantae; phylum Streptophyta; class Magnoliopsida; order Asterales; family Asteraceae; genus Chrysanthemum; species Chrysanthemum makinoi. The sequence continues at coordinate 10,431,342 of OU343218.1, forward strand.
GCTGTCAACGCGACACAAGAAGAAAGGAGTAAGAACACATCGTTTTGTATAGAGAACGAGTGGGAAGGCTTTGTAAAAACCGGTTTGAAAAAAGATATAAAGCAAGATGTAAGACGCAGGACTAGCGTGCAAGATGTAAGACGCATGACTAGCGCGCAAGATGTAAGACGCAGGACTAGAGCGCAAGGAACGTTGTTGTGGAGAAGAAAACGTATATGTGGAACAAACAAAGGACTGTTTTGTTTCGGTGGAATGAAATCAGAAACGAAGGACTGTTTTTGGTTCGGTTTGGTTACCAAGACATGGTACCAAGGATTGTGTCGGTACAACACAAGAACAACAACAACGAGAGAAGAAAACTGTTGGGTTCAGAAAATACCCAAACCCCTTAATCTATGATTTGAATAGAAAATAGCCTAAGTACTCATCCGTTAAACACAATCAGGTCGCTGAGTGCATAGCCGCTCAGTGAGTCATCTTTAGGATACTCAGTACGAGGCAATGAAGAAGTCTCTCCACTCGGTAAAGGCGGAACTTAAAGGGTGAAGACTGAGTCAAGAAGAAGATGATGGATTCAATGAGTGATGACAATAACTCACTGAATCCCTAAGATTCCTCTCCAACTACTTACGAAGACAAACTGGGAAGAAGAAACTGAAGGATAAGTAGAGAAGAAAGAGCGGGACAAGGCGGGAGAAGTTTGAATCAGATAAAGAAGTCCTTATCAACATAAGTCAACTTTCCCTGAATGGCTAGCTTACAAGCTCCGTGTCATCACTGAAATATGGAAAGCGACCTTGTCCTTTACTTAGAATAGTCTCTGTAAACAGAGACAAAATACATCAGTATTTTTTCTTCTGTATGATGTCCGATTTGTCACTTAGGAAAGAGTTAAAACTCATACATGTATAAATAGCATAAGAGATGGAGTGAAAAGGTGAAGCTTGTGAATTCTAAAAAACACACACGCAAGCCATCTTTTCACTCCTCCAAATACAACTTAGTTCCTGAGATAGCTCAGTGAGCTCTAAGAGTTGTGCTCAGACTTAGCTTGAGCTTAGAGAGGAGTCACCCAACTTTGTCATTTCAATCCCAAGTACTATTCCGCAAATACTTGGGTAACGTATTCTTTGTTGATTTATTTCTAATAAGAATATGATGTTGAAAATTACTTAGTGTGTTTTCCTTATGTTAATTTCAGTCATAGTTCACTATTAACTTGTTTTATAAACTTAAACTGTTTTAAACGATAGTGAACGGGAACAACAAGTGGTATCAGAGCAAGGCTAATTATAAAACTCGTTTTTAGGCCGCTCTAAAAGTTTTTAAATTAGGATCCTAAATGGGTGAAATTGATGTACCCCAACTAGTCGATAAAAAGGGTGGAGCTTATTCAGTTGTTGCCCCTAGACTTGAAGTTGGCAAATTCAACAAATGGAAAAAGCGAATGCTTTGCTATTTGATTGGGATGGAACCTTATTATATCAAGTGTATAAATGAAGGTCCATTTGTCCCAAAGACTACTGAAGGGTTGCCCAAAACTGAAGCTCAGTGGACCAGGATGAAAGGAGAGTGGTCAACCAGGACCAAAGACTCAAAAGTGTCATAATATCTTGTCTTCACGGCGATATTATGGAGTCGTTATAAGCGTAGTACAGCTAAGCAAACTGGGATGACCTAGTTCATAGTCATGAAGGACCATCGATACCAAGGAAAACAGGATAATGGACCTGAAACTTGAGTATAACACCTTCAGGGCTAAGGACTCATAAACTCTATCTCAAACTTACACCGGTACAAAACTCTTTTAAATGAACTATCAAATGATGGTGTTAAGTTGTCCAAACATGAAATCAATGTTGGTTTTGTCAACAGTCTCCCTGAGAAGAGGTTAAATTTCTCTCGGGACTCGGAATGCTAATCATATCCAAAATCTTGAGCTTTCTGAAATTTATGGGAAATTTGTCTATGAGGAAAACCTCATCAACAGACGATACCCTGACTTAAAGAAGTCTCGGGAAGTCAAGAAGTCCCTGACCACCACCTCATCACCAATTTCAACTGCTTTCTTTTCTAACAATGTGGTTTAATATTTCCAAGAAAACTCGAGATGATGAGCCGATGAGAGATCAAGTGAGGAGTACCTAAATGACCGAATCTGAATTTCAGGAAAGGGCACTCCGTGCTAACTCTCGAAGGTTTATAAAAAGAAACAAAGGTTTTTCAACTGCTAAAGCAACTGAAGACACTGAATGCTATAAGTGTCACAAAAAGGGTCATTTTGCAAAAGACTGTTTTTCTAAAACAATTTCAGAACCCTCTTATAAACCAAAAATGTATCAGTCTCATCAAACTTTTCAAAATAAATCTGATAATAACAAAACCATTGATTATGAAGCCAAGTATAAGAAAGCTAAAGCTAAGCTTGCATTGCTCGAGGCCAGTCCCTCAGAAACAACACAAAGTGTTCAATCTGGCAGGTAAAACAAAGGTCTTGTTTTGAGACCTTCGACGGGATGAAGAGCCGGTGTCATCAGATGATGAAATGGTGCATGCCAGTGCAGCGATGGCCCTCTCGAGAAGAGGACAAGCTAGCTGTTGGAAAGAATCATGCCATGAATGGAGAATGGGTCAACATCACAATGAAGAAGGTAAACATTTTACTTTCTATGGATGATGACTCTAATTGGCAGTCTTACATGAATTACCTAAATGTAGACCTTAAGTTTGTAGAAGAGCAAAGACTGAATCTTTTTTCTAAGTACAACAAGTTAAGTCTTGAATTGAATAAGTGTAGGGATGAACTGCTTATTTTAAAACAAGCAAAGCTTGAGGCTGTCACTTTGCAAATTCAAAACACTGAACTAGTTAAAAGAAATCAGGATCTTCAAGATGAACTTAAAAAGGCAAATGATATTCTTAATAGTTGGACTGCTAAGAATCCCAGGGTCTTTGATACTGTGGGTGCCCCCAGTAGCAAGAAGAGAGTCATAGGTGAAGATCATCTTCCTGACCCTCTCAACAAAGACCAGTCTCCTAAGCCTTTTGTGTCTGGTGGCATGATTACAAATATGTTAGCTGATCCCAATTCCATTGATTGGATTGAACGGGTTAATCCCGAGTAAGCTTCCTAATTTCGATTCGGAAGGATTCTAGAGCTGAAAGTCAAGCTCTAAAGAGCATGCTTGATTCCCTGATGTGCCCAGTAGTGCTGAACACATCGTGAGTCTGAAGCAGAATCTCAGCACCGCTTCCACCACTGAAACCTCTTGGTCTGCTCCAAGCTCTGAGCTTACTCCACTACAATTCAATCCTCATTCACCAAAAGAAAGGTCCGGACTTGGTAGAACCATCCTACAAAGACAAGCAAAACTAATCCAACAAGAGTCTACTCCTACTGAGACTTCAACATCCTCTGTCCCCACTGAAGGTGACCAAATTCACAAGAAGAACTTGTGAGAAAGCTTCTGAAAAAATGGAATCCATTGAAAAGGTCCCTGAACCAATCAAGGAGACAAAGTCAGCTTCCTCCAGTTCTTCAAAGTCTAAGTCAACCTCCAAAAGCAAACAAAAGTGTGAGTTGTGTCATTACACCAGCCATACCACTGACAATTGTTATAGAATCCTTTTGCATGATGCGCAAAAGGATGATCACAGGACTGCAGATCATCTACAGTATGTCAATCAAGCAAACTATACCAAAGTTGGTCATCAGTATGCTTCATCCTCCAAAGCTGCTCCAAAGAATAGAGCAAAACCTTTCCTCTGTGCCCTCACTGTGGGTTTAATGATCATCATCAGGATGATTGTCTCATGAATACATCTTTGTGATATATGCGGTAATCCAGCTCATGAGACATCCCAACATGACGGTGTCATTCATGCAAGGAGAAATTCCAAACAACCTAGAGTCAATGAGTCATCCTCAGCCTCTAAATGCAAAACACTGTGGTAGCACTGCACACAACCACGACCATGAGTCGATTGCAAATTTCTGAGAGACCTTCAGACCCAAGCCCACTAGTAAGTGGGTCATGAAGAGAAACTAATTCAGTTTACTACTTGTGCAGAGACATGCCAGGAGCCTGTTTGGCATCTAGACAGTGGATGCTCAAGCATGGCTGGTGTGAAGGAATATCTGCAAAAGTATGTAAAGGAACCAGGGCCCAAGGTAGTATTTGGTGATAACTCATCATGTCCCACCGAAGGTTATGGTTCAGTAAACTGCAATGGAATAGTTTTCTCTAGAATAGCCTATGTCAATGGTCTCAAATACAATCTCATCAGTGTCAGTCAACTATGTGATGCTAAATACATTGTACAATTCAATGATAAACAATGTACCATTTTCAATGCCAACAAGGAAGTTGTGTTGATAGCTCCTAGGAGAGATGATGTTTATGTACTTGACATGTCAACACTCTCCCAAGATGGAACGTGTCTCTTTGCTAAAGCCATTGAAACTATCAATTGGCTATGGCATAAGAGACTCTCACACTTAAACTTCAAAAACCTCAACAACTTGGCAAAACAAAACAAGGTCCTTGGCTTACCATCACTGGTTTTTGAAAATGACAAACCATGCTCTGTGAAAAGGTAATCACCACAGAGCATCTTTCAAAACCAAACAAAATTTCTCCATCAAAAGCTGCCTTCACCTCCTGTACATGGATCTCTTTAGACCGGTCGGTCCCAGATCAATCCAGCATGAGAAGTATACACTTGTTATTGTTGATGAATCCTCAAGATACACTTGGGTATACTTTCTCTCCAAAAGAGTCAGGAACAGCGATACAATAATGTCATTCATCGAAAGATTGAAAATCGAATGACATTACTGTCAAACAAATCGAACTGACAATGGTATTGAGTTCGAAATCAAGAGCTTGAGAGTTTCCGTGATGAAAAAGGAATTTCTCAAAATTTCTCATCTCCTTATACCCCTGAACAAAATGGGGTTCTTTGAAAGAAAAAAGAACTCTCATTGAGGCTGCTAGAACTATGTTAAATGGCTCAGCCCTCTCAAAACATTTTGGACTGAAGCGGTCAAAACGCCTGTTACACTCAAAACAGGTCAATCATTGTCAAAAGACATAATAAAACCCCATATGAGATCGTCAAAGGTAGACTTCCGACATCACTATTTTCATGTATTTGGATGTCCTGTGTTCATTCATAACCACAAGGATCATCTAGGCAAGTTTGATGCAAAAGGTGATGATGGATACTTCTTAGGCTACTCACTGATCTCCAAAGCCTTCAGGGTTTTAACACAAGGAGACAACAAGTTGAGGAAACCTTTCATGTCACCTTTGATGAATGTCTGAAAGCATCGGTTCACCAACATCTCGATTGGAGGAAATAGGAATTAATGACTCATCAAGATATCCTCGATGAGTTCACCATGAATTCAATTCCTCATATCAAGCCGATGCTGATATCTCATATTATGTCTTACCTCACAACCTACCCCAACCAATAATCAGTGAATTCATTGATAATCTATCGGTCCCAGGGGATAGGTAACACGAACCAACTGTTCAGGGATCACGTGATTCATGAAACCCAACGAGCGAGGACATCATAACAGATGCTCAAAATGAATCTGTTGCTCCTGTAACCATTCACACTCCTGAACCTCCAGTGACTTCATCAAACTCAGATCCTAGACCACAAAGTAAGTGGACAAGATCTCAGGATATTGAGCTTGTAAACATCATTGGTGAACCCATTGAGGGCATGCTCACTAGAAGCATGGTACTAGTCTAGCTAAACCGGCTTCAGCCAATGAATGTCTATATTCTGATTATCTATCAGAAATAGAACCCAAAAGTGTCACTGAAGCTCTAAAACACCCAAGATGGGTTCAGGCTATGCAAGAAGAACTGCAACAGTTTGACAAAAACAAGGTCATGACCTTGATCAAATGTCCTCGGGATGTAGTAGTCATAGGAATGAAGTGGGTTTTGAAACAAAGCGATGAAAATGGCACTGTCATTAAAAACAAAGCGGACTGGTAGCCAAAGGTTACAGTCAACAAGAAGGCATTGACTATGATGAGACATTTGCTCTGTTGCAAGAATGGAAGCCATCAGGATCTTCCTTGCATATGCAACATACATGAACTTCGGGGTCTACCAAATGGATGTTAAAAGTGCATTCTTAAATGGTGATCTCAAGGAAGATGTGTATGTTCAGCAACCTCCGGGTTTTAAGAGTAGTGAATTCCCGACTATGTCGCAAGCTTGACAAAGCCCTCTATGGACTTAAACAAGCTCCCGGGCATGGTATAAAACTCTCTCGGCCTTCGATACAAAACAAGTTTGTCGGAGGAAAGATAGACAACACCTTTGTTTGTCTATAGAACCCAACAGGATGTGATACTAGTCCAAGTGTATGTTGATGATATCATCTTTGGCTCAACAAACTACAAACTTTGCAAACAGTTTGAAAAACTAATGACAAAGAAGTTTGAAATGAGCATGATGGGGAACTCACATACTTTCTTGGACTACAAATCGAACAAGCGATAAAGGAATATCCATCATCAAGAGAAATACACCGAAATCTCTTGAAGAAATATGAGATATTTGACTATGCCTCAGTGAAGACACCAATGGTCCCACCTAACAACCTTGGACGTGATCTCACTGGCAAATCAGTCAATCAAACTCATTTCAGAGGATTGTTGGATCAGCGATGTATCTAACTGAGCTACTAGACCGGACATACAATTTTCATCACGTTTAATAGCAAGATATCAGTCCAATCCCAAAGAATCTCACCTCACTGCAGCCAAGAGAATACTCAGGTACCTGAAGGGAACCCCAAGCCTTGGACTCTATTATCCAAAATTCTTAGGGTTTGATCTCAAGGGTTACTCGATTACGATTATCTTTGGCGCAACATGGACGAAAAAAGTACCTCGGGGTCTGTCAATTTCTTGGAGGAAAACTGGTGTTGGAGTGCAAAGAAGCAATAATCATTGGCTATGTCCTCAGTGAAGCGAATATGTAGCTGCTGCAGGATGTTGTGCCAATGTATTATGGATGAAAAGTCAACTCAGTGACTACGACATCCATTAGAAAATGGTGCCCATCTTACGTGATAACACTAGTGCAATTGCAATCTCCAACAACACTGTCCTCCACCAAAGAACCAAACACATTGATATCAGATATCACTTCATCGGGGATCACATAATGAAAGGAGACATAGAGCTTCATTTCATCCCTACTGAATATCAACTGGCCGATATCTTCACCAAACCCTTGGATGAACCCACCTTCAGAGAGAGGCGAATTGGGAATGCTTGACATTGAAAGTCAAGTATCTGAAAACCAATCTCAGTAAGTTCTCTGAAATGGTTCATCCTCCCTGGACACCCAAAATAAACCTCTCACTTAATGAGTAAGACTCATTCAGGGTCCCTGACACTTGACAAAGAACATTGAATAAGTAACTAAATGATCCAAGTATCAGTTACTTTAATGTCCTAGGTTGGTAACTATGCCAATTTAATAAAGGAATATATGTCTCTTTGTCTTACTGTCATCCCACTTGGCATTTAATGCCTCTCACAAAAATATCAAATTGATATTTTATCTCTGCAAAAGTGCACTGTGCACTGCAACTGTTCTCTTGAAAAACGAGATTTTCTTTGCGGGTAATGGAGTGGTAGCATTAAATGTGGAAATTCAAACGCCTTTCAAAAACCAACTCTAAATATTCCCATTTGTGCACAAAACACCCTCTTATCACTCTATAAATACCCTCTTCAAACACAAACAAACACACACAATTTTCTGCAACAAAACTCATCAAAATTATTTCAAAAAACATTTGTGTTCTCAAATCTTCAAAACCTCTTTTGGAAAAACCCTTCTTGTAAACATTTACAAAAGTTTTTCATCACAAACTTGAAGAGATCTAAATACTTTGATTGTTCTAGTCAAAACATTTTTTAAATCCTAAAATCTTTGTTAATGGAAATGGCCAGAACACCATCTCTCGGTTTGCTTCTCGATTGGGTAGGGATCTTACTAATGTTGAATTTAAAACAAATAATGTCATAGGAAATTTTGAATATCCCGAAAATGTCCCAACCTATAAAGACATTATAAAATTTTTATTCAACTGCCCACTCAAAACGGCCTTTGTAAAATGTCCTCAGTGTTGTACCCAAACTACCTCGGGGTGTTTTGGGCTCAGACTAGAGCCTTTGACCCGACACCTTCTCTCGATGAGAATAACCTTAGACCTCTCGGGAGTATCTCATCGGTTCAGTCTTAATGGGGAAACAATAAACCCGGATTTCAAAACGTTTTGCACTACAACAAGGTTAGATTATAACAAAGGTGTTTATGTCGCCCATCCTGAACCCTCCACGGTGAAGGATGGGTTAAAACAAATCGTTTTAGATCCAACTTTTTGGACAAGACCCGATCACTAAAAGCTCGTTCCCCATGGCTTGGAGGATCCTCTTCACTTTTGTGATTCAGGTCCTCGGCGGGAACCACTCATCCACTGAACAAGTTAACTCTATTCAGTTGATGATGGCATACTTTTTGATGAATGGGGTCCTTTGTCGACATAGGGAGATCATTTACAGTGATCTCGTAACGAAGCTACAAAGAAAAACTAGGGCCGAAATACGTTTGTATCCTAGGTTTGTCTCTTGTGCTCTGTCGTTCTTGGGTTCAAATTATACTGATGAAAAATTTGGAAATTTACGGCATCTGAGCCCTTCAAATTTTCAAAAGAACCCATCCCTCGTCACTCCCATTGAATTGACGGCCCACATGATTGTTGTAAACAATCTAAGTGGATCAGTGTCTCCAAACCCTGCTCCCAAAAAGAAAAGGGAAGTCTCGGTGGGACTAAGACCATACCAAAGTCTCGGGGCCACGAGGCTTCAGGAGCACAACCTAAGAGGCACAAAAAGCCCGTGACCAAAAGACACCCGTGACCAGGCAACAATCACCCAGTGACAACGAAGGACACGATACATCACAGTCGGTGCCCTTGGTCACACCTACTACTCCCCAAGATCAGAGGGAAACATACAACCCCGGTAGGGGAGCGCCTTCACAACGCCGGTGATGACATTAGCAAATCCAAGCCTTTGTGCGAGGGCACACGATCTCTCCCAAAGACTCAGAGGGACTCAAACAACCCCGATAGGGATACAACTATCACGACTCTGCTAAAGGCAGGAAACGCCCACCGGTGTCTCGAGGGGTCACTGGGGACAAAGAATCGAGGAAAGGAACAACCCGCCGATATGGAACCCACAACCAATCGACTCCGGTGAAGGCAGGAACGCCCATACCAGTGTCCGAGAGGTCAACGGGGACAAAGACTCGAGGATATAAACCACCGCGATATGGAACCCATAACCAACCCCTTGCTCACAATTGCGATGTCATGGGATATTATTCTCTGAAGATGAGCTTGCTGAGGCGATGATGAAATCTTATCACTGGAGAAGAAATGGACTGAGGTTCAAGGCGAACAAGAACCTCGGCTGATCCAAAGGAGCATCTTGAATCCCCATTCCAACATGATGATCATGCTTCGAATCCTCCTCAAGCTCGATGAATTCAAAGAGTTTGACAATGTTCTTCCCTCACTGAAAGGCGGTTGGCTTAGTGGATCACCGGGCTTCAAGGAAACTATACTCGAGGGTTACTAAAACATTGTGGGAACAACATCGAGGCTGCGCAAGCTACCGATCTAAAGGCAGAAATGGGCTTCGATGAAAATGTTCATGACCACAAAGATATGATGTATGACAACATTCACCGACTGGATGAAAACATCGCTAAATTCCTCGGGCATCTTAGGGTGTAGGTACCACGATAGATGAAATCGGGGAGTTTGTCAAAAAGACCCAACAACCAACTCTAAAGTCTTGGAAGCTCTTGGCGTGCACGAAACAATCCTCAAACCTCACTGAACTGCTCAATATGCTCAAGTCTACAAATGTTCCGGGTCTTCCATCCTCAGTCCAGTCTCTTCAAGCTACACTGGACTCTTTGAATACGCAGGTGGCTACATTGGCTCAAGCATCCTCATCTCTGGCCTGGAATCTTGGGCCCAGAATGACTGCTCTTGAAATTTCACAAGCTAATTTGGAAGCAAAAGTCACTGGTATTCAAGCTGACACCTCGGACATGAAGGCAATGATCACCGAAATTTATCAAGCCTTCAAGGGTCAAGCAGCTCCGTCCCCTCGGCATCAACACCAACTCTTGCCCTCACGGCCTTCGGCAATAGTTGAGGGGAGAATATTCTTTGAAGAAACTCCTCTTCACCTGAGGGGAGCAAACATCATCGATCTCTGTAGCTCCCACATCAACATCACCACCAGTCACAGCAACTCCCATCTCATCCATCCCACCAACAACAACATCAACAACAACGGCAATTATCACAACAACACCACCCTTGGTTGCATCATCTTCTTCAGGCCAAGACAAAGGCAAAGGCATAATGACGACTGCGAGCACGAGAAGATTCCCTATAAAATCGGCGACACGAATACTGCTCACACCTCAACGGTGAGTAAACATCTTGCTAAAGAAAGAAAGAAACTAGGCGAGGAAGAGAAAAACAGAGAAGCAGCACGGCAAAGTAGTCGTTGAAGAAGCTGAGAATATGGGATTAGATGCAAGCAAGCTCCCAAAGGGTCAGGCGGGACAAAAGTTCAAGGATGCTCGGTGCTCAAATGGCGCAATGAGAAAGCATGAAGAAAAAGAAAGCGAAGCTCTCGAAGCGAAATTGAGGAATACTGGACAATGAGCGGTAGAAGGCTTCACTGAAAAATCACGATGTCAAGATTATTCCCAACACCAAACCATTGGCTATGAATGTTTACAGAGGGAATGACAAAAGATACTTTGAGGTTCATGATCCTTAAAATTGATGACTTTGGGATCACTGAACTGGATGAACTTGGTCCGATCATTGGAAAGAAGCAAAATAAGGTGGTCAAGGAGCTGATGAAGATGCTTAGCAAAAGATATGAAAGTTTGAGGGGGCCGCCCAACTGGGAATCAAACCCATTGCGCCTCAAGGATCTCAACCACAAACATCCACGGCAAAGGAAGAGAATTGAGTTCCAACCGAGATTAAAGTGCGATGGAGTGTAATAGGGAGCTGCACTGAAGGGGTTAAATTTGTGAATTTTCTAGTGATTGAAGAGCACGAAAGGGGCTATTTCACATTGATGTCTATGGAAACCCAGCATTTCAAAGATGGAGTGATATTGATCGGTGGTGTAGGCTGCAATGATCGGCTATATTCCATGGCCTCTCGGATCAATCCCCAGCAAATATCGAGGTTACGCCAAGACCTAAATGCCAAGATAAGAGACCATCCTTACAGAGAAACACTCATCACCAAAAAGGTCAAGCTTGAAGCATTGGGAATCCATCAGGATTGACATCATTTTGTTTTATCTTTTGTACTAGTGATAGGAACTATGTACTTTCGATCAATAAGCGATGTATGTTTTATTCATTTACTCGGTGTTCCTTATTGTATTCATTAGTACATTCAGTGTAGGAAGAAGCCATTTGCTCACCTACATTGATCAACCACTTAGGCTATTTGTATATCCAAATAGGGGGAGACTGTTGGGTTGAGAAAATACCCAAACCCTTAATCTAGGATTTGAATAGAAAATAGCCTAAGTACTCATCCGTTAAACACAATCGGTCGAGTGCATAGCCTTCAGTGAGTCATCTTTAGGATACTCGGATGCGAGGCAATGAAGAAGTCTCTCCACTCGATGAAGGCGGAACTTAAGGGTGAAGACGGAGTCAAGAAGAAGATGATGGATTCAGTGAGTGATGACAATAACTCACTGAATCCCTAAGACTCCTCTCCAACTACTTACACCGAAGACAAACTGAAGAAGAAGACTGAAGGATAAATAGACTGAAGAAAGAGCGGGACAAGGCCGGAGAAGTTTGAATCAGATAAAGAAGTCCTTATCAACATAAGTCAACTTTCCCTGAATGGCTAACTTACAAGCTCGGTGTCATCGAAATATGAAAAGCGACCTTGTCCTTTACTTAGAATAGTCTCTATAAGCAGAGATAAAATACATCGGTATTTTGTCTTACGTATGATGTCGATTTGTCACTTATGAAAGAGTTAAAACTCATACATGTATAAATAGCATAAGAGATGGAGTGAAAAGATTAAGCTTGTGAATTGTAAAAAAACACACACGCAAGCCATCTTTTCACTCCTCCAAATCAACTTAGTTCTGAGATAGCTCGGTGAGCTCTAAGAGTTGTGCTCGGACTTAGCCTGAGCTTAGAGAGGAGTCACCCAACTTTGTCATTTCAATCCCCAAGTACTATTCCGAAGTTCTTGGGTAGCGTATTCTTTGTTGATTTATTTCTAATAAGAATATGATGTTGAAAATTACTTAGTGTGTTTTCCTTATGTTAATTTCAGTCATAGTTCACTATTAACTTGTTTTATAAACTTAAACTGTTTTAAACGATAGTGAACGGGGAACAACAAAAACAAAACGACAGACTGTTTTGTTTTGGTGGAACGAAATCAAACGAATGACTGTTTTGATTTGGCGTGGGTTACCAAGGCGTGGTAACAAAGATTGTGTGTAGATTTCTTAGGAATCTCAAGCAAACCGAGATCAAGAACAACATACAAAAGAAAAAAAGAAACGTGTAGTGTGGTTACCAAGGCTGGTAACAAGTTTGTGTGTAGGAATGTTTGTGATTTCTAGATAAGAAATCAAGAAAAACACACAAGGGTTTGTGTGTAGGAAGGTTCTAAGATTTCAAAGAGACAGAGATCAAGAACAACACACAAAGGAGATTTTGGTTGTGATTCAAGACAACAAAACAAGGAGAAGTGTGGAACTATTTTGTTTAGACTCGTTGGCAAGGAAAGTTCGACAAGAAAAGAGAAGGAACCATGGTATTTATTTGATTCGAATCAAAACAGAAACAAGGCAACAAATTCGAGAGGTATTGTTGAAGATTGAAGTCAAATTAGAAGAAAAAAGTAGTAACGAGATAGGAAGAAACAAAAGGAACGAAGCATGTAAAAGATGAAAATAGGCGTTGCTTGGAGATATGATAAACCAAGGCAGGGAAACAATCAAGGATTGTTTGGAGACGTTTAGCAATACAAGAACAACAACAAATAACGAAAAGGACGGGCTGATCACTCGTTCATAGGAAAATACCGGCCAATATTGAAGAGTCTGTTGAAGATACGGTGTAAAATTGAAGAAACACAAGGAAGTATTGTGGTACAAAGTTGGAAAGGAACAAGCAACGGCGGCAAAAATCATGAAGACAAGAAGAAGGAAAGAAAAGACACGGAGAAGAACATGAAGACTAGAAGAACAAGACTTAAACAATTAGGGGGGAGAATGTTGGACTTTAATTGTACAAGTCTTGTATTATGAAGATAATGATAGATGAAGGACCGAATATGTTAAGTTAGATAGTTTGGTAGTTATTTCGGTTGGTAGTTATAAGTTAGTTATTTCGTAAAACCGAAGGGTTGTGTCGTTTGGTTCATGACCATTCGAACCATCATGACCATTGGGTCATACCCTTTCAAGTCTATAAATAGTCTAGTACATGAATCTGTAACATAAGTGTGTGTGTCTCATTTCAAAGAAAGGCATAGTGTCTTTGTAACAATGTAACCCAATGTTATGTTGATGAAATAAAATGAATCTTCTTGTTAATCTTGTGCAATACGATCCTGGAATTATCATTTGTTGGAGACCTGTGAAAATCCAATAGTGACCCCCCCTGCCATTTCTAATGCCAAGGTCTTAGCTCCAAGTGAAAGGTAATTGTTTTATTTTGATAAAAAATCATGGATTTGTGTGTGATTTTTGTTTAAAAATGGTAGAATCGTACGGGTGAGGAAGATGACATGTTTGTGTTGTGCTTATTTATTTAGTTTTTTTTTTCTTTTTTTTTTTAATTTTTTTTAACGTTGTATATATTTAAAATTTTTAACTTAGGGCCCTCTTTCATCCCAAACTCTTCTTTTTTTTTAATTAAAAAATAAATAAATAAATAAAATGATTCAAATATCTCCGAGAAACTACACTAAAGGGAACTGTTAATTACAGACGATTCCTAGAAATGATAATAACACCTGAGGCTTCGAAATACCAGTTTGTTAGAGCTGGGGGAGAAAAGCTGTCCACAAGTGAAGGCACTGAACGGATCAAGATCTCGTAAATTCATTGTCTTTCTTAATTCATATCAGAAAGAACTTCTTTCGCTATTGAAGGGTGACTTCCTGGCTCGCCTTCACTCTCTTTAAATAAGAAAGACGAGACGTTCTTTCGCTAAGTATGCCGAAACTCTAAGTTTTTCCGGATATGCTTTTGAGCATGGATTCGGCGTAATGCACTTTCAAACCAGAAGAGCCAGTATTGCGCTTAGGCCCACCGGAAACACCGCTATAAAGGGGGAAAGCGTCTCTTCCTAGTCTAAATGAGCTTAAAAAGTTTCTTTAACCGGGTTGATTTTATTTAATAGTTTTTTTTCTATCTTTTTCTTGATTTTATTTTTATTTCTTTATAATTAGTATATATTTAATGAATAAAAAATTAATTGATTTGAAAAAATGAAAAGAAAAAAATATATTGGTGGGTCCTAAAAGGTAGAAATGGCTTGAGCTAGTATTGAATGAATATTCTGATGTGTGAATGTGAAAAGTGAAAAGTGAAATGTGTAGCGGTGAGGTGACGAAATGACTTGAGCCACTACACCCCTTACTCTAACCACCCTAGGCCGGTTGACCATAGCCGATTGGTAAACATATATTTTCATCATTTTTTATCGAATGGATATGGCATTTAGTATCATAGAACAAATATACAAAATTCTTCTATGTTTTTCAAATGCTTGCCAAGAACTAGCTAGATTGCATATTTGAAGTATCTCAATAGGATTTCTTGTAACCTAGATGATAATCCGGTCATGTACACACAATGCTTTTTCAAATCATAGTTAATTCTGTTAGACTAGATAATTATAAAATTTGTGAGTTGTAAACTAGGTTTATGCTAAACGTACCTCCTAAGGGTCATGTTTCACAAATAAAAATATGTATAACTAGTGTTACATAAAATTGGTTGAGAGAGGTTAAAATAAAGGGCATAGACAATTATTACTAAAAGTACAAACAAATATTGCGTGTATGAACGCTATAAACATAGCTCTTAGAGCTACGTTTCGCAATATCTTTTAAACTATTTTATGTTGCAAAAAAATTCATTAGGACCAAAATTGATGATTGAACATAAGCTGGTCAACATAATATATCTTTAATGTGCTCTTAGGAGATTAAGGTGCCCCAAATATTTTGATGCATGTAGGAACAATATTCTTACTCAAATTTGTTCCTGATTTAACTAGTGGTTACAAACTTGCAATGAATCAAAATAATGCAACTAATAAGCATGAGATGGATTTTAAGTAAATTGGGAAGGCGTAAGGCTACAAAAAGTAAAAGCAGAAAAAACTCAAGATAATCCGAGTCCTATAGGATTTGCATATTTAAATTTTCATATATCTAGACTAACGAAAATGCATTTACATGTTTACAATACTAAGTGGAGGCACTAGGAGTGAAGGAGTATCTTCCAGCATATCTAGACGCTTCAGTACAAGACGAAGATCTTCAAACGGGTGTAAGCTTTGCTTCTGGTGGCACTGGGTATGATCCTGTAACACCCACAATTTTGGTATGCACACCTCTCTATCCTTCTTTATATAGTACTCTTTTATTCCTATGGTACGTTTTTACTAATATTTGCAAACATGTAAACATGTACTGATATGTATGTGTGTGTATTCGTTTGGTGGGCATATGGCGATTAGTCTGTGATACCACTATTGGATCAATTGGAAATGTTCAAACAATATATTAGCAAACTCAAGAGGAACATCGGGGATGAAGCATCACATAATATAATTACCAACAGTGTGATTTTGATCTCAGCAAGCACCAATGACCTTACCCTTAGTTACTCTGATGTTCCCATCCGACGGATAGAATATGATATCCATACTTATGTTAATATGCTAGTAAATCTTGCTATTGACTTTGTACAGGTAATGACTGTTAGTTTTTTTTATAATCAGTAGTTTTACATACTAAATATTCAAACGTTGTTTAAGGATATAAACCAAATGCAAGGAACCCGATTGCTTAAAAAAGATTTCAGTTTTCTTCAATACTAAAACGAGATTACTAACTAACGTCCTAAATAATAACTGAAGGATATATACAAACTTGGAGCAAGAAGGATAGCTGTCCTTAGTGCTCCACCGGTCGGCTGTTTACCAGCACAGAGGACACTAGCTGGAGGAGTCCTTAGAGAGTGTGCTGAAAAAGAAAATCAAGCAGCCCAATTGTTCAACATAATGCTAAAACAACAGCTTCACTCTCTTGAAAGCAGACTTTCTCAATCGAGGGTTGCCTATGTTGATTTCTACAATCCACTGATAAGCATCATTGAAAACCCTCACCAATACGGTATTTACCTCTCAAAAGTCATAGCATTTTTGTGTATTATATGGAGCTATATATCTCATGGCCTGGTAAAGATTCATGCTTAAATTCTATTATATCTCTAGACACAAATTTATTGATATTGATATACTTTACAATGTTTAAAAGTTGCACAATCACATTTTAATAACCATTTTGGTTACTTATTAGATTTGTTGCTTTGTGGTAGGCTTGGAAGTTACAGATAAAGGTTGTTGCGGGAGCGGAAATCTAGAGGTACTTGTTCTATGCAACAAACTCAGCAAAACATGCGACGACGACTCAAAATATCTCTTCTGGGATAGTATCCACTTTTCTGAAAACGGATGTAACATCTATGTAGATCATATTCTGCCAGATGTGGTGAAAAGTTTGTTTTAAAACAATTCAACTTTTACTGCGAGATAAATTCTTAGTCAGGAGCTAATGTACCTTGGTTTATAAATAATGGGAAGCAACTTTATGTACTTATGAATCCACTGAATGTAATCATAACATATAATGTGGTCAACTAATGCTATAAAACACCCATTTTTATCTATGTTGGTCTGAATGTTTCTTTTATATGCTCTCTCTTCTCATTGCAGATGAGAAGCATGTAGATTTCCGTAAATAGAGTATACTTCATTTGTGTCCTTAAATAATAAACATCACCCATTCTTTCCGATACATTTTACGAAGCGATTGTTGGTACCATCATACGTTTTCCAGTAGTTCCTAGCCCTTTTGCCGATGTTCTTAGGACTTATATAAATTATCTGTTTTGAGGAAGCCTTCCTCCAGAGAAGAAGCGTTACTTTCCGCCAAGCTAATTCAGATGGTTTAATCATGTTTTAACATCAACAGCGACTTTCTGAAAAGAAAGAAATATATTTGTTTTCTCTTAAAAAAACAGAATATGAAGTAGGTGTTCGACAGTGTATGAGTGATCACATTCTGTTATGTTAGTTCTACGCAGCAAGGTGCTGCTAAAATGGCAAGAATGGATTGTCAACCTTATGCTAGCACGCTCTTTGTATAAAATTTAAATCTAACACATTAACCAACTTAGAATCAAAAGAGTGATGCCATATTGAGACAACAAGACGTGGATGAAAAATACAGCTTTATAAAGGGTGAGTGTTTTTAGAAGATATACAGCACAATTATTTCAAGATCAGAATTGTGACAATAGATACAAATTTAAGATATGAACAATACCTATTTCGGCTTAAATACAAAAACAGGATACAAACGAATCAAAAACTTAGATTGAATAAGTAACAAAAATATAACAACGACTGAATAATACTGACTACAACCCATTAGGATCCTTGCATACATTGTTCTCACTCTGAATAATACTGACTATTACCCAATAAGACCCACTCTGACCCAACATTGTTCTCCTCTATTCATTTTCTCAACACTTGACACTATTTGTTTTGCACTTTTACTAGTTGATCACTTGCTAGCATTTATTTACTTGCGTTATTTACGATGCTAAGATTTGGGTTTTATGGTTCAACCATTTGATTTAGAAATATAGAGAGCGACAATATGATGGTGATGACGACTAGGAGAGATCGAGATGCATTTGAATTGTGATCCATTGTTAATTTAATTCAGCTAAGATAAAAAATGCAAATACACACGAAGGTGAAGGTCTTTTATCCATTAATAGACGCATAAAACGGAATGTTACATAAACTATTATCATCAGTCAATTGTTGAACTTGCATTCCTTTACTTGAATAAATGAAGTCCCTTAGTTCCATATCAGAAGTCAATCTCTTGACTGAATGTCGGATAACAAATCTGGCATGATTTGATCAACGAAGATCTTATATCCTCTTTCTGTTAGATGAACGCAATCCCAGAATAAGAATTTAGTACGATCAGGGCATGTTGAGATGAACTTGTTACATAAGATACTTAATTCTATAATGCCACTTCCACAACAGCCTCTAGTCGTGACTTGGAAACCTGATAAGTAATAACAAAAAAAGAATATTACTCAACATAATAACGCCAATGATGTTGAGTAATAATTCATACCGTACTTTTGAGGGTTTTCAATGATGTTCAGCAGAGGATAGTAGAAATCCACATAGTAAAGTCGGGAGTCAGGAAGACTCTTGCCAAGTAGCTGGAGTTGACATTTTAGCATGCTGTTAAATGATTTTGCTGCTTCGTTGTATTTGTTGACAGTCATTCTATGTGGTCCTCCCGCCATAGTTCTTGCTAGTGGAAAACTCCCGATTGGTGGCGTGCTAAAAACTAGTATCTTTTTTGCTCCTAGTTTGTGTATGTCCTTGAGCATTAATTTGAGAACATGTATAAGATAAATTATCTAATGGTAACATTTTCTTCTTTGTATTTGAATAGTTTTATGTGTCCAATATGTTTGCGTATTAAAAACGATACTATATACTACTTTTGTACTGATCTGGTACATTTTACTTTTTTTAGAAAGGCACTGATCTGGTACATTATGAACACATTGACAACCAGCTTTTACACGCACTGTAAATGTTAGATTAGCAGCACAAGGAGGTAGTACCTGTATAAAGTTTCTAGCCAGCGTTACTAACAGTTTCGCATAAGTGGGTACATCGTATTGTAAACTTCTCAAGGGAGCACCAATGTAACTTATAGCCCAATCGTTGGAGCTTGATACAATTATAAAGAAAGCATTTTCTATTATATCTCTTGCTGCTTCTTCTCCGACAATTCTTTCAAGCTTCCCAATGTATTCTTCGAATAAAACCAATTGATCCAATAACGTTAAAACGTTCTAAGTGTCATATAGAAAAGAAATTAAACAATCAAACACCATAAAACATTTAAAACAAAATTGATGATTGCTTTGATCATATATGAGTTTGGTAGATAATTGTATACAAAAGTAAGATACATGTGCATACCATCGGTTTGGACGTTAAAGGATCATAACCCGAGCCACCAGAAGCAAAAGTTACACCTTTGAGAAGGTCTTCATCCTGTATGGAATGGTTTAAATATGCCGGAAGATACTTCATTGCACCTAGCTTCTCAGCTATAAAAAAATGTATCAAAAAATTGCAGTTTTGTTAGACAAAATGATTCTAACGTACCAAAAAGCAAACTAAGTCACAATGGTTAGAAATGGTGATGTTTTTACAAATAATATATAATAATTTAGTTACCCATAATGTCGGACAACGATTTCCCATTGGTGTATCTTCCTGTTGGTTTTCCACCCTCAAAGTCCTTTCCATAAGGCAGAAAATTAGCCTTACCCACAGTCACAATATCGTTGTTATTTCCATTATCCACGTTGGAGTCACCGAATGCAATGACTGCAGCTGCAACATCTTTTGGTAGATTCACCAAAGAGACAAGAAGACAAAATAGTATCATCTTGACCTTTGTACAAAGCATTGTTTGGTTAATGTGCTTTGGAGTAGGGTAGTAAGACCCTGAACCTGTGGAGGGGGTGGTTTTAATGTAGAGTAAATTCCATCTGTTCACATATGTGCTTGTTTGGAAAATGTATCAAGAGTTATGCATTAGTACTATTAAAACATATTACATGCACTTTTAACAAATTTAAAAATACATATAGTCCAATAGAAAAAATAATCTGAGAGTATATAAATTGAGCTTGTTTAAGTACGCATAATAAACTACAAAAATGAATTAAATTAATCATCATATATTTAAACGTTAAAAACACTAAATGTTATGTTGTACACAATGTAACAATTGTAGTATCATTTACATTCTTTCTATCTATACTACATTATAAAGCATTTAGGACTTTCTATAAAAGGAAGTCTTAAAATTTTAAGACAAAAAACATTACTTTAAAAGGAAAATTAGAAAATTAATGTAAAATTTAAGTCTCATTTAAACCATACAGTAACCCCCTCCATTAATGATATATTTTAATAGAATTGTCTATAAGAAAAACTCACTAAACTTATAATCACCAATTTAATGCTAAAATTTGAAAAATAAAAGCGTTAACTATTTACACAATTAATAATTTAGACGTTCTACTTTTTTAGTGCAAAGGTGTATCATTCTTCAAAATGTACATCATAAGAATAACATGAGAAGATTTGGACAAACCCAAATCTTATACTCCGCTTCTAACTATCAGATATCATACAAAACAACAATACAACATCAAGCATTAAACTTCTGCAGCCATACTAAGCCAAACAGTTGGCTGTGAACAACACTTCATCAGAAAAAGACGTCTATTTTTGAAAAACATATATCTACTACGTTATAAAATATTTGGGATATGCTAAATAAAGAAGGTTTAAAATGAAAAACATTTGCTCGCAAAAAAAATAGTCACCGGGTACGGGTACCCTTCTAGTATACTTTAAAAAATCTATAAAATGTCTTTTTTCTCACCTAATGGTTTCTTTCAAAATGTGAATGAGAAAATAGTGTTTACGTTGACGTTTGCATTAAAATTTAGAAGAAAAAAAAAAGTGCAAAAATCTTTTTGTTTTGTTTGCATTAGCACAAAACACTGACATGAATCATATTTAACTTAATCACAAAAAATTATATCATAAACTATTAACATGAATCATATTGATGCAAAGAGTTTAGTGAGAACTGCCTCTTTAATTTAAGAAAGAAATGCTTTCCTTTAGACTTTTGCTCCACTTAAAAATGATCCATGCTTAATACTTTTACGTTTCAAAGTACCTGTCCACATATTTATATCGGAATGTCTCTAAGTGCTCATTTTATTTCAACCAATTAAAAAAGTTTTTAGTAAGTAGACTTGCAAATTTATTGGTGAAAAATATACTTAGTGAAATTTTCTTAAATTTTTTGCATTTTTAAACTGAACAAATAGTAATTACTACGTAGTTTTTTAGGCTGGTCGCATTCGATGGTTTTAGATCGGTTGGGCATCAAAAATTCGACTCTTCAACCGATGTTGACATCGGTCTTCTCGAATGCGAATGTCGGTTGGCACATCGGTTGCCTCGGCTTAATTTGCAATATCGGTTGCAAATTCACTCGATGTTAAGTCTACTCACAAAACACAAACAAACAAACCACTTACCATGAGATGTGCATGCATGACTTGAAAGTTGGATATATGGTTTCTGTGTTTGCATGAAATGAAAGATTGGTCATCAAAGTAAAAAAAAAAAAATCTGTGAATGTATTTGCATGAAATGACCAACAAACTTTTTACCACGTGTAGTATACATGCATGGAAAGTAGACACGTATTTTTACAAAAGATTGGTCATCAAAGTTCAAAAAAAACTTGGGTCGTCGTGGGGCATCGAGTGCGTGTCAGGTCATTTGGAGAGAAAGGCGGCGTGGGTAAGGATGACCTGCAGTCACAGCTAGGACTAACTATATATGGATGTTTTGTGAGAATAATTAGAATTAAAAGATGACTGTTTTGTTCATACAGAATTTAAAAAAGATTGAGAAAGATTTGAAAGACAGAAAGGAGACCTGACACTTGAGAAACTTTTACTTCATTTTTTTATTCATATTATATAATATGATCACAAGAACATACTTTTTGAGTAGCAACTTAAATTATTTTCTGAGTCGATGTCCCATCTTCGTTGTCAATTGCTTCATCACTATTTGTTTACTTTGTCGATAAAGTCTTTTTTTTTTTTTTTTTTTTAATTTCTAAAACAGTATACTTGTAATTACTTCAAATATAACGGATTACAATAAGATAACAGGCAAACGGGCAAACGGGCATTACAATAAAGTTATTCAATTGTGCATTACTTTCCTGCATTTTATCTTCTTTATCTTTATAAAAAAATAAACAAAATGATCAATCGGGATTGCGGACAAGATAACTTCTTTTATTTTGAAGGAATAACGTTTAAGAAAAGGTGTCCTCGGCGAGTGATCGATCGACTCATTGCCTTAAACGTTTAAGATTTACCGAATATTCAAACCAAACAATAAGACTACTATACCCATGTAGAATCATTTTTCTCATTCCAGCTTAGATAGTCAGTAATTCATACAATTTACAATGTTTAATGGAGCGAAAGCATCTCATTTTTTAAGAGCATCTCCAAGGTGCTCATCAAAGTTCAAACCAAATTTGGCCTAATGAAGGAAGAACTTGACACTGAATATATGCCCCCTACCCTATATAATTACGCTAAAGTTTAAAAACAATCTAATTATAGAATTTGGTACAAATATATATAAGAAAAAAAACACAAAAAACAAAATATAAAAATCAAATAAGATAATCATAGCCAATTATTTTTCAATGAAAAAAATCATTTACATCTTTTTTTGTTTAAATTAAATGTCTTATATAAATAGTTAATCGTTAAGTAAAACTACTTACACTATCATATTGATAAAATCATGCAGTATTTCATTAGGGGCACTTCTTTATATTTTAGACATTTTTTTTTATTTTTTTATTTTTTTTTTTCAAATCTAAGCCGTGGAAAATCAAATGTGATTTGTAATATGAAATTACATGTAACTTTAGCACTCGCATCATGAATCACATGTGATTTTTTATTACTTACTATTTAATTCTCATAAAAAAAAGTTTGTCGAAAATAAATTGAAGTGTCCCGAAAAATAAAAAAATTCTATTCGTGATCGTTTATTTTTTGTCGCTTTACGATTTACCGTTTGTAAAATATTTTATTTCTTTAAAATGTGATTTTTTTTTCTAATGAAAAATGGGTAATTAGGACTTGTGTATTTGATCTTTGATGTTTTTATGATCTTGATTGAACTCACCCTCTTATTATATAATTATATGTTATTTATGACAAAAGAAAAAGTTATATTATAGTCAAGTACATAATAACCTTGTATAAGGCCCCGTTTGTTTTGAGGAGATGCGATCTTTTACAAAGTAAGTAAAATTAAAAAGGCTAGAAAGCCACTTAAAATGTGACAAGTGTCCCTCATTCACTCCTTCATTTTTTTCTTATTAAATTCGGTTAGGGGTATTTTTGTCATTTTAACCCTTTTTTTATATTCCACCTCAAATTTCAAAGCATAAATAACTTTCAAACGAGAAACTTTTCTGAAAACCGATTTCACCATAATTTTTAAAATTCGATTCTCTTTAATTTGGTATAAATCTTGATAAATATTTCGAACTTTTTTTTTACATATCAAATAGTTATTGATTTTCTTTATTTTTGCATTTAGGCTATTTTTACCTTCATAAATGTCGAATCGTGAAAAACTTAAAACATGAAATTATAGATTTTGTTGTTTTGCCCAAAATTTAAATCACTCAAATTCGATGTCATATATATGTGTAGATATCACACGTTAAAGATGGTGTTTTACTCATATTTGTTGCATATAAGGTGTTTGATGAAATGTCTATCTTAGATTTTTAGTGTTAAAGTTGAGCTAAATGCACTACTTTTGTCCCATAGCATCATTAATCATTTTATTAATGTAAGATTCAAAAGTGATGTTTTAATAGTTAATGTTTTTAACTATTAAAACTAATGAACAACCGAGGCTAGTCCCGCCGTGACCTGGACAACACTGCGTCAGCACTAGCATGCGTCGCCTTTCTCTCCAGCAACACAGGACAAACCCGGATGCCCCAGTCGACGACCCAAGAATTTTTTTTTTTTTTTTTTTTTATTTTTAACATTAAATTTAAATTTCATTCAAATTAAAAAAAACATTACATTACGAAATTAAAAAAAAACATTACAATACAAAATTCAAATAACGTTAAAACATTACAAAAACTCTTCATCGTCTTCGTCATCGTCACTATCGACTTGATTCACTGCTTCGACATGATGTCGACGATTTCTCCAAATGTGTTCGACCAAATCAGATTTTAAGTTTTGATGAGTTGATGAGTCCATTAGCTCCTTAGTAACCACCATTGATTCTGCATGTGTTCTTAAGGGATCATGATCTTGGTGTCCCTCATCTTCAAACCATGTAGGACATATCGTCCGCTGCTTGTGTCGGATGATCATATTATATAATATGATACATGTATACATAATATCTTGGATATTATTTCTAAAAAACCATCGAGCAGGAACTTTAAGCATTTTCCACTTTTTCTTCAACACACCAAAAGCCCGTTCCACATCTTTCCTTGCTGCTTCGTGCCTCCTCTTGTACAAACATCTTTTACGATCAACCGTGGGAGGATTTGAAATAGACTTCATAAGAACGGACCATTGTGGATATATCCCATCAGTAAGATAATATCCCCTTTTATAAGCCACATCGTTAGCCTCAAATTCAAGGTCCTGGTGCTCTCCCAGTTTGATATCATTGAAACAGGTTGCGGCGTAAAACGTTTACGTCGTTATTTATTCCGGAGACACCAAAGATCGCATGCCAAATCCATAAATCTTGGGAAGCGACCGCTTCCAACAAAATGAATAGATGTGGCCCGTGATCACCCCTACAATGTTGAGCTCTCTCACTATTCGGGCAATTCTCCCCCCTCCCACTTGTACAATCAATGCTTCCCATCATCCCAGGAAAGCCATGCTTATGCTCGTGATGAGCATATATTCTTTCAAGGTCCGAATACGTGGGCCTTCGCAAATACTCACGACCATATAACTCCATGATAACCTCGCAAAATTACGAAGACATTCACGGGCTGTGGATGCACCAGTGCCGAGTCTCGTCAAGAGAATCAGGACGCTGCGTATCCCAATTGACGAATGGCCGCAATACACTTGACCAATGGGCTAATACTAGGTACGCCCCTAGCATCAAGATTTTGTCGAAAATAAGTAGAGTGATCGGTTATCTCTCGAACAATTTCTGTGAATAGCTCTCGGCTCATACGGAACCGCCGACGGAATGTTCTTTCGTCGAACTGCGGGTTTTCGGAGAAGTATGCCGCCACTAAACGATTATAAGCACCCTCATGATCCCTACGTATGTACCTTCGTCGGGTTTTTGGCTGTGATGCTTTGTAAGCCTTCCAAGCAAAATCCGCAAACTCCACAAACTCACTAAAAACTTCTTCCTCGTCGGAAGACGAAGAAGAACCGAATAAATGCTCGAATGACGACATATTAAAAATTGTGTTTCGTGGGTATTTCGTTAGAATGGTTGATTGAATATAGATGAGAAATGGTGAGTAGTGAATTGTGTTTGAGGAGAAGTTGGTATTTATAGAGTGGTAAATTTGGTTTTAAAAAAAGTTTTTTTTTTTTTTTTTTTTTTTTTTTTTTTGTTTAAATGACAAACGGTC
The DNA here is from genome assembly GCA_910596185.1 of Chrysanthemum makinoi. Classification (NCBI taxonomy): domain Eukaryota; kingdom Viridiplantae; phylum Streptophyta; class Magnoliopsida; order Asterales; family Asteraceae; genus Chrysanthemum; species Chrysanthemum makinoi. The sequence goes on from OU343218.1 coordinate 10,457,136, forward strand.
ATATATTTGAAATAAATAGCGAATAAACTTGCAAATACTAACGTTTACATCGGTCTTATTTGCACTCGATGTGTGCAAAAATGAAGCCACGACCGATGTGGCAACCTTCGCCCACAATCGATCCAACCGATGTGAAGATCGGTCGAAGGTGCCAAATTTTGGTGCCCAACCGATGTTAACCACACGGATGCGACCAGCCTGATGAACTGATGAATCAAACCAAAACTGATGAAACAAACCAAAAGTGTTTAAAAAAAAGCATAAAACCAAAACTGATGAACATAACCAAACTGATGAACCAAACCAAAAACTGATGAACTAAACCAAAACTGATGAACCAAACCAAAACTGAAACTATGATTGATGAACAAAACCAAACTGACGAACCAAACCAAAAACTGATGAACCAAACCAAAACTGATGAACCAAACCAAAACTGAAACTATAATTGATTAACCAAACCAAACTGATGAACCAAACCAAAAACTGATGAACCAAACCAAAACTGATGAACCAAACCAAAACTGAAACTATGATTGATGAACCAAAATAAACTGATGAACAAAACAAAACAAACACCAACATGTTAAGCTGAAACTATAATTGATAAACCAAAATAAACTGATGAACTATGTTTGATTTGGTTCATCAGTTTTGTTTGGTTCATCAGTTCATCAGTTTTACTAGTTAAAAACTTTAACTATTAAAAAACATCACTTTTTGAGTTTTACATTAATAAAATGATTAATGATGCGTTGTGGGACAAAAATTAGTTCATTTAGCTCAATTTTAACACTAAAAATCTAAGCTAGACATTTTATCAAACACCTTGTGTGCAACAAATATGACTAAAACGTCATCTTTAACGTGCGATATCTCACTCATATCATATCGGATTTGAGTGATTCAAATTCCTGGGTAAAGAGTGAATCAAAATCTAAAACTTTTGTGTTTTAAGTATTTTTAAGGTAAAAATTAGGATCGAAAATAACAAAAACATCAAGAACATCATTACCCAATGAATATGTCAAAAAAAAAGTTTCAAAATAATTAAAAAGATTTATACCAAATTAAAGAGAATCGAATTTTAAAAATTATGGTGAAATCGATTTTTTCTAAAAGTTTGTGGTTTAAGAGATATGTGCGTATGAAATTTGAGGTGGAAAAGAAAAAATGAGTCAAAAGACCATATTACCCATGGGCGGATTTTATGTATAATTTAGAGTGGGGGACACATGTCACACTATGAATGACTTTCTTCACTTTTTAATTTTACCAACTTTGCAATAGATCCCCAACCTTGTTTTGATAGTGTCACCCTTGTGCGACTAGATTTGAGTTATAATAAATTCTTTGGTAGCTTTTTTAAAGAAAAAGTAATGGAATTGTTTTTAAAAAATCATTTCATGCTATATTGAGGATTTTTGCTCCATTTCATCCGACACATAAATATCAGTCACGCAAGTAGTCTTTTTTTTTTCTATCTTCTTTGTCCTTTTCTTATAAATTTTTTATTTCAAATAATTAAATATTTTTTAATATATATATGAATTAAATAATTATTAATTTCTCTTTCCTAATTTTTTTCAAATTTTTTTCAAATTCAAATTCATTTCTAAACCCACTTACAAACCAAACGGACCCAAGTTTTTTACATTGAAAATGGTACTGAAATAAGGTAATTTTGTACTTGGTGCAAGTATTTGTTGTAACATCATCTTGGTGCAAATATTGTACATATATTTCTTTTGTGTTTTAATGATGATAATTATATATTATGGGACATATAAAATCGTTAGCGATAGCTCAAAATCAAAGCTAATGAAAACAACAGTCTATTGTACTAAACTCGCACGTGAGCGCGCCGGATGTTGTCTTAGCATGTTCGATTTTTCAAAGTAGGTTTTTCTCTTACGTGACAAAGTTTGTACTTTCAATACAGGTTCATGATATTTAAATATTTTATAATATCATAAGTAGATTAAGACTTAGAGAGATTGTGTCAAATGTCTAGTCACATTAACCCAACTCAAAACCTTTTATAAACCCAACTAAAAATATTTTAAAACAAACTCAACACTTACATTTTCATAAAATGATCAAATGAAGATAAACAAATGAATATAATCTTACTTATGACTAAACTAAATACTAGATAGGTGTACTCCCTTTTGAAAGTTAAGTTCACTTTAATTATCTAGCTATATGCACTTTCTTTTTATGGGTTGATTTACTAATATGCAAAGTATTTAACTTAGAGCATTCACAATGTTAGACTTTTAAAAAGGTTATAATTAATTCATGTCATTAATTCTTAAACCTTTTAGTTGCATAACCTATTTCCATTATACATAGTCTTCTTAAAGCTTTATAAACATGACATATACCTTACGTACATTAAATTGTGAAGATGTTCAAGATATATGATCTTTTCATGCCAAGTAAGAATGAAATAAGTTTCTACTATGGTTAACAAAAGTATGAACATTTTCATCCTATTATAAACCTATTTATCAATCATTATAGTTGATGCTCTTAGTTGCACAAATGTAATTTGTTAACAAGTAAATTGTGGAATTAATAAAGATTATAACATTTGAATATTTGAATTTGAATTTTACACCAAAAATCTCTTTTACATTGCATGGACCTATTTTACTATTCACGATGCCACTTTGCATTGCAATATCCACCTTTTCCTCCTTCCAAGTGGTTCATAGAGTGTTTCCATCGATTTTCTCTAACCAATGCTATTTTAACCCCTACTTACTATGGCTAATGGGTTGGTTTAACCTAACCCTTCTCGAGGCTATTAAATAGTCTTGTGAAGCTTTAAAGTGAAGTGCACATGGGGGTTTAGCAAGATGCAAGGGCTAGTTAATGGCAAAAGACGAAACAAGCTCGGTGTGTTGAATCCGCTTACCAGCGCGCCTGGCCAGCAATTCGTGGCTTGTTTTGGATCTCTTACCTATAAATAGCACCTTCTTGCCATGCTTTCACTTATATCTCTGGAAGTCTTTCAATCCTTCTTGTGTCTTAACATCTTTCTATCATCTATTGAAAGCAAACTTTTTTGCAAGAGAAGAATACACAAGAACTAAATCCACTCTTGCGTATTGTCTAGATCAAGTCTTTTTTCTTCTTCCTTTATCTTCTTCTAGTCTAGTATCCTTATCGTAATAAATACCTAAACTCTCATATTCATTTGTAACTAAATGACAAGTCTTACTCCAGGTGCGAAGAAGCAAGTGTGTCAAAGTTTTACTCAAAGTGCGGAGAAGCAAGGGTATAAAGTCTTGTACGGGTGTGTTAATATAAATAATCGCATAAAACATTATTTCTATTTAACGATTTATCTACATTTTGTTATTGACAAATATAAAACTTATTAAGTAGAATTTCAAGTAAAAAGTTTTAGTCTTAAGTTATCCTTTATTAGCAATCACTTTAGGTATGTATATGAATCCCTAAAACTTCCAACAAAGAAAGTTTTATCATAAACATTGCATGAAACTCTTGCATCATATTATAAAACCTTACATATTTTCATAAATTTCACAAAAGTTTTATTGACATTTGCTTAAATAAAATATGTTTATTTGAAGAAAATGTTTTAATCCATATTTGACCAACTAGTTAAGAATCTTTCCCTTTGAGGATTTATTCTAATAAGAACTTGCATGGAAATATGAAGTTAGCATTTTGGCAATAATCCAAGATTAAAGAGGTAAATATCTAAAGTGTTTTTACATGAAAACATAATTAGCTATATTAAGACTTTGAGTGCATTGCAATTAATGAATGCATCTTTCTACTTTGTTCCTGCCATTTTCCAATGCATCATTAGAGAGGAATTATACCAAACAAAACATGAATGATCTCTCAAAAACGGATATAGTTTTACATCCACATGGTGGGACAGATCCAAAAGGATTCATGGTCACCCAGGATCCATTGTGGTCTGATTCATCCATCCTCTTGCCTGATTCATCCATCCTCTTGCCTATATAGGCAAGCATTATGCATTCATTTTTACTCACCCTTTGTAAACATATTTCTACAATTCTCTCATACATTCATACACACGTCTCTTTGACCATTTATCTTGTTTTATATTTATTCAAGTGATCCTCACAATCAATCCAATTCTTTTAGCAAGGGAAGAACACAAGAAGTACTTCAACTCTTTTGTGTTTTAGTTATTACTTTTGTATTTGCAATCTTCTTGTGCTATCATATTCCACGTGATATACTTCAAAGTTCATAAACACCAAACAGAGAGAGTTAGGTTAGTATTTTAGTCCTCAAAATACATAGAGAGAAAGGTTGGTTCTACTTAGATTAGAACTCGATATCTAGCTTTGTATCGATAAAGAAGATTGTTGAGTAGGGCGAAGAGAAGCTTCGTTACCGAACTGCTATAAATCACTTCTGTTTGGTTTGATCATTCTTTTACTTTCTTGTCTTTGCATTTCATTTACTTTTACATATTATCATTGCTTGTGTTCACTAAAAGTTTCAAAACTAAGATTTTAAACAGGTAAAACTATTCAATCTCTCTTTTAGTTTTTCACAGTTTGCACAAAACACAACCTAAATCACCCAGTGACAGCCAAAATATAACTGTAGCAACCAAAAAAAAAAGTTTATTTCGGCTTTGCTTTTGTTGTTGCTGCCGTTTGAATATTTGATGCCGTTTGTTGTTAGAAGTCTGCATCAATCATTTAATTATGTTAGTACTTTTGTAGCTTGAAGTTCTGTTTTATGTCTAATATCTTCCTAAAAAGTTGGCTATTGCTTTAATGATTTAAGTTTATTTTTCAGTGAGTTTTCGCGATTTCACCGCTTAATAAATTAGATGGCCCAAGCATGATTGCGTGTTATGATCCATTAAGGTTTCTTGCTATGTAGCAATTATAAATGTATGATCAAAGAAATATAATGCCTACGAGATTTTCATCATTCAACAATAATCATATAATACACACTTATGAACCACCACCAAATAGTCATATGGATATCTCAGTTACGTCGCTGCGTCTACTCAAATACTTGTCTTCATCTCGCAACCTAAACAATGAAAACATTATCGACTTAGTTGTTCATATTATAAACAAATATGAATTTTTATCTAGAAAAGTTATATTGATGTGAACTTAATCAAGTATATAGTTGGATCCTACAAACTATTCTTAATCACTACGTCTCCTCTCTTAGGCTAGTCCCAATCGTGACCTGGGACGACCTGGGTCATCCAGCGCCACGTCAGCTTTCTCTCTCCAGCGACCTGACATGACCCGGATGCCCCAGTCGATGACCCAACTCAAGAAATAAAAAGAAAAAAGATTAAAAAAAAAAAAAAAAAAAAAAGGTAACACATGTTGAATATCGGTCGAAATTCGAACCGATATTCAATTTCTTGGCCACACAACCGATGTCTAGCCCGATTTCCACATTCGACAAACTCGATTTCGACATCGGTCATCATTCAAAAATTCGGGTGCCCAACCGATGTTCACCCATCGATTGGGACCAGCCTTACAAACTCACATTTGAGCATTAAAATGATTTATATACTTGCTAATTGCTATAGCCCACTCCAATTCTTCTCTCCGTCCTTTGAACTGCATTTTCTTCTACAAACTTGAAAGGATTTCGGTAAATAAAGAATTGTCTATATTTCAAGCTTATATGTCATTATAAGTCACCATGGCCGCTTGATATCGACAAGCAATATGTGTATTACAATGAATCCCAATTGGACAAAACGTCGCCTCATGAGGTACTTTTGGCTATAGTGGTCGTGTTTTTCCAATATTTGAGTTTAGGTACTTTTGGCTGTATGTGATTGTAGCTTCTAGCCTTGCGTGATATTGCTGATTCAGTTTTACTAAAAGAGATTTAACTTTAGCCTATTTTCTTGGTCATGCCAAGCTCTTTAAATGAGAGGATACGGTCTTGCTCGGTTCAAAACTTCAAATATGTTTGATGATGGTCTTAAATCTATGAATTCGTTGGCTAAAAAATTGGACATCATAGAGAAATTTTCAAATGCTTACTTTTATTTTGGTGCTTATCAATGGACAAATCCCCACATTCTATTTAGATTGATCTAATGGTTGAAATTAATCTAAAATTTAATATTTTAACATATTTTTTTACCCCAATATATATTTATTTTATTTTTTTTATTTTTCATTTACGCTTTCACTTTCTCACACACTTTCTCTGTGTGATATCCCTCCATAAAGCGGTTAACCGCCTTCTCAATCACGGCAACCAGGACAACCACCACATCCACCATACAACCACCGTCATTACCATCACGTCCTCCACTTTATCTCACTGGTAATTTTTGATCTTCTTCAATTCTGCATTATCTTCTTCAATTTCGTCATTATTTTGTTCAATTTCGTCATTATCTTCTTTAATTTTGCAGATGGAGATTTTTTATCTTAACGAATCTCCTGTTTTTGTTGGAGAAGATTCAATTGATAATTCAATTGATTTAGATGTTAGTAGTTCAATTTGTGCTTCTAATGTTGATGATAATGCATCATATGAGTTTTTCTTTTAATTCAGCTTTTTTTTTATGTTAATCTGTTTATTAATTAAGCTTTTACTTAAGCTGTTAGAATTTTTTTCAGTTTACTCTGTGTTGTATCACCTGTGATAGTTAGCTGTTGTTGTTATTTTTTTGCTTATTAATGAAGCTGTTAGTTTGATTTTTCTTTTATATAAGCTGTTAGTTTGATTTTGCTTTTAAATAAGCTGTTAGCTTGATTGGATGTGTTTTTTTCAGTTTACTTTGTGTAGTATCAGCAGTGATATTTCAAGTTGATGATAGTTTGATTTTGCTTTTTAATTAAGGTTTTAGTGTAATTTGCTTCTAATTTAAGCTTTTTAGTGAAAATAATGGTAAATGTAGTGTACGTGATTTCTTACCGCATTGTTCCGATATTTTTATGCGTAGACTGTTAGTGTTGCAGTTGTTGCATATTATGGATTAGAGAGATTGTGTTTGGTAGTGATTGGAATGAAGAAGAGTGATAGCGTTGGTGCTGATAGTTGTACTGTTAGTGTATTTTTCTGGGAAGCGGTTTGCTTTGTAGTTAAAGTAGTGGTAAAACTAGTGTTTTGGAAGTATCTGTTAGACGTGATTTCTTAAAGCAGTTGTTGCATATTTAAGAGGAAGAGTAGTTTTTGCAGTTGTTGCATATATTGACCGAAAAAGAGTGATAGTTGTTGTCAATTTATGTTACTGAATTCTGAATTATAGATTAACTAGCAAGGTAACTAACGGTTTTTGTGTTTTTTGTGTTTTTGTTATGATAGTGCTTAAGTGTATTAATGTAGATATTATATTGCTTTTAAATAAGCTGTTACTTTTGATTGGATGTGTTGTTGTTTCAGTTTAATCTTTTCTAGTATCATCTGTGATATTGTCACTGGTGATATATTTGATGCATAGTATCACCAGTGATATTTCAAGTTATTTGTGTTAGTATCACTTTATGATATTTTTTATGCATAGTATCACCATTGATATTTCAAGTAATGTATAGTATCACTTGTGATATTTTAAGACAATTTTTGAAGTTATTGTGTTATGCTTTTTGACTTTGTGTTTTATCACCTTCTTTTTACAGCTTCTAGTAGTTTGAAAACTCCTTCATCTTTTATTCATCGTGATTTCATTGATACTCCTGGTGGATCGGTTTTTGAGGCTCCTAAAGTTGTTGCTAGTGTGCTACCAGTTTTGTTTTGTGTTTATGATTCTGTTGAGGATTGCATTAGTATGTATATGAGATATGCTTTAAAGGTAGGATTTGGTATTAGAAATTCTACTCAGAAAAGGTTAAGGAATTGGTTTTATAAATGAGAAGTATTTAGTTTGCAATAGGGAAGGATGCCCAAAGAAAATTCGTTTGAATACGTTAGCTCCTAAGAAAGGTGACAAACAAGTAAGGACTTCGAACTTTAGAATAACCGGTTGCAAAGCACATGCAATTTTTCATATGATTCCTGTTAGTAAAAAATATAAGCTTACTACCTTCAATGTGGAACATAATCATGAACTAGATCGTGTTGAGTATAAGCATTTGTCCAAGAGTGAGAGGAAGCTAACATACACCGAGCATCTCTTTTTAATCAAAGCTTCGAATTATAATCTTGGTGCGACTAGAGCTCACAGTTTGTATACCGGGATGAAAGGGCCCTCAACACTTGTTCATGGTACAGAGATTGAGTTTAACAATCTAGTTCGTGGTATAAACTGTCTCATAGGAGATAGTGAGGCACACATGCTTATTAACAGTATGGAAGATCGGAAGAAATTTACGTCAGACTTCTGTTTTGATTATCTTGTTGAGAATGCTGAGCTTATTGGACTCTTTTGGGCTGATCAAGTTGCTAAATTGAATTACAAAGAGTTTGGAAATATTGTCTCATTTGATACCACATAAAAAACTAACAAGTATGTTTTTTGAACCTTTTTTAATATCTCTTATGATATTTGCATTTGCTTTTTCTACATTTTGTATATATTATCACCTGAGATACTTCTTTTTTCAGATACCGGATGGTTTTCGTGCCTTTTACTGATATAGATAATCACAGGAGATATGTGACTGTTGGTTCTTGTCTTCTTAAAAATGAAACTATTGAATCTTATGTATGGTTACTGCAAGCATTCAAGAAAGCATTTGTTTGTTCTCCAAATATCATCGTTAGTTATCAAGATGGTGCAATGCGGAAGGCTATAGCTGAAGTTCTTCCTGATTCAAAGCACAGGCTTTGTATGTGGCATATCATGCAAAAGCTTCCATCTAAGGTATCTTTTTGTGATATTTTGCATCTTTTATCTCCTATGATATTGTATTGGACTATATAATTATGTTGTTTTTTTAGATTGTATCACTTGTGATACTTTTTGTATCCCTTGTGGCACTTTATTGTTTTTTTTTTGCATTCTATCACTTGTGATACGTTTGTTGCTTTTTGCATTTGCTCTGTATAATGATTATCTTTTTTATCATTTGTGATACTTTATTGTTTTCAGATTGTATCGAGAATTTATGATGATACCGATTTTAAGAATAAATTTCACAAGATTGTTTGGAACATGTATATTGGCCCTGAGGAGTTTGAGATCAGATGGAATTAGTTAATGGTTGAATTTGGTCTTTTAATCATGTGGTTGAATAAGATGTATAGGATTAGGGCATCATGGATTCCCGCTTTTTTTGTTGATTCTCCTGTATGTAGACTGATGAGGACCACATCTAGGTCAGAGAGTGAGAACTCCTTTTTTTCACATTTCACGTCTCCTACTTCTACACTTGTTAAATTCATGGTATGTTATGAGTCTGCAATGGAGAAACAGAGATACATACAAGAAAGATTAGATCATCAGTCGATCGACTCATTTCCTGCTTTGTTGATGCCATTAGGAATTGAAATTCATGCAGCAAGGGTTTACACTCGTAAGTTGTTTGTTCTTGTTCAGAAAGAGATAATTGCTAGCTCATGGTTATGTTCAATCAAGTCTAAAAGTTATGATGAGGGTTGCGATGTTTCTCTTATTTCTGAGGAAAAACCGGATACTGATATTGTTCCAAAAGTGGTTGATGATGAAACTACTTCAGAAAATACCGAGGAAGAGCTTAACTTGTATCAAAAAGACAATGGAGAGTACAAGGTACATGTCTTTTTTCTGTTTTTTTTAAGTATCACAAGTGATATTATTCATTACTTTCTTTGTTAAAAAGTCTATATGAGGTATCACATGTGATATATGCATGTAAAGTTCATAAAAGTTGATATTGTTTTTAATATTACTTGTGATATTGTGTGTTTTAATGTTTTTTATTAATGATTTTATTTTTAATGTTTTTAATATCACCTGTGATATTATGTTCTTTTTATGTTTGATATGAGGTATCACCTGTGATATATTCAATTAAAGTTCATAAAAGTTTATAAGTTTTTTTTTATGAAGGTGGTGTATAACAAACTAGATGGTTCAGTTGCTTGCTGTTGTCAGCTTTTTGTTCGATGTGGTATTTTGTGTCGTCACATCTTTTATGTGTTCAAGAATTGCAAGGTTGTTTCTATCCCAGATCAGTATACACTTAGGCGTTGGACAAGGGATTTGATTCCAGCTGATTTGAGGAGGCAAAAGGCGCGTTATGATCAGAACAATGAAGAAATAGAGAGGCTTGCAATTGCGGCAACTGGTTTAGTTGAGTCGTGTGTTCATATGATGAGTAATAATAAAGGAAAGTTGACTTATTTTGTAGGCAAGCTCAGAAAGTTGAAAACTGAAGTTGAGGCTGATTTGCCAATTGTTCCTTCCCGCAATGTTTCTGAAATTGTTGAAGAGTTTATGGGTATTAAGAAGCCTACTAAAATTTATGTTACAAAACCATCGAAAGCGACCAATAAGGGATTTGTTAGGGATCGTATTATGGGTGGACGTGAGAAAGCATTTGATATAAGCAAGAAGCAAAAGAAGACATGCAGTATTTGTGGGTCGACGGAGCATAACAGAACTACTCGTCCAGATAAGGGTAAATATTTGACCTGAAGTAGGCGGCAGCTCTGCTGAAGGAGTACTTGTCCAGGTTGAGGTGGATTCATCGGCGCAGCCGCTGGAATAGAAGTATGAATTTATCAATTTTCTATATGTTATGTGTTAACCAATTTTTTACAATTTTATCACTTGTGATGATGTTCTATTTGTTATGACGTTTCTTCCATTTTTTCTTTTATCACTTGTGATAAAGCATAAAAAAATGATGAAATGCGTATACCTTTTTATGATTTTACCTTTTTTGTGACTTTTATTGAATATTTTTGATTAAATTTTTTTGATGTTTTGTATTAGGTTTTTGTGACTTTATTGAATAATTGAAATAAGTGTTTTTTTTGCTAAAGGGAATTCTAATTTTATGCTAATCTAGTTCTATTATATTGTTACGACATATTTTTTTACTGACATTTGGATACTTGAATAAAATTAACGAAAGGAAGGTTGAATTCTGATTTTCCAAAAGTTTACAACTGAATAGAAATCATCATTGTTTACAACTTCGACAACGAAAAAGATAATTGTTTTTACAAAACGATAGTCTGACATCAGGATTAATAAGTAGCTAAAGAGAATTACTAATTGTTTTTACATGAAACCAAACATAAAACAGTAAGCACTCGGTCAATTGTTGTTTAGTTCTGCATACTTTCTCTTTATTGCCTCCATGACAAGCTTCTTTACTTCTTTTTCGTCCCAGTTCTCTGCAAGAAACTTTAATGCATCGTCTGACATCATCTTCCAGTTTTTGTTCATTTCTTGAAGCATCATCTTTGCTGCATATCTTGCTCTCATGTTTTCTATATGAATTCGATGATGTTTGTGTGTTTCCTTTTGCATGCCTGTTTGCCATTTTGATTCAATGTTTCCTTCGTAAAGTTCCATGTGTATCATCATGTACAAACCACAATCTATCTTGTATGTTTTTGTTTGCCAATTCATCTTTAATATTGCTCGTTCTTGTGTTTGATGCATCATTTCATAACTTGCTGGATGTTCATATGTTGACAAGTGTCTTGCAAAAACCGCCCTCTAAAATTTATAATATAAAATGTCAATTATAGACTAGTATTCCTTGTGATATTATACTGTTAAAAATAAATAAACAAATAATTTTCTTACCACAAACTCGTAATTTTATTTGTACTTTCCTTCGTATGTTCCATGCGAATCTCTGTTATCTATTATGACAGATGTTGCTTTAACGATGTCGAAAACTATTAGATAGTAATGTCCATGTGCTATTATTGGGAAGAATACCTGTTATCATGAAAAAAGTATTAAATTTAAAATAATATACTAAGTTTCTTGATTAATTTATATAAGTAATGTAATATACTAAGTTAATGTCATCAAATTTGAGCATGCTTATGTCTTCTTCCATCTGAATAGCAATCAACTGTTGAAACATATCATACTGTTTATCTACTTTGTTAATCAACAATTCTGGCTCATCTTCTAATATTCCTGGAAGCTGATTGACAATTAAAAAAAAATAATTATTATTATTAATAAATAAAAGTTAATACAGAAATACATTCATTTGAAATAAAAATTTATCTTACCATAATTGATGTATAAAAGTAATGCCGTTTGATCTTTCTATCTGAGAACAATTCCTCGTAATTTAGGATATCAGCAAAGGTATCTATCACAGGAGTTTCAATTTTCAAGCTTGGTGCTAGTGATTGAACATTCATTCTCATTAATCCTAAACCTTTATCTTCTACGAAAACTTGTTCTCTGTTCACAATATCACAAGTGATAACTATAAGGAAATGTGAATATAGGTAAATGTTTTTTGTATCACAGGTGATAAATATAAGAAACTAATATATGATTTTTTTTATCACAAGTGATAACTATAATAAATTACATATCGAAATTTTAAATATAAACTTACGCTTCGTTTCCTTGCATACAGAAGATGCTTCTTGCCAAGAGTTTTTCCACCTCTGTTAGCTCTTTTGTCATGTTGACCTTCTTGTTCATATATGGAGATTTCCGGCACTGATATTGTTTTTCTTCATCACTTGATTTTGACTGTACTCCTGGGCTATCAATTCCTAGATCAAAGCTCCACTGAGACCCTGGTATAAAGACAAAACTAGGGCTCTGTGAAGATGGACCCGTTTGTTCTTTTTCTTTTTCTTCTACACTTTTCTGTTTCTCAAGGTTCTCACTTTCCGCATATTTGTTGAGTTCTTCATCTCATTTTGCAGCCATGTTGGCTTGTTTCATTTGTATTTCTCTCAATTCCTTTATAAATTCTTCATCACTTTTGTTTACTAATTCTTCAAAAATATCATCATTATCAGTATCAAAGGGTTTGCTTTGATCTTCAGTTTTATCGTTTTCATTCTTTATTTCTTCGTCACTTTTTTGACTTATAACCTTGTTTCCCCTTCATTTTTTTCCCGCAGCTTCATCCTTTTTTTTACTGTTCCCCTCGTTGTTTCCCATAGCTTCATCCTTTTCACTATTATCCTCCTTGTTGTTTACATCAGCTTCATCCTTTTAAGTACTGCTTGCCTCTTTGTTTCCACTCCCTTGCGCAGCTTCATTGTCATTAAAGATTGATTCTCCATATGGTCATTTGCTTCATCGTGTTTGACAACATCATTAATTATCACAGATTCGTCATTTTCATCTCCGTTTTCTGTATATTGATTGGCAAACGGATTTTGTACTTCATTATTTTCATCTTCATCATCACTTGAGCCAAATTTGATGGAGCTTGACTCTTTTGATGTTGATATAGAGCTTGATGATAAGAATGGACTTTTTTCTTTGAAACAATCATCTGGTTGTCTAAAAATCTTTTTTATTCTTTCTTTAAATTGCTTAAGCCTTTCATCCCTCTTGAATTTACCTAGATATTCTTTAATTGTTTCTTCTATCATTTCTTTCTCACTAAAAATGCTTTCGATTTTATCTTCTAACATCTGATATACTTCCTGTAATTGAATTTCAAATTTAATATCATATTAGTTATACATCATCACCAGTGATATTATAGTGTATTTTAATATTTTAGTGTATTATCACAAGTGATACCATACATACTTTATTTTATCACTTGTGATAGGACATAACAAAGAAATTAATTTTTTTAAGACTGACCTGCTTTTGAGTATCTTCTTCGTCTTTATTCATATCTCCTATAATTTCCACCATCCCAAAGTATATTTTGAAATCAATTTCTAGAATCTCCCTACTTTTCAACAAATTTGCGTTCCAAATTTTTCGAGCTGGTATTCTTCTCGGCACATTCATTTGATAAAACTTTGTGTAATGTAAATATGCAAGCTGTTTCATCAACCATTTTATCAGTTAAATGAATGTATATTTTCATAACATTTTATGTTAAAAAGAAAAAAATTAAAATTTATTACTTACCATCAAGAACGTAATTGGGCCATAATAGTCAACCTCTGTCATATTATTCTTTCTTGCAGACCAATCATTTTTTGTTAAGCTTGCACAATCATAAATGTATCTGCACCAGTCTATATCTTTCACGTCATCTCCTTCAAACACGTTTTTCAAACACGTGTTTCTGACGACAGAGCTTTTATCACATGCTCCCAATGTATTTGTAATTAGCATTAAAATGTTCGTTCTTAACATGAAATATGTGCTTGTTGTTTTTGTTATCTCCTTTGATATGGCATTTATTGTCAAATTGTTTTCGTGTTTGAATTGTTCTTTCCATTCTTCAACAAATTTATCATTGTTTTCTCTTTGTCCTTCATCTCTTTCTAGCGTCCTTGATCCCTTTGGTAGTCCGAGAACTTCATGCACAGTTTGTGGAAAAAAATTTAAATTCCCCGTTGGAAGTCTAAGGTTCATTGTTTCTGTGTTGAGGCTGTCTATCACAAAGAAGGCAAGCTTTGTCGGTATTTCATTTATTGAGAATTCAATCAAGTCTCCAAAACCCATTTGTGTTATAACCTTCTTTCTTTCTACACTTAAGCCACGCATTGCCTCACAAAGTGGCTTAACTGTTGCCCTTCCCTTCAGTATTGTGTACACCTTTTGTTTCTTTTTTGCATCTTTATCAATCTCTTCGTTTACATCACCACCCATTTCACCAATTTTTCTTTTTCCTTTTACTTTTTCTCTTTCACGATTCTCTTCTTTATCATATTTTTTTGCAGCAGTTTCTTTTTCAGATTTTTCTGTTTTTTCAAGAGTTTCTTTTTCAGCTTGTTTTATTTTTGCAGAATATTCTTTTTCAGCTTCTTTTGCATCCTGTAGTAAAAATAAAATAATAAAATAAAAATGTTACCATTTATCACTTGTGATATTTTAGCATTTATCACTTGTGATATACCATTCACAGAACTATCTCAAATCATTATCACAAGTGATAGTACTTAATTTATTAATAATACTTTATTTTACAATTAACTAACTTGTTCTGTAGCTTTTTCCGATGCTTCTTTTTCTTGCTCAGGCTTTAATTTTGTTGCTTCATCCTTCATCATCTTCTTTTTCTTTTTTTTCCTCCAACCTTCTTTCTTTTTCTTCTATTAGTGGATGCAAACTTCTAAAACGTTTTTTCTTACATCCTAATCTTTGTAACTGTTTTCTTCTTTTTGGTTTCCGTTCATCTGTTTTGTCTGAATTTTTATCATATAATATATCATAAATAATAGCGAATCCAGTCATTGAACAGGAAAAAAGTTATGTAATATACATTGGTTGACAATGTCATAGTCATTGAATCTACAAATTAACCAAATTTGGACAGACGTTTTTAACAACCAAACTACCTTGAGTATTGTGTACACCTTTCGTTTCTTTTCTACATGTTAACAACCAAATCACCTTGACTTACAACGACCCCAAAAAAAGTTTCAACGACCCCAAAACTACAAAACTAAGCTTCTACAATGTCACATTTGTGTTAAAACAGTCACAACTTCACTCAAACTAAAATGTCCCTCAATTTACAACTTCACTCAAACTAGTTACAACTTCACAATGTATAAACTAAGTTTCTTTTATGTTAAAACATTTTTTCTTTCACTGTAGTTTGAATGAAGTTGTAACCCTAAAATAGTGAGTTGAGCTTTATTTTTTAAGATTTTATGTTGTATGAGCAAAACTTCACTCAAACTACAATGTCCTCAATTTATAACTATCCCAAAACTACAACGATCTTAGTTTCTACAGCTGTAAACATCGAACAATCAATGAGATGAGTTGCCACTATCGTAACTTCTAATCAATAGCATAAAATCTTGTCTTCAACATATTTTCTTAAATCACAGTAGATAAACTAGTATAATACAATTATCTTCAACAATCATTTCATTTTTTTTAATATAATCTATAATTTATCATTGTTTCAAAATATCTTAAAAAATGTTCGTATATTATTTCAGAAAAACATATAAAATACGCAAACAGTAATAAAATTTCAAGTAATGTTTAAATAATAGCGAACTGAGTGTCATACCATTATCCATATTTTCAACAGCTTGTTTTCCCTTATCATGTTTTTGAGGTTGCGATTCATTCATATTTATGTATTTCAGAATTTGATTCAACAGTTCGTTGTTTATTTTCGAAGGATAGATTGTGGGTGTGTGTTTTTTTTATTTGTGTGTGTGTTTTTCCAGATCTGCTTTTAGGTTATTGAACTTTACATTTCAGTCCTTCTATTTTTACTTTATGTAAACGTTTTTGTTTTTTTTAATTTATATCACCTGTGATATACAATTTAATATTGTTTTTGGATTACATTTGCATAATCATGTTTCATTTCATATTTGTGCAAGATGATGCATTTAAATCATGTTTTTTTTGCATGTCTTTGTGTATGTATAGATTGTCCTCGACTACATTTTTGAAAAGCTATGTCTATACTAATCAACTGGAAATTTTCATAGCAAGCACATACAAGCTCACATCTCAAAGTACATTTTGGAAATAATAAATTCTTACTTATTTTCTTTTCTTTTTTGTTATATCACAGGTGATATAATAAACTTTTAGCTATATCACTGGTGATAAGTTCTAATATCACAAGTGATACATTTAAAAAAAAGAAGAAAAGGAGGTAGGCTAGTTTTGGTTGCTTGAGATTTTTTGGTGGTGACTCAAGATCTAAATTTTGTTGCCAGTCTTAACATGGTTTCACAGAGTAGGACATTGCAAAAATAGTCAGTCTTTTAATTTGAGAGTGAGTCATTTTATACATTTTATGGACAATCATCTTATTAATTACCAAAGTCTCGCAAATAAAGCATTCACACTTTGAAAAAAAATTCATCATAATCCCAAATTTACCTATCCTGGCTTCACTAATTCATTTATATAAACTAAAGCTACCTGAGTAGCGAAATCTTTGATGATGCTGTCTTTTAGGAATACCGTGTTCTAAATATATATAGTGATAGATACATGCATACGTCAGCAGAAGAACATAAATAAGGTTATATTCATATTTCCCAAAAGCATTTACTTCCATCTAAAATCAAGAACAAAATGTAAAATACAACTAAAAACATACGTTTGCATTACCAACTAAAAGATGCAAAATCCAGAACAAAATGTAGTACAATCTCCGGCACCAGGGAATGTGATTCCGGTACCTAATAGATCCACCCATCTGCTTAGGTATTTCCCAAACTTGGACACTGTCCGTCACATTTCGTGGCCCGGCATTCCTACTTGCATCTAAAATGCAGAACAAAATGTAAAATCCAACTAAAAGATGCAAAATCCAGAAAAAAATGTAGTACAATCTCTGGCACCAGGGAATGTGATTTAGGTACCTAATAGATCCACCATCTACTTAGGTATTTCCCAAACTTGGACACTGTCTGTCACATTTCGTGGCCCGGCAGTCCTACTATTGGTTTTTGCATATCTGATTCTTAAACCTACTTTAAACCATCTACATTGTTTAGAAATCTAAGATACTTAAACAGAAATGTAAATTGTTTTGGAATAGCATTAAATACATTTAATGCTTGTTTTCTTCTGCTATCTTCTTCTTTATAGCTTCTTCAACCACCTTTTGCATTTCTTTTTCACCATACTTGTGTTTTTTAGCAAATTTGATTGCGTAATCTGACATCAGCTCACTTTTCTGATTCACTTCATGTAATAGTATCTTTGTTGCATACCTCATCCTCATTCTTTTCATTTGTTCAGCATATTTGTGATTTTTTTCATCAATGATGTTAGGCTTCCATTTTGGTCCTGCTTAACCTTCAAACGTCTCCATATGCATCATCATATATCGGCCGCAGTCAATCTTGTTATCTCTCGTTCTCCATTTCATCATTAACACAGTAGCTGGCTTCTCTTTCAATAGTGTATCGACGATTGGGTGTGCAGTCATCATCAAGTAATTTACAAGCAATGCTTTCTGCAAATTAACAAAATATTGAATAGATATTACTTGCTACAATTTATCTCTAGTGATATTGCTCTGTATAAAAGATAAAAGTATTGAAATTGAGTTCGGTTCATACATTGCTTACCACAAAATCAAAGATGTCTTTGTATTTCCCTTGGTAGTCTGCATCTGAAATGTTGTTGTCCAATATTACAGCTGTGCCCTTCTCAAGGTTGAAAACTATTACATAGTAATGTTCGTGAACAATTATCAGAAAGAATACAAGTTTCACATCTTTCAAATTCCGTTTTTCTTCTTCCTCAGTCATGTGTGTTTTGATTACTCTTTCAAAGTTTTCAAACTGCTTTTTTTAATCTTTTTTCGGCTTCAGAATCTCTGGCAGCTGTATTATGACAATAGATAAAAGATAATTTAAAATACATATTACATATTTTTTGAAACGCATAGATATACGATTGCATTTTTTTTGGAAGTATTATATTTTACCATTGCATCTTTTGGGAAGTAGTATCTTGTCTTCTCTTTTCCAACTCTATTCTTCCTCTCCTCATAATTCAAGACCGAACCGAATGCGTCGATTACCTGACTTTATATTAGCAAGCCAGGGGCAATTGATTGCATTACTATTCTTGGTACTGGTGTGCCCTTACCATCATTGAATACCTCTTCTATGTTTTTTAATATCACAGTTGATAAATATTAGGTTCTTAAATATAGCATATCACTTGTGATAAATATCATAACCTTAATACAAACAGCAAATATATATCTTACATGATGTCTTCTTCCATTGAAAATAAGATGTTAGCTAGGAGTGTTTCAGACTTTGTTAATGGTTCCATCATGTCTGCCATCTTGTTCATATACGGTGATTTCAAGTATATCGATGGTTTCACAATCCTTTTTCCTTCTTTCTTTTCATTTTCTTTGTTGCTTTGTTCAGCAACATCTTTCCCAGTCCTGAATGCCTTATGTTGAATTTTTGGGCTTTGAAATTCGGCAAGTTTAGCCCTTTCTTCTTCTTGTGTCTGAGCTGCTTGTTTTTTGGCTGCAACGTCTTTTTCAGCCTGTGTTTTAAGCAAAAGCCGAAAAAATAAGCATCTAATAGGGTGTAGATATGAAAAAGTACTGCAAGGTGTTTTGTTTAAGTTTATATGTCTTACGAGCTTATTTTTGTTTCGGCTTATGTTACAGAATCCCCTTATTTTTTGCCTTATTTTTTAGTCATATAAGCCCATAATTCTTAAAATAAGACAAAAAATCGGGGCTTATGTAATATAAGCCGAAACATAAATAAGCTCATAAGCCCACATATAAGGTTTTAACAATCACCCTCTAAACAACAATCCACAACTAGACAACAGTATACAAATTCTAAAGTTCCATATACCTAAGTATCGTAAATCACAACTATCTAACCTTTTCTTTAGCTCTTTTGTTGGCAAATTCTTTTGCAGCTTCTTTTTTTTCTGCCTCTTTCATACCTGCTTCTTTCGCAGCAGCTTGTTTTGTAGCTTCTTCTTGCTTTTTGATTGCTGCTTCTTTCGCAGCATCTTCTTTTGCAGCCTGCATTAATAAAAAATTAAAAAATAAATAAATTAACTATTAGATTGTATAACTTTGTTATATTAGAATTTATCACTTGTGATATTACCTTTCCAGCTTCTTCTTTTTTCTTCTTTTCAGCTTCTTGTTTTTCAAATTGTCTTTTTTTTTTCAACTACTTCTTTCTAAGCTTCTTTTTCAGCTCGTATTTTTTTGCAGCTGCTTCATTTTCGCCCTGTATTTTTATCATTTTGTTATGTAAAAATTTATCACTTGTGATATTGTATACAGATAATTATTTTAAATCATAATTATCTAACTTGTTCTTTAGCTGTTCTGCAGCAGCCTCTTCTGCGGCTTTTTGTTTATCCATGTTTGCTCCTTCTCCATCATCTCCTTCACGATTATCGTCTTTATCATTTCTACCCTGCTCATCGTCATTATTCCCATCATTCCCATTATTTGTTTCAGTATTCCCCCCTTCATCGTCACTTCCATCATCTCCTCCATGTTTTCTACTAGTCCCTTCTTGACTATCAACCACTCTCCCATATTCATCTAATTGTAGACCTCCTTGGAATTGTGTATTGTATTTATCTACAAATAATTTTATCATTTCATCTCCTGGGTAAATCTCCATGCTTACTCTTATAAAATTCTCTAATTCTTTCTTTTCGTTCAACACTCTTGCAAACTTATCTTCAACTGCTTCATATACTTGCTGTGTTTTTAATTAAATAAAACAATTATAAGTATTTATCACTAGTGATATTTCAAATTTTGCAAATTAATTAATTTTGTAATTAAATCATGTTATTAGAGTATCTTACCTCTTTCTGTTTCTGAATATCTGATTCTTCATTGTCATCATCTTCTTCGATGACTATGACATTCCCAAACTCTTCCATTTCCATCTCCATCTGCTGCCTTTTCTCTATTAGTTTTGTGTTCCAATTCCTGATGGCTGGCCATTTTCGTGGCACATCCATTTCATCAAACTTCGTGAAATGTAAGTAAATGAGCTGTTTTCAAGCAAACAAAACATTCATTAAAAACTATACTTATTAAAAGAAATGGTAGATTAATGTTAGTATCCCAAGTGATATTATACATGGCATCTATTTAATAAAAAACAACTTGTAATATCACTGGTGATAGCATACATCATATTTATCATTAGCTTGAAAATATCACTTGTGATACCCTACATCATATTTGTTTTAAAGCATATTTTTAAAGAAAACCTTAACTTACCGAGAACGCTGTGTGTGGTTGGTAGTACCAATTCTCCAGCGTTGTATCATCCCACCCATTCTTGCTTGCTTTCATGCATTCCCAAATGAATGAGCACCAGTCTAATCTAGGTATTTCTTCTGGTGTCATCAGATATTCAAGGACGTGATACTTCAACATTGACTATTATAGCAACTTCCCAAATAGTTTGCAAACAACATTAGGTAATTCATTTGGAATGTGAAATCTGTTTCGTCCGTATTCTGAATCACCTTTGATAAAGTTGTTGTTGTTATCATTTTCTTTTCCGGGAACTGTTCCATATAGTCTGATAAATTTGCCATCCTACGTCCTTTGTGGTCCAGAGCAGAGTGGTTTTGGACCCATTGGTATACCGAATACTTCCCTAATCTTTTTTGGAGTGATTTTTATTACACCCGCATTAGGCAATCTGATTTCCATTATCGCCACATCCAAATGTGTCAAGATAAAGTAGGGTAGCTTTCCATGGATTTTTACCAATGGAAAATCAATCAACGTTCCAAATCCCATTTCTCTCACCATTTTTTTTCTTTCTGGGCTTAGTGAGTGTGTTACATCATAAAATGGTTGCAAAATCGTCTTAGCCCTTAACGACTTGTATGTGATTACAAATCCTTCATCATCCTCGGTTTCCACTTCTATTTTTTCTTGCCCTTCTTCATTTCTTCCTTCTTCTTCTTCTTTGTTGCACGTTTTTTCTCTTCAATATCTTCTTCTTTCTGTTCCATTTTTTTTCTTATGTGTTGCTTTTTCCACCTTCTTTGGAGCGTCAGCTTTTTATTCATTTTCTCCTCTCTTTCGTTTTCCTTTTTCTACCTTCTTTGTTTGTTTAGGTTTTTCTGTTTGTTGCTTTTTTGTAACTGATCTTGTTACTGCAACCGGTTATTCTGATTCTTGTTGTTTTCTTTTCTTTGGTTCCTTTTTCTGATTCTGTTTTTTTTGCACTTCTTTGGGTTTCACCTTTGGGTTTGCTTCTTTTTCTCCACTTGCTGCTGCTGCTGTTGTATTTGGTACAGATGGTGGTATCACAGTTGCTCCTGGAATTGTTGGGGATATCATAAAGGGTGTTTCTTCCATGTTTGTTGCTTGTGGTGTTGGTGTTAGTGTTGGTGTGGTTTCGACGGTTGCTAGTTGTGTTGTTGGTGTGCCTTCTGGTGTTGTCATTTCAGGAGATGCTTGATTTAATGGTGTAACAAATCTTGATTGTACGATGGCTAATATTTGTTTTGTGGGTGTTTTTTCAAGATAGGTATTTTTGATAGATGACTTTGTGATTTTTTCGGTTGTTTTTTGTGGTGAGGGTGTTGATGTTTCCTCTCGTGTTTGTGTTGTTTGTGGTGGTGAAAGTGTTTATTTGTTGACGGTAGTTGTATCTGGGGTTTTTTTTCAATATGCTCTTTCGTGTTTTTGGAGCTTGTCTCTTACTTCTTTTCTTTTTTATTTGATTTAGACTTATATTCAAATCTGCAAAAAACAAATCCCAAGTAACTTTTTATGAATATTATTTCTGATAAATAAAACTCTGGATGTTTATGCGTTATACAATTTTATAACATTCTACTGCAAGTATGTCATATCAATTTTGTATCACAGATGATATAACACAGAAGCTAAATGTCAAAACAAGTATGCCGCATACATACAGGGTTTATCAGAGTTGATATTTCTAAAGGAGACATGCTTATATGTTATAATTTACCTTTTTCTTTATCAATCTCTGGAGATAGGCTCAAAATTTTGCTTGTCGACAAAACTGCATTTACAAATTTTTTTTTAGAAACAAACATAATGTCTGCAATTTTTATGTGATGATGGCCTGGTATATATATTAGTGAGACTACTTGTCCAAGGATGCATGGAGATACTTATGTTCAAGTTATTGTCAAGCCTATCAAATCATGAGGCAAACTCATTAATGTAAAGATGTTACGAAATGAGATAGGTAGATATGAAAGTTTAATTCAAGGTAGCAGCAACGATTCACCCTTAAAAAAATTTTATTTTTAACGACGATATTTCTATAAACACCAGCTAGCAAGAAGCTAGTAAGAAGTTACATATAATTTGTACAAGCTAAAATCACATCATTAATTCATTCAATTCAATTGGATTTGAAATTATTAATCCAATGTAAATCCAAGAATGTGAAAGAAGCATAACCTCTTAGCCAAGTGCGTCTTTCCAAAGAGGTTAGTGGGCGAAGCAAACACGGATTCGATATCTCCAAATAACTCAAGTTGTGGTTCAAATGATCGTCTCAAAACGTATCTTAGTCGATTTGATATTAGACAAGGCATTAAGTTGTTGAGTTACAGAACCTACCATTAGGCTACCTTCGCCAAGCCCAAACCCAACTGTGCCACCCGATACCCATTACCCGACTTTCATTTAGCATAAACCTTTTATTTTCACGAGTCACTTTATTTTGCATACTTCAAAATCCTTACATATCATGGGACAAATCTAGATCACATAAATCACTAGATCAAAAAACAAGATTTAAGGGGGAAAAAATGAACGGACCTACAGTGTAAATCTAGATCACCCCCATTTCTTAGTTAAAACCCACTTTTATCTCTCATTTTAAATATTACATATCTCAAAAATCGTAAACCGTTAACCTAAAAATATTACACTATTGTGACGAGCATTTAATTATCTTTTCATAGAAAGACACTTTCATATACTTTTGACAAACTTTTTTTCTCGGTGCAGTATTACTTGTGATATAACACTAATCTGTATGTTATAACACTCAACATGCTTTTGTAAAACAAGTATAAATATTTTTATAGAATTCCAAATGATTCATCCTAAGTTAATGCACTAATCTGTAAGTTAATGCACTTTCATGGAAGGTGTTCGACGAAATGCCTAAGAGAGGGATGCACAAGTTGAGAAGTAATCACATGTTCCTATGTCATGTGATTGTGTTTGTAAGAGACCATGTATTAGTTCTAGTTAATAATACCATTATTCAAGTACCTGGAAGACAAAGTCAAGAATTGTAAATGAATATTCGTGATAACCACAGTGCATTAATAGAGGTAACAAAAGAGGTTAAGGTTGAAAATTGATCATTGTTTAGTACGTGATATCACCAATGATATCACACGTGATTTAACACATGATATCACCTGTGATATAACATGTTCCTCCATTACCACCACTGATTCGACGAAAAGAAGAAGCCGACACATCTGAGTATCACATGTGATATCAAAGGTTCCTACAAAAAGATGAACAACACGAGAATGAGATACACTGCAAAGATCTTTCTTCATGAAATGGATGACCAAAATAAGTTGATAATAGAGTATGCAAATAGGTTTGCAGCAAAAAAACCATATGAGAACACTATTATCACTTGTGATATTTCAAAAATATAGTTAATGTTTGTTTAGTTGTTGTGATATCCTTTTTAATCGGTGTTTTATCACCTTATTTTACAGCTTCTAATGATACTAATTTATGTTCTTTACATAAAGGTGTTATCAACTGGGATACCCAACTAAGAATGTAAATTATCACAAGAGATACTCAACTTCATATAAAATGTTAATGATTATGGTTTTAGTTCTCTACATATATGTGTTATCAGTTGTGATACTCAACTAAAAATGTGAAATATTACATTCTTAGCAATTGTAATAAGATTTTAGTATTTTACCGAGTGTATATGAAAGAAATGATAAACATCACTTGTCATATTTTAACGTTGGCTCAGTCTGCGGCTTCGGCGTCGCCTGAACTTAAACACTTTTCTTTGCCTTTACATTGTAATATCACATATGAGTAATATCACAAGTAATAAAGCAATAAAATATAACACTAATTCTGGTGTTTTACATATGAGTAATATCACAAGTTATAAAGCAATAAAATAAGCAAAAGTATACATCATTCATGTCTGGCTATATCACCTGAAATATTACTCTAAAGTGACTAATTTCAGATTCTATTACTTTATCACCTGAGATATTACTCTAAAGTGACTAATTTCAGATTCTATTACTTTATCACCTGAGATATTACTCTAAAGTGACTAAGACAGACTATTTAAATACTTTTCAACTTTGATACAATATTATATCATAAGTGATAAAGAAGTGTCACTTACAGATACTAAAATAAATAAAAATGAAGCAAACTATAAAAATAAAACTTGACGTATTCTCAAAACCAAACACATGTTGCATTAATTTATATGACATGTCTAATATCACTTGTGATATTTCATAAACATCGATTACATGTTACAAATTCCAGAAAGAACACAAAAAATTTGAGCAAGTTTTCATTCTTAAGTAACCATGAACCATCAGCAAAAACATTTATTGTGCTTGTCTATTGCGGTGAAAGGCACAAAAACCATTTTATACCTGAAAAGTATAAAAATATTAGAAAACACATAGGTGATAATATATATAAAATATACAAAGCAATGAAATATCACAGATGATATTAAATGTTAAAAAGCATACTTGCTTGTTTCTGAAATATCATAAGTGATATTAGACATTAACTATGTTTATGAGATATCACAAGTGACGCAGATGTACATATATAGTACATTGATTACAATATCATCAACTTCAAATATCACTGGTGATAGTACACATATGATACATAGCATATTCAAAACAGCAATGAGACATAAATACAACATTCCTATGTAGTTAAACATAAAAATTTAACTAACAACTTAGTTAATAAGAAAAATTACAGGAGCAGTTAACAAGATTATCAAACATTTTTCACTCACATATTTCATCAAACATTTGGTGTGCAACTTGATAAGAAGAAATGTTAAAAACTTGATCCACATCATTATCAACCGATTGAACAACATAATCAACCGCAACAGTATCAATAAAATCTACTTCTGAAACAAACGATTCATTCAACTTGTTTAGATTGTTGTTTTGTAGAAACAATTTACAGACCATCTTCATCATCGTCTTCTTTTGATGGTAGTAAAATGATAAAGATAAGGAGGAGAAGTTGTTATAGAAATTGGGGGTGGATTTGCAAATTGGAAGCCAGTAGGTGCTTCTGGATTAAACAACCTGATGACATCATCATCATTTCTAATTCTATTATGATTAATTAATTGATCAACAAGAAACAGTAGAATGAATGAAATATGAGATATAAGCGCCTTCGGTTCCTTCCTTTGAATGAACAATTGATAGATGATCGAAATGATTGGATTGATCAGAAAACTTGAATGGCTGGAATAATGAATCAGGATTAACTAATTTGAGGGAAGGGGGAAGAGAGAGAGTCGGGAGAAACACACTAACTGTGTGAAAATAAATTAAAATAAATGAGGGCAAAATAAAAAAAAATGGCTTTATATACTTGGACAAAAATAGGTTTGTATGATTAAAGATTAGGTTAATCCTCATCATTAGATCAGACTAGATGGATGGTTGGGATTTGTCCCTCAGTAAGCACCAAAATAAGAGTAATCAAA
This sequence comes from Chrysanthemum makinoi, assembly GCA_910596185.1. Lineage (NCBI taxonomy): Eukaryota > Viridiplantae > Streptophyta > Magnoliopsida > Asterales > Asteraceae > Chrysanthemum > Chrysanthemum makinoi. The sequence continues at coordinate 10,483,404 of OU343218.1, forward strand.
ATAAATTCTCTTATTTTGTAACATCTTGCTAGTTTTGTGTTTTGTAGGAGTTTCGGTGTTTGTAGAATCTTGATAGTTTTTAAAATATTATGTGGTTAAAAAAATCTTGACTTCAAGGGCTTGATGGAATTATCTTTAGGCTTGTTTCATCCAAATTTAGACCACTGTGATCTCTATAATAGACATAATTAATTGTCTCTAGATTGAGTTTGGTTCCCTAAGAAAAACGCCACCGCTACTAGACCAACATAGTCAGGTTAGATGCTTGAAGGGAACCAATACCAAAACCACCATAACTAGTTGACAAGCATACATTCTTCTAAGCAATCCAAACCATTTTTTTTAATCAACCGAACTTCCCCAAAGCAAATTTCTTCCAAGTTTCTCAAGATAATGAATGACACATTTAGGGGATTAAAACAAAGAGAAGTTATAGGTACCTAATAGAGTAAGTACTAACTTGATTAGTGTTAGTCTACCACTATAAAAAAGGGTTCTAGCTTTCCATGAAGTGAACTTTTTTTAGAATTTATCGATGATAGATTGTTGTTCAGTACCATTTTACATATTCGAGCCTAAAGGGAGACCACAATAAGTGCAAGGGAGAATGGAAGGTCGAAGTTTTAATATTGAGGAAAGATATGAATTTCGCCACCAGAAACACCAAAAACAAAGAATTCACTTGGAGAAGTTGTAACCCCGAAGCCATGTGGAAGCATCTAAGGATACGAAAAATGTTTTTTTGCATTCTCAAATGACAATGTTAAGTGCAACTTCGTTCATAAATTGGAGATGAGATGTCCACATTATTTTTGTTCACTTTAATACCCTCGAATGTATAATTGAACCTTGCTTCTTGAATGAAAACATGGTGTGCTTCAATTGCAATGATGAAAAAAGGGAATAACTCACCATGATAGCTTTAGTCCATTGGTAAGAGCTTTGGATTTGGGTCAATAGACCCGGGTTCAAACCTCTTCCATGGCATTAAAGATCATTTGGTACCATTCCCCCACCGTAAATGCTCAGATTGACTGGTCAGCGAGGGGCCTATTGGAGAAAATGGTCAGGGTGCAAAGCCCACCTCCGATAAGTCAGATCGGACAGTTGCTCATTGCCTGGGGCCGGGTCCTTGGGGGAGGGTCCGGTTGGCATCCTTAGGATGCATGGGACCAGGGTGATCCCACCGATCTTCACCTTTTTGGAGAACTTATAAACTCTTTGGTTGGGGATCCGTTAATAAGAATCGAGCCGTATGTTGAATCAAGACAACCATTTATCCATTACTTTTGAGGAAGCCACATTAGTTCCATAACATGTCCAAGAAACATCCAATCAAGAGATTTAAAAGATTTCTCAAAGTCGAATTTAATGATAAAAAGTCGTTCATTCTTTTTAGAAGCCCAAGGATATAATTTCATTCACCATAAGAGGACCGTTAATGATTTGTCTTCCCTGTATGTAGGGCATTTGCACGTCACTAACAAGCAAGCGAACTACTTGCACGAGTCTATTGGAAAGAACATTGGAGATGACTTTATATTGGCATCAAATTAGACTAATCGGCCTAAAATCCTTGATGAGAATGGGGTCATTTTTTTAGGAAAAACGACAATGAATGACAAATTGCAACTAAAGTTAGTTGGGCTGGTTTTTTACTCACAGAGGTAATAGTTATTTACTTTATTTTACTCACAGAGGTCTCCTTTTAAATTTGAAGTTAGTTGGGCTGGTTTTTTCTATTAGACAATATTAGGTTAGTTAGCTCAAGCCTCACAGTAGTTTTTAGGGTTTTATCATATGTACTATATAATTATTTGATGATTAATACGAGTAATGTTTAACCTATGAGGAATTTTATCAACCAACATGGTATTAGAGCAACATTAGAGTTGACTAACACCTATGTAGCCCTAATTGCGTTACGCCACACACTGTAACAAGTCACCAGGTTCTAGAAAGACAATAGCTCAATGTTTTGCTTATAACTCTCAATTCGCTTACAGTTAACTAAAGTCGTCGCTATTGTGGATTCTTAATTAAATTCTGAATAAAATTCTAACGGAATCACCGCCTCACCACTCGGACGTGCCGTCACACTCTGTTATAACTCCGGACATTCACTAAAAAAAATTCACTCTTTTTCATATTACGCTTATCCGACCACTGCGACTTGATGCTTACAAAGTCTTGATTCTCTATCAAGATAACTATCTAGCTTAAGCTTGGTTTTTGTATTTAGTTTTGCCTTCTAGTAATAATAATCTTTTCTCCAATTCGAGATGTTGTCGCCCGAATTGCAGGGGAGTATTAGATGGTATTAAGCTAGCTAGCCTAAACCCGGTTGTGGACTTTAGGTTCGTTAGATTTTCATCATATATACTTCCTAGAATAGTTTCTTAGGCTTTATGAAGGTTGTTAAATAGGGTTTTATTTTTTATTTATTTATTTATTATTATTATTATTATTATTATTATTATTATTATTATTATTATTATTATTATTATTATTATTATTATTATTATTATTTATATAAAAACATCACTTCATTAGAAAACCTAAGGGATTTTACAAGAAATTGGTGGGAAGCCGAGACACTAGTTGGGCTCCCACTCCTTTCTGAATACAAAAGCTTAATCTATGAAAGATAAAAGCCCTATTAAACCTTGTATTGCATAATCAATAACGATTACAATGTTGAGAGTATATATAGTACACAATGGGCCTAACTACATACAAGCCATGCTAAACAATAAATGGGCTTTAACCCTTACAAATAATCTGTCTAACAGCCCCCCGCAGTTTGAGCGGGAGGTACACAAACGCTCAAGCTGGAACGAAACTCATCAAATAAGGCTGTAGGTAAACCCTTGGTAAAGAAATATGCATACTGATAGCGAGAAGGAACATGAAGAACACGTACATGACCCGTAGCAACCAAATCACGAACAAAGTGAATGTCGATCTCAATGTGCTTCGTGCGTTGATGTTGCACGGGATTAGACGAAAGGTAGACCGCACTCACATTGTCACAATAAACAATCGTAGCCGTAGACAGTGGCGTATGAAGCTCTCGTAAAAGATTGCGTAACCAGCAAGTTTCCGCAACCGCATTGGCAACACCCCGATATTCAGCCTCGGCACTAGATCGAGAGAGAGTAAACTGCCGCTTGGAGGACCAGGATAGAAGATTGTTGCCAAGAAAAACACAATAACCAGAGGTAGACCGACGTGTAGTCGGACACCCAGCCCAATCTGCATCAGAATAAGCAACCAAGGAAGACGTCGAAGATGAATAAAGCTGCAACCCATAAGTCAAGGTGCCACGAACATACCGCAAGATCCGCTTGAGAGCAGAAAAGTGAGGCTCCCGAGGATCATGCATAAAGAGACAAACCTGTTGAACCGCATAAGATATATCGGGCCGCGTGAAGGTCAAATACTGTAGAGCCCCTGCAAGACTACGATACAAAGTAGGATCTGAAACAGGATCACCATCAGCAGAAAGCTTGGAATCCGTGTCAACCGGAGTACGACACGGATTACAAGTAAGCATGCTAGCACGCTCAAGAACCTCAGTCGCATACTTAGCTTGGGATAAAAACATCCCAGAAGTATTACGAGTCACAGAAATACCCAAAAAATAATTAAGAGGCCCCAAATCAGTCATAGAAAACTCCGTATGTAGAGAAGCAATAATACGCTGTAGAAAAGCTGTAGAAGATGCAGTCAACACAATATCATCAACATATAGCAGTAAGTAAGCAATGTCCGACCCCTGTCTATAAATGAAAAGAGAAGAGTCACATCGACTATGATGAAAACCAACCCGAGTAGCATAGGCTGCAAACCGCTGAAATCACGCCCGAGGGGCTTGTTTCAGACCGTAGAGCGATCGCTGCAATAAACAAACATGATCAGGATGCCTCGGATCCCGAAAACCAGGAGGCTGATGCATATAAACAGTCTCAGATAACGAGCCATGCAAAAAAGCATTCTTGACATCAAGCTGGTGAACCGGCCAATGACGAGAAATAGCAAGATTGAGCATAGTACGTATAGTAGCCGGTTTAACCACCGGACTAAAATTCTCATCCACATCAATACCTGCAAGTTGAGTGCTACCATTCGCAACAAGACGAGCCTTGTAACGATTAAGACTACCATCTGCATTGTGCTTATGCCGAAAAAGCCATAAAGAACGAACAATGTTCGCCCCCAAAGGCCGAGGCACAAGAATCCAGGTACTATTCTTAATTAACGCATTATATTCATCAAGCATAGCACTATACCAATTAGGATCATTAAATGCTTGTTTATACGACTTGGGAAGTGGGGAAATGGTGGACACATGAAGAGTGTAACGTTGAGTAGGACGATTTGTACCGACACGAAAGCGAGTGACCATGGGATGAGTCGAAGCTGGATTCGGGTTGGGTTGTGATGCAACATTGGTTGTAGGTTGCTGGACAGAAGGGGGAACGGGGGTAGCGGAGGACGTATGGGTTGGGCCAGATTGCAAAGTAGATGAGTAGAGGAAGTGGGCAAGGGGAATGGGTAGGTTGTGGGCCAGGTGTAGTGTGCGAGCCATGAATTGGAGAATGGTACAATAGTAGGCTGAAGCTACGGAATCGAAATGGGCGAGTCGTGGTTGGTTGTATGGGTGAGTATGTGTTGTTGTATAAAGTTGGGGATGAGTCTAGCGTGTATGAGGTGAGGCATTAGGAGTCATTTCCCGATGCGGAAAAACCGTCTCATCAAAGGTCACGTGGATGAGATAAGATGATTTTATCCGTATTCGTCAGAACACCTATACCCATGATTGTGGTAGGATAGCCAAGGAATATTGATGGAGTCCTCGGGGTTCAAGCTTATGATTGGTGTGAACATGAGGTGCAAAGACACCCAAAAACAGGAATCGCATATTAGGTGTAGTCTTAAAAGTGTGTGGAATCTCATTTTGAATGGCGGTCGATGAGTGTCTAAATACTCATCATTTTATCTGTCTAGCTGCAAAATCATCACAACAAAAATGCATCAAAATGATAAAAATATCACAAATAAGTGTTTTATGTGTTTTAAATACAAAATTATCAAAATCAGATGAAAAACATTTCAAATTTGCAAAAATTGCGGTTTTAGTCTCCCAGTTTCATAAATTGTCAAAAATAGTCCCTGAGCCATAATTTCAAAAGCAAAAGTCACCAAAGGTCCTTTTAAAATCAAAAGTTGTCAAAATAAGTCCTTTGGTGAAAAATATACAAAGTTTGAGAAATTTACATAAATGGTCCTCCAACTTTGAAAATTGGCAAAAATGGCCCTTGGAAAATTGGAAAAAGGCAAGTTTGGTCCTTGTACTTTTAAACTTTGTCACTTTTAGTCCTTGGAGCAAATTTGCTTAATTGGCAGGATTGGTCCTTGATTTTCAGAAAATAACATAACTAGTCCTTGTCATTTACACCATTTAGACCCTTGTCAAACCAAATGGACCTGCCATCCCTTTTGGACCCCTCCCATTTTGGACCCCCTGCCTTT
>OU343218.1:10489038-10672172 GCA_910596185.1 Chrysanthemum makinoi
CCCGAATTTCTAATTCCTAACACTTCTATCTTCTACAAAGTGCTGAACGATTTCCTTATCTCGGTACTCATATCATCATCTTCTTAAACTATTTCTCTATCTTTATAAATAATTTTCAAAAACCAAAATAGAAAAATATAAAATCATCAAAAGCCCATAAAAATCAGAAAATTGAAAAATACCAAAAATATGTTTTCAAGACATGTTCTCGTATCTATAACATCTACGGTCTTAGAAATGTCATTCAATAATGGCACGGGACTTTAGATGAAGTTCTGAAAGGTAAGGTGTAAATATTTTTCAATACATGTCTTTAAAAAAAACTTTGGCTTGGTACTTCCATTGTAACCCGTGACTTAAAACAATGGTTTGCTATTATTTTAGATAGTAACCGCCTTCAAGAAAGGAAAGTGCCGCGGCTTAAACCAAAATTTTCAAAAATTTGCACTTATCCTAAAACCAAACAAGGAAAGCATGTCGCCAAAAGATCATTCCTACACAAATTTTTTCCGCCTAAAATTCTTTCGTAAAAATATTTGGTGTTTTCAAAATCGGTTGCAAATGAGTTGCTTGAGAAATCTTCAGAATCGAGTTTTCAGAATTTGAAAACTCAATCAATGACTTCTGCTTTTAAACTTTCTCATAAAATGAGTAATTGATTGAGGGGAGAATGTTTCTAAATTTATATCATCTGAATTTGTCTAATTATCCTATATACTTCATTGTAAAACATGTTAACCTACGCCAAGCTGACTAGGTGCCTAGGATATGATTGTTAGGATTAGATGATTAGATTTTGATAAACACATAATTCCTATACCTTATGTGACTCGATTGAAATGTTGAATTGACTTTCATTAATGACATTGCTTGGGGTGATGTCGCATCATATATATTTGTATGTTCACTAACATATGCAGGTATATTGGTATATAAGAATGTTCCTGATCCGGATCCCACAAATGAACATGATTGGATGCCGCAAGGAAAGGTAAACGATATCTGGGTTGACTAATGAAGAAACGGAGCTTAATTGACTTCTATGGAGAGTTGGCATGGAAAATGCAGTAACGAGGTCCCCATCAGACGCAGATGGTTTTCTTTATCATTAAATGAAGAAACGGAGCTTAATTTGACCTCATTGGTTTGAAAATGCAAACGTAAGAAGTCTCATCAGATCAGACTGGTTTTCCAAAACCCTACAAAAAAATAAATATATGCTTCTCAACCACCTAACGTATCTTTGTGCAAGAAATTCGATACCATTTTTTTTAAACAATTTTCAAATAATATTGTTTTGAAAAATGAAAAATATTGTTTTGAAAATGAATAGGTCTTAATTTTAGAAATCACCAGACTTCATTTTATCAAAACTTAAGTCACTCAATCATCGACTACGGTCATCGATTAAGGGGTAGAGTGATTTACAATAAAATATTTTCAATCGATATTTCCTCATAAAAGGTCCGGCTGTACAATAATAAGTGGTGATCTAAAGATTTAATGTTATGTCATGGTATGATTTTTCTTTTGAATGAAGGTCTTTTAAAATGAATTTTTTTCTGTTCTTGTTTGATTGTGAAATTGTTTTATTTTACTTAAAGATCTCTTAAAACTATCATACTTGATACTAACAATCTTTAATGTCTAAATATGTTCCTTATCCGCCAATTTCTAAATTAAATCTTGCCACGTCTTTCCCCTAAAATTTTTAAATGATTTTAATCAATTGGGATCATAAATCTCAAATGGTTTGAAATTTTTGATCGGGAGAGATCGGATTTAAATCTCAAATCTGCTTTTAGTCCTTTAAAGGCACGCCTTCCATGTGCCCAACGATTTCAATATATGATGCACTATGAGGAGGAGATTTATCCAAAACAAGATGAGTATTTAAACTAGGCCACATATTCTCCCATGTTTTCTAAACCTTATTAAATCAATTGGAATCCAAAATCTCAAAGGGTTTGATATTTTTGATCGGGGGAGAATTTGTGATTTAATATGAAATCGATAAAAGATGATCGCTTTGATTCAAAGTGTGCACCGCTTCTCCCATATGTAAGCAACGCTAATCTTTCGCTAATAAGGTTGAGTGGGGAGCATTTCAAAAGAAAACAAACTATCAAGGTACAAAGATTTATATGTTTCAACTTAAAGTACCTTGATTGTTTTTCTAAAGGTTTCTTAATGGCTTTTGTGTTCGTGGATGTGCTTCAAAAAGAACTCCCCTCTATGTGATAAAATGATTTTAAATATCTTATGAACATATTGAGGGGAGAACTTACACAAAGAAAACCAAATGGCTCTTTCTATGGAAATTGTGATCAAGAAATTATTTCAAAGAACTCTTGCCTCCATGTGCTAAAAAATTTCAAAATCATAATTATGTTGAGGGGAGCATTTCTAAAATGATCAAAACAATTAAGGTACAAAATGCTTTGATATTATATCACAAGTACCTTGATTGATTTTCCAAATGATTTTTCAATTGGTTTCAAGGAAAAATGAACTATACCAAAAGACCGACCATTTTACTTTATTTATGGAGTTATAAGGATGGTGAGGTTAGGTATTAGTTCCCACGATCCGCCTGACCGGAGGGATCTACCTAGGGACAATCCACTAGTTAGTGTAAAAGTCCTTAGGTATGATGAAAAAAGGAGAAATAATGAGAAATGGGAAGAGTAATCGAGTACGAGCTAGTAATCGAATAAACCCAACAAGGTTCTAGTTATGAAGTCTCTAAGAACTGGCGTGGAAGAATGAAAAGAAATGAATGTGAAAAAGGGTGAAAAGAAATAGCCCTCCATTAATTCAACCTTAGGCGTATACCGTTCAACATATATGCTATCGGGTGTTTACTAAGGTAACACCGTATTGAAGACAAGACATCATGGACCCGCTGATGCACGCACTAAAACTTCCAAGCTAATCAAGTTCCTCCTTTAAAAGGGCTGTCTTCATTCTCTACTGTGAACCTACATAATCTCTCCAATTTCTATTAGAGATTGTTGATACAGAAGAAGGAGACCTCTCCTAGTCTCCGATAGGAACCAAATGTGCACAATTGAGCTAGAGCAAAGAGATCATCCACTATATCTCATTACTTACACTAAATTCATGAAGACTTGCTGTTTCACACAATGTGGAAAGTAAGAATATATATTAAGAGTCCTAATGATTATCCTTGTGGTATTGCGCACATCCGAAAGTGGTATATTAAATATATTCACATTAAAGATGGAAAGCCTCTAGCCACACATCAAACAAGCTCTTGTGGGTGACATGTGAAATTGCAAAAAGATCAAGCTTGTGACAACGGATAGGAATCGATGGGGCCATTCAATCTTGAATCAACCTTGGTCCAGTATGGAATTCACAATGCTTTTGATAAACCGCTCGATGTGCAAATCTTCTCTTGCACATCAATGTGTATTCATTTTCAAATTCAAAAGTATCTCTCCATTGAAAAATGCTTTTTGAAAAACCGCTCGATGTGCGAATCTCTCTTTTCTCTAGCACATCGAATGTGTATTCTTTTTTCATATACAAAGGTATTTTTTGATTGAAAATTGATCTTTCTCAAACCTTCATACCATTGCAGCTAAAACTCTTCTAAGCAATACGCCGTTTTCAAATCAATTTTTCATTAATCTGAATCTTAATTTCATTGTCCACTCCTACCCTGTTGTCCTCTTTGAATGCTCCTTGAGAACGGCTAGAGAAATTCGCATAAACCCCCTGGCAAGGAGATTCTTCGAATTATACCGATCATAGCGTGATTTACATCACCACAATCTGTGGAACCGTAATGTACTCAATTCAACAAAAGTGATCAAAGATACTTTCGCAAGGTTTTATTGCTAACCGCTGTTTGCGTACATTTGACGGCTGTACCTTATCATAATTGAGAAGTCAATCTTAAGCCGCATGCCTGCGGCATCCACACTTAACTGAAGAAATCATGATCGGTGCATATCTATCCATGAGCATGGCCCATATTTTATATTATGCTCTCGCTACTTCGCCAGAAATATCATGAGTCAAGAAAGCTTCCGCCACTGATGGAAAGATGTCATGATCCCCAAAGTGTGAGCATGTCGGTCCAAAAAGTCACAACTTCACATGATGGCAACACAATAAAGGGTGATCCAGAGATTTACCGTGGTAATATGATCTCAAAGAATGCTCAAGATTATCAAAGATGTGGATCGCTTAAAGGCCTCCACTAAAAGTACAAATCAATGCGACTTTTAAATAATCACTACTAACGCATAAAGATTGCGGAACTTGAAGAATTGAAGTCTACTTGCTCTAGAACTAAAGACATAGAAAGAATGCTAGGATGCAAAATATATTTCATGGGGTGACCTCCCTTAGGGGGAGATTGTAAGGAATTGGAAATTCCATGTTAAAGTATCGGTCACCCCAATTATAGTCTAGCATATGTTAGCTCGTAGACTTGTAGTTATTTATGTTATTTAGTAGTTTATTAGTTAGTTATTTAGTTATTAGTTTAGCTTAGTGCAACACTGCGGAGGGACTGGACGGTCTTTACCCAATCAGATGCCCGATCCACACCAAGGAGGACGCTTATTATATAATTATAAATGCCTCTACCTCCCTGCAGAGGGTTGGACCTTTCACTCAATCTAACCTTTCTTTCTTTATTTACTTTCTCTCTCTAGAAAGGCTCCCACCTTCTACTTTCTCTCTCTAAACTCTTAAACCATACGCCTAATATTGATATGTTATGATGTGTTTATGAAATCCAATATGTTACAAAAGAAGTAAAATACGAAGATTTCTCCATGTACGAAGAATTCCCGACAAAAGCAAGACTTATGGAGTATATTCGAGAAGATAAAGTCATCAAGTTAGTGGTCCAAAGACTAAAGAATAAAGTTCAAGAAGTAAAACGAGAAAGAAATGAAAAAAAGAAGCTAAAACGAAGACATATTGGAAGACTCGTTGTTCTCGACACACCTTCACCATTTTGGCCATAATGTTTGCATACGGACCGCTTGACACCCCTGGGCTCACGCCACTTAAGCTAAGAGAAAGATATACAACTTTGGAGTTTACCATTTTCGGCCAACTTGTTCCAACCATTCGGTCGGGCCCCGCAACCAGATCCGGTTGGAGAATAGTCATGAACACCAACTGAAACGGTTGGAGCTTAACCGATTTGGTTGGAGGGCCTGTTTCAGCCATTTCTTCATCACTAAGACTTCAAACTTGCCCCAAACGATTCTAGGTCCTTCCCACTAAGTTTCTAGTCCCTTCCAAGCTCCTTGGAGGCCAAGTTGAACATTTATAACCCCTAGCCTTGCATCTAGTATAAATAGAGGCCTTTGCAACCTCATTTCATCATCCCTTCACCATCCTTCTCATCCCTTTCACCCACCACTCCATCTCTAGTTGTGAAATTCAATCCTCCACCCTTAAGGACGAATTTCCACCTAAAATAACATCCCTCTCTCAACTTACCTTCACCAAAGGTGCGAAATTCGATCCTCCACCCTTATGATCTAATTTCCACCAACTATCCTATCCCAAACGTGTGTAATTCTTGCCTCCAATTCTAAGGACAAATTTCCACCAAAATTATTCCTCCAAAGACCACAAACCTCTACCATTTCGTAAGTATGCATGGTTAGAAGTTGTAGTTGATTGGAGGTCAAGGAGTGCTATAATCCTTCATCCTTGCCTAATGTAATCTTACTTTGGGTAAATCCTTGTTACTTTTATGATGTTGAATGTTATTGTTCATTTTTGGTTCTTTGATTGTCTTGATTATGTGATTCTTGTGAATGTTGTCTTGATACTTGTTTATTTCATATGAGAAATTGTGATAAAAGGATGTTTGGATAATTGTGGTGTTTGTTTGGAATATGTTGATAACATCATATTTGGTTGAATTGGAACTTGTTCTTGTTTATTGTTTTGGTTGATCATTGTTGAGTCTAATGTCGAAATATTCTTAACAATGGTTAGTTCCAATTCATTAGTCTTCAAAATGATTTTGGTCTTGTACTTTGTAAGCATTGTGCAAGAGAATTAATAAACATAACAAGTAAAGGTTTAATTTGGATTAAGGCCAAAAGGAATCTTTTAAATATGTGTTGTCATTATCTTTCAAGTAAATGGAACGTCACGGATTAATAACATCAAAGTAGAAGGGCCGAAAGGATTGTTTCTTTGTTGTTTAGGCATAAGGCTCATGACATGACGATTGAGGCTTATGCATATTTGATTTTTAAAACACTAGACTATTATTATTGGTTCAAGAGGTCGAAAGATTACCTTTAATAATATATATTTTCCAAACTAAACATCCTAATATCCTTGTAATCATTTGTCTAAACATGTATGTTCTTTGTGTGCTTGTTCTCATATTGCTTTTCTAAGGTGGTTTGATCCGTGACAATCATAACCACTTAATCTTGTTACTTGCTTAAACAAACAAATCCATTAATTTGTAGTGCAAACCAAGTCTCTTGGGACGCACCTTGATTTACTATATACTATACTACAACTTAACTAGGTATACTTTCTCAATGTGTTCCTAGTTAATCCGTAATTCTTTTTACAAATTTAAAACCCATGGAACCCATCACATACGCAATGCATAATGGAACCGAAGTTTGTTAACAAAGAAATCAGCTTTTATGAAAGCATTGGAATCACCATCAAAGAAGTGTTCCATGTACTTCTAAAGTAATCTGTAGTTGAAAGATGAAATCGGACTCTTTGTAGCCGCAAAACTATGCTAATTTACCTCAAAGGTTCCACGTTTCCTTCCGGGTGGGCCATTGCCACCGCTATTGCCTACACCCAAAATCCGCCTCCTCATCCACACCACTCATGGTAAAACTCTATATGAATTCATCCACAAATAAAAACCCGATCTCTCTTTCCCTTCGTGTGCTTTTGCTATCCAACAAATGATGGTCAAGATTTAGGTAAATTAAGAGCTAGCGCATATAGGAGTTTGGGTTGTGCACCAACAGGAAAGGTTACCGAATCTACAAAAGAACCCGGATATCATGGAAACAATTCACGCCACGCTCGATGAGCCAGTTCGGGCAAATGGCTCCGTGGAATCAAGTTCTGACCCGCGATCTCAACCTCACTAAGTAGTCCCATTAGTTCTTCCTTGTATAAAACCCTCACCAACAATTCCATATGTACCTCCTTCTAAAGAAGATTTGAAGAAATCGTTGATCCAATGTTTGATGAAATATGATTGAACTATGCATCACCAATCCATCAAGAGAGGCCGCCCCAACCAAGCCAACGGACAACCCTTCATATCTATGTCATTAAGTCAAGCTCCTAACAGCAGACATCATTCATTCTCATCATCAAATCCTCAATCATCAATGTACATCATGGAAATGTTTCTCAGAACCTATGATGGAGATAACCCTTTGCTACCCCAAGATGCTCCATTGAGAACATATTTGCTCCTCGGAACCAACTTCGTAGCATCTTCTTCAGAGATCCAAACTCGCTACTTCATTCCCTTAACAACAACCACACGAACACATTAGAAAGAGGACACATGACCATCCATTGGACAACATCAATGGAAACCCCTCTCGCCCAAAGATCCACTGTAAACAACTTGCACCGATGCCTTATGGTGCTTCTTCAACTCCGTACTATCTAAGATCGAACCAAAAGACGCCAAATCGCCATGAATGAAGAAACCGGTTCAATCCATGAAAGAAGAAATTCATGAGTTCGATCGACTAGATGTGTGGAATTAGTAATTGGCCCCGACTATGCTATGATCATTGCTCTAAAGTGGATCTTCAAAGTAAAACTTGATGAGCATGGTGATGAATTAAAGAACAAGGCTGATTTGATCTGCAAAAGGATACCGCCAAGAGGAGGGTGTGACTTTGAAGAATCATTTGATCCAGCTTGCTCGTGACGAGGCAATCATAATCTTCCCGGTTAATGCTACAAGTAAGAATATAGTAGTTCATCGATGGATGTAAAGACGCTTTTCTTAACGGAGATCTTAAAGAAGTCGATACGCCCAACCCAAGGTTTTGTGAATCCACATCCTACTCATGTCTATCGCCAAGAAAGCTCTTTACGGTTTGAAGCAAGCCCAAGGCACCGTATGATACGCTTATCAAAGTTTCTTCTATCTATGGATTCAAAGAAAGGAGCAATTGATCCAACATTGTTCACCGTGAAAGTCAAGCAACATTTAATTCACGCTCAAATATATGTTGATGATATTATATTTGCCTCGACTGACCCCAATGAATGTGGACCGCCTTTTCTAAGGAGATGGGCTCCAAATTTCAAATGTCAATGATGGGACAAATGTCATTTTCTTAGGATTACAAATTTCACAAAGTCCCAGAGGCATTTTATCAATCAATCTAAATATGCTAATGAAATTTTAAAGAAATTTTGATTTGACACTTGTGACTCATGACACTCCCATGATAGATCAGTACTAAACTAGATGAGGACCACCCAGGATCATGGTAGATCAAATGAAATATCGAGTATGATTGGATCCCGATGTACCTCATGACCAAGAGACTGATATTCTATTCACTGATGCATGTGTGCTAGATACCGTGCTAAGCCTACCAAAAGCACCTTGAAGCGTTAAACGGGTCTTTCAAGATTCCGAGGAACCATCAAGATGGGAATTCACCAGGACAATTCTGGTGATGTCACTAATGTATTTATGCATATCAACCATGCAGGATGTCAAGATACACATCAAGCACCGAGGTGCCTGCTTTTGGGTGATAAGCTTGTGAGATGGTCTTCAAATAAACAAATGAGTACTTCTATATCCTCTACAAGGTTTAATACATAGCCATGTCATCTTTTTGTGCTCAAATCCTATGGATGAGATCCCAATTATCTGACTATGGCTTTGAATTCAACAAAATCCTCTCGTATTGTGATAAAAAAAGTGCAATTGCTTTCCTGCAACAACGTTCAACATTCGAGAGCAAAGCATATCGACATTCGACATCATTTCATCAGGGAGCAAGTTGAGAACGGTGTTGTGGAACTTTATTTTGTAAGGACTGAATACCAATTAGCAAACATCTTCACCAAAACTCTTCCTAGAGAACTGATTCGTTGAGGTTTAGGGGTGTGTGTGTATGGATAAAACCACAATATCGATATCAAAAATAACCACAAGTAATGATTTAAAATCCCTTTAGGAAAAAATATAATGAATCAAAACCTGAGTGATATAGCATAATGGATCAGAAATCCGAACCGCTTCCCAACGAGGTGTGAATGGGCAACGCTATTGGTTCAAGTTATTAAAATGCTCGATGTTTTGATTTTAGATTATATTAAAACTACGGGAATGGAAAACAATTAAGGAAATTATACTACGGAAACCTAAATACGATTTATTCTAAAACGTATTAAAAGAAACGTAAATAAATAGCAACTACGTCTATTCTAAGTCTGATATGTGCTTATTCACATATCTTTTCATTATCAAAACTGACCCAAAACAACCAAGAAAAAGCCGTTTATTGCTAATATTTGTGGTTTTTTGAGATTGTGCTTAAAAGTAATACTGATATGTAAAAACACGAAAAAGGATCCAAATCGATGTAAAACCGATACCTAGAGATCAAGAGAGTTTTAATGGGCTGGAAGGTCAAGATTGTGTATTTTGGAAGATTATATTCTCAGAAGATGATTTTTGAAGTTTCAAAGAAAGTTTGAAGAAAAGTCAAGAATAGTCCCCGCACTTTGAGCTGATGTAATTGATCCCTCCATCTTAATTTAAAAAGTCACCCTTGGATTATTTGAGATTTACATGATTGGTCCTAATGAGATTTTAGAAAGTACATTTGGTCCTTTTGAAATCCAAATATGCAAGATTAGTCCCTTATAGTTAACTTGGACTTAACTTAAATCCTAAAGTCCAAAAGTATACTAAACCTTCTCGGCCCAAAAGAAATACCCGAGCCCAATCAAAACCACACTTACACCCGTTTAATACTAAACCCGAACCCCCCAAACCCTTCATATACCCGAAGTCAACGAACCATTTAACCTCGTCAAATATCCAATTATATTAAAACCAACGCACAAATATTTACCCCAAAACCTCGAAACCCGATGAACCCTAATTACCCTTCGCTAAATTACACCATTTCACCACAATTAAGGGCGCGATTCGTACTTCTCTCGACATTCCCCGACACATGGGAATGCCAGTCATTGATCCGCGGCATTCCTCTAATATCCGCTCTCCCATTGGTCGTAAAACAAATCATCAAGTCTAATCCAAGGGTGGATATGAGATGTTGCTGATATGATCTAAGGTGGAAACAAGCTCAAGAGAAAGCAAGTTGGATGAATTCGAAGCCTTAAGCATCGTTTCCGCCTATATATAGGACTCTTTTCATTCACAAATGATCGATCTTCTTATCTTAATTTTTCCTTCCTCTAAGCTTTGAGAGTATAGCTTAATGTAATTTCCATTTCAATGTTTTAAAACTCTTGTAATTCATTTTGTAAACCAATTCCCTTAGATTAATATAAATTTAGAATTTCATTTTCAAAGTGTTTGTTTAATTTATCTGCTCATTATCTTAATCTAGTGCTTATTTCTGTTTCTCACTGTTTTTAGCTTAACTTTTCATAATCTCAAAATACAAAAAATCAAATAAAAATCATTTGAAAATAAAAATCATAGTAGATCCTGTTTTTTGTAGAGTAATTCTTCATTGATCTACTGTTTTATAGGTTCATATAAGCTTAATCTAGCTTATTGTGAAGCTTTAACTTGTTTCATACTCAAAACACAAAAATTCCTACTTGATACAAGTGATTTATGGCTCCGTTGGTATTGATCCGGAATGGTATGATGCTAATGTTGTTACTGGGTTGAACTGAAATGGATTGGAGTAGGATTAGGGGTATAATTAGGATAGAGTTCCTTTGTTTCATCATAAGCAAGCCATAGTGGCTAAGGAATTTTGTAAGTCTCAAACTGCTTTTGATCATATATCCGTTATTGAATCGCTTCATTAGTGATAATTGGTACCGCTTTGATCTGTGGTTTGTGTTTGTTTAGTTTAATATAGTTATAATCATGTTAGGTTCTATATTCAAGAGCTAACTAGTGTTGGAAGTGGTGATTTATCCGTGGATTAAAGTTAGCTATTCAGTTTTAAGTGTTTGAAATAAGCTTAGATAGGATAATTAATAGTAACTTAGGTCTTTGCTATAGCAGTTTCAATCAAATAGTCAAAATCAACTTGTATCTGATCTAGAAGTTTAAATCGTTAAAACTCAAGAGTCATAAGTTGCATATGGTTTTAAAACTTATAGATCTAGCTTAGTGTTATCTTCATTAGTCTAAATTCATCATAATCATTTCCAATATTTTGAATCAAATTTGAGTTTAGTCAAAGTTTATATCCTGCTCTTCATAAAGTCAAATTGTGATTTTCAGCTTTCACCAAACTTTGAGGATCTCTCCTTGATTCATTTTCAAGTTTAAATGTTTGAAACTTTGGATTTTTTAAGTTCATTAGTGTATTTGATATCTTATTTGTAAAATGTTTAGAAATCTTTAAAGCTTCAAATAAGTCAGTTTATAAAATATTATATCTCGTGCACACTCAAAGATTAACCTAGCTGCGCACGTGTGTTTTGCATCACCATAACTTGTTCAAATTAGCTTATTAGGAGCTGATTTTTGGTCTAAGTTTAGTTGGGTAGGTGAACTCAAGATCTCACATCGATTTCCACTTTAGTTCTCTCACTAGCTTATGCATTAGCTTAAACTTTCCTTTAGTCGCTTGATTTAGTATAAATTTCATAAGCTTAAATCTTAGTAGACTGATCATTAAAGGTTAGGAGTAGTGTTAATCAGTTAGGATTAGCTTATTTTAGCATAATATAGCTTCAAGACGCTTTTGTAGCTTATTTCACTGCCTAGCTTATTTTCTACTTATTTGTATGTTTTGACAAGTAAGCTCTTATTTCATCCACATAAGCTATTGTTTTCTTATTTTTAATAGATTTAGAATAATATTTTAGTATTTTCCTGAATTTTTCATAATTTTTAGTAACGTTCACTATTTTTCTTTATTAAATTCATTTTTTAGGCATTTTAAAATAGCTTTTATTGCAAATTAATTGAGAAAAAGTTCCAAAAAATAATTTTTCAATTTTAACAGTTTAAGATAAATATAGAAAGCATGAAAAATATTTTTCCTTATTTTCTCCTTTATTTGGTATTTTTCACAATTTTAATTAGATTAAAATAGATTTAAATTCATAGAAAATAGGAGATTAACTGAAAAATTATAAAAATAGTTTTGAAAAGTCTCTTATGTTATTTTAGATTTTTAGAAAGTGATTTCATAATTTTACCCTTTGTTTTGATAATTTTAGATAATTAGTTTTATTTTTTAAAGTTAAAAATTAGTTTTTAATTTTAATAAAATCAAGAAAATTCCTAAAAAAATAGTTTTAATTCATATTTAGTTTTCAAATATCAATTTTAGAATTAAAGTATTTTGTGTTATTTTAGGAGTTAGATTAGTCGAGTTGCATTTTTATGCGTTTCATTTAAATTCCGTATTTGCTTTTAGTATAGAATTGCGTAGTTTGCCTTAATTCTTAGGATTTCCCTTAGATATATGTTCCATTTGTTTTCCTTATCCCGTAGTTTAGAATATCATCATATTATTCCCCTTTTCTCATTCAACCAGATAATCGACGGAGTTGAAATTCCATTCAACCTCGTCGGAACGATCCCTGGCTCAAACCTAACACGTTTGAGTTACCCGTATACTACACTTCTTATTATTGGTCAGTGTCTGAGCCGTTTTAAGCTTCTCACGGTTAGTCATTCACAAGTGGCTAGCTTGTGTGAGTTAAGCTTGACGTGTCTCTTGACATTGCAAATCAAAGTCCTAAAAATAATCTAAAATTACTTTCTAACTAAAAATGATATTAAAAAATTATCTAAGAATTAAAACTAATTTTTATGATTTTTCTGGAATTTATTTGAATTAAAAACTAATTAAAACTAATTTAAATGCTAAAAATTACAAATTAAACTAGGAAAATTTTGGAAAAATATTTTTGGCTTTTATATTTTTCTTAATCTAGAAAATTGAAAAATTATTTTTAGAACTTTTTCTCGATTTATTCAATTAAATGCTATTTAAAAAGTATTAAAAACTAGTTTAAATCAAGAAAAATAGCAAATAAAGTTAAAAAATATGAAAAATTCAAGGAAATTCTAAAATAATATTCTAATACTATGAAAAATTTCAAAACCTAGTCTAGTGTAATCAAAATGAGAGTCAGAGTGTAATCACCCTAATTAAGCACTTGGAAATAAGCTATAAGCTATAGAAGAGTACCAATTAACTATAGAAGCTATATTATGATAAATCTATTCTAAAACAACTTAATGCAGCTACTTCTAACCTCTAATAAGCACTCTACCAAGTTTTGAGTCTAATTAACCACTAAAGCCAAACAGTCCAACCCTAGCTACTTTAAGCTTAAGCTCAAGCATTTAATAAGCCAGTGAAATCCGTAAATATGGAACTCAAGTCCACCAAGCAAAGAGCTACTAAACCAAATTTGGGAACCTAACTAGCTATATTGAACCTTGTGCAAATCTTTTCAAAAATTCACACTCAATGTATTTGTGAATGAGTGGGCAAAACAACTCTAAATAAGAGCTTATTTAGTGCTTATAACTATACCAAAAAATTTCACAAAAATGTGTTTTGCAAACTAGACCAACTGAACTTGTTTATCCCACAATTTCAATCAATATGACTCAGAAATGAATTCATGAAAATTCTACAAAGTTTTGCAAAACCTCGCTTGAACAAATTTGACTTTTGATAAAAGTTTTGCAAACTTGACCAATATGAGATTTAGATCTAATTGTTGAACTGATTATGGTGTTATATGATGAAATAGAGCTGATGCAAGCTAACTTATCTAATTCTAAACCTAAATGATAGATTTAATCAACTGATTCTTAATAGAAGTGAAAATGAAAACAGTTATGAAGTGATTTTGACTATCTAAGTTCTAAAGTGCAAATGTATGAACTAGAATGAGTTTATATAACCAAATGAACTTAAACTAACTGATATAATCCATAAACCAAACCTTAATCTCATATTTAAAAACAAATCCAAACACTACTTATTAAAACAGATTTGCAATTTAACTCTATCAAATCTTAATCCTAAACTCATAGCAATAATCTATGATCTAATAACAATATTCAAACTACTTGATGCAAACTTAACAACTAAATCTAACAAACACAAGCTATTAATTATATCGATATGAAACCTAAATTACAAATACTCACATGAGGTCCAGCCACTATGGCTTGCCAAAGAACAATTAGCCACTATCCTAACTGATATACACCCAATTCAGATCAATTATCAACCCGTATCCATAACTCATTCAACAATTAAACCATTTAACTCCACAATTGACTTTGATGAATGGCACAGTGAATTTCTAGTATGAAAAAAAAGTAAGCTCACTATAAGCTATAATAAGCTATGAACCTAATGAAGAAGTATGCTTCTTTTATGCTTAGAGAAAGATTTAAAGTATTTTTTATTTTTCAACTATTTTTTCTCGATTTTTTTATTTTTGAATTAAGGAAGAAATAAGCTAAAAATAGATTTGGATTGATGAAATAAGAAATAGACAAGGATAATAAGCAGATTTAAAACATAAACAATTAAACAATTACTTGAAAATTAAAAATCAATTTATTAATTTAAGAAATTTGAGTACACAAAGTGAATTACAAAAGCTTAACCATACTTAAAACATTAAAATGACATTACAATTAAAACTAAGCTACTGAAAAAATGAAGGATAGAGAGATATTTTTGTAATCTAATGAGGGTTTTAAATACTTGAGCTCAAGGTCTTGGAAGGATCTAGAGGATGAAATCTGTGCTTCTTTGAGTCGCTTTCACTTTAGATCAAGCATACACCTCATCCCATCCAGAGGGCAACCCTTTGGATCAACATTTCCACGCTTCATCCACCAATGAGAGGGAAGTATTTGAGATGTTGCACGGATTAGTGGCCCGCATCCTCATGTGTCGATGTGTCGCTGATTATGGATTTACCTTTAATTTGTTTAATTTGTCCAATTGGGGCTCGTGGTAATTTAGGTTCTTGAGTCTGGGATATTTGGGGAAGAAATTACGCTGGGTATTTGTTTAATATATTTCGAAAGTGAATGTTGCCGACCGGTTTTACATGGGTATTGACCGGGGACCAATGGGTAAACGGGTTGAATAAACCGGGTTATAGGATTTAACCGAGTAGACATGATATGGGTTTGGGCTTGGATATCTTGGGCCGTGAGTTTTGGTCTTGGATTTAGGATGTTGATTTGGATCCGTGTAACTTAGGGAAAAGCCGCCAAATCAGAACTTTAGGGACTAAACATGTAATTCTGAAACTATCTTCCAAGGGTTTATCTTGTCATTCTCCAAATAATCCGGTTGATTTTGCAACTTTTGAAACTTGAAGGGTCTTTTCTCGCATATGCTGAAAGTTTAGGATCAAGCTTCGACATTTCTTCAAACTTTGATCAAATCTTCACAAATCATCCTTAGAGAGTAGAAATCTTCACAAATGCATAATTGTGACCTTCCTACCGCCTTTAGCTCTCTTTAATCTCGTGCTCGGATTTCGTCTCAATTGGCTTCTTTTGTTTTTTATATATCCGTACCGCACAAGCACAAACTCAAGAAAACAACAAATATTAGCAATAAACGGCTCTTTCTTGGTTATTTTGGGTCAGTTTTGATAATGAAATTATATGTGTTTTAGCACATATCAAAATACCCTGCATTTGAGACTATTGTCTGTCCCCATGCTAATGCAATCAACTCACGCTTCTAAAACCAAGGATTTCAATCTCTTTCTACTAAACCTATGAAGAAGTAGCAAAGAATCCTCAAAAGAGATTTAGGAAAGCCTTAATTCTAAAAACCGCCGCTTACCTTTAACTCACATATAGATATTACGATTAAGCACATTCAAGTTATGAGTGACACTTGTTGAACTTCATGTCCATCAATAACTCCAACATTTTTCAAACGACAATGCTAGGATCACGGAGTAAGAAACACAACACAATGAAGTGACCTGACCATACGGATAGAATACATCGCCCTTGATTTTTCACAAGTCCCCAAACTAAGCATAAAAATCTAAATCATTGTTACAAATGACTCTAGATGCTAACACTACCCATGGAAGTTACTTGTAAATACCTTTTGCTCCCATTTTCCTATTTGCCTCTAGAATTTTTTTATTTTTGTGAGAAATGAATTTCTTCATAATTCTCGCTTCGAACTTTTATTCCAATAAAGATATGAAGCTAAGTCGCTAATTAGTTATCCACCTTCCTCAAAACCATTGCACACAAGAATGAGGTCCACATCAAGGTCCTAATTTCACACGATTTAGGGAGAATATCCTTTTTATGGCTGCAATGAGACAACTCATCTACGAGTCCAGAGAAAGAAGCTTTATTTAGACATCTCCCGGATCCGAAGTTTGGCTTAACACTATTTCAAAGACAAATTTGCATTTTGCAATTCAGGCCCTTGGTATTTTAAACTACTAACTCAACGGTTACCGCTTTATCAAGTCTTATTATGAATTTGGAATTTCCTCCTTTTATAGAAGTCTATGACAACCTTTATAGCTTTGGATTTTTAATTTTAAAACATTTGGGCTTTATTTCATGTTAATTTTGTGCCAAACTCCAAACCCTACGGCTTTTATAACAATAGAAACAATAGCAAAGAACTATCGTGAATCAGTTGCATGTCTATTAACCAGTAACACCGACAAGACTTCGATGTGTACCCAACCTCATGGGCAAAGATTCTAAAGAAAACAAAGAACTAACTATCGTCAAAAACTCAACATCTCTAATTATTATTAAAAGATATGGGGTGAAACAATTTTGTGGGAACAAAAAGCCATAAGTACCTTCGATGGGCTCTAAAGAGAACCAACTACTCCACGCTTAGCATCTAAACTCATAAGTAACTCTATCATTTTTCGATCTCCGCAAATTTAAAATCCCAAATAATGAGATCCGCGGATGCTTAGCCGATAATTTAATTATCTATGGTTAAGGGGACAAGCTAGGGCTCAAAACACCGTCAAGTCGAATTCTATTCCTACTCACCAATGAAAGTCAACAAGGTGTCAAAACATATATTAACTTAGCAAATGCTTTGTCTAAATAATCTCAAGTCATGCATATTTAAAATCACTCAGGGAAAATTGCAAATTCTTGGCTTTGTGAGCTAGAATTCGCATTTTATAGCTTCTTGTCTAAGAGACTAGCAAACTTTTCAATCAAAAAGACCTAACAAAAGCTTAAAAATTTTTAAATTTATCACATTTATAGCACAATTTTTTCATTTTCTAAGGAAAAACGGGGTTGCAAGAGTACACGACAAAAATAAGCAAGTGCGGTCAAATCAAATCGAAGATTACCCTACCCCAGACTAGAACTAAACATTGTCCTCAATGTTTAAAGCAAGGGTATCAACGAAAATCTAAAAGCCGCTTATTAAGTATGCTCAAAGATAAACGTTAGTCGATAAGATTTTGATATCGGATTTCCTTCAAGATCGATCATGAAACTCGAGTAGAAAATGACAAACTTCGTAAAGCATAGAGTCTTCATATCGGGAAAAATCCTACACAACATCACAAACAACCAAACACGAGAAATCGAAGAGGCTAACCCCTTCACGCCACTTATTAGAAAATAGAAAGAAGATAGAAGGATAAGCATGGGGTGCCTCCCACTAAGCGCTATCGTTTTGGTCACCGAAGTCGCTAGCTTGACTCGATCCCGAATTCAGCTTGTCCTTATGGAAAGTTTCGAGATCCGGGACAACCATGGATGGGATGTCCTCCAAAATAATGTTTCACACGATGGCCATTCACCTTGGAAATTAGGCCATCGGGTCAGAAAGCTCTGCACCGCTCCATACGGAAAACCTGAGCAACAGTGAATGGTCCGGACCAACGGGTTTTGAGTTTGCCAGAGAATATCTTCAATCGAGAGTTAAAAAGGAGAACTTGATCACCAACGAGAAAACGCGGTTTTTGATTTTAGAATCATGAATCCTCTTAGTCTTCTCTTTGAAAATCAAAGAATTCTCATAAGCCTGATCCCTAAGCTCATTTAATTCATTCAATTGAACTTTCCGTGATCACCCGCCTTAAGATCAAAGTTAGCATGTTTCAAGGCCCCGAATGCCTTATGTTCGAGCTCGATGGGCAAGTGACAAGCTTTTCCATACACCAACTTAAATGGGGTGCATCCAATGGGTGTCTTGTATGCTGCGAAAGCCCATAATGCATCATCTAACTTATCGGCCAAGAAGCTCGATTTTCTCCTACAAATTCCTTTCTAAAATCCTTTTCAAAACCACGATCTGAGACCTCAACTTGTCCGCTGCTTATGGGTGATACGCGTAGAAAGACGATGGGTAACTCCATATTTAGCCATAACTTTAGTTAATTGTTCATTACGTAAATGGGTACCGGATCATCGATGATAGCACGAGGTGTTCAATCGGAAAATAAATTCTTCAGAACTTAACAACCACTCAAGGCCATTGGTGGGGAGCGCCTTCGCTTCAACCCATTTAGACAAGTAGTCGACGGCCACGAGGATACACTTATTACCCTTAGAAGATGGAAATGGTCCCATAAAATCGATGCCCCAAACGCCAAAAAATCTCGCAAACTTGAATAGCATTTTGTGGCATTTCATCCTTTTGCGAAATTTTCCCTTGACGCTGGCAAGAATCACAAGACTTAACTAAATCATGAGCATCTCGATATATGGTAGGCCAATAAAATCCGGAATCAAAAATCTTCTTAGCGGTGTAGCTTGCACCATGATGGCCACCAAGGGGTCCGTTATGGCAAACATTAAGAATATCAAGAGCCTCTTGGCCATGAACACACCGCCGGATTACTTGATCCGCACAAATCTTAAACAAGTAGGGATCGTCCCCGAAATAATGCTTAACATCTTTGAAAAACTTTTTCTTCTGTTGGGACGACATCCCTTTTACGAGGAAATTGCCCGCATGGTAATTTGCAAAGTCGCAAACCATGGGGTTGGGTCTTTCTTGGCAATCATCCCAAGTGTCTCAAGAGGAAATGTTTCCGTGATCTCCTTTTCTCGAAAGCACACTTTGATGGGGATTTTCAAGTCTAGAAAGGTGATCGGCAGCGTAGGTCCTCCGCCTCTTTTGTCAAGAATAGTAACATCAAACTCTTGAAGGAGGAGAACCCACCAAGTAATCGCGGGCTTAGCATCTTGCTTTGCCAAAAGATACTTTAGGGTAATGGTCTCAGATACACTATGGTCTTCGATAAGACAAGGTAGGGTCGGAATTTCTCAAAAGCATAAACAACGGCCAATAATTCCTTTTTAGTAGTCATATAATTGTGTTGGGCCTCAGACAATGTCTTACTCGCATAGTGTATGGGTTGAAAATATTTCGATTTACGTTGCCCAAAGACCCCCAATTGTGTAATCACTAGCATCACACATGAGCTCAAAGGGTAAATCCCACGGGCAACTAAGATCGGGCTTCAGCTAATTTCTTTTTGAGAAAATTAAATGCTTCAACGCATTCATTGGTGAAGATAAACGGAACATCCTTCTCGAGGAGATGGGTCCGAGGGCGGGCTATCTTAGAGAAATCTTGGATGAAACGGCGATAGAAACCGGCATGACCCTAAAAACTCCGAATACCTTTGACGGTAGTGGGATGAGGGAGTTTGGCTATAACGCCGACTTTAGCTCGGCCGACCTCAATCTGTGATTTTGAAATCTTATGGCCGAGGACAATGCCCTCTCGAACCATGAAATGGCACATCTCCCAATTCAAGACCAAGTTGGTGTCTTCACACCGCTTTGAGCATGTGGTCTAGATGAGAGAGGCAAGAAGTGAAAGAATCTCCATAAACCGAGAAATCATCCATAAATACTTCCATAGACTTCTCGATCATGTCATGAAAAATAGCCATCATGCACCTTTGAACGCATCGAGCATTGCATGCCAAATGGCATTCGTCGGTAAGCAAACGCTCCATAAGGGCACGGAAAGTCGCTTTCTCTTGATCCGTGGATCGATCGGAATTTGAAAGTAACCGGAAAAACCATCGAGAAAGCAATAGAACTTATTCCCCGCTAAACGCTCACCATCTGATCCATAAAAGGTAGCGGAAATGATCCTTTCGTAGCATCATTCAACTTTAGAGTCAATACACACCCTCCATCCTAAGTGACAAGGCGTGGAAATCAATTCATTATCTTCGCTCATAACAACGTCATTCCTCCTTTCTTAGGGACACAATGGATAGGGCTAACCCATGAGCTATCGGAGATTGGATAAATGATTCCGCCATCAAGGAGTTTAAGAACTTCCCTTTTGATAACCTCATGAATTTTCGGATTAACCCTACGTTGTTGTTGAATAACGGATTTTCAATCGTCTTCCATTAAGATCTTGTGAGTACAAAAACGAGGGTTTATGCCTTTGATATCGAAATTTTGCTGCTTATGGCACTCTTATGTTTACGAAGAATCTCCAAAAGTGCGGTTTTCTCCTCATCTTCAAGTTTTTAGCAATGATGACGGGAAACTTGTTCGGTTCTTCAAGAAAAGCGTATTCAAGATGAGGAGATAAATCCTTGAGCTCTGCCCGGAGGTTTTTCATTAGACATTTGTACTTCTTTGATTTCTTCAATCGTAATCTCTTCGAGGAGTGACGGTGATGGATCTTCATTTAGCAATTGTTCAAGATAAAGGATATCTCCCTCCTAATCATAAACACCATCATCAATTCCCGGTGGAATCAATTCATCAATAGCAAGAAACTCATCGATCTCTTCCAAAAGGAAGTCACCTCCCTCAAACGGAGTAAAGAGAGGGAAGAGTCGGCAATTATAGGCCTCAGAAGTTGTTCGTGGGTGAATCAAGAGAATTGTGAGCAAAACCGTGAACTTCTTGAGCGCATTCTACAAGAAACATCAATAACGCCGATTCGATTTATGGAAGCATCGCCGAAATTTGAGGAGTACCTCGCCGCTTGATTAATGTTGAATGTGACGTTTGATTAACTCTTAACGTAATCTCCTTCAATACATCAATTAGCACGCACACCGTCTGTATAAGAAACATCTTCCAAGAATAATGGGTACTCGAGGGTCGGCATCGAAATCTACCACAACAAAATCTGCGGGAAAATAGAACTCCCCCACTTTGACAAAGACATTCTCGGCTATACCCTTGGACGGCCTGCAGAACGCATCGGCTAGCTCGAGGGTCATACACGCTAGTAAGGTAACGAAAGCTTTCGAGATTGAATTTGGCATTAGATTGATACTTGCGCCAAGATCGCCAAGGCGAGCATTGAACAATTCCTTGAAAATTACATGGAATGAGGAATTTGCCGGGGTCACCTAACTTTCTGAAGTTTCTTGAGGATAACCGCCGAACAATTCTCATTCAGAGATGTTGTAGCAAGTTCATATAGTTTCTCCTTGTTCGTAAGCAATCCCTTAATTGTAGAAGCAAGTTTAGGCATCAAGAGAAGGGCATCCGCAAAACTGATTTCCACATTCAAGTCTTTGAAAATTTTGAAGAACGTTTCCATTTGATGATTCGACTTTTCTCGAAGAGTTTGATCTTTAAGACGAGACGGATATGGGATAGACGGTTTCGGATTAGCTTTCTTCACAGTAACGGGAGCATCTTCGGCTCAGAATCTGGACAACCTCGGTTGGACATTCTCAGATACTCCCCTTATCAAGAGGGAAGTACCGGGTCCTTTGTCACCCCGGTCTCACGGTTTACCACATGAGAGGAAGAAGAAGTGTTAGTGGAAGGACCCGTGGGTCCATCGTAAGCTACACCACTTCGGGTAGTGATTGCTTTCATGTCACCTCTCGGTTTGGAATTGTATTGCTTGAAGAGAACCGAACCCGAGGGTTGAGATGTAGACGGCTGATTGGTTTGAATGAAACTAGCCATCATATTCCTTATTTCATCATCCGTTTGTTGCTTGTAGATTCCATCTCCTTTTTGAAGTCCGTCCTCATGCCGTTAATTTGATTTTGCAAACTTTTAATGGTGTAATCGGAGTTCTTCATGTAAGCTAGAAAATCATTGTTCGGGGTGACTTGAGGAGGTGCTTGATAAGATTGTTGAGGAGGAGGTGGTTGTTGGTAAACTTGAGGTGGAGGAGCTTGGTAGTGTTGATTACCATGATTAACATTAGCTCCTCGATTCTGATTAACATGATGGTTACCATTGAAACGGTTTTGATTCTGGTTTTGTTGTTGAGGTTGGTTGAAACCGAGAGGTCCGAGATAATTGTTTGAATGGTAGCTAAGAAGATTTCGATCTCCTTGCGGTTGATTGTAGTTTCCTGTAGCAGCATACACATTCTCATGTGCGAGCCACCGATGGCGGGCACTCGAATAAGAATGTGGACCTCCACAAGTCTCACAAATCGTGTACCGCTTTTACTTGTTGATTCGATTCGATTATTCATCCGAGTAATCCGTAAGATATCGCCGATCTTTTGTTCATGGCGGCTATTTCGAGAGAAGAAGACGTATTTGATCGAGATGATGCACCCCTTTCAGCGGTAGAATCCCAATAGTTGTAATGAGCGGTCATGTTCTCAATAAGATCGTAACATTCCTCGGGACGTCTTTTCATGAAAGTTCCACCGCTGCAGCAGTGATTGATTGTTTCACGGTGTCTCAACGTCAAACCATTATAAAACGTATCAATTTGAGTGACAAGCAACATGTTATGATTCGTACATCGATCAATCGCAAGCTTATATCGCTCCTGCAAGCTTCAAACAAAGATTCATCGGATATTGCCGAAATTACCGGATATCGCTCCTCAACTTAGTCACCATCGACGGTGGAAAGTACTTTGCCGAAACTTCAAACCATTTCCTCGAAGGTATGAATCAATTCTTCGAGTCGATCAAACCAAGAAGTGGCATGATGAGTCAAAGAGTATGGGAAAAGATACAGAAGAAGGGCGTCATCGGAGACCCCATTCTGTTTCATACTCTGAGTAACGGTCAAAAATTTATCAAGATGCTTGTTTGCATCATCATCGGGTAAACCATGAAATTGACAAACGTGTTTTACTTGTTCTATCATATGGTGTTTCAAGCTAAAATCGATAGCTTGAAAATTAGTCGGTGCAATGGGTCCTCCCCTCCCGTACATTGTAGGTTGACATAACCTCCATCGCTCGAGATCGGAGCTACATTTTGATTATCGGGAGGAGGATTAGGACCGGGGTATGGTGGTCCGTTGGGAGCAGCATATTACGAATCCCGGGTACATCTGATTCCTGCTTCAAGTCGTCTAGATCGAGATCGAGTGCGCATGCACTTAAAACCAAGGCAATTAAAATGATACGGTATTCGAAAACACAATGAACTTAACCAATAATCCCAAGTGAATAAATCAGTTCTATAAGACAAACGCACGTTGCAGCGGAGAAGCTTTTAGGTCACCGGCTTATTAAAACCCGCTTCTTTTCAGCCAAAATTAGCAATTTAATGTCGCCGTCCTTATACCCACCACACAGTGTGTTTATCAAAATAGAAATAAATCGACTCACAGCTTCAACACAAAGGCAAGTTTTTGATCTTTAGTTCGAGAACTTACTAATGATAACACCTCCGTTGAGAATGTTATATAATTGATGTATTCTATTTTAGTTCAAAATCAAAAGAGAAAATCTTTTTGTATTTTTAAATGATATATATATATATACAAAAGAAAAAGGAAAATATTTTTTACTTTTTTGATTTTTATAGTAACTTCACAAAGGAAGGATCTCGAGTCACTAATCGTCAAACCTTTAACGACATTATCGCGACACAACCTCAAAAGAATGCAGCGCCAAAATTTGATTCGTTGAGGTTTAGGGGTGTGTGTGTATGGATAAAACCACAATATCGATATCAAAAATAACCACAAGTAATGATTTAAAATCTCTTTAGGAAAAAGGATAATGAATCAAAACCCGTGAGTGATAGTGATACGGATCAGGAAATCCGAAAGTCGCTTCCCAACGAGGTGTGAATGGGCAACGTCGTTATTGGTTCAAGTATTAAAATGCTCGATGTTTTGGATTTTAGATTATATTAAAACTACGGGGAATGGGAAAACAATTAAGGGAAATTATACTAAGGGAAATCCTAAATACGCGATTTATTCTAAAACGTATTAAAAGAAACGTAAATAAAAAGCAACTACGTCTATTCTAAGTCCTAAAAATAATCTAAAATTACTTTCTAACTAAAAATGATATTAAAAAATTATCTAAGAATTAAAACTAATTTTTATGATTTTTCTCGAATTTATTTGAATTAAAAACTAATTAAAACTAATTTAAATGCTAAAAACTACAAATTAAACTAGGAAAAATTTGGAAAAATATTTTTTTGCCTTTTTATATTTTTCTTAATCTAGGAAAATTGAAAAATTATTTTTTAGAACTTTTTTTGATTTATTCGAATTAAATGCTATTTAAAAAAGTATTAAAAACTACTTTAAATCAAGAAAAATAGAAAATAAAGTTGGAAAAATATGAAAAATTCAGGTAAATTCTAAAATAATATTCTAATACTATGAAAAATTTCAAAACCTAGTCTAGTGTACTGAAAATGAGAGCTGTAGTGTAACTGCTCCTAATTAAGCACTTGGAAATAAGCTATAAGCTATAGAAGAGTACCAATTAACTATAGAAGCTATATTATGCTAAATCTATTCTAAAACAACTTAATGCAGCTACTTCTAACCTCTAATAAGCACTCTACCAAGTTTTGAGTCTAATTAACCACTAAAGCCAAACAGGTCCAACCTAGCTACTTTAAGCTTAAGCTCAAGCTTATTTAATAAGCCAGAGTGAAATCCAGAAATATGGAACTCAAGTCCACCAAGCAAAGAGCTACTAAACCAAATTTGGGAACCTAACTAGCTATATTGAACCTTGTGCAAATCCTTTCAAAAGTTCTCCCACACTCAATGTATCTGAGTGTGAACAGGGCAAAACAACTCTAAATAAGAGCTTATTTAGTGCTTATAACTATACCACAAAATTTCACAAAAATGTGTTTTGCAAACTAGACCAACTGAACTTGTTTATCCCACAATTTCAATCAATATGACTCAGAAATGAATTCATGAAAATTCTACAAAGTTTTGCAAAAACCTGTTTGAACAAATTTGACTTTTGATAAAAGTTTTGCAAAGTTGACCAATATGAGATTTAGATCTAATTGTTGAACTGATTATGGTGTTATATGATGAAATAGAGCTGATGCAAGCTAACTTATCTAATTCTAAACCTAAATGATAGATTTAATCAATTGATTCTTAATAGAAGTGAAAATGAAAACAGTTATGAAGTGATTTTGACTATCTAAGTTCTAAAGTGCAAATGTATGAACTAGAATGAGTTTATATAACCAAATGAACTTAAACTAACTGATATAATCCATAAACCAAACCTTAATCTCAGATTTAAAAACAAATCCAAACACTACTTATTAAAACAGATTTGCAATTTAACTCTATCAAATCTTAATCCTAAACCTGAATAGCAATAATCTATGATCTAATAACAATATTCAAACTACCTGATGCAAACTTAACAACTAAATCTAACAAATACAAGCTATTAATTATATCAGATATGAAACTGAAATTACAAATACTCACATGAGGTCCAGCCACTATGGCTTGCCAAAGAACAATTAGCCACTATCCTAACTGATATACACCCAATTCAGATCAATTATCAACCCGTATCCATAACTCATTCAACAATTAAACCATTTAACTCCACAGTTGACTTTGATGACTGATTTTGGCGTTTTAGTGAATTTTTAGTATGAAACAAAAGTAAGCTCACTATAAGCTATAATAAGCTTAAGTGAACCTAATGAAGAAGTAGCTGAAGCTTTTTACAAGCTTAGAGAAAGATTTAAAGTATTTTTTTATTTTTCAACTATTTTTTTATGATTTTTTTTATTTTTGAATTAAGGAAGAAATAAGCTAAAAATAGATTTGGATTGATGAAATAAGCATTAGACAAGGATAATAAGCAGATTTAAAACATAAACAATTAAACAATTACATGGAAATTAAAAACTGAATTTTATTAATTTAAGAAATTTGAGTACACAAAGTGAATTACAAAAGCTTAACCATACTTAAAACATTAAAATGACATTACAATTAAAACTAAGCTACTGAAAAAATGAAGGATAGAGAGATATTTTTTTGTGAACGAATGAGGGGTCTTTAAATACTTGAGCTCAAGGTCTTGGAAGGATCTAGAGGATGAAATCTGTGCTTCTTTGAGTCGTTTTCAGCCTTTAGATCAAGCATACACCTCATCCCATCAGTAGCAACCCTTGGATCAACATTTCCACGTTTCATCCACCAATGAGAGGGAAGTATTTGAGATGTTGCACGCGGATTAGTGGCCTGGCATCCCTCATGTGTCAGATGTGTCAGTGATTGTACGGATTTACCTTTAATTTGTTTAATTTGTCCAATTGGGGCTCAGGGTAATTTAGGGTTCTTGAGCTGGGGATATTTGGGGAAGAAATTTGGCGCGGGGTATTTGTTTAATATATTTCGAGTGAATGTTGACCGGGTTTTACATGGGTATTGACCGGGGACCAATGGGTAAACGGGTTGAATAAACCGGGTTATAGGATTTAACCGGGTGAGAGTTATACATGATATGGGTTTGGGCTTGGATATCTTGGGCCGTGAGTTTTGGTCTTGGATTTAGGATGTTGATTGGATCCAAAGTGTAACTTAGGGACAAAAGCTGCCAAATCAGTAACTTTAGGGACTAAACATGTAATTCTGAAACTATCTTCCAAGGGTTTATCTTGTCATTCTCAAATAATCCAAGGGTTGATTTTGCAACTTTGAAACTTGAAGGGTCTTTTTCATCATATGTTGAAAGTTCAGTGGACTGCTTCGACATTTCTTCAAACTTTGATCAAATCTTCACAAATCATCCTTAGAGAGTAGAAATCTTCACAAATGCATAATTTTGACCTTCCGGCTCAGCTTTAGCTCTCTTAATCTCTCGTGCTCGGATTTTCGTCTGAATTGGCTTCTTTTTGTGTGTTTTGATATATCCGTACCTGCACAAGCACAAACTCAAGAAAACAACAAATATTAGCAATAAACGTCTCTTTCTTGGTTATTTTGGGTCAGTTTTGATAATGAAATTATATGTGTTTAAGCACATATCAAGAACGTTTTGAGTTTATCCTCCCACGACTTGGTCTAAAGAGTCTACAACCAGAAACAATCAAACGTCTTCAAGAGGAAGACGAGGAGTAAAAGTTTTTCTTCATCTATCTCTTGTAAATATTGTGGAAAACTAGAAGGGGGGTTGAATAGTTTTACCAATTTAAAACTTCCTTTTAAATATTTAGATCGACTTATGTCAATCTATTTGGTTGTTTATGTTGGATGTTGATAGATAGATATATAAACGTGCAATGAAAGATAAAGAGTAAGAAGCACATCACCACGACACAAGTATTTATAGTGGTTCGGCTACAAGGACACCTTCCTTGCCCTACTCCACTCCCTGAGTCACCTACTCGAGAGTTCGTAAACACTACACCAATATCCTTATGGCGGAGACTCCATCACAACGTCGCTTAACCTTTTTCTGGTACAAAGCTAAATACCGAGTTCTTTCACACCAAGGCGAACCACACCTATGACAACATCGCCTACCCTTATATACGGTGCTAGGCTAACCACCAGGTTCTTTCACTCCAAGGTGAAGCACACCTACACAACGTCGCCTACCCTTTATAAGGTACTAGGCTAAGTACGTAGTTCTTTTACTACAAGGTGAACTACACCTACACAATGTCTCCTACTCTTTATTAGGTACTAGGCTAAGCACCTAGTTCCATTGCAATGGAGGAACTACTACCACACTACACCAACGACTAATCCCAAAGGAGATCTACTCCTTTACAACATCATCAAGGATATCAATATCCTTGGATCTAGTGCTAGTCTATCTTGTACATCGAAACACACCATATCGAATTTACATCTAAGACACCTTTCACTAGCATATCAATATCTTGGATCACTAATTCCTTTAGTTAGATCTTCAAGACACCTTTCACTAATGTCTTG
The DNA here is from genome assembly GCA_910596185.1 of Chrysanthemum makinoi. Taxonomy (NCBI): domain Eukaryota; kingdom Viridiplantae; phylum Streptophyta; class Magnoliopsida; order Asterales; family Asteraceae; genus Chrysanthemum; species Chrysanthemum makinoi. Next base: position 10,517,389 of record OU343218.1, read on the forward strand.
TAACTTGGATTCTAGGCACCTTTCACTAATGTCTACAATATGGACGATCGACACCTTTCACTAATGTCTTCGTCTTGACCCTTGAGACATCTTTCACTAATGTCTTCAACACTACACTTCTTAGAAGAAAGAAAAGAATCATCAGCAAGAGGACTTCAGTAGCCTTGATGATGAGGAAGCATGGCAACTCATGGACTTGAGCTTGCTCGACTTCAAAGGTCGTGATCTTGCCTTTAAGAGGAACCTAGAAGATCACACAAAAACAAAACTACAAACATAGATCTCTTGGATATGAGGTTAGTGAGTTTTTAACTCTGGGAGAAAGTGTGTTAGAAAGGGGTAAGAAACAATGAAGAAATGGCTCACTATTTGTAGAAGAAAAAATCTACTGTTCCCCGAATCCCACGGATCCCTTCCATAAGGGATCCGTCTAGCGTTAAGCTAGGGATCCGTGGGATGCTCCCTTTTACCCATGGGTATTTTGGTTATGGGTCATGGGTCATGGGTTGAACTATGGATCTTTAGCTAGATACAATGTATCTCTTGAGTGCAATGCACCTAGTCACTTGGGTATGGGTTGATCCATGGGTTATGGATATTATCCATGTATGATATAAGCATGATGTCATGCAATGGGTTATGGGTCAAGCTCCATGGGTCATGGGCTTTGGGTTGTACCCAACTACATTCAATGTATTTTCCAAATGGGTTATGATACTTAAGTTTCTATCCATTTATATTACCCAATATACCACATACTAGTTGTGTGTATATTTTACCCAAATATGTAAACACTAGTTGTTGTACATATGTAATATTAAATCATAAAATCACTTATACTTGTTTTAGTGTTTTATGTGAAAATGTGAATATGTTAGAAAATATTAGTTCAAACCATTTACGTATTTTATTTGTTTTGTTAAAATGATTTTACGTTTGTTATCGACAAAACATTAGAAGATCGTAAAATATAAATAAACGTTTTTACGGCTTATTTGTATTAACAATCTCCCCCTTTTTGTTGATGAGAAAACATAAAATTGGTTTTTTGTATTAGGGATCCCACGGTTCCCTCCTAGTAGGGATCCGTCTAGGAAATTCTGAGGGATCCGTATAGCTGATGATCAATTTCAATAATGGTGATATAACAAGTAATGTTATCACAAAAGTGAGATATGAATACAACGTAATCATATACTCAAAAATATAACAAGTAGCATGTAATTTCATTTAGTAAAACTAGAGTTATGATATACATGACTCTAAAAACTAAGAAACTAAGAAAATACATGACTAGGAATTTCTAGACCAACTATCGGTTGATGCTAGGACACCACTAAAATCTTCTAGCTCAAGTTTTGTTTAGGTTTAATCTAGTCGAAATGTTCGAGGAGATGATAGAACATGAAACGTTGGTCTTCTCGTACTTCATGTATCAAACTTTCAACATGTTGACAATGATAGCAATCTTTGTCATGGCTAGGTAGTGGTGGTGGAAGAAATGAAATGGCTTGATGCGAAGGATCAAGTGAAGCGGCTTGTGGAGCTTCAAACGATGGAGGGATTGGTGGAGGCACATTTGATAATGACTCGACCAAGAATGATGGTGGAGGTAGAGAAGTGTCAACTTCCATACGGTCGGGTGGTTGACTTTGATGATTTCTCATAATCCAAATGGGATTATATGATGGAAATGGCGAAAAAGGAATCCGGAGCTAGTGTTGACTCAACACCTTGATTTTGTACCATTATTCCTCCTAATGAGAAGAATGTTGTCGGCAGAGGCGGATGAGACGGCCTAGGAGGCAAATCCTCTAAATTGTAGAGGTGTGGTGATGATATTGTTTGGCCTAGGAGGTATGGTGGTGTTTGGCATAGGTAGTTTTATGGGTACTATCCTTTTAGGAATTGGTTTGATTGGTTGAGGAAAGATCCTAGCATTTTTTGGTGGATAAGTTACTACTTGGAGTTTTCCTCATGATGAGATGATTTCAAGAGGTTTGTAAGGGTTTCTAAAGTGCTGAAAATTAGGATGAAGGTGATGACTATGGAAGTCCTAACAATGTGGTTTATAAAGCAAGAGATTTGGCAAGTGCATTTAAGCCTTAAGCTACTAAGATTCATTGGAATGTGATGATTAACATGCACAAGAGTCAACTTAAGAGTTTGTACTGATCAAGGAACTCATTTAAGATGAGATGGAGTGTTTGAGTTAGAAAGATGAGTTGAAATGATTGTTTTAGCAAGGTTTGACATTATCTGTCACCCGGATCCCACGGTTCCCTACTCAGAGGGATCCGTCTAGGCTAATCCTAGGGATCCGGCTCTCAGCAGCTATGAAAGAGTGGCAATGATGTTTCTAAGATCTAAGATCTATATCACCTTTAGTGTTTCAGTCCTCCTAAGTTACTAAGATGAGGGTATACTTGAATGATCAAGAGTAATGATTGTTATAGCAAATGATTGCTTTTTATGGAAGAAATTGGAACTTTCATGAGTACCAATAAATGAACAAGGATGACACTAAGGATTTTGAGGATGTCAAATGGAGCTAAATGATCCTAGTGATCGGATAGTGACTTAGGATAATGTCTTGGAGAAGATCCTAAAGGTTTAAGGTGGAAGAACTAGAATTTGATCAACTTTGACCAATTTTGAGGTAAGGATGATTATGACCAATTTTAGCCATATTTGAAAGATTTTCAAAGTTAGATGTGAGGAATCATGTGAGAGATGATGTGTGAGCTTGAGAGCGGAAGAGTAATGGTTTTAAGTGAAACGATAGATCTACAAACGTCTTGAGTGTGATCTAGGTGAGTTATGTGTGATTAGAAGAGATCTACTTAAATTGATAAGGACTTAATTTTCCTTAAGGCACTATGTCTAGATTAGTGTGAGGTTTTCTAAGGACATGTTTGAAATACAATGATTGCAATTGCATTTTCTGTTTGCCAGATCCTAAGAGTAGGGATCCATCTAGCACAAACTTTGGGATCCGTCTATCTGCTAAGCAAAACATTTACAAAAGGTATGCAATGACTTTGACAATGCATCATATTTCAAGTTTAAGAGGTTCTAACACTAAGATATCAAATGAGATCGATCTCACAAATAACACAGAGGTTTATCAAACTTAACAAGCACTATTCAAGAAACTCAAAACATATTTACGATCTAGATTAGTAAATCCTTTGTATTAACAATGGCTTGCAAGGTATATGTCAAGAAAGAAAAGAGTAATTGATAGTATTCACGAAAATAGAGTTGTGAGGTGCTAGTTCAAGAAAATCCTATACTTCATCCGGAGTTGTTGCTTTGGTCAACGGAAGCAATGAGCTATGTATAGTCATTACGGATGGTGATTAGCATACAATGAACTTCATCTGTGAAGTCATGTAGCTCTTCTCGATCAAGGCAAGATAATTGCTTGATGAGGAAACTGGTTGTGATTAACTAAAAGAAAAATTAATTTTACAGCTTGTTTGATTAGTAATCCTAAGACAACGCAAAGTATTTCCATTGTAAACTTACTTTAGGAAAACATAGGAGTATAGATTTCTCAAGTGAGAGAATGAATATGAGACTATTACTAGCGGTGCTCAATTTCGGCTAAACACGACCATTTTTACGGGTGATTCCACATACCCAACTTCCATCAAGGAAGCAATTCAACCGTTAGGTCAAATTGAGTTTCTAGTGCAATAAGTTCTCCAGTATTCATTCTCAAGTTAGGAAAATTTATATTCCTACAATGGCCTATCGAAGAGTAACAATGATGATACTTTGCTTCGTTTTTATTAATATTATTCTTGAAACTACTAAGGTGACGAAGGTGTCATGTTTAGAAATAAAAATCTAAAGTTGTCCATAAGGTGAACAAAAATGGTTGTGTGAGCTACTTCAACATATGTTGTTGGAAAGCTCGAGTTTGGATTTTCGGATATGACCAATTCTATTTTCGTTGCAAAATAATTTACTTGAGTATATCGGATGAAATAATCAAGTTTTCAATCCTACTATGAAGCTTGGAAAGCGATCATGAAAAGGAAAACGGGAAAGTACATCATCAACACAAGTGTAGGTTATGATCCGATGTACATTCTTGTGGTTTTTAGAAAATGACACAAGAAATCATATAAGCACATAAAAAATTTATGATGCACATATGACAAACTTAACAAGAAGCCTTTTAGTATATTAAATGTTTTAAACATTTTTGAACTTATATGACTTATCTAAGTATTTAAACTAACATTTTCGACACACCTAGATGTCATCCCAAACACTCCTTCAAATAGCACATTGATTAATAAAATATTACTAAATCGACAAACAAGAGGGTGAATAGCAAGGTGAGGAAACCACATATGTTATTCAAATAAACAAGCACAAACACTATTTGAGATAAGCAACTAATCAAGTGATGCAAGGTAAGACAATTAATCATTTAGCATAGCAAACGAAAGTTCTTTTCATCGCTTTGTGTTAAATATAAACATGTATAACAAGCTTGATTAGTTTCTTTTATGTTTATAAATATGATCAAAACCTTAATTTTAAAAGAGGACACATTGTTATTCAAAAATGAAAACATCCGTCTCCAATTAGATCAAAAGTTGTGCAAAAGTAATGACTGAAAAATGACTTTCTATTATAAATCAATGATTCTGTAAATTTTTGTTTTGAATCAGTTTATCAAATCATTTTTAAATTAATGTAGACTCAAATACCTTTAAAACGATAGGTGGCACGACTTCTAATGACTTACGGTTAAAAAGTTATGAATTTTTGAAATTCAGACAAAAACTGTCTTCTGTACCACGGATCCCACGGATTCATTGCTTGGGAGAAGCATATATCACCATTTTATCCTCAAGCAATTAGCACGTTTTTGACCAACTAATTGTAACTAAGAGAACATACCTTTGCTATATTCCCTTTGTATGGTTTTAGAAACCATGGACGCGAAAAACTTCATGAGCTTTAAAAATACTTAATCGTATTTTGGAAAACCAAGTTGTGGTCACTTTGTATTCTTCTTTGGGTGTTGACTTCTTTTTCTATAGAACAAAGTCATTGCAAGAATTCTAGTATGAATATTTCTCAAAAGAAAATGTTAGAATGATCTATCACTATCCAACATTTAAAAAAATGAAGATTTCTAAAAACATGACTTTTTGTTTTAAGAAATTCCCTTCTTTGTAGTTTTCAAACATACACGGATCGTATCAAGTTTTCAAAGTACAATATACTTAAAAAAAGTTGGTAACGAAGCTCTGATGCCAATTGTAAAAAACTAGAAGGGGGGGTTGAATAGTTTTACCAATTTAAAACTTCCTTTTAAATATTTAGATCGACTTATGTCAATCTATTTGGTTGTTTATGTTGAACGTTGATAGATAGATATATAAACGTGTAATGAAAGATAAAGAGTAAGAAGCACATCACCACGACACAAGTATTTATAGTGGTTCGGCTGCAAGGACACCTTCCCTGCCCTCCTCCACTCCCCGAGTCACCTACTCGAGAGTTCGTAAACACTACACCAATCTCCTTATGGCGGAGAAGCCTTCACAACGTCGCTTAACCTTTTTCCGGTACAAAGCTAAATACCAAGTTCTTTAACACCAAGGCGAACCATACCTATCACAACGTCGCCTACCCTTTATACGGTGCTAGGCTAACCACCAGGTTCTTTCACTCCAAGGTGAACCACACCTACACAACGTCGCCTACCCTTTATAAGGTACTAGGCTAAGTACCTAGTTCTTTCACTCCAAGGTGAACTACACCTACACAACGTCGCCTACCCTTTATTAGGTACTAGGCTAAGCACCTAGTTCCATTGCAATGGAGGAACTACTACCACACTACACCAACGTCTAATCCCAAAGGAGATCTACTCTTTTACAACATCATCAAGGATATCAATATCCTTGGATCTAGTGCTAGTCTATCTTGTACATCGAAACACACCATATCGAATGTACATCAAAGGCACCTTTCACTAATGCCTTTAGCTAGATCTTCAAGACACCTTTCACTAATGTCTTGTGGCTAGGCTTCTAGGCACCTTTCACTAATGCCTACAATATGGACGATCGACACCTTTCACTAATGTCTTCGTCTTGACCCTTGAGACATCTTTCACTAATGTCTTCAACACTAAACTTCTTAGAAGAAAGAAAAGAATCATCAACAAGAGGACTTCAGTAGCCTTGATGATGAGGAAGCATGGCAACTCATGGACTTGAGCTTGCTCGACTTCAAAGGTCGTGATCTTGCCTTTAAGAGGAACCTAGAAGATCACACAAAAACAAAACTACAAACATAGATCTCTTGGATCTGAGGTTAGTGAGTTTTTAACTCAGGGAGAAAGTGTGTTAGAAAGGGGTAAGAAACACTGAAGAAATGGCTCACTATTTTGTAACAATTCGTATTTTCGGGTCACTATTCATTTTTACTATTCATCACATTTTGGGTCATTATTTAAACTCAAACTTTTTCTCGAAAAATTACTATTCATAAATTACTATTCACGAGTTACTATTCACCGTAATTTTTATTATTTACTAATTTCGCCTAAATTGAACAAGTAAATACTTTTACATAATTTTCATGCATAAACAATGTACTATGTAATTCTAATATATAAATATCTAGCTACTATTTATAAATATCTAGATATTTTCAAAAATATCTAAACACTATTCATCAAAATATATAAATACTATTCATCAAAATATCTAAACACTATTCATCAAAATATCTAGATATTTTCAGATATTTTTCCTATAAATAGAAAGAAAACTAGTTCATTTTATTTCACAGAAAAACACACACATTTTCCCCTCCTCCTTGATGTCGCAACCCTCCATACACCCTCCATACTTGATTTTTAGGCTCCGAGTTATACACATAAGTTGAAGGCATTAGTATTCTCTACGTAAAAATTAAGTTTATTTTGTATTTCTGCGGTTGGATTAAGAGCTACACAATGGTGGGTAGGAGCTGTGGGTCCCAGAAATTCTCAAAACTTTTGCAAGAATAGATCGGGCAATATTAAAGATGAGTTTTGTTTTTGAAGCTATTGGGATAGTTATGGGGTAGATATGAGGTGATTTAGAGGTTTTTATAGTTTAGGAAATGGATTTTTGAATTTAGATGCCGAAGCGCTGCCCAATTTTCTAGTATCATTCATCAGTTATTATCAGGTGAGTTCTTAGCCCCGTTTTTAATACTTGTTTTAAACTCTTTGGGGGAGATACATGCTCAACTACTTGCTTTTACTTTTACAAATACTGAAAACATTATACTTGATTGCATTATACATGATTGCATTATACTTGATCACATTATACTTGGTTGCATTATACTTGATTACTTTATACTTGATTTCGTTTTACATGCTTGGAAATACTTGCTTAAATACATGAATTGTATTTACAAACGTGCGACAATACTCTATGCTGTCGGAGAGGTATTGATAGTACTATAAGTCGGGTAGCCCCGCCTTGTGTACCCGATTCATGACCTTGGGATTAATATAGTACTATTTGGGATGCCCCTACCATGTGTACGGATTCTTGACCATGGGTGAATATAATCTGGTGTATTGTGCAAACTATATTTTGGCAGTGGGTTGTGAACACACGGTTGCAAGTTCTTTATGGCGGAACTTGGAACTGGGTGGATTTATAAATGCCTTTGCTGTGTAAACATTCTTTCAAGGCTTTTCGACTTATTCAAAACAAACTCTATGAACTCACCAACCATTGTGTTGACACTTTAGCATGTTTATCTCAGGTCAATAAGACGATAGCTGTTGCATGGAACATAGAGTCGCACGACATATTTTGAAGACTTATGCTTTTGTCATTTACCATTCGAAACATTTATGTATTATACTTTGGAACCTCATTGTTTGTAACTCTGATTTCATTAATCGAATGGTAACTTTTCAAAACGTCTCATTTAGAGGTCGCTTTCTATAACTTGTACTTTGTATTATGAAGTAGCATCCCATTGACACAGTCTTCCGCTGCGGTATTTTGGGGGTGTTACAGATTGGTATCAAAGCATTGGTTATAGAGAACTAGGTTGCATTTAAGAGCCTAGACTATAACTGCTATATCCGTTAAGACTCTCCACTATGATTGCCTTACACACACTTCGTGCCCATATGCTTCTTGTTAGTTGTTTGATTATATCCACGTTGTTGGATGATATGACTTTAGTAATAATAAGGAAACCACATAATTTAATTGAGTCATTAAAAATATGGAGCTCAATAATAACTAATTATTTAACTTGATCTTGTGACAGTTCTTGTTTGATGAGACATGAGATTTGAGTTAAATAATATTATTACTTAGCTTTAGGGATTTGATGACTTGGTTATCTTATTATCTGCAAGTGAGTTTTGTGTCGGAAAATCTTAAGTAGGATGATTTATAATCTCCTTATTTGAATGGATTGGGACGCTTCTTTATTCAAATAAAGAAATTATAAACCACCGAACCATAAGTTCATAATCCATTACTTACATAAATTTGGACGCTTCTTTATGTAAGTAATGAATTATAAATAAGTGGGCTTATTTTCATCCGATATGATTCCCTAACCACATTATGGGTGTATTACAACGTAACCCATACACTATTCCTATTAAATAAGAGAGAATCCCACTGTTTTAGAGACCACACTTTTCTAAGACACACTATAAGTAGTTGACATCAAAGAACTTCGACGAAGTTCCTTAAGGGGTAGAGATGTAACAATTCGATTTTCGGATCACTATTCATTTTTACTATTCATCACATTTTGGGTCATTATTTAAACTCAAACTTTTTCTCGAAAAATTACTATTCATAAATTACTATTTACGAAAGTTACTATTCACCGTAATTTTTATTATTTACTAATTTCGCCTAAATTGAACAAGTAAATACTTTTATATAATTTTCATGCATAAACAATGTACTATGTACTCCTAATATATAAATATCTAGTTACTATTTATAAATATCTAGATATTTTAAAAAATATCTAAACACTATTCATCAAAATATCTAAACACTATTCATCAAAATATCTAAACACTATTCATCAAAATATCTAGATATTTTCAGATATTTTCCCTATAAATAGAAAGAAAACTAGTTCATTTTATTTCACAGAAAAACACACACATTTTCCCCCTCCTCCTTGATGTCGCAACCCTCCATACACCCTCCATACTTGATTTTTAGGCTCCGAGTTATACACATAAGTTGAAGGCATTAGTATTCTCTACGTAAAAATTAAGTTTATTTTGTATTTCTGCGGTTGGATTAAGAGCTACACAATGGTGGGTTGGAGCTGTGGGTCCCAGGAAATTCTCAAAACTTTTGCAAGAATAGATCAGGCAATATTAAAGATGGGTTTTTGTTTTTGAAGCTATTGGGATAGTTATGGGTAGATATGAGGTGATTTAGAGGTTTTTATAGTTTAGGAAATGGATTTTTGAATTTAGATGCTGAAGCGCTGCCCAATTTTCTAGTATCATTCATCAGTTATTATCAGGTGAGTTCTTAGCCCCGTTTTTAATACTTGTTTTAAACTCTTTGGGGAAGATACATGCTCAACTACTTGCTTTTACTTTTACAAATACTGAAAACATTATACTTGATTGCATTATACATGATTGCATTATACTTGATCACATTATACTTGGTTGCATTATACTTGATTACTTTATACTTGATTTCGTTTTACATGCTTGGAAATACTTGCTTAAATACATGAATTGTATTTACAAACGTGCGACAATACTCTATGCTGTCGGAGAGGTATTGATAGTACTATAAGTCGGGTAGCCCCCGCCCTTGTGTACCCGATTCATGACCTTGGGATTAATATAGTACTATTTGGGATCCCCCCGCCCATGTGTACGGATTCTTGACCATGGGTGAATATAATCCGGTGTATTGTGCAAACTATATTTTGGCAGTGGGTTGTGAACACACAGGTTGCAAGTTCTTTATGGCAGAACTTGGAACTGGGTGGATTTACAATGCCTTTGCTGTGTAAACATTCTTTCAAGGCTTTTCGACTTATTCAAAACAAACTCTATGAACTCACCAACCATTGTGTTGACACTTTAGCATGTTTATCTCAGGTCAATAAGACGATAGTTGTTGCATGGAACATAGAGTCGCACGACATATTTTGAAGACTTATGCTTTTGTCATTTACCATTCGAAACATTTATGTATTATACTTTGGAACCTCATTGTTTGTAACTCTGATTTCATTAATCGAATGGTAACTTTTCAAAACGTCTCATTTAGAGGTCGTTTTCTATAACTTGTACTTTGTATTATGAAGTAGCATCCCATTGACACAGTCTTCCGCTGCGGTATTTTGGGGGTGTTACATATTTATAGAAGAAAAAATCTACTGTTCCCTGGATCCCACGGATCCGTTCCACAAGGGATCCATCTAGCGTTAAGCTAGGGATCCGTGGGACGCTCCCTTTTACCATGGGTATTTTGGTTATGGGTCATGGGTCATGGGTTGAACCATGGATCTTTAGCTAGATACAATGTATCTCTTGAGTGCAATGCACTTAGTCACTTGGGTATGGGTTGATCCATGGGTTTTGGATATTATCCATGTATGATATAAGCATGATGTCATGCAATGGGTTATGGGTCAAGCTCCATGGGTCATGGGCTTTGGGTTGTACCCAACTACATTCAATGTATTTGCCCAATGGGTTATAATACTTAAGTTTCTACCCATTTATATTACCCAATATACTACATACTTGTGGTGTGTATATTTTACCCAAATATGTAAACACTAGTTGTTGTACATATGTAATATTAAATCATAAAATCACTTATGCTTGTTTTAGTATTTTATGTGAAAATGTGAATATGTTAGAAACTATTAGTTCAAACCATTTACGTATTTTATTTGTTTCGTTAAAATGATTTTACGTTTGTTATCGACAAAACATTAGAAGATCGTAAAATATAAATAAACGTTTTTACGGCTTATTTGAATTAACAAATATTTTTTCAAAAAGAAAAATATAAAATTACAAAACTAACAAAAAGCAAATAAAAAAATAAAAATAAATAAATAAAATAAATAAATAATAAAAAAAAAACTTTCAAAAAATCCATAAAAATTTGAAAAACTCGAAAAATTTCAAAAATATTGTCATTTTGTCATGTTTTCCTTTATTCGATTTCATCTACGGTCTTTGTGTTGTCATTCAAAGAGTGACACGGGTCTTTAGATGAAGTTCGAATGTACATATTAAAAAAAAAATTGAGAGAAAGTAAAAAAGGCTTATAGTCATCTCAGTCTATAACCCATTTTTAAAGAAAGAACAAAACCATGCTTTATTTTATTTTTCAAATCTCATGCTCTGAATCTAAAAACAAATGTTTGTCACTAAAAAGACAAATGTTTCCTCACAAATATTTTTCCTTCTATAAATTCTTCTGAAAAATATTTGTTATCTAAATGAAAACTAATAAAAATAACTCAAACTCAATTTTTGAAAATCAACTGAACTTGACATTTGTCAAAATCGCTATCTCTCAATCAACAACTTATGTCATTGATTGAGGGGGAGAATGATTTCATTTAAATCAAAAGGTTATTTGTCAAACAATTGGTTCAGACCAAGGTTTATGTCATGTTTTCAAACGATATTCAAGCATGTTTAATCTTTGGAGTTTAAAGTCTCAGATTTGATCCTTATCGGTTAAATGTTTTCATAAGCAAGTTACAATTCTCCTCAAAAGCTTTCAAAATCAATTTAAATCGACCGAGATCACAAATCTCAAATGATTTGAAAATTGTGATCGGGGGAGAATTTGTGATTTAAATTGGATTTAAACTGATAATTCGATAAATGGCTTTATAGTGATTTACAAGCTCTCCTCCCTACATGTGCCAAACGATTTCAAATTTTCCATGCACACGTTGAGGGGGAGCATCTATTTCAAACCAAAAAGGATTGAAACGTGATTGATTTGTTTCAATGTGCAGATTCTCTCTTATATGTGCAAAACACTTTCGAATCTCGATGCACATATTGAGGGGGAGCAACTTTTTGAAAACCACAGTCTTTCCCAAAAATATCTTTAACTAAGTATAAAAATTACTAATCTTGATCGGGAAGGTGATGTCAATATTTTTAGAAAATGTTAATCAATGAATTGAATTCTTCATCTTGCCTCCGTGTGCCAAAACGATTTCAAATACACGATGCACATGTTGAGGGGGAGCTCTTCTTCTACAATATCAAAAAAAATTCAGGTACAAAATGATTTGATAATATATCGCAAGTATCTGGATTGATTTTTTCAAATGGTTTTCAATTAGTTCCAATGGCAGACGAACAATACCAAAAAGACCTACCAAATTTACGTTATGTATGGTGATATAAGGATGGTAAGATTAGGTATTCGTTCCCACGATCCAGCCAGAACCGGAGGGATCTACCCAGGGAAAATCCACTAGATAGTGTAGAAGTCCTTAGGTATAAAGAAAAAAGGAGAAAAGTGAGATATAGGAAGAGTGCGGACTGAGATAGAACTAGAACTGGAATAAACCCAACAAGGTTCTAGTTATGAAGTCTCGGTAAGCACTGAAGGGGTTGAAGAATGAAAAAGAAATAAATGTGAAAAGGGTGAAAATAAATAGCCCTCTAATATTTCAACCTTAGGACAGAAACCGGGATCAATACATGTGCTACTCGAGGTTACCAAGGTAACTCTGGTATTGAAGACAAGACGTCATGGACCCAGTGACACACTGCACTACAACTTCCCAAGCTACTCAAGCTCCTCTTAAAAGTACTTGTTTCATTCTCACGGGGAACCTACATTATCTATCGACTTTCTCTTAGAGATTGTTGATATTAAAGAAGGAGACCCTCTCCCTAGTCTCCGGCATAGGAACCAAATGTGCACAATTGAGTCTAGAGCCTCGAGATCATCAAATAAATCTCATTAGGACACTGTCAATGAAGACTCTCTGTTTCACACAATGTGAAAAGAGAGAATATATTTTAAGAGTCCTACGCATTATCCTTGTGGTATTGCCAGAACATCTGAGTGATATGCTAACATATTCACAATTAAGATGGAAAGCCTTCTAGAGCCAACATCAAACAAGCTCTTGGTAGGTTGCATGTGAGATCTATCCAATAGATCAACCATGTGACAACTGAACAGAAACAATGGGGCGATTCATAATTATGAACCAATCCTGGTTCAGGTTATGGATTGACGGATACCTTTGAAAAACCGGTCGTTTTTCTTAAAATTATTTTCTCTAGCACATCGACTGTGTATTAAGATTTCAAAAATAAAAGGTGTTTATGATTGATAATTGATTTTTCTCAAAAACCTTCGTTGTATTGCAAAAACACTTTATTGAGCAGTACACGATTGTTTTTCAAATCTCCTTTCATCAATCCGTGAATCTCAAATTCGCTGGTTTACTCACTCCGTGTTGTCTTCTTTGAGACGTTCCGGTTTGAGAACGGCTAGAGCAGCTGCGAAACCCTGTCAAGGAGATTCTTCGGAATTATACCTGATCACAGGCAGTACTTGTACTGATCAACGGGGAAACGTGGGCCGTGTACCTCAATTCAACGAAAGTGATCAAAGACACTTTCGTGGGATTTATTGCTAACTGTTGTATGTAGGTACACCCAACGTTTACAGCTGATCAGAATGGAGAAGGTCAATCCATAGCCGCATGCTCACACAACATATTCATCTCTAAAGAAATCTTGATAAACACATCAACAACTCTGATATTTTCACTCCATGCTTCTAATACGTTGCTGAAAATATCATGAATCATCTAAAGCTTCCGCTACTCTGATGAGAAGATATCTTGATCCAGAATGTGAGCATGTCGGTCCAAAAGTCACAACATCACATAATGTCAACTCTACAAAGGAAGAGTCAGAGATTTATGGTAGCTGATGATCTCAAAGCTAGCTCGAAACTCATTATCACGTGGATCACTTAAAGACCTCCACTTGGATTAACCAAACATGTAAAACATGAAAAATCAAAGACTACGAGCTACTAAGCAAAGAACTTTAACAAGAATCCAAGAACAATCTTAATGTTATATCTGTTTGTATTCAATATAATTTGAGGTGACCTCCCTTAGGGGGAGATTGTTAGGATTTAGTAAATCCAGTTATTAAAGTATTGATCATGTCAAGTATATGTAATCGTTAGAATGCTCTTAGTCGTAGTTATTCAATGTTAGGTAGTATTTAGTTATGTAACACCGTGGAGGACGGACGGGTCTTTACCCACTGTATGCCTAATCCACAGCCCGTAGGTGGTGTTTATGTAAGATACTATAAATACCCTCTACCTTCCAATGTAGAGGGTTGGAGCTCATAATAATACTTTTACTTTCTCTCACTATGTTTCCTAAACCTCTAAACTTTCTCTCTCTAAAACCTCAAGTTATACGCCCCACTTAAGCATGATTTGATGTGTTTGTGAAATCCAATATGTTACAATACTACTAGCAGCTGTAAACCAGCATGGGCCTATTCGGACCGATAATGGTAACAACACCACCTACACACGGTCAGCAAAAAAACGGCCATACACAACAGCATCAACGACTGGCATAATTTCGTTGATGTCTTCTATCACTAGCAGTTGTTAGAATAACTAGTAGTTGTGCGTATAATACTAGCAGTTGTAAGTATACAACCTATTCAGTTTACTAGCAGTAGTCAGAATAACTAGCAATAGTAAAAAATAACTAGCAGTTGTAAGTATACAACCAATTCATTTTATAATTTGAGATATTTAATTTAAGTAATCGAACATAAAAGCAGTGTAGCATTTTTTTATGTTTAGAAATGTCGCATAAAGCTTAAAATAATCAGCTCAAATGAATGTAACTCTACACATCTAATAACCTGAAGCGTTATGTACTTACGTCAAATTGAAGATGTTGATGTTTTTAGAATAAGTGATGGTCTATAAAATAGTTTCGTACATTGAGTCTGACTAAACGATCTAGTATAGAAGCTGACTAAATGAACACAAGCTATTAAACACTATGCAGAATCTAGTGCTTAACCTTAAGAAGAATAATAATTAACGAACAGTTATTCTGACTAAACACCTGGATATATTATTAATACACGAATACTCTGAACAGTATTAGCGTTTACAACCTTGAAGTGTATCGACTCTAGATATGACCAAAACTTATATCTAACTTTAACCTAGGACCTCCTTTTATAGGCTAGCAGTGGTACGCGACTTCTACTACCACTGGTTTGTCTTTTGCTGACATTGTCATTTTCCGATGGCTTTCCCGGTGCGGGTATTTTGCCTTATTCTTCTGAGTTCGGAATCCTTCTTCTTGTTTGCTATCATTTTCTTGAAGGATTTCCTGTGGCTTGCGTCCTCGTGGGGCCGCTGTATCCCCCCATGGGATTCCCTGAGAAGTTCGATAGGCCTTTCAAGGGGTTTCCTATCTAAATCAGCCCCTCTGCGCGGTACTGGAAGGGCTTTTAGTGAGATAGCTTTTCCACCCGCGCAGCTTTTATTTTATCCCGGTGCCCGCAAGCTGGTCATTTTTACCTTTAACCCAGTTTATCCAACCCGATCTGCCAGGATTGGTAGACGTACACTTGCTTGGGGGCCTGGTTGCAATCAACAGAGGACTGATGCCATAGTTTTCAGCCGTGTTGTTTGCCCTTCTTAGGGAAGCTTCTTGTTAATTAGGGGCTGCTTGCCCCTAACTTCCTTTGTCGCCCTTCCTTAGGGACCCAACTCTTTGCACATTCTATCACTCCCTTCGACCCAACTCCCATGATATACTTCCTTCTTCTACTCGAGAACGGCGAGGTTAAGAAGGAACTTCCTGCACTTTGAAGATCCCAAATGGCTAATGAGAGTCTAATAGGTTTAAACTCCCACCTTTGGTACACCATATGGTCTGGGCAGGCTTCTACAAACTTCAAAGGACACAGGTTTTGAGTGAAGGAATGTTGTGAATGGTCGCGGAGATGGGTTATTAGTCTTCATTTTAGAACAACTAATTGTTATTAGTACTCATTTAAGAACATGTTTCAGTTGTCGCAGCATCTGCTTTGCGCTTATGTTTTTCTTTTGGGGGGTAAAGGTTTAGGCTATGTATGGGCTTTTTAGAAATGAACGTGCGTGGGCAACACGTTGTTGTTGACGGACGGATGTATTCTTTTTGTACTGTGTACCATCGTGTTCTTTTTCTGAATAGCATCTTCAACTTCTCTTTGGTGTTTCTAAAATTTGTCTATTGCCTGATGTACAGGTCGAACTATTTTTTTTGGTGGAGGAATGGTTATTTTTTTTCTTTTTTATGTACTTTCCCCTTTATTTTTCCTGCTAGATTTGTCATAATATTTCTAGGGAAGGAACGCGAATATTTAATTGCATATTTTCTCTCCTTTTTTGGTATTTGGATAAGCCTTATCCGTAATTATAAACAGTTTGAATTTATGGGTTTATTAACATAGTGGTTGTCGTTTTAGGTATGGGTTGAATGCCCTATGTCAATTAAGTTTTTGTACAGAAAGTTTTCTATGTCTGTATATACTTTTTTTGGTAAAATGTAGCTTCCACATCTGTTGTTGCTTTTGGAAATGTTGCTTATGCACGTTTGACAAACTGAAGTCAAACATTCATATCGGCGCTTTAAATTTCACTTTTAGAATTTGAACTGCAACTAGCCAACCTTTTAATTTGCAAATACCATTTTGTACTTTAGGGATTTTATGAATATAAATGATTTGGAAAACATAAAAAAAGTTGATATTTATGTCGACACTAGTGGTGGTTTCAGCGACACTAGGAGTGGTTGCGTATACTGTAGCAGTGGTTGCGTATTTACATATGAACATACTTGAGAATTTGTTCAAACCCTGTAGCCTCCTTTGGTTTTTCCAAAAACGCAACCATGTTGTGAGTTGCAGCAGAAGACTTGGGCACCATTGATGTTTATCTCGAAATTGATTGCAACAGATTGTCAGGGGTTGCGAATTATGCTATGTGTGGGTCTAAACTATGTTTTGCGCTAGCAGTTGTAACTCTTTATTTTTTTTATCCCCAATTGAATCAAAATTAATTTGTACTTTCAAAGAAACAATTTTAACACTTGTAGCAGTTGTTAGTATTTTTGGGCGTATTTATCCCCAATTGTTTTGTTCTAATGAGCAAACGCAACCGTTATCATCATCTATTATCTAGACACGAAAATTCTGACAATCTAGTTTATGTTATTGGGCAATTTCGTTTGTACCTCAGGCCACCGTCCAATTTGCAATCTGGGCAACTAAATGCCATAATTGGGCAATACTTCTTGTACAATCGGGCAACCATAATTCTTAACGATATGATCATATATGATAGACTTAATAGCATAATCCTAACAACACTAAGTTGGGCATAGAAGCACTATCTCATGGTTGGCGGCATAAACTCATATTTTTTTAAAGGCAACAAACATTCATAACAGGTGCAACCACGCATCTAAGGCATGTGTTGTGTTGTGTTGAGATATGATTGGTTGTAAGGCACTTGTTGCCTTATTCTTATTGGCTAAAAAAATGTCTGAGTGATTTTCTAGAGTGGATAAACATTAATTAAAATAGAACTATTAATAGAAGGGTTCATGGATTAAATAAAAGTGTTTCTCTTTTCCCTTCTTGGCGGCATATACAGTTTGGAGTTCCACACCCTCCTGTTGCAACAATCTTTCATTTCCTTGTGCACTACCCCCTTTTTCTCTAATCTCGAACCCTCTTTCAGTTTTCGTGATAGAAACACGCTTTGTTAGCTTCCTTCTTTTGAAAGGTGTTGCACTACTGCAACGCATGCCAGCGTCCTCTTCCTTCCATACCATGTTTTTGAAATTAAATTGTGACAAAGCCTGTTGCTTGTGCACAATATAGACGTCTATGGATCCATTCTCATCCGCAAGGTCATACATTCGTCGGACGTCATTGTCTGTGAGCAACAATGTTAAACCATCTTCGAGTGCCTTATTTGGTGCACCATAAAATAAAGCCCATTTTTTCCCTCCAATATCATTGAAAACATGATCAAGCACCCTGGTAATTGCACCCCTGGTGGAGCTAAAACACCAGACATCAGCAAGGCGGCCGCCTACATAGCGGAGTGGCTGAAATTCAAATTTCCCGTTGTGGTGAACTTTAAATATGACTTCTTTGGTTTCCGCCATGTCCTGTAAAACATAAACCCTAATAACAATTAGAATGGCGCACTACACTTAAAGGGGTATACTGACCATACCTATAAAACATAAACCCTAATAAAAATTTCAATAACTTTTAATTAAATAAATATTTAATAATAGAATATAAAATATAAAGCTGCACAGTTATTTATATTCATGTACTTTATAAATATATGAACGAATAAGGTAACAAAGTACATATGGGAGAGTACAACAAACCTGGATTTGTTTCTAAAAAAGAAGAAAGGACAACGATTTTATTTTTTGGATTCTCCAATGAAAGTGACCTAGGGTATAAGAAGGAATGTGAGGATGTTGATTGTTGGGACGATAAGGATAACTGATGTGTGGTTGGGACCATAAAAGGATAAGTGGTGTGTGGGGTAAAAAGGTTTGTGTTTGGCATTCTAGGTCCCTCTTGTATATTACAACTGTTACACTATAGACTAAAAACTGCTTGTTCAAGTTAGCACTGCTAGTGCTGAAGACCATATAATATAAACGTGTTGTTACTATATGTTGTCTAAGGTTTCAGAATAAATACTTAAAAATAGCTATTACATGTTAGTACTGCTAGTGCTGAAGGCCAAATAATATAAAGGTGTTGTTACTACATGTTTTCTAACGTTACTGCTGCTATTACAAATATTGGGATGCTTAACATTACAACTGTCTGTGTACAATATAGGCATATTATACTGGCAGTAGTGAACGAAGCTGATTAATTGGGTAGGTGTGTGTGTAAATGTGGGTATTTAATGTCGCTATCCTTTATAATAAGAAAGCCAATTTCAATGTTGGCTGACCTTTTATTTGACTACTCACAAGTTAATTGAATAGGTTAGAAAGAGTGTGTGTTACTCTTCAATTAAATTCTTCTACCAACTAGTATGGCACACCATTCATGTATAATAAATGAAGAGAAAAGATACAGATGGTTATGCTAGTAGACGTTCTTATATAATCCGTGAATGTTATTCTTTTTTTATAACATCAAACAAGTTTCACCATCGCTGAGGAAACCGGTTGTGAAATGATATACATTGGGTGCTGGCTGGAAATAGAAAACAAGGTTGGACTGACCTTTGAAGCAAGGCGTCCACCGAATAGAGAAATCATGTGGTATTGTTGTCCAATCCAATGACTTTGTACATGATGACATGTCTAATGATCCACCTCTCAGATCAGGTTACACATGTCGAAGTGGTGAGAATACTATGAAACTCATTCTTGAATTGATGGATAGATGCACAACTATGGAGTCAAAGAACACTAGTCTTCAAAATTTGACAACTACTAAGGCTAAAACAATCAGGAGGTTGAAGCACAGGGTAAGTGTTTTGGAGAGATTAAGAAGGCCAAGGGTCACTGCATTCAGGAAAGTGAAGAAAAAGGGAAAGAAATCAAGCTCCTATGGGAATCAATGTTTGGAGGATGCATCCAAACAGGGGAGGAGTGAGAGTACATATTCAGGGGAGGCATTGGTAGATTAGGATTTGGATAGTAGAGACAAAGGTGAAGGTTATTTGGTGGCTCACATGGAAGGTAAAGAAGCAGTAATAGATGATTCTTTAAAGGCTGTAGTTGAAGAAAAGGAGAAGGAAATGGTGCAGGCAACCAATGCTAGTGTTGCTGCATCCACTACTAGTATTGCAGTAACCACTGCTGCAACCAATGCTGCTATTATTCTACCCACTGCCAGTTCAGACGTTTCCACTGCAGAGGAAACCACTGCTACAATTATAACCACCGCAATAACACCAACACCAAAACCAAAAGAGGCTGAGAATGAGATTGCCATACAATTGCTCAACCTGAAGAAATCTCACCCTATCCCCGCACCTAGACCTATTGGTAAGAGTCTAAACATTGGTGAACCTGTGTAGAAAGCTGTAGTTACTGAACCTAATATTGGAAAGGGTAAAGGGATTGCAGAGCCAAACTTGGTGTTTGAAAGTACAGAGGAGCAGATAGCTTTTGATGAACAATTTACTAAAAGATTACATATGGAAGTAAATGCTAAAGAAAAGGAAAGGGCAAAGCAGGAAGAAGCATCTAGACAAGCTATAGAAGAGTGGTAAATGGAACAGATGTATTTTACCCTACATAATTACGAAAAGTAGTTCAGTTTACTCTTAATGATTAACTTAGCTTCAAAATCCTAAAAAGGGTCAACAAAAACCAAAAATAATTCAGCCCATAGAAGGAATCTATACCAACGTCGTAAACAATTGTAAAGATAATGCATATAAACCACTCCTTATTAGTCTACAAACTGCCACTAAATTTGTTAATGAACCAAGTAATGTTACATACTTAACTAACGACATCTAAGATATTATACCCTACATAATTACGAATCAGACAGACATAAAAAAATCAATGGATTATAAAATGGAATTAACACCTATCTAACATAGGTATTAATCGAATAACAACAACGATTTATTATAACATAGAACCAATTAGAAATAATCATATGTAATAAACAACGAGAATAATATTTACGTACCATATTTGGACACATTTAAAAAAAACTTGATCAATCGAATGTGGTTTGCAATCAACACTGTAGCTTTCTAGATGGTGACATAACTGACGTTACAAGGAAGAGAGGGGCTGAAGAAGAAGACGGTTTTATTTGTAAAGACAATAAGTAAGAATGCTTTTGTGCGAGAAGCAAAAACAGAGAAAAACAGTAACTATGGATGTTTTTGTGTGAGTGGCTATTGGAATTTGAATAGAAATGTACTGTACTTTCACTATTCAAATGTGTACTTTCTATGTAATGTAAAATGACGAAACAACCATTTTTAAAATATACGGTTGCCCAACGAATTTTCGTTGCCCAAAAAACAATACCTTACACATACGGGACACTTGTCACAATGTCGATGAGTTGCCCAATGACAGCGGTTGCCCTTGGTCCATTTTGAAATAAAAAATAAAAGTGGTCCAAAAAGTGATTAGCCTCAGGGCACCGGGGGCATTTGCGTCATTTTCCCTTTCTTTTAATTATGTTAAAAACAATTCAGTTTCTAGTTTTGGTTTTAATAAGTTTGTTTGTAATAAGACATCTCACGTTATGAACAAATCATTTAAGAAGAAATCATGTTTTGTTTGTGGTAGTACATTTCATCTTATTAAAGATTGAGATTATTATGAGAAAAGAATGGGTGTATGTACTGACCAACAGAAGCCTAGACCAATATGGACTGATGTGCATAATATTCCTCCATTTGTTCCTAAAATAAAACATGTGAGGACTGGCAGACCCAATCCTGCTAGCAGACCAGTTCTTGCTGGTAAGCTAGATTCTGCTGGTAAACCTTTTCCACCATATTAGAGAAGAAATGTTGCTAGGTCATTAATCAGACCTACAAGCACTTATTTTCAAAATGGATATAGGCCTGTTTATTATGACCCATTATATAAAGGGGGGGGCAAGATGGGATACTGGTGTTAAGTCCTTAGTAGGTTGCTCTTGGAGACAATGCAAACCACATTAAGGAAAGGAATCCAAGAATAATGGTGGATCTCATCAATCTACAGGTTTTTCATCTATGATCCACAAGGCAAGCCCAAGTCAGTCATGACTTGGGTCTCCATTGATACTAATGTTGTTGTATATTTCTAACTTGTAGGATGATCCACATAAAAATAAAGATTTAGGTATTGTTGCTAGTGAATGTTCTAGAAGTATTACAGGGAACAAAGAAAGACTGCATGATTTTGTGTCCATACATGGAGGCACTGTTACTTTTGGAGGAGGAGATGGCAACATAACTGGGAAAGGAACCACTAGGACCTCCAAGCTGGACTTTGAAAATGTGTATTATGTGAAAGAACTCAGAAACTTCAATCTATTCTATGTGTTACAAATCTGTGACAAAAAGAACAGTGTTCTATTCACTGACAATGAATGTCTTGTGCTTTCTAAAGACTTTCAGATACCTGATGAAAGTCAAGTAGTGTTGAAGGTTCCAAGGAGACACAATTTGTATACATTCAATGTAAATGATGTCCACCCTGAAGGTGATTTGGCTTCTTTGGTAGCAAAAGCATCCTTGGATGAATCTAACAAATGGCATAGAAGGATGGCACATGTAAACTTCAAAAGAATCAACAAGCTAGCAAAACATGGATTTGTCGATGGGCTTCCTTCCAAAGTCTTCACTAATGAGCATGACTTTGTGGCCTGCAACAAAGGAAAGCAGCGCAAGGCTTCTTACAAGGTCATTACTGTAGTCAACACCATATCAGAGCCTCTACAGCTTCTTCATATGGATCTTTTTGGTCCTACCTCTATCAGAAGTGTTGATCACAAGTACTATTGTTTAGTTATTACTGATGACTACAACAGGTTTTGTTGGGTTTTTTTTTTGGTACTAAGGATGAAACTTTTCAGGTTCTTCAAAACTTTATTGCCCTGATTGAAAACCAGCTGAATAAAAAGGTTAAAGCTATAAGGTGTGACAATGGGACAGAGTTCAAAAATGCTAAATTGTTAGAACTCTGTGGGTCTAAGGGGATAAAAAGGGACTACAGCAATGCCAGGACTCCACAACAAAATGGAGTTGCTGAAAGGAAGAACATAACCCTTATAGAAGCAGCAAGATCTATGCTTGCTGACTCTAAATTACCAACCATGTTCTGGACTGAAGTAGTCAGCACTTCCTGTTATGTTTTGAACAGGGTTTTGATTACTAGACCTCACAATAAGACACCTTATGAACTACTGTCTGGGAGGGTTCCTACCATTAGTTACTTTAAACCTTTTGGGTGTCATGTGACTATCTTGAATACCAATGATCATTTGGGAAAATTTGAAGGGAAAGCTGATGAGGGGTATATAGTTGGTTATTCTGCTCATAGTAAGGCTTACAGGGTGTACAATATATCTGCCAAGAGGATAGAAGAAACACTGAATCTGAGATTTTTGGAGGATAAACCTAATGTTTAGGGGGCTGGTCATGAATGGTACTTTGATCTTGACTATTTAACTGATCATTTAGGTTATACTTGTTACAGATCTAATCAATCTGCAGGTCTACAAGCTTCACAAGCTAACATTGCAGGTTCCATAGATGATGATTCAGACTCAGATTGTAATGAATAACTTAATGTTGTTCCCTCTTTTCCTACTAACCACTTTTCAGGTACTGAGCATGAGGATTCTTCTGCTGTGACTCAAAGTGATTCAGGGTATGCAGAAGAACTTGTTAAGCTTAAACGCCAAGAGCATGCAGCTAAGGATGGTGCTGAAAAGTTTGGTTTTGAATTTTCCAAAGACACAGAGGAACTCTTGAGACAAGCAGCTATTGAAGCCCGCAGGAACCTTGAAGCTACTGGTAATGCTTCTGTTTATGCTGGTAATGCAACCGTTCCTGCTAGTAATGTTCCAATTTCTGCTGATGTCAATCCTGCTGGTAGTAGTTCAGTTGCTACTGATATCAATTCTGCTGGCAGTGTTCCCGTTCCTCCTGGTAGTAATGATGTTCCTGCGGTTCCCTCAACTACTTCATCTAATGATTATCTAGTTTTCTATGAACCTCCCACTCGTTTTCCAAGTCCATCTGATCTGGCTAATTCCCAATCTTCAAGCTATGAGTTAGAAGGTATTCATCATCAGTCAGGCACAGGCATATTTAATTCCTCTTCATATGATGATGATTTTGGCTCTACTATTAATAACCTGTCAACCTCATTTGATGTTAGTCCTAATGCTACTAAAAAGATCTGATCATTGGTGATCCTACTTCATCTGTACAAACAAGAAGTAAGGTGAAGAAGACTAAATTTGGTGAAACTGCATTTCTCAGTTATATTAAGGATTGATAACATCAAATAATCCTGAATATTAAGTGTCAATTTCCCCCGATAATGCTTGTAATTTATATCATTTATATGGATTTACGCTTGTTTTCCATTATATTCCACTTTCAGGTAAATTACGAGCATTGGAGCTAAAGAGACACGGAATTGGAGAATTATTAAAGATTTATCATAGTATGCTCACTTTGAAGAAATTACGGCGTAAATCATCTCTCACATTACGCCGTAACTAAAGCGTGACTCAGAAAGCCAACTTATCATAAGATTACGGTGTAACTATATTAGGTCAAATGAGGATCCGCGCCGCTGATAATTACGCCGTAACTCGTGCATAAACTATGGTGTAACCAAGAATTATTGAAGATACGGCGTAACCACTTCTAAGGTTACGCCGTAATCAGCAGATCTAGTTCAATTTATGAAGAATTAGATGATTATGGCGTAACTATTTTATTAGTTATGCCGTAACCAAGATCTGGCCTATATATACCCCACGATTTCCAGCATTTCAAATCATCCCATTTCACACACCACAACCAAAGAACGTGGGAATAAGCCAAAGGCAGGTCTAGAGGAGCATACGGATCTATCTCCAAGGGAGAAATCACTTCCTACGAAAAGCATTAGCATTTTATCTTTTCTTTACTTTCGATTCATGTATTTCGTAACATTAAATATTCAATTGATTTGTATGGTTAATATGAGCGGCTAAGCACCTCTTGGTGCTGGCCTAGTTATGATTCCTTAATTTTTTTGTTTGCGTTTACATTGCTTCCGTATAATTATTTCAAAGTGTATGCATGCATAGTTTATTGGTAGCTACCCTTGTTTCGGTAGTTTTGAATGGCGGTAGAGGCTAGTGGCTTAGGAGATATTACCAACTGGCCCTAAGTGAGTAGACTGAGACGAGAAGGGTAAGATATGACCAACTGACGACCCTTTCTACTTGTGCGATTTGACCAACTGATCACCTACCGTTTGGATGAACTTAAGAATTAGGGGGTGAGAGTCTAAGATGCTAGCGCCCGGGCACTCACTATTATAAGTCTAGCATGTAGCAGAACTTAATGACTCGGCTTAGGGGACCAGGAACAACTGGACTTATGAGGGGACACCTGACTTCTCCAGTGGTGGCATCTTTGCTGATAGGTTTGGGCGAACTGACCAAATGTTGTCCTCTCGACTTTGACCCCACCTGAAGTAATTGGAAGTAATTAGACGTAGACATTACTTGCTAGGATGATTAACTAGGTTAGCACCACTCTATTCTATGGATCACATCCTTTGCCTTTATTTTCTTTAGTAGTTAATTAATTCAATCATATTAAAATCTGTGAAACCTAGAATTAGTATTAATCCAACACACATAGCTCTTGGGACGACCTCGGTTTTACCGAATACTACACTTCACACGACCGGGTACACTGCCCGTTAGTGCATTAGGGTAGACCATAGGTATAACGAGACATTATAAATATTAAAACCTGGTCAGTAAAACCTGCATCAAGTTTTTGGCGTCGCTGCCTGGGAGTTATATTAGGATTGCTATTAAGTCTTTCATTTTTATTTTTGTTTTAAAATTTTCTCAAATTCTCACGATCACTTTTCAAGTTTTTAGGTACCATGGAAGTTGTTAACATTGATGACCTCACTCTTGAGGAATATTTGGCGTTGACGAGAGCAGAACAAGGGCAGGGTCTCGTAAGACCAGCAATTGGAGCTAATTTCCGTTTCGAAATTAAAGACCAATTTATGAGGGAGCTTCGTGCTAACCCTTTTTCAGGAAACAGGGATGAAGATGCGTATGAGCACATTGAAAATGTCTTATACATCGCAAGCCTTTTCAACATTCCGTGATTATCTCATGACGATGTTATGCTAAGGGTGTTCCCCATGACTCTTACTGGGGCTGCCAGAAGATGGATTGAAAGATTGCCCGCGGGGGCAGTTAATACTTAGGCTCTACTAAAGAAGCACTTCATTCAGAGGTATTGTCCTCCATCGAAGATTTCTAACCAGCTCTTGGAGATCCATAATTTCAAGCAAGAAGACGATGAAACGTTGTATCAGGCCTGGGACAGATACAACGATCTCCTTTACAAATGTCCTACACATGATCTGAACAACCAGCAAAAAGTCAACATCTTCTACAAAGGAATTAACGTGACTACAAGACAGATGCTGGACTATCAAGGACCGATCCCGAACATGACTCCTACTTTAGCAATTGAAGCCATTCAAAAGATGGCTAATCATTCCCAAAAATGGCATGATGGAGGAAGCAAAAGAAACCAAGGCAGAAGTTTTGACGGAATTGCAGCCATCGCTAGCAAAATTGAAAATCTAAGTCGAGATATGCTAAAAATCAGAGAAACCATTCATGCCATCCAAGTAGGTTGTGAAAGCTGTGGGGGAGGACATCTCACCAGGAATTGTCCTCACGTTAACGAAGAAAACATAATCGAAGAGGCTAAATATGGAGAAAATCGACCGTTTTACGGAAATAATCAAAATAGTAACGGGTATCGTGGAAATTACAACCGTGGGCCTTATAGAGAAAGAAAGCCCAACCTTGAAGAAACAATAAACAAATTCCTGGAAAGTTCAGCCCAAAGACAAAAAGAACAAGATGAATGGCTAAAAGAAATCCAGGAAAACATTGACAGAAGTCTTTCCAATCACGACACAACCCTAAAAAACCTTGAATCCATGGTGGAAAAGCTTAGTGAGAAAGTAAGGATGAATAACACTAAACCGGAAGGATCAAAACCCACAATGGAATGTAAAGTCATTTTTGCTGATAATGACTCGAAGATACAAGCTAATTCTCACACCGAAGATTCGGATTCTGGTGAAGATTTTGTCGACAGATTGGAGTCACGCCGTAACCTGTCTAAAGATTTACGATGTAACTATGTTTTTGACAGCGATCATGGGGTTATGAAAGATATTGATAAAGATGACTCAAGCGAGTTACGCCGTAACCAAACATCACAGTTACAGAGTAACTGGGATACATGGGCAGACATATTTCTTGAAGTGGACGAATCAGGAACACAGGTAATTAACAGATGGTCCTACGATATCAATTTATGCCCTCTGTCCCCATCTAAAAAGAAATATCACTGGTGCAAGAAGATACCTGTAGCTAAGGGGGAATGGTATGATCTATGGGCTTCGTGTGACCCTAGAAATGAAATTTGCGATTGAGGAAGCAATAAGGATAGGGTCAGAAATAACAAATTCATGTGGGCTACATATACTGATAAAGAAAGATTGGAAAAACTCTCCTTCGAGGAAGAAGAGGAGCCGCCTATCACTCACTAGTGCAATCTGATAATCATAACTGACGATGAATCCACACGAGCATGGCCTACGTGCGACCCTTTCCGCGAGCATTGCAACGATGGTGGTAGCTTAAAAGAAGAAGAATGGACGTGCCCCCACGAGCTTGAAAGACATGATATCAAGTTTGGAGATTTGACATTTGATGATTGGTACGCGATACAATTTGGGAATGCTAAACTTAACCCAAATCTTCTTAAAAAGCTCAAGATTGACTTCGAGGATCATCATCAGAAAAAGGAATTGGTTAATGATGACATCTGCTGCGTGGAAGATCCTTCAAGCAGCACGGACAACAATGAAGCCTTAAGTCATTGGTGTAAAAAGATAAAATCTCCTGGGGAAGTCTTCTAGGCATCATGAAACCCATATGACGATAAATGTAATGGGGGAAGCAGCTTAATGAGAATGGGAGAGGATTAATTCTTTTGGACCTCAACCAACGATAAGGAAAGGACAAGATTGCCATGGTTAGACAACTTGGGATTTGACAGTTGGGTAAAAATCAAGTATGGACAAGTAGATGAATTGACAAAAGATAAGATTTGGAAAGAATACATGAGTAAAGAAAATCCTAACGACAAGAGACCAAACAACTTGAGTGAGATAACAATTGAGGATGCCCAAGAGTCGGTAAGAAATGAGAAGGGAGAATGCAAGCGTGTAATGGTGGAAGATTTGCTCGACGAGGAATGGTTTAAAGGCACCGAGTCTGACGATGATGACATAGAGGGGATTTTAGATTACCTTGAGTTACAAGGAAATGAGGAATTTACTGACCCCGATGATGAAGCATATTGTTAATACAAATAAGCCGTAAAAATGTTTATTTATATTTTACGATCTTCTAATGTTTTGTCGATAACAAACATAAAATCATTTTGACGAAACAAATAAAATAAGTAAATGGTTTGAGCCAATAGTTTCTATAACACACTTATGTTTTCACATAAAACACTAAAACAAGTATAAGTGATTTTATGATTTAGTAATACATATGTACAACAACTAGTGTTTACATATTGGGCAAATATATACATAACTAGTATGCATTATAATGGGTAATATAAATGGGTAGAAATTTAAGTACTTGACCCATTGACCAAATACATTGAATGTAGTTGGGTACAACTCAAAGTCCATGACCTATACCCATGGAACTTGACCCATAACCCATTGCATGACATCATGCTCAAGTCATACATGGTTTTAATTCATGGCCTATAGTTTTAATCCATGCACCATAGACTAGATACGTTGCATCTTATAGATACATTGTATCTACTTGATATTCATGATCCATAACCCATGACCCATGACCCAAAACCCATGGGCAAAGGGGAGCGTCCCACGGATCCCCAGTATTACACTGGACGGATCCCTTAAGTGAGGGATCCGTGGAACAGTAGCTATTTTCTCTCTATAAATAGTGAGCCATTTCTTCATTGTTTCTTACCCCTCTCTCACACATTTTCTCTTTGAGTTATAAACTCTCTAACCTCAGATCCAAGTGATCTATATATGTAGTTTTGTTTTCGTGTGATTCTCTAGGTTCCTCTTAAAGGTGAGATCACCATCTTTTGAAGACGAGCAAGCTCAAGTCCATGAGTTGCCATGCTTTGTTATCATTAAGACTACTGAGGTTCTCTTGTTGATAGTTCTTTCATTTCTCACAAGAAGTGTAGTATTGAAGACATTAGTGAAAGATGCAAAAAGAGTCAAGACGAAGACATTAGTGAAGGGTGTCGATCGTCCGTATTAAAAGCACTAGTGAAGGATGATTAGAAGTCAACGCCAAAGGCATTAGTGAAAGGTGCCTTGAAGATCAAGTCAAAGGCATTAGTGAAAGGTGCCTAAGGTGTACCTTCGATATGGTGTGATTCGATGTACAAGATAGATTATTATTGGGTCAAAGGATATTGATATCCTTGTTGATATTGTGAAAAGGAGTAGATCTCCTTTGGGGTTAGGTTTTTTGTAGTGTTTGGGTAGTAGTTCCTCCATTGTAATAGAACTCGGTATTTAGCCTAGTACTGGATAAAGGGTAGGCGACGTTGTGATAGGTTTGGTTTTACCTCGTGGAAGAACCCGGTATCTAGCCTTATACCGGATAAAGAGTAGGCAACGTTGTGAAGGCTTCTTCGCCATAAGGAGTTGGTGTTGTGTAGTGTTTACGAACTCTCGAGTAGGTGACTCGGGGAGTGGAGTAGGGCAAGGAAGGTGTCCTTGTAGCCGAACCGCTATAAATAATCCCGTTGTGGTATTGTGCTTCTTACTCCTTATCTTTTCATTACATACTTATATATGCTTGTCTATCAACATCCAACACACATGTTTAATAGATTGTCATAAGTCGATCTAAATAGTTTAAAACCAAGTTTTAATCGGTAAAACTATTCAACCCCCCATCTAGTTTTCCACAATTGGCATCAGAGCTTCGTTACTAAGTTTCTTAAAGTATACTGTACTTTTAAAACTTGATACGATCCGTGTTTAATTGAAAACTACAAAAAAGGTCTCTCACAAAAACAAACACCATGTTTTTAACACCTTGTTTGGATGTTGATTAGATAACAACATTTTTTTAATTGCACTAACCTTCTTTGTCATGTTGCTTAGTTAAAGCTCATACCTACCAAGCCATAGGAATTTCTTGGTAACAAGATTACCTTCCCTAAGAAGGTATCTTAAACACGAAGGAACCATAATTGTCTTATTACATTTGTTGTGTCATTTGTAAAGACATTCCTAAGTGCTTTAGAGGTATGATTTTCTGCTTATCTCTAAATAACATTAGCTTAATAAATAAGTATGCTTTTATAGGAATCTATATGATTATCTTTTGTGCATATTCATATATTACATGTAGTTTCGTTAGGAAACTTTTTCTCGCATACGTGTTACTCTTTCGTCTAAAGTCGAGTTTTTTTTTTAAATTAGTGTTTTAATTCATTTAATCCATAAATCATATCTTTCTAGTAATAAAACAAAAACACAAATCTCAAAAATTCCTCCTTCCCATAAAACCCCCTCCGACGTCCACTCCACCAAATCCTCATTTTTCAAATCTTCTATTTTCAAAAATCACCTCTCATTCAAAACTTCATCTTCCTCTTCATCTCATCCCATCTCAAAACCAAGAAGATTCTTCATCAACATGGTTTACGTCGCCCTCGTACTCATCGCCCTAATACTCATCGCTCTCGTGTTTCCTATGATGAAGTTCTCATATGGAGACATATACTTTGTGTTGTTAATCTACATTGGTGTTATATACCCAATCCTTTGTATCGTTCTTAGCATTGAAATGAAATATTACTAATGTTCTAGTTTATCTAGTTAATTTCTCATAATATGTTTGTCATTTCTTTTGCTTTATATCTTTTGTATTTTTGGGGTCTTGAGATACTTTTGAAACCAACAATGCATGCTATAGTAAAAATTGGCTAAGATACATACCTTTGTATAAACATATAAGACGCAAAAATCCTTTTTGGTCAAAGCCTTTTTCTGTCACTACAGATCCACGGATCCCTGTAAATATACTAGCCGGATTCCTCATAAAAGGGAACCGTGAGAACCGTCATTCTGAAAAACAGTTTTCATGCAATATAAAAACCATTTTCTTTCTAAAAGAAATGTTCCACTAGATTGTCAAACATTAAGTGAGTTAATTATCATTGTTAATAAACATCTTGTAAAAACGTTAGGTAATCATTGCTTTGCCCGTAATACGTCACATCCTATTAACTCTTCCTTTCTATAGGTCTCGCTATGTCACATGAGTATGAGTTTGACTTTTCACTCACTAGCGTCTACACCCATAATATCTCTCTTGAGCCCAACACACCTGGCAATCATGTCCGTGGGTTCAATAATCTCAAAACTTGTCATTTCCATGAATGACGTATTGTGGACACTCCTCTACAATACGAAGAAGGCATCAATACCTCCATCCGTACCATAGGACTAGAATGTCTTCTCGAAATTAACGAGAAAATCTATCCGAGGTTTGTATTGGAATTCTTCCGTCAAGTTAAACTCATTCATAACGAGGATCGCTCTCTTTCTCTTTGGTTTTGGATCAAAAACCAAAAGTTTGTTCTAACCCTAGGGCAATTTACTCACATCCTCTGAATTCCAAATCATGGACAATGTGCCTTCACTGAAGATTGGTCTCTTGATTCTCTCTTCAACTTTCGTGAAGAAAATAGTCCATATTGTTCACACATACCTTCCCCGCAAGACTTGACTCGCACGATATGCAAACCTCGACCCTATTACTCCAATCCAAACATTATTTATACACGGAATATCCGAGAAGAGTACAAGGCTCTCGCACTCATCCTACGTGAAAATGTTTGGAGTATTAGGGGAAATCGAGAAATCCTTCCTGCTTGTTGTGCTCACATAATGTATTGTTTGCTAACACAACAACCATACAATCTTGCCTACTTCTTCGCAAGACGAATTGTAAATCCTCAAGGCTCCAAGAATAAAATAATCCCTTATGGAATGTTCTTGACATGCCTTTATCATCACATCATGTACTTCCATCCTCAATTTCAAAGTCCGTTGTACGTACTTGTGAACAAGATGATGAAACCTCTAAACACATCTCTCGTGAAGACTTTCTTCATCCCTGAATCGACGAACACTCATCAACCATTTGATGATCCATCTAGCGAAAATGCTCAAGGAACTTAGTTTCCTTTCAAAATAGGGTCAATCCTTAGTATTCATGCTTTATCAATGTAATGTAAATATGATGCCTTGTGCAACCCTTGCATACCTTTTGTAAAACACTAACTTTGAAATATGATGCCTTAGTATTCATGCTTTATCAATGTAATGTAAATATGATGCCTTGTGCAACCCTTGCATACCTTTTGTAAAACACTAACTTATTTAACTTTTGATATCTCCACTATATTAGTGTTAGGGTTTCTTAGAAAACACTAACTTTGAAATATGATGCCTTGTGCAACCCTTGCATACCTTTTGTAAAAGTTCTGTTTAGCAGAGATATGGATCCCAATGTTTGTACTAGACGGATCCCTCCTTCTAGGGAACCGTGGGATCTGGAAAACAGAAATGCAATTACAATCATTTTATTTCAAAACATGTCTTTAGATCACTTCACACTAAGCTAAACATAGTGTCTTAGAACAAATTAAGTCCTTATCAAAGCTGAGTAAAAGTTTCATACTCACACATAACTCACTTAGATCACACTCAAAGCACTTGTAGATATATCGTCTCATCAAAAATCATTACTCTTCCGCTTTTGCACTTATACATGATCCCTCACATGTTAATACATCTAGCTTTAGAAATCTTTCAATTTTAGCAAAATTGATTGTAGTCATCCTTACCTCAAATAGGTCAAAATGGATCAAATGGTCAAAATGGATCAAACTCTAGCTCTTCATCTTAAAGCTTTTAGGATATCCTCCAAAGAATACCTTAAGTTACTATCTGATCTCTAGGATTATTTAGCTCCATTTGACACTCTCAAATATTTAGTGTCATCATTGATCACTCATTGGTACTCATAAAAGCTCTAATTTCTTCCATAAAAGGCAATCATTAGCTACATTACTCATTGCCATTAAGCATTTAAGTATCCCTTCATTTAAGATACTTAGACGGACTAAAACACTCAAGAAGGTATAGGCATTAGACCTTACAAACATCATTGTTATCTTTTCTTAGCTCCTGAGAGACAGATCCCTAGGATTAGCCTAGACGGATCCCTCATTAGAGGGAATCGTGGGATCCGTATGACAGATTCATGTCAACTCTAGCTAAAACAATCATTTCAAGCTCATCTTGCTAACTTGAACACTCCATCTCATCTTAATTAAGCTCCTAGATTAGTACAACTCTGAAGTTGACTCTTGTGCATGCTAATCATCACATTCCAAGGAATTTTAGTAGCTTAAGTCTTGAATGCACTTGCCAAATCCCTTGCTTTCTAAACCACATTGTTAGGAATCCTAAAGTCATCATCTTCATCTTCATTTTCAGCACTTAGAAACCTTTACAAACTTCTTTGAATCATCTCATCATGAGAAAAACTCCAAGTGGTAACTCATCCACCAAAGGACCACCCAAGAAAATTGCTCGTGTTGTACACGAAATTTCTTCAACCGAATCATCTCCGGTTAAATCCACAAATCTCTCCTCCACCAACTCAACCATTCAAACCAATCTCTAAAAGGATAGTTCCCACAAAACTACCAATGCCAAACACCACCATACCTCCTAAACCAAACAATCCTATTTCCATTAAACCATCTCCATTGGTGCCTAGAGCCCTGTCATTCACCACTCCACTTTCATCACCACACCTCTACAATCTAGAGGACTTGCCTCCTAGGCCATCTCATCCTTCACCACCGCCAACATTCTCCTCATTAGGAGGAATAATGGAACAAAATCAAGGTGTTGAATCAACACTAGCTCCGACTTCCTTTTCACCGTCACCATCAAATAATCCCATTTGGATTATGAGAAATTATCAAAGTCAACCATCCGACTACATGGAAGTTGACACTTCTCTACCACCACCATCATTCTTGGTCAAGCCATCTTGAAATGCGCCTCTACCAATCCCTCCATCGTTTGAGGCTCCTCAACCCGCTTCACTTGATCCTTTGCATCAAGCGATTTCCTTTCTTCCATCACCACTACCTAGCCATGACAAAGATTCCTATCATTGTCAACATGTTGAAAGTTTGATACATGAAGTACGGGAAGATCAACGTTTCATGTTTTATCACCTCCTCGAACGTTTCGACGAGATTAAACCTAAACAAACTTAAGCTAGAGGATTTTTAGTGGTGTCCTAGTATCAAGCATGACTTAGATAGTCTAGTAACTTAAAGTCATGTATCATTGATTTTCTTAGTTTTTAGAGTCACCTATATCATATCTCTAGTTTTATTAAATGAAATTACGTGATATTTGCTATATTTCTGAGTATATAATTATTGGCATAGTTCATATCTCATTTTGATGCCAACTTTTTGTTGGTACATCACATTTTATGTATCTTAGTTACAGATAGACGGATCCCTACATTTTGCCTACATGGATCCCTCCAAGGAGGGATCCGTGGGATCCGTGCAACAGAAGACTAGTTTTCTACTAACTTGAGTGTTATTTGCAAGAAATTATGCATTATATACTTGTCTTCTAACCTTTGTTTTGTAGATTTTCAATTTACACGTGAAGACTTTGACACTCTAAGCTAGGGGGAGCTTTGTGTCAAAGCATTACATTGCAAGATCACTTGCAATATTAGGATTACATTTCATGACGTCCCTTTTCAAACTTAGTTGCAAATGAGCTAGCTTAGTATTTTTTTTCTCTTGACGCCCTAATAAAGGGATGGATTCATCAAGGGGGAGTTAAGAGGAGAAATCTTCCCATCACTTGCTCTCTATTTTTTTTCCTTCGCATGGTTTTTCTTAAAACAATGTGTTAGTTCCTTTCCAAAGCTCTTTTTGTTTCGACAAAAAGGGGGAGAAGAAAGTAAAAACTATAAACTCAAACTTTAACGAATTTTAGTTTGTACTTAAAATAATTTTATGTTTTGTCATCAACAAAATGGGGGAGATTGTTAATACAAATAAGCCGTAAAAACGTTTATTTATGTTTTACGATCTTCTAATGTGTTGTCGATAACAAACGTAAAATCATTTTTACGAAACAAATAAAATACGTAAATGGTTTGACCCAATAGTTTTTCTAACACACTTACGTTTTAACATAAAACACTAAGACAAGTATAAGTGATTTTATTATTTAGTAATACATATGTACAACAACTAGTGTTTACATATTGGGTAAATATATACATAAATAGTATGTATTATAATGGGTAATATAAATAGGTAGAAACTTAAGTACTTGACCCATTGACCAAATACATTGAATGTAGTTGGGTACAACCCAAAGTCCATGACCCATACCCATGGAACTTGACCCATAACCCATTGTATGACATCATGCTTATGTCATACATGGTTTTAATTCATGGCCCATAGTTTTAAACCATGTACCATGGACTAGATGCATTGCATCTTATAGATACATTGTATCTACTTGATATCCATGATCCATAACCCATGACCCATCACCTAAAACCCATGGGCAAAGGGGAGCATCCCACAGATCCCCAATATTACACTGGACGGATCCCTCAAGCGAGGGATCCGTGGGATCCGTGGAACAGTAGCTATTTTCTCTCTATAAATAGTGAGCCATTTCTTCATTGTTTCTTACCCATCTCTCACACATTTTCTCTTTGAGTTATAAACTCTCTAACCTCAGATCCAAGTGATCTATGTATGTAGTTTTGTTTTCGTGTGATTCTCTAGGTTCCTCTTAAAGGCGAGATCACCATCTTTTGAAGACGAGCAAGCTCAAGTCCATGAGTTGCCATGCTTTGTTATTATCAAGACTACTGAGGTTCTCTTGTTGATAGTTCTTTCATTTCTCACAAGATGTGTAGTGTTGAAGACAGTAGTGAAAGATGATTAAAAGAGTCAAGACGAAGACATTAGTGAAGGGTGTCGATCATCCGTATTAAAAGCACTAGTGAAGGGTGCTTAGAAGTCAATGCCAAAGGCATTAGTGAAAGATGCCTTGAAGATCGAGTCAAAGGCATTAGTGAATGGTGCCTAAGGTGTACATTCGATATGGTGTGATTCGATGTACAAGATAGATTAGTATTGGGTCAAAGGATATTGATATCCTTGTTGATATTGTGAAAATGAGTAGATCTCCTTTGGGGTTAGGTGTTTTGTAGTGCTTGGGTAGTAGTTCCTCAATTGTAATGGAACTCGGTATTTAGCCTAGTACCAGATAAAGGGTAGGCAACATTGTGATAGGTTTGGTTCTACCTCGTGGAAGAACTTGGTATCTAGCCTTGTACTGGATAAAGAGTAGGCAACGTTGTGAAGGCTTCTCCGCCATAAGGAGCTGGTGTTGTGTAATGTTTACGAACTCTCGAGTAGGTGACTCGGGGAGTGGAGTAGGGCAAGGAAGGTGTCCTTGTAGCCGAACCACTATAAATACTCGCGTTGTGGTTTTGTGCTTCTTACTCCTTATCTTTTCATTACATACTTATATATGCTTGTTTATCAACATCCAACACACATGTTTAATAGATTGACATAAGTCGATCTAAATAGTTTAAAACCAAGTTTTAATCGGTAAAACTATTCAACCCCCCTTCTAGTTTTCCACACATATGAGCAAAGGAGGTGCAAACTCCTTGGGATTCCCGATAAGAGGACGCCACCGATTATAGCTGAAAAGTATGAGTTCACTCGATACCACTTGGGGCCGGAGGAAAAATTTTGAAAAATTTAGAAGATCGAGACTAAAGAATGCCTCCGCACTGCCACAAATGTTGCTTGGGTCAGGCATAACTTGATGAAAGACATGGAGGAAGTTGGTCAAGTCCAAAGGCCACCATAAAGCACCGAGGCTCTGAGTCTAACTTAAAGACTCGTAAATAAAGAAAAGTGCTCTTTCAGGAGACAACCCGAATTATCCCTTTCTTTTGTTTTATTTCCATTTATTTTGGGTTGTGTGTTTTTAACCATTTTTGCAGGAAATGAAGAGAAATTGCTCCTGCAGCATGCTGATCTAACTATAGTTCCGGCGTAACTCATCTCAGTGGTTACGACGTAACAAACCCCTTGCAGTAGAATTTTGGATGTATTACCAATTATGGCGTAATTCCATCTCAGTGGTTACGCCGTCGCCACACTCTTGCAGCGTATGCCAGGTTTTGCCTAGTTACGGCGTAACTCCTTATAAGGGTTACGACGTAACTATCCTCTGCTTTACTTCTTTCATTTTAAACACAATAACCTTGTATTAGTATTTTAAATGAACTTTGTGGGTGTGTTCCCTGTAAACCCTTACGAGACTTCACTCATCCACTTGGGACACCAAGTGGTTTAAAAGGCTTGTTGCATATGCTAAATGCAACCGTGATTCCTACGAAAGTGAGTTAGGTTTGTTTTTCATTTTTCATTTTTTCTTTTTAGAATTATGCTTGTCGGTAGTGTGATTTCAGGGATTGAATTTTGCTCATGGATGCTTATACGAAGGCACTACTCTGTTGATCCCAGTTGAGCAAACGATCCTTTACAGAAACTGATTTAAACAATATTCTATTAAACACTACGCGAAATATAATGTTTAATCTTAAGAAGAAGAACAATAGTAATCACTAAAAACCTCAATATTATTAATACGAATACTCTGAATAGTATTAGGGTTTTACAACCTTGAAGTGTATCGACTTTAGATATGTCAAAACACACGTATATCTAACTCTAACCTAGGACCTCCTTTTATAGGCTAAGGAGTCCTTTATAATATATAATACGTAACCTATAAGATAAATATCTTTTCCACATTTATCTAATACAAAATATTAAACTGACTTATCTAACTAGCAGTGCTTACAAAATATTAGCAGTGGTTACATAATACTACTAGCCGTGGTTTAACATAGCAGTGGATTCCTTTCTTCTAGCCGTGGTTTCTTTTGCTCTAGCAGTGGTTCCATACTTAGAGTAATTCCATTCAGTGGAACCTAAAACCCAACAATCCTCCCCTAAACTTGATATTTACCAACAAAATCATCAAGTTTCTTTTAAAGCCCATACACTCTTCACTTGGAGGATGTATCCAAACACTTATCAGGATGTAACAACTTCTCAAACTTCCTTAGAAACCTGTAAGCTTGATAATCAAAGGGTTTCTGCAGCTTAAATCCACGAGGCTGTAACATATGAGTAAGGACTTCTGGATAATTATTCAATTTAGGATAATCACTTTCTACACACATATGAATAAATTTTCCAGAAATAGTTAATACATGAACTCCACAAGACTGATATAAATACCAACTTGTAACACTGCCATTGAAGAGTCCTTTCCATTCAGGTTCATCATGAGTAGGTTCAAATATCACTTTCAAATTATAATAAACAATCCTCTCATGATAATCATCTGGTGCAACATCTCCAAATCTATCCTTGTATAACTTCCAGATGGTCATCAAATCATCTCTTTCCAAGTAATAGAGCATTTGTGAAAACTTGACAAAACCATAACTCTCACCATTGGTTCTTTCAAACTTCCAACATCCTCCACTTACAGTAAACTAAAAAGTATAAGAGATAATCTGATGATGACCTGTAAGAGGTGTTGTATGATTTGTTGTTTTTAGTACATATAATTTTTACCGGAAGTACGGAACTCCCGGGTCGTTGTCCCAACGAGGGTGTAATGGAAAATCGATTCGTTGTTTAAAGGTCGAGTGATTTGAATAGGATAAAAATATTTTGGGTTTTGGAAATTAATAAGAAAGAAACAATTAAGCATGTAAAATAAGAAAGCTAAACACAAATAAGCTAAATTACGCAAATTTAACTAAAAACGTTTAAGTTTGTAGGTTTTAGATTAAAATGATAATAGTTAAAGCAAAAATAATAATAAAACTAGTAGCAATTAAATAATTAAACTAAAGTTAACGATAAAAGATAACAACTAAAAATAATGAACTAAATTAGGCTAAGC
Source organism: Chrysanthemum makinoi (assembly GCA_910596185.1). Taxonomy (NCBI): domain Eukaryota; kingdom Viridiplantae; phylum Streptophyta; class Magnoliopsida; order Asterales; family Asteraceae; genus Chrysanthemum; species Chrysanthemum makinoi. Next base: position 10,556,482 of record OU343218.1, read on the forward strand.
AAGCGAATAAGAAATATATGATGAAAAGATATATACTTGTTAAGCAAATTATCAAGATCCTTAAGTGTGGTTTATTATTTCAATTAAGTCTTTTATTGATGAATTAATATCTTTTACAAATAATTATTTTGTCATAATAATTTTTCATAAAGAGATATCAATATCTAGATTAAAACCCAATTATTTTCACGGCTTTTGCCCGCTTAAACAACCAAAATTTCAATCTAAGTAACTTAAAATTACTAACCAATATATTTTCTAACTTTTATAAAACCACACTTAATTCACGGTATAATCTACTCAACAAGTATATAAAAAGTCTACTCACTAAGCATAGCAAAACAACACATATCAATTAATTCAATAAAAATAAACATAACTATTACACTAAAATTAATAACTAGTAAAGATTCAAAAAGTAAAGAAAGTAGAACCCGGGTGACAAAACGAGAGGAATAAAACCACCCGATCAAATAAGCACAAATTAACACAAAAGTTTACAACTTTATTAATCTTATCCACTAATTAGTAAGTAAAGTTTAAAACTTTATTCACTAACAAGCTTAAAAATTACTAAAGTTTCAAACTTTATGTATTAAAAATGCTTAAAGACCCTTAAGCTCCGGCCTTAGCGGTAGAGATGATGATAAACACAAAAAGATACAAACTTTAACAAGGGTTAATCAATAATAAGCACTACTACTAAATGTAAATAAGCTAAAAGTGATCTAAAAATTAAAAAGATTTAAACCTTATAACTAAAAACTATTAGATCTAAGTCTACCCGAAGCTAAGTTGTTCCATCCGAAGATTAAACGTGAATCGGGTATATTTAAGGACTTGATCTAAATGAACAAGCTATTAAATAGCTTATTGTTCAATAAAAACTTAAAAAGTTGCAACTTTTTTATGAAAAACTTGATAAAACTAATAAATCTAATTAATAAGCTATCAAAAAAACTAAAAAATAGAAAAGATGCTCTCAAACTTAAGAGATGTCAAGGCTTATTTGTAAAATAAGCCGAGCTTAATAAGCTCATACATCTCTTTTGTTGTTTGAATCGAGCTAGAGGATGAAGAAGAGAAGGGATAATAAGACATAATAAGCTAAAACTTATAAAAATGTAATCTTTTTATAAAACAAGTGAAATAAAAACTATTTATGAAAAGTAAAAAAGAAAGTTTTTGAGAAGAAAAACAAATAAAAGAGCTTAATGGATAAACTTATAGAAAAAGCTAACCCAAAAAGCAAAACCTAAATAAGTTATAATAAGCTAATATAACTTAATAGGTAAGAGAAGAAAAAGAAAATAAAAAAGCGATGAGAAGAAGAAATAAGCACTTAAGTAAACCATAAACATAACTTTCATTAATAAGCAAAAGAGGTTTAATACAAATAAGCACTTGTAAATAAGATAGAAGAATACAAATAAGCAATAAACTAGAGAAATAAGCTACAATAAGCACTAAAGAAAAACATTCAAACTAATAAAATAAAGAGTGTGTGTAAAAATAAAAATAAATTGTGTGAAGACTGATTCGGATGTGGGTTTATATAAACCCCACATTTACAATATTAGCCCTTGAAGTATCATAGCTACTACAAAATATTGCAACTTCTCGACCAAGATAAGATTGATCTGCGCCTCCTCGTACTAGAATTCTACAAGAGCTCCACGTGGCAGCCAGAGATAGGATGGAGCAAGAGTTAGTGGAGCGAGTGGGAGATAGGCTGCTGACCACGCGCCACTCTTAATTTATCTTGGGAATGTATTGTTCACGTGCATGGGACAACAAGAGAATAGATATTGCAATTGCCTCATTTCATTTTCATCATTGGTCCAATATACATAAATTGAAATTTCATTCAAGTTTCTTAAGCACTAGGCCATGATCATCTGTTGGGCTTGTTAACTCGGACTGGAATTAGGCTTCGCTTGGGCTGGATCTGGACGTGGGCCTGATTAACAAGAAACTCGGACTGGGCTCGTGGCACAGCTGGGCCTCACATCTTCATTTAGTAAAAATAAATGAAATATGACAAGAATGGGATTTGAACCCAAGACCTCTTACTTGAAAAACATATCCCCACCCAATAGACCAAGAGTCTTTTTGTGTTTAATGTTGCATTTAATTTCCATTTAAGCTCCTTTTTTCTGCTAATTCTTTTTTCCTTCCTTTTAAGCATCTTAATTAATTGCAATCTTCGTTTAGGCTTCGTTTAGTCTTTAAATTTTTATTTTCTTGCCTCGATGCTCCAAATAAAATTATCATTGGTCTCGTAACTTCGTGCTCCTTCCATTCTCGTGCTCGTTTTTGCCCATTTTGTCTTCTTTTTGTCCATTTTATAATATCCGTTACCTAAACACAAAAACACAAATATTTATGGCTTTAGGGGTTAGTTTTTGGTCTTTTTGGTCCGGTTTTGATAAAGAAAAGGTATATGTTTTCACATATACCAAAATACCCCAGACGAGAAGATTGCCGTGTCCTTACGAAATGTAATCAACTCAGCTTCTAAAACAAAGATTTCAATCTCTGTCTACTAAACCTATGAAAAGTAGCAAAGATTCCTCAAAAGAGATTAAGAAACCCTTATTTCTAAAAACGCCCCGTTTACCTTTTAATTCACATATAGATATTACGGTTAAACACATTCTGATTATGAGTGACGGTTTGTTGAACTTTCATGTCAATCAATAACTCCAACATTTTTCAAACGACACGTTAGGATCACGGAGTAAGAAACACAACACAGCGTGAAGTGACCATACGGATAGAATACATCGTCCCTGATTTTTCACAAGTCCCCAAACTAAGCGTAAAATCGAAATCATTGTTAAATATGATTTTAGATGCTAACACTACCTATGGAAGTTACTTGTGTAATTACCTTTTGCTCCCATTTTCCTATTTTCCTCTATTTATTTTATTTTTGTGAGAAATGAATTTCTTCAAATTTCTCGTTTCGATAATTTTTATTCCGATAAAGATATGAAGCTAAGTCGCTAATTAGTTGTCCATCTTCCCTCGAAAACCGTTGCACACAAGAATGAGGTCCACATCAAGGTCCTAATTTCACACGATTTAAGGAGAATATCCTTTTTATGGTGACCGAGACAATTCATCTACGAGTCCAGAGACAGAGGCTTTATTTAGACATCTCCCGGATTCAAAGTTTGGCTTAACACTTATTTCAGCACATTTGCATTTTTGCAACTTAGGCCCTTGGTCTTTTCAACCACTAATTCAACAGGATTACCGTTTTATCAGAAGTCTTATTATGACTTTGGATTTTCCTCAACCTTTATAGAAGTCTGTGACAACTTTTATGGCTTTGGATTTTTCAACTTTAATACATTTGGGCTTTATTTCATGTTAATTTTTGTGCCAAACTCCAAACCCTACGGTTTTTTACACCGCAACACTGACAGTACCTCGATGTGTACCCAACTCTCATGGGCAAGGATTCTCTAAAGAAGATAAAGAACTAACTATTGTCAAAAACTCAACATCTCTAATTATTATTCACATGTATGGGGTGAAACAATTTTGTGGGAACAAAAAGCCATAAGTACCTTCGATGGGCTCTAAAGAGAACCAACTACTCCACGCTTAGCATCTAAACTCATAAGTAACTCTATCATTCCTCGATCTCCGCAAATTTAAAATCCCAAATAATGAGATCCGCGGATGCTTAGCCGATAATTTTTAGATTATCTATGGTTAAGGGAACAAGCTAGGGCTCAACACGCCCGGTCAAGTCATAATTCCATTCCTACTCTCACCATGAAAAGTCAACAAGGTGTCAAAACGTATACATTAATTTAGCAAATGCTTCGTCTAATGAAATCAAGTTATGCATATTTAAAGTCACTCAGGGAAACTTGCAAATTCTTGGCCTTGTGAGCTAGAATTCGCATTTTATTGCTTCTTGTCTAAGAGACTAGAAAACTTTTCAATCAAAAAAACTTAACAAAAGCTTCAAAATTTTTAAATTTTTCACAATTTTTGCACAATTTTTAACTTTTTTTTTTTTTGAAAAACGGAGTTGCACGAGTACATGGCAAAGTGCTAGGCAAAAATCTAATCGAAAGATTACCTACCCCAGACTAAAACGAAACATTGTCCTCAATGTTTAAAGGTACGGGTTCTCAACGCAAACCTAAAGCCATTGGTTAGTTATGCTAATAGATAAACGATAATCGATAAAGATTTTGGATATCGGATTTCCATAAGAGCGTCGAAACATGAAACTCGAGTGGAGAAAAGGCAAAACTTCGAGCACGAGAGTCTTCATGTATCGAGGAAAATCCTGGACATAAAGAACAACAACACGAAACATGAGAAATGGAAGAGGTGAACCTCCTCATGTCACTTATTAGAAAATATAAATAAGATAAAAGGATAAGCATGGGGTGCCTCCCAGGAAGCGCTACTGTTTTTGATCACCGAGTCGCTAGCCTAACTCGTCCCCGAATTCATTTGTTCTTGGGGAAACAAGCGGAAGGGATACCCGGATCAAAGATGGTATCCTCATTTCAGAGGGAAAGAGAATGGGTAGGTTGGGAGGGAAAGAAAATGTCGGGCTCTAGCACAAATAGGATAACATCTCCCGAACTCACATAAGGTTTATCAAGAAAAAGTAATCCGTCATCCGGTGGTTTTGCAGGCGGACGTCGGGATGACGGATAAAAAAGAAACGACTCCATAGAAGAAGGGAGTCCATGGTATAGAGAATTGTTACTTGAAGGTTCAAACATGAAGGAATCCAAGATAGGATCCTTTTTCTCGAATGACTTTTTTAACAAAAAGCTCATCAATGAATATCCCGGGTTTAAATATTTTGTCTTCGCATGAGGGCTCAACAAGATACGTGATGGTAGACTTATCAGAGAAAGGGGAGTCAAGAAATCCATCACATAACAACACATCCCCCTCGGGGTCATCATCAGCATCCTCGATACCCGGTGGTATCAAATCATCAATAGATAAGTCGATTTCTTCCATAGAATCATTTGGAAGCTTATCAAGAATATCGTCTTCAACCACTTTAACTGATTCATTCATTTCGGGCCTCATTTCAAAATCAATCTCCATAATATCCTCAGTGTCGGATTCATTACTTTCTTCATGTTGCATAACATCACATGACGGGAGAGAAAGGTCGGAACTCAGAGATGGGACAAGTGGTGTGCTCTGAGAGCTAGCAGTTTCCACCACTACCGTTGTGGTCTCTGAATCGGACTCAAAATCTTTGTCGAAAAGAGGATTAACTTCGCAAAAGGTGTAGTCGTTCTTGAATTCAAAAAGAGGATTTGAGAAAATCCCGGAAGTAACCTCGGAAATGTCAAGAGAATCACACAAAAATGAATCACAATCACTGTCAGATACATCCTCGGACTCACTTGGGATTGGGTCTAGGCTGTCAATACTAGACGATTCCGTTTCAGGAATAGTGTTAAGAGGCTCGTCCCCCATTATGAGAGAGTCAACGGGTTTAACAATTATCGAAGACATAGAATCATCGACCTCTTCCAAAATGGCGTCACTTCTCTCAACCGGTGTGAGTGAAGGGGAAGAGTCGGAAATGAAAGGCTCGAGAAATGGGAGGGTTTCAGCCGACAAACTCGCATAATATTCTTTCATTTGGATGGAATCCTCATCATCATCGTCAATGTAAGTCTCGAGCCATCAGGCACGTCTTTCAAGTGCTTGCTCCTCAATTCGTATTTCTTCAAGACACTTTTCAATCTGAGCGCTTTCGTTTTTCTTCTTCGAGTAATTCTAACATAGATCTTTCGTTACGAGATGCTCGATCTTCGGCAAGTAATTCACCATACGTTTTCTGATGAGGATCTTTTTCGATACCATGTTTATCCATAAATTCTTCGAGTATATTAATACATCTTTGGAAACTATCTTGAGGAATTTGCGGATGTTGTGGTTGAATCTCTTGGTATTGTGGAGGTGGGTCATAAGAATAGTCATAAGGAACTTGCTCGTAAACAATTGGATTCTGCATTTGAAAATCGAAATTAAAGTGCGGACCTCCACAATACTCACAACAGTATGATTGTTGTGACAGGTTTGGTGAAGTATATGGATAAGGTTCATAACCAAAGGTTGTATTGTTAAATTGAGCTTGACATTGAAAACCTTGGTGAGGACCTCCACAGTACTCACACGAGTATGACTCCGTCTCATGGTATGGGGATTGGTTAAGGAAATCGGTTGTTTCATTGTAGGGATGTTGGTCGTAGACAAACTCGTTTCACGTATTCACAATGCTACAAACGGGACAATTCCCACCATTTTGAGGTCCCCCACACCATTGACAACCATAATGGTAAGACGAAGACTCCGAGAAGAATTATACGAATAAGAGGGTAAAGAGATAAAGAATTGACGGTTCAGAGGGTAAAGAAGAATAATTTTGGGTTTTTAATAAAAGCAAACATAAAAGGAAAACAAATTATGAAAAGGAAAATCTTTTTGGGTTTTTTTTTAAACACTTTAGGAAAAGTGTTTATGATTATTTAATTTTTGTATTTTTATAATTTATGAAAATTATTTACAAAGCGAGGAACTCCACGGAGGAGGGTCTTCAAACACCAAACTTCAAACTCCGAAACGAAAAATCGCTAACACACCTCCCCGGCAGCGGCGCCATTTTGATTTGTCGTTTTTAGTACATAAATTTTTACCGGAAGTACGGAACTCCCGGGTCGTTCTCCCACGAGGTGTAATGGAAAATCGATTCGTTGTTTAAAGGTCGAGTGATTTGAATAGGATAAAAATATTTTGGGTTTTGGAAATTAATAAGAAAGAAACAATTAAGCATGTAAAATAAGAAAGCTAAACACAAATAAGCTAAATTACGCAAATTTAACTAAAACGTTTAAGTTTGTAGGTTTTAGATTAAAATGATAATAGTTAAAGCAAAAAAAAAAAAAAAAAAAAACTAGTAGCAATTAAATAATTAAACTAAAGTTAACGATAAAAGATAACAACTAAAAATAATGAACTAAATTAGACTAAGCAAGCGAATAAGAAATATACGATGAAAAGATATATACTTGCTAAGAAAATTATCAAGATCCTTAAGTTTGGTTTATTATTTCAATTAAGTCTTTTATTGATGAATTAATATCTTTTACAAATAATTATTTTGTCACAATAATTTTTCATAAAGAGATATCAATATCTAGATTAAAACCCAATTATTTTCACGGCTTTTGCCCGCTTAAACAACCAAAATTTCAATCTAAGTAACTTAAAATTACTAACCAATATATTTTCTAACTTTTATAAAACCACACTTAATTCACGGTATAATATACTCAACAAGTATATAAAAAGTCTACTCACTAAGCATAGGAAAACAACACATAGCAATTAATTCAATAAAAATAAACATAACTATTACACTAAAATTAATAACTAGTAAAGATTCAAAAAGTAAAGAAAGTAGAACCCGGGTGACAAAACGAGAGGAATAAAACCACCCGATCAAATAAGCACAAATTAACACAAAAGTTTACAACTTTATTAATCTTATCCACTAATTAGTAAGTAAAGTTTAAAACTTTATTCACTAACAAGCTTAAAAATTACTAAAGTTTCAAACTTTATGTATTAAAAATGCTTAAAGACCCTTAAGCTCCGGCCTTAGCGGTAGAGATGATGATAAACACAAAAAGATACAAACTTTAACAAGGGTTAATCAATAATAAGCACTACTACTAAATGTAAATAAGCTAAAAGTGATCTAAAAATTAAAAAGATTTAAACCTTATAACTAAAAACAGTTAGATCTAAGTCCACCCGAAGCTAAGTTGTTCCATCCGAAGATTAAACGTGAATCGGGTATATTTAAGGACTTGATCTAAATGAACAAGCTATTAAATAGCTTATTGTTCAATAAAAACTTAAAAAGTTGCAACCTTTTTATGAAAAACTTGATAAAACTAATAAATCTAATTAATAAGCTATCAAAAAAACTAAAAAATAGAAAAGATGCTCTCAAACTTAAGAGATGTCAAGGCTTATTTGTAAAATAAGCCGAGCTTAATAAGCTCATGCATGTCTTTTGTTGTTTGAATCGAGCTAGAGGATGAAGAAGAGAAGGGATAATAAGACATAATAAGCTAAAACTTATAAAAATGTAAACTTTTTATAAAACAAGTGAAATAAAAACTATTTATGAAAAGTAAAAAATAAAGTTTTTGAGAAGAAAAACAAATAAAAGAGCTTAATGGATAAACTTATAGAAAAAGCTAACGCAAAAAGCAAAACCTAAATAAGTTATAATAAGCTAATAAGCTAATATAACTTAATAGGTAAGAAAAGAAAAAGAAAATAAAGAAAGAGATGAGAAGAAGAAATAAGCACTTAAGTAAACCATAAACATAACTTTCATTAATAAGCAAAAGAGGTTTAATACAAATAAGCACTTGTAAATAAGATAGAAGAATACAAATAAGCAATAAACTAGAGAAATAAGCTGCAATAAGCACTAAAGAAAAACATTCAAACTAATAAAATAAAGAGTGTGTGTAAAAATAAAAATAAATTGTGTGAAGACTGATTCGGATGTGGTTTTATATAAACCCTACATTTACAATATTAGCCCTTGAAGTATCATAGCTACTACAAAATATTGCAACTTCTCGACCAAGATAAGATTTATCTGCGCCTCCTCGTACTAGAATTCTACAAGAGCTCCACGTGGCAGCCAGAGATAGGATGGAGCAAGAGTTAGTGGAGCGAGTGGGAGATAGGCTGCTGACCACGCGCCACTCTTAGTTTATCTTGGGAATGTATTGTTCACGTCCATGGGACAACAAGAGAATAGATATTGCAATTGCCTCATTTCATTTTCATCATTGGGCCAATATACATAAATTGAAATTTCATTCAAGTTTCTTAAGCACTGGGCCATGATCACCTGTTGGGATTGTTAACTCAGACTGGAATTGGGCTTCGCTTGGACTGGATCTGGACGTGGGCCTGATTAACAAGAAACTCGGACTGGGATCGTGGCGCAGCTGGGCCTCACATCTTCATTTAGTAAAAATAAATGAAATATGACAAGAATGGGATTTGAACCCAAGACCTCTTGCTTGACAAACATGTCCCCACCCACTAGACCAAGAGTCTTTTTGTGTTTAATGTTGCATTTAGACCTATCAGCCTTCCTCTTCAGTCTTCCTTGAGGTTTTGCCTTTAGTGCCAAAGGACCCTGTAGATCTGCAATCTTCTCAATCCTCTGAAACAATTGATCAATCATAGGATTTGTGGGCTTAGTCCCCTGTGGAGCAAGTTTGGCTTCCAACATTTTTCTGGCAACATTCTTTGATAATGGATAATCCTTATCAATAAACATGAAGAACTTCTCTTTTGTAGTCTGCACAGCATGAACTCTGCAAGGTTGGTACATCATCCACTCAACCACCTCATAATCATTCCAAAATTCATCATCTGGATTAGGCTGGCACAAGTTCTTTATAGAAGTCCATACAAATGTAGCTAATTCTCTAGTTGGCCCAAACTTCTCATATCTAAACTCCATTACCTTCCACAGTTGCTCCAGATCAACTTTCTTCAAACAAGATAACAAACCTCCAAAATTGAAGTAAGTGTTCTTCCATCCAACAGCTCTTGTAATTTCAATCATCTCTCTCTCATTAGATGTGATGATCTGCCAATCTTCAATAGGATGTATGGCTCTTACTGGAGTAGGATTAATAGGATCAGGTTTGTCACACTCCAAAAGATATTGTTTTACTCTCTCTTTTTTCTCCATTTCTTCATCTACTTTCTGTCTTTTAAAACTAGATTCCTCCTGAACTCCAGGTTTTCTCTTTTGTATATTCTCTATCCATTCAGCTTCTTTCTCAGAATTCATAGGAATAAAGTCATCATTTCTTCTCTTACAAGCTTGATAAATTTCCACAACCTCTTCATATGTACACTTTCTCAAATTAACACCAATATGCTAATCCATATGTCTGATAACCTTCATCATTTGATTTCTCATTTCAGTCTTAGTTGGAGGTTTCTTCCTTTTAGCTTGCTTTTTCTCTTGACTTATCTTTCTTGCCTTCTCAGCTAAAACTTTGGACCTTGTAGCAACATCAGGTAGTTCCCATTCAAGAGTAGTGTATTCTGTTCTTATCTCTTCAGAGGCTTGAAGAAAAGGTTGTTCATTGTTCCATTTTTCAATCAGTTTCATAGTAGCTATATTTGCTTCCTCTTCCTTTTGTTTTTTTCTTTTCTTCAGCAGCAAATTCATCAGCTTGCAATTTCTTAGATAGATCTGCATCATGTAAAATTTGCTCTTGCCTATTCTTGAATTTCAAAACAGGCTCAACAATGCCTTTTCCCTTTCCAATGTCTTGTAGAACCACCTTAGTCTTCACATGTTCACTAATTTTCAAAATGTTACCGAAGGGTTTAGCATGATGGGTATAGGTGCAATAGTAGGTGCAGGGTTTGATGAAGTGTTGCTTAAGTGAAGCAGGGTACCAGCAGCCTCCTTCTCCACTTCTTTAGACTTGGGTGGTGGTGTGATAGTGGTTGTAATAATGGTAGCAGTGGTTATAATGGCTATAGGTGAATTTGAAGTAACAGTGGTTGGAATTACCTCAGAAGTGGTTGCAGCAGTGGTTTCTGTTAAACTGGCAGTGGTTGCAGCAACATCAGCAGTGGTTGTTGCCTGCACCACTTCCTCCATCTTTTCTTCAACTAAAACCTTTGAAGATTCAATCACTGCTTCTTTGCCATCTTTGTCAGTCACTACATACTCATCTCCATGATCTCCACTCTCCAAATTATCATCTAAAGCCTCCCTTGAATCTATGCACTCACTCCTCCCCTGTTTGGTTACATCCTCCAAACTCACATCCTTTAAGGAGCATGCCTGCTTGTGCACCCTTTTGGCTCGCCGAAAAGCAGTAATCCCTGGTCTTCTTATTCTTTCCAAGACAAACACCCTGTACGTCAATCTTCTGATTTATCTTCCCTGAAACACTGCAAGTTCCTGAAGACCAGTGATAGTATCCTTCATTTTGGTACACTTAGCCGTCAATTCATTAATTTGTTCAAGAATATCCTCACCACTTCGACCTGTGTAACCTGGTCCGAGAGGTGGATCCTTGGAAAAGTCATTTTGTACATTTTCAGTACCCGTCAATTCAGTATCATGTTCCAAACTACCCTCATCACTTCGAGCTGTGTAACCTGCTCCGAGAGGTGAATCATGGGGTATAGAAAACATGGCATCAGACCTAGCCTGATCATCCATGCACCCTGATTTAGCCAGTTGGCTAGGGATTCCTCCACCTGTGTTGAGCTCAAAAGAACTCTCCACATTAGGAGTTGCCAGTGGTTGGGTCTTACATATGTTTTCACTGTCCTGTTCAGCTCCTAGGCCTGAATCAGTAGTGAAAGCCCTTCCACTCATGTCACCTTCACTTCTTGTGACAGCCTCATTTACTACACCACTAACACCACCCTAAGGTAGCTTGGTACCCTTCCTCCTTCTCCTAGTAAACAAGATCCTTTGTGGTTCAGAAGTTGAAGTTAAGGGTTCAGCAGTGGGTTCAGGTTGGGTAGTAGTGGTTGCAGTTGTGGTAGAAGGGGTATCAGCATCAGTGGTTTGGGTAGGTTGTGGTTCAGAGACTTCTTCATTCTCAGGAATGTCTGGTAAATTAAGCATATTAGGAAACAATGGTGTAATATTACCTAAGAAATTAGGATTTTGGTGCCTCATGTGAGCAAACACCTTTGGAAGCATATGAAGGACATCATACTTCCTGGTATGAGCAATAGGCTCTTTAATCTGACTCTCCACAATCAACTGAACAAACCTAGGGTACAAGTAATACTTTCCCTTGTCTCTAATATTCTTTAGAAGCCCATCAAAAATCATCCTAGACCAATTGAATACCCTCCCTTCAGAAAGACAGATAATGGCAGTTGCAATTTTGGAGGGAAACTCATCAAAACCTGTGGTCTTATTGCTCACAAACATCAGCAAAGTATGTATCAAAAATTTCCACTGGGGTGAAAACATACCTTTAAGAAATTTAATTCTATCACCCCTTCTCTCATAACCCAGTCTTGTTAATCCTTCAAAAATATCATCATTAGAAAAATTAACAACTCCTTCAGCATCCTACAACCTTAAGACACCTCTAATTACATCCTCATTGATCAAAATCTCCTCCTCATGAACCACAGACCTAACGACCTCTGATCCATCTCTCTCCTGTATTTCAGCATTCCACCAAAATTGATGAACATAGGTTTTAAGAATCGTAGGTTCTACAGTTAACGCAAAGTGGATTGGACTGTGTTTAAGGAAATCAAGCATCTCATGGAATCCTTCTGATTGATTGTTCTTTACCAAGTATGCAGCAAGGTTGTGGGTTTAGGAATACAAAGTCGCCATTGTGAGTAATGAGTGAAAATGATGTGGGGTTGTGAATTAAATTAAGCAGTTGGGAGTGGTCAGGGTTTGTGTTAAGCGCCAATTGGAAGTGATTTGAAGATCAATTAAATGATCCGGCAGTGATTTGGGGGAATAAATACGTTATCACCAAAGTTACAAAATAGCCCCTCATGTTTCCATTGTCAGCAAAAAAAACCTAGCAGTAGGTTGAGCACAACTAGCAGTGGTTTGAAATGGTCTGGAAGTGGATACATCACCAACACTCCAATCTTTTGTCTAAGACTTCTGCAACAAAATATAAGCCAAAAATTTTGATATTATGCCGTAGTTTGAAGGAGTACAAAAAGATACACAATTTTTTTTATCAGCTACTCCTACAGCTTCAAAAGCTCCATAAGTTACAATATGTCCTTCAAACCTGCACATCAAAAACACAAACCAAAACACAAGAATTTTGTTAAGGTTAGCAGAGGTTAGAATAACAAGAAGTGGTTTCATTTTCTATATTGGCAGTGGTTAACAAGTATGCCAAACTCCCAGTCAAAGGTCAACTCCAAGTCATTTAAACTTCCACCAAAGTCAAAGACTTCACTTACTACTCAACTACTTTCACCTTCCTCTCATTTAACCCACTGATCTTTCTTTAACAATATTTAAGACCATATTACTCACATACCACACATAGGTCTTACATTCCCAAAAACCATCTCTCTAAAAAACACAAACGCAGAAACCTCTCCTTCGGAAACTATTCCAAAAATAAAAAATGAGTAACACTCCAAGTAACCCCATTGAGATCTCCTCCTCTGAATCTTTTGAAGGAGGATGGAACAACTATTTTCCACCAAGGAAAACATCTCTCACCAACATGAGTACAAACCGTTCGCATGCTGGACCATCTTCCATTCAACCAGTGCCTCAAGATGCCATCAAGAAAGGATCCAATTCTGATTTGAGCTCTATGCCAAGTTATGTGTCTCCATATGAAGACACAGATGATGAAGCTTCTTTAATGGTCTTGGTTGTGCCTCCCCTTGCAGCAGTACCACCTCCAGAACCTCTTCCAGCTCCACCTTTGCAGGCACTCCTAACATCTCCTCCAAGACCAGCTGGTCCATCATCCTCATCTCCTCCCATAAGAGAGAGAGTGAGGGGACTTGCTTGTCCCAAAGTTTGGGATGTGATTGGTGGACAAGGAGTTAGGAAGACCATGCCAGAATGGACCATTGCCAAGAAGCCATAGTTGGTGTAGGTGGATGTTGTGAAGCTTGTTGTCTTTAGATAGTTGTTTCAAGATGTTGTATTTTGTAGTACTTTGCTTGTAGTTTGTATGCCATGGTTGTAACTTCTGCATCTTAGGATGCAATTCTTATGAATAATAGTACCATGTTTTCCTTTAAGTCCATTGCATCTTACTGGTGGTGATTTATTTCATTGATCTGCAAAATAGTTAGTGGAAACACAAAGAAACAAGCAGTGGATTGAACAAAACAAGCAATACTAAGATCAACTAATAACAATACATAACTTTTACAAAACAAATTTGAGATTTAGAGATTTATCATTCCAATACTAACTACAAGATACTAAAACCTCCCCACATCAAAAGCTTTAATGAGAAGATCAGCAACATTGAAATCAGTATGGATTTTTACCATTTGAATGAACCTTTTCTCATTACAATCTCTAATAAAGTGATGCCTTATCTCAATATGTTTAGTTCTAGAATGCAAAACAGGATTTTTAATAATGCATATTGTACTGTTATTGTCAATGTAAATCTTAGTATGCATAAAATTGTACCAAAAGTCCAACAATTGATTCTGAATCCAAAGCACTTGACCACAACAACTAGCAGCAGCCACATATTCAGCTTCAGTTGTGGAATTGGCCACAATTGTTTGCTTTTTACACTGCCATGAGATTAGCCTGCTTCCCAAAAACTGACATCCTCCAGTAGTAGACTTCCTACCTAAACTAGCTCCAGCATAATCATTGTCTGTATAGGCCACTAAATCAAAAGCTGAATCCTTAGAATACCAAAGGCCCAATTTAGGATGACCCTTAAGATATCTAAAGATTCTCTTCACAGCATTCATGTGTGATGTGTTTGGTTTGACTTGAAATCTTGCACACTCACATAATGAGAACATAATATCTGGCCTAGATGCAGTGAGATACGTCAAAGATCCAATCATGGATCTATACAGCTTCAAATCAACTTTGGGACTTCCATCATCTAGTAGTAGTGGTTTCTGAGTCTCCATAGGTGTACTAGCACTCTTTACACCCTGGAATCCAAACTTCTTTAAAACATCTGCTACATACTTGTCTTGACTAATGAATATACCATCAGTCCTTTGTTGAACTTGTAGCCCCAAAAAGAAAGTGAGTTCACCCATAGAACTCATCTGAAACTTATCATGCATAAGTTTCTCAAAGTATTTACACAGCTCCTTATTGGTTGAGCCAAAGATGATGTCATCAACATAAACCTGAACCAGTAATATATCATCGTTGAGCTTTCTTATGAACAAGGTCTTGTCAATCAGTCCCCTTTTGAAACCATTGTCCATTAAATAAGTAGAAAGGCATTCATACCATGCCCTTGGTGCTTGATGCAAACCATACATAGGCTTCTTCACCCTGTAGACCTTATTAGGATGATCAGGATCTTCAAAACCAAGAGGTTGACATAGATACACCTCCTCATCAATAGTAAAATACAAAAAGGCACTCTTAACATCCATTTGATACACCACAAAATTTTTGAATAAAGCATATGCCAAGAACAATCTTATAACTTCAATTCTATCAACAGGTGCAAATACTTCATCATAATCCAGACCTTTAGTTTGTGTGTATGCTTGAGAAACCAACCTTGATTTATTCCTCACCATAATGCCCCTTTCATCCCTTTTATTTCTGAACACCCATTTAGTTCTGATAGCCCTCTTACCATTATGAAGATCAACCAATGTCCACACTTCTTGAAGCTTGAATTGTAACAGCTCCTCTTGCATGGATTCAATCCAACCTTCTTCTCATAATGCTTCTTCAACTCTTTTGTGATCCTTTTGTAACAAAAAGCAAGCAAACAAACAGTTTTGCAGATCTTGATGACTGTTCCTTTTGTGAAGTGATCTGGCAAAGAAACCTTGTTCCGGAAAGGTTTTAGTGTTTAAGGCCCTGCTTCTTGTTTGAACTGGAGTATTCAAATCTCCAAGAATTTTCTCTTTGGGATGATTCTTATGCACTCTGGTGGAAGGAATTGGACTTTCTATGATGACTGCATCCAAATTTGTAATATCAACATTATTGAAAAATTCATCCATATTTTCATCATCAGTGGGAGTATCCATTTCTTCCAAAGGAGGCATATTAGGATCAATTGGATACTTATCATCACCAAATAGTGGCTTGGCAGCGATTCCAAAATAAGTACTGTCATCAGTACTTGCAGCAGGCGATTCAGATGAACAAGCAGTGGTAGAATTTGGCCTATCAGTGCATTCATTATGCTTAGCAGTGCTTTCAGAATTTTTCTTCTGCTTTTCAATTTCTTCTACCGACACTGAGTTATATTTCAACAACTCATCCTTATCTTGATGATGATCACCCTTGATTCCAGAATCCAAACCATCATCATCAGTGGGACTCTTCTTTTCAATGATGGGTGAGACAAAACTAGCTTTCCACTTTTCAACCAAATAGAATTCTTTTGGAGAATCATCTTCCTTAGAATTTTTTTCTACATCAGAATTCTTTTGTGTACCTGCATCATCATTAGTGGAAGCACCTGCAGTGATTGGCTCATAATTCATAGATTTGGTTAGCATATCAATATTAAACTGCCAATCTGGTCCTTTTGTCTCAACACTAGGAGTCTCTTCACTAAACTTAACATGTAAGTTTTCTTCTACAATTCTGGTCCTCCTATTGTATACTCTAAAGGCTTTGCTATTGAAAGAATAGCCAAGAAAGTATCCATCATCTGCTTTTTCTTGAAATTTGCCTAGGTAGTCAATTGTAAGATATTGGTTTTCACAAACACATAATCAAGCACATAGAGAGAAAGTGGAAGATGGGAGCCTTTCTAGAGAGAGAAAGTAAACAAAAGAAAGAAGGTTAGAGTGAGTGAAAGGTCCAACCCTCTACCTTGGGAGGTAGAGGGTATTTATAGATACATACTACACGTCCTCCTTTGGACTGTGGATCAGGCATACAGTGGGTAAAGACCCGTCCTTCCTCCATGGTGTTACTTAAACTAATAACTAAGCTAATAATTATTAAATAACGTAAAGTCTACGAGCTAAGATATTCTAAACAATAATTGGGGTGACCGACAATTCCTTATGGAATTTCCAATTCCTAACAATCTCCCCCTAAGGGAGGTCACCCCATGATTTACGTTTCGAATCCTAGCATTCTATTTAATCTTCAGTCTTGAACTCGTAGACTTTAATTCTTCAACATCTGCATCTTTTTGCTTTAGCAGTGATTCTTCAAAGTTCGATTACTTTGTACTTTAAGTGGAGGTCTTTGATCTGATCCACATCTTGATGATCTTCGAGCTTTCTTTGAGATCATCAGCCATAGTAAATCTCTGGATCACCCTTTATTGTGTTGCCATCATGTGATGTTTTGACTTTTGGACCGACATGCTCAAACTTTCAGGATCATGACATCTTTCCATCAAATTAGCGGAAGCTTTAATGGTTCATGATATTTGCAGCAGCGTAGTAGAAGCATAATATAAAAAATATCAGAGCCAGGTTATGTAGATATGCACTAGTCATGATCTCTTCAATTAAGTGTGGATGCTGTGAGTATGCGGCTTTGGATTGACTTCTCAATTCTGATCAGCTGCAACCGTCTAAATGCATCTGCAAACAACAGTTAGCAATAAAACACACGAAAGTGTCTTTAATCACTTTTGTTGAATTGAGGTACATGGCCCATGGTTCCCCGTTGATCAGTACAAGTACTGCCTGTGATCAGGTATAATTCCGAAGAATCTCCTTGACAGGGTTTCGCAGCTGTTCTAGCTGTTCTCAAACCGGAGCGTCTCAAAGATGACAACACGGAGTGAGTGAACCAGCGAATTGAGATTCACTGATTGATGAAAAATTGATTTGAAAACAATCGCGTATTGCTTAGAAGAAAGAGTTTTGCAATACGACGAAGATTTTATGAGAAAGATCAATTTTCAATCATAAATACTTTTTGTATTTGAAAAGAGTACACATTCGATGTGCTAGAGAAAAGATGAGATTCGCACATCGAATAGTTTTTCCAAAAGAATTTTTTCAATCAGAGATACTTTTTGTGTTTGAAAACATGAATACACATTCGATGTGCTAGAGAAAAGAAGATTTGCACCTCGAACGGTTTTTCCAAAAGTATTCGTCAATTCATTTCCTGGACCAAGGTTGATTCAAGAATGAATCGCCCCATTATTTCTATCCAGTTGTCACAAGTTTGATCTTTAGAAAAGATATCATATGTCACCCAAGGATAATGCGTAGGACTCTCAATATATATATTCTTACTTTCCACATTGTGTGAAATAGCAAGAGCTTGTTTGATGTTGGCTCTAGAAGGTCTCCTTCTTCAATATTTCTAAGAGAAAGTCGATAGATTATGTATCTTCATCGTGAATATTTTAAACGTCTTGTCTTATCACATTAGTAACCACCGAATGTTCTAAGGTTGAATTATTGGAGGGCTATTTCATTTCACCCTTTTTCACATTCATTTCTTTTTCATTCTTCAACCCCCGGTGCTTACCACAAGGATAGCTCTTTCTCAGATCCGCTCTTTACCATTTCTTACTTTTCTCCTTTTTCAATATACCTAATGCGTAGAACAAATACCTAACCAAACCATCCTTATAACTCCGACATAAAGTAAATTGTCTCTTTTGGTATAGATCTTTCCTTCATATATATACTTACTTTCCACATTGTGTGAAATACCAAGTCTTCATTAATTTTTAGAGGAAAGAGTGTCCTAATGAAACCATTTATAAAATCAATCAAGATATTGTGGATGATCTCTTGGCTCTAGACTCAATTGTGCACATTTGGTTCGGTTTAGAAAACATGGGAGAATTTGGCACGGTTTAAATACTCCGGAGACTAGGAGAGATTTAAATCATGATCTCTCCCCGATCAAAATTTTCAAATCTCCTTCAATGATTTAAATAATTTAGAAAAGTTTGGGAAAAGACGTGGCAAGATTTAATATTGAAAATTGTGAGATAAAGAAATAGACATCGGCAATCTTTAAGTAAAACAAAGCCATTTCACAATCAAACGAAACGAGAAAAATTTCATTTCTATGAGAAAGTCGACATAACATTAAATAGATCACCACTTATTATGTAGGTTCATAAAATGAAGTCCCATGTCCAATTTATTTTCAAAACAAATATTTTTCCATTTTAAAACAATATTATTTAAAAGAATGTATCATCACTAAACAAAGATATGTTAAGTCTTTTGTTGTTGTTCTGGAAGAAAACCATTTAAGAGCATTTTTCATGAACTTGAGTAGCTCGACCAAGAAATGTTTCCCTTTCCTTTCGGTATCCAATCATATTCTTTTGTGGGTGAGTCGAACCACCATTAGTGCATATGTTGGAAATGCGTTCCTTCGGCATCCATCACAATTGACTAATAAAGTCAATCCAACATATCAACTGAGTTTATCAAACTATAATCATCTAATCCTAACAATCTTGGATCCATAACATTTAAGTATATATGATAATTAGATGGGCTCGTTAGATGATATAGATTTGAAAACATTCTCCCCCTTCTTATTTTTTTTAAAATACCATTGATTGAGTTTTCAATTTACATTAGTAACCACCACCACAGCATATGAATTTATAGAAGGAAAAACATTGAAGTCATTCAACATACTTTCCTCAATTTGTTAAAGATGAGTGGACGAAATTTTAGGCACTTTCCTTCTTTGAAAAACGTTGCTTAACAACAAGCATGGTTTTAAGTACCTAAGGTTGAATAGAAAAACAATATTACCTCCTTTCGAACTTCATCTAAAGGGCATTATTGAATATTTCTTTTCACCCTTTTTCAAATTAGATGATATAGTTTAAGAAGATGATGATACATTCATTTCTCAACACTTTTAGAAGAAAGAAACCAACATTCTTCAACCCCTTAAGAAAGCTTACCGAGATTTCCCCAACCGACAAACATAACTAGAACCTTGTTCCGCACCCGAAGAACACGAGGGTTTATTCGAGTTCGAATAATGATTAGCTCTTTCTACACCCTTGAGATTGACGGTTAATCGAGGGTACACAAGTTATCTTCTATATAACTACAGCATAATGTACACGAGTAGAGATGATGGCATCCAAGTAACATGTTGAGTCACTGATTATTTTTGCGGATGTAAGCTCTGGAATATCTGATTAAGCTCGATCATGTGAACATGTTGTGTGTCCCTGATGTATACATATCTCTCCCCTGATGGTTGTGATCTCATCAAAATCATCATTACATTGTGTACATGAAGCAATAACCGGAAGCACTTTATCATAAACCATATAGAAGATCTCGATCAGCAATGTCATCTCACGTTCCAAATATTCTTCTCACATTTCTTCCAACTGAACACTGAAGTAACACATACCAAAAGTCACCATAGACCACTTCCCCCAAATAGTTGGAATTATATATCCTTCCCCCAAATAGTTGAAATAATATATCCTTCCCCCATATAGTTGGAATAACACATCCTTCCCCCAAATAGTTGGAATAAAACACCAAAGGCTATGAGTTAAACACTGAGTTTCTCTGCGGTTATGACATTTGTCTTTCCCGGGATTACTTCAATAGAAAGAAGTATTAAGTTCATCACGTGTACTCGTTGTGTGTTTAGATGTATATCTCCTTCCCGCTTGCTAGTTTTGATACCTCAGAATCAGCAACACATTATACATGCCAAATAGTCTTGAAATAGAGAAGAACAAACAATTAGCTCAACTTAATCCTGTGAGAATCAACTGCTACAGAAACTCTCTCTGACTATCTTTATCAACCCACATGTAGACAATTTGAAGTGATCACTAATGAAGAAAACTTGATATACCAAACTTGAAACTGAAGTCGAATTCCCTACATTTGTATCTTAAGCTTGCACTTAATGATGGAAGAACGGTGTCAAGATTCTATGCTTCAAACAAATATCTAAGTACTCACAACTCAAAAAAACTATGAGACATTAACACCTCTTGAGATTATCCACATCGTCGGTCTTTAACCATCCACCCCGACTGCTAGTAACTAGATAAACCAAGTCTTCAACTCAAATTCTTAAGCCCGAGCAAGTTATCAAAAAAGAACACGCCTTTGTGAAAGTCAACTTCAATCTCAAATAAGTGATAAATGATTAACTCCGAAGTAATCAACTTGTTTCAAATGTCCAAGAAGTGAATAAATATACAACCAGATGTACATTGACCCACTGAATGAACCGGAACAAATGATTCCTCAACATCAATGCATTCTTCCCAAGATATACATGTACAGACTGATCTGGAAGATTCACCAATAATGTTTTCAAGAAGATGAGGTAGTCATTTTTCTTAATGTTCATGTGGTTGATTTCTAGCGTGCACATTGAGAGGAACAATAATCCGTGAAGATTTGGCAAAGGAATACCAAAGAGCGGATCATTATTCATGAACAATAATCCGTGAAGATTTGGCAAAGGAATACCAAAGAGCGGATCATTATTCAATAGTGCAACTACAATATCATCATAGTCATTATCAACGCCTTGTGAAATAACTGGAGATAAGGTTTCTTGAGAATTATGAGAAGTACTTCTTAGATGGTGAACCAGTTGAGTCAGTAGGAATTGGAGCATGAGCTTCAGAAACTGGATGATCAACATTCATTGGAGGTTGGAAGTACTCATCAAACATATCTTGAAAAACAACGAATCCTAAATAGTATATCCCAGTTATCCTAAGTGAGTGAAGACATTAGGTGTTCGAGAGTCGTATGGCCAAAACTCAAGCATCCATCAACATGTAGTATATTTACTCTTCTCCCCCTCAAAAATTGCAAATGAAGTTTGCCATTTTTGATTGAGCAAGTGAATAAGAATACATACCAATGAACGGAGATCCACTTGAGGATTGAAAAACATGAAGCTTGTTGATGAAGAATGTCGATGAGAATGGTCATAAAAATGAAGATTTCTCTTCTTCTGAAGATAAAGCGCACTGAAGCATACACCTTTCTTTTCTTTGAGGAACGGGGCCTGAAGTGTTATCTGCAGATGCCATAATGATGATGTATGAGGCCTGAACTGATGTGAACAATTGTCATTTCGGATTGAATATCAAGGTTGAGTTACTTGAACCCGTGAGTTATGAGATATCAATCCTTTTGTTATCCATACTTTAAGCCAGTCCATGTATTGAAGGATTGAAGTATCTGCAACTGAGTAAGGACTACCTGCACTAACATTACAAGCTTGATTGCATATATATTGGTTAGTGAGATTAGTATCCAAACCCTTTGGGGTTTCACAGTCAACCTTGATTTTTCCATCGGTAAACAACTTTCTAGTAGGTATCCACCTAGGTGCAACATTCTTAAAAATTCTACCAGATGGTATCCACTTATGGCAAGGTCTAGGATTGTTAGGCTTCTTATGCATAGTGGAATACTTATCCTTATTCGTAGTTCCCAAAGATTTAGTAGTTGGTATCCATCTAGGCGAAGTTTTTAGTTTGTTTTGCTTCATATGCACAGTAGATGGCTTAGTGAAAAACCTAGACATAGCAGGTTGAACCTTTGTATGAGCATTTACTTTCTTTAGGGATTTTAGAAAACAATTATCATGATTTGCCTTAAAGATGCATTTCAGACAATTTAAGCAAACAGCTTGTTTGGATTCAAAAAATGATCTAGAGTTCTTAGAGTGATCTGCTATAGGAATACCTTTATTCAAAATGCAACTACTCTTAGATACAAGCCAATCGCATGTATTTAGTTGAGTGTTCCTAGGTAATGGTATAAAACTGCTAGCAGTGCCTTGAAATCTCGTAGAATTCATCACCCTAGGTCTAGCACCTAAAATTCCATCTTTTTGAATCTGTGCCTTTTTCCTAACTTCTTCTAGATCATAGTTCTTGAACAAATCATTCATACCATGTGAATTCTAAGGAAAATAAGGTGAAGTGACTGGTTTTGACAAAACTAGTTTCATATCAACTTGGGAGGCAAACCGTGTTTTTGAAAATTTTGTTCTTTCAGATTTAAATGCAGTAGGCTGCCTAACAACAGACCGATCTGTAATGGAATGAGAAACTGGCTTCCCCAAGGTTGATGGTTTTGTAAACTCAGTGTTCACACTTTTTCCTACAGTTTTTCTAAGCTCATTCTTTAAGGCAACTATCGCAAAACTCTTATCTTGAAGTTGAGCTTTGAGTTCATCAATTTTTTCTATCAAAGATTTTGTTTGTTCCACGGACTTAGTTCTAGTTTCATTGACAGAGTCACTTAGTTCTATGTGATGCTTTCTCAAAGTCTCATTTTCCTTTAGTAAGTTGGCCACACGAATCGCTAATTCATCATTTCTCATTTGAATATCATCAGTAGCATTAACATCAGAATTACTTGTAACCAAATTACTTTTCACATGCATATCAGAAATAAGTTTCTTCAAATTGTTGATAGTCTAGTTTTTGGCTTGAAGCTGAGCTTTTAAATCATTTATTTCAAAATATTCACGAAATTCAGGAAATTCCGGATTTTTACATGGTTTCTTAGTTTGAAAACTTTCCTACTTTCTTTGTATTACAATTTCAAGTGAAATGCAATGTTTTTCAAGTTTTGAGAATTTGTTTGAAAGTTTATCAAAAGCCTTTTTATCAACCATATCATATATTTTGAAGTTATTAGTCTCAGCCTCAACCAAGAAACATTTATCAGAGTCATGTTCGGCATTAAGATCAGTTTGTTTAGGTACATTAGCAGATTTATTATGTTGAACAGTTAAGGGTACCTCGTCACATGACACATGTTCATTTGTTGGTCTGATATTTGCATCCACATCATGTGTAATCAGAGTCACACAACTACTGGCTATTTCAAGCTTATTTGTATCTGAGCCTCTGTATTCAGTGTCAACTGATCCAACATCTGTTGCTTTACCCGACTCAACACTACTATCTCTCAACTGCACCAGACTCTCATCCACATTTTCATCTTTCAGAGTAACTTCCTCAATATACTTCTCCACATTATCCATGAGATGGATAAGTGTCTCTATGAACATGCTAATTTCCATTCTAATGGATCTCTTGAAAGACATTTCAGTCATGTCTTGATCATAATCAGATGTAAATTCCCCACTGATGAATGACTAAAATTGGTTGCGGATCACTTGAAGTGCAGCACTGGAACAGTCCTTTTGAACATTTTCTTTATTAAGTTGTTGTTCCAATTGTTCAAAGTTCAATAGTAATGTTCCTGTTAATGTGGATAAATGTTGATGGAAAAGGGCATTGCATGTTCGTTCCATTCCTATCGTGAGTAACATGAGATGTGAGTGAAGTTGTTGATAAGGTTTAATGCTACTTTCTTTTTTCATGGCATTTTGTAGTCTAAACAGGTGCAATTCTCTCTCTTCAGACTCTGAGCACGAAGATCTCACATCCTCATTGATTGATTCAATCATCTTTAACCGTTCAGTGTAGGATACATTATCATTGTTGTCCACAACATCATACAATTTAGGTACTTCCGAAATCACTGAATCAGGAGTGTAAGACTTGATGTTGTTGTGTACATGGGATTTTACAAGTCTGTGATTTAAACCGAGAAATAGGATCTTTCGCGGGATTTTACTAAAATCAAGACCAAACCATTAAGCAATGACCAATAGAACGTGTTAAAATGACTGATGGATCGACACAATGATAGAAAATTGTGTGTTAGGTCTTATGATTGTTTGTATGATTAGCAGAGATGTTGTTTGGTTGTGATTTGGGTTGGTTGTTGCACGATTTTATGGAGAAATTTAGGTCTAAAAACTTAAAAACCTCAATAACTTCTGTTCGGAGCGAATTTAGGCCTCAAAGGTTGACCCGAGTCAACATTAGTTTATTCGGCGTGATATTCAACTCGTTCTCACGGTCGTTTTGATGGGTAGAACGCTGAAAACGGAGTTACGGTTCAAAAGTTATGGCCGTTTGAAGCTTTGTCAAGAAAAGTTAACAAAATGCACTGATGACAAATCGCTTGAGACAAATCGCTAGTAAGACAAGTTGCTAGAGGTACAAGTCGTTGGAAAGACAAGTTGCTAGATTGACAAATCGCTAGAATGACAAGTCGCTGGAGTGACAAGTTGCTAGAAAGCCAAGTCGCTAGAGGGACAAATCGCTAGAGTGACAAGTCACTAGAGTGACAAGTTGCTAGAAAGCCAAGTCGCTAGAGGGACAAATCGCTAGAAATACAAGTCGTTAGTAACACAAGTCGCTATGAATAAAAATCGCTAGTGACAAGTCACTAGACACAGAAGTTGCTAGAGTAACAACTCGCTAGATGGACAAGTCGCTAGTGACAAATCGCTAGACAAAACAGTACGTCCACTACTTTGTCCTTTTTGTCGTTTTGTCTCAAAAGACAAATCGCTTAGTGCACAAGTCGCTTCACACAACACAGACAAGTCGCTTAAAATATAGAGACAAGTCGCTATGAAGAAATCAAGTACGAGACTCAAGTCGCTAGGATGAAATATTCAAAACCACCACTTTTCAATCCAAAAACAACCCAACCACGCTGATTCAAGCCTTCCAAATCAAAACCTAAGCACTTATAGTGATTCTAAACACAAAAGTACAATCAAAATCCAAACTTTAACACTAGAAATGATCCAAATGATGCTAACCACTCTAAACTCATTCAAACCCAAAAACCTTATGAAAACCACTATAAATCCAAGAACATGAAAGATGAGTGATCAAACCTTGGCTCTTGATACCAATTGTAAGATATTGGTTTTCATAAACACATAATCAAGCACATATAAGGTTTGAATGAGATAGATTTTAGAGAGAGAAAGTGGAAGATGGGAGCCTTTCTAGAGAGAGAAAGTAAACAAAAGAAAGAAGGTTAGATTGAGTGAAAGGTCCAACCCTCTACCTTGGGAGGTAGAGGGTATTTATAGTTACATACTACACGTCCTCCTTCGGACTGTGGATCAGGCATACAGTGGGTAAAGACCCGTCCTTCCTCCACGGTGTTACTTAAACTAAGAACTAAGCTAATAACTATTAAATAACATAAATAACGAAATGTCTACGAGCTAACTTGTGCTAGTCTATAGTTGGGGTGACCGACACTTCCTTATAGAATTTCCAATTCCTAACATCTATGGTATTCAAGATAGTAACCGGACACCCAAAAGGTTTTAAGAAAGCTATCATAGGATTCCTATCATGTAGCAGCTCATACGGAGTCTTGTTATGAGGCTTCACTACCTTGCTTGTATTATGCACATACTTGTTGATCCTACAGCTTCAGCCCAAAAGGTAGTTGGTAACTTAGATTCTAATAACGTTGTTCTTGCAGCCTCAATTAGTGTTCTATTTTTCCTTTCAGCTACACCATTCTGTTGTGGTGTCCTAGCAACAGTAAACTGTCTTTCTATACCCTTAGCCACACAGAACTGATTCATCAAATCATTTTTAAACTAAGTTCCATTATCACATCTGATTGCTTTGACCTTATGGTTTACTTGATTTTCTATTCTAGTAATGAAACTCTTGAGGATCTCACTAGTTTCACTCTTAGCACCTAAAAAGTATACCCAAGAAAATATACTATAATATCCAGTAATAACTAGGCAGTACTGCTTACTGTTCAAACTCTTAACAAAGGTAGGGCCAAATAAGTCCATATGAAGCATAAACATTGGTTGTGTTATGGTGTTAACAGTCTTGGTCTTACAAGAGGCTCAATGTTTTTTTTTCTTTCTGACAAGCCACACAAAGTTCTTTACATTCAAAAACTTTAGAAGGTAACCCTCTCGCTAAGTTGTGCTTTACCAGTTTATTGATTGTTTTGAAATTAAGGTGACCTAACCTTCTATGCCACAATTTTGACTCATCAACTGATGCCTTAGCAAATAAACAAGTTAAGGACCTATTAGGAATTACATATTTTATGTTAAAGTAGTATATGTTTTCTTTCCTAGGTACCCTTAACTGCACATATTTTTCATCAGGCATTTTAAAATCAGGTGACAACACCACACACTCAGTTTCCCCAAAAAGTACCTAGTTTTTCTTATCACACATTTGAGAAACACTGAATAAATTGTACTTCAGTCCCTATACCAGATAAACCTTCTCAAAATCTAGCTTTCCTGTTCTGATAGTTCCTCTGCCAACTATTTTTCCTCCTTTTCGATCATTTCCAAATGCCACATGTCCTCCATCATAAGCTTCAAAATCATCAAGGTTTCTCCCATCCCATGTCATGTGCCTAGAGAAACCACTATCAAAAATTCCTTTGTCTTTTAGCTCATCCTGTTGATTGCCCTACACATGAATTTAAACTAGTTAGTTCCTTTTGTGGACCCAAGCCAATACTGACTTGGGTCTACCCTGTGCATCAACATAATCAAATTTTTGTAGGTCCATTGATGCACTACTGGCATTATGTAAAACCTTGGTCTTAGGTTTCCATTGCCAGCTAGCTGAGGCCTTTACGGCATATAAATGGCTTCCAACCACTGTGTCTGTTAGCACCTTTGGTATAGCTAAAACTTCTTTTGTTTCAGTAGTGATATTCTACTTAGCAATGGAAACATTTTGCTTAGCAGTGTTTACATTTTGCTTAGCAATGGTTGGAACCCATTTGGGTGCAGCAGTGATTATAGATTTTGTAGCTCCATTCCTCATTAGCATCGCCCTTGGAACCATGTTTCTTTTAGGATGAGGGTTTTTTTTTCTTTGAAAAGTTTTGATGATTCACCCTCCTCCATTGGTTCCATACCCATGGTTGGTTTTTATAACAATTTCTTTGAAGATGTTCAAAACTACCACATTTAAAACAAGCATTCTTAACACATTCAAACTCATCTCCTAGTCTGTTTGAAATTAGGCCATTGAAGTTTCTCTGATTACCTCTAGGTATGTATCTTTTCATCTGTTCCTTAGGTACCTCATTATAGTCTACAACTTTCCTAGAAATTGATGCTCCAAATCTAGGCTCAAGGTTGGCTTGCTTAGAATCAACAGTCTTAACATTTTCTTTCTTTTCAGGCTTTGTTGAATCAAGCATCTCTTCCTCAGAATCTGACTCCCAATCTTCAATCATTGGACCATCAGATGACTTATTAGAACCTATCTTAGGTGATTCAGACTTACTAATCTCACCTACGGGTTTGTTGAAACTAAACTCACTGCTAAATGAAAATTCAGTGCCAGTGGTGCATGTTTCATTAGAGAGCATGGTGGCATATTATTGTATCCAATCCCATAACCCTTTTTCATTAATTGACACCCTATAAATTTGTGAACCAAATCAGAAGCGAATTGTGTTTTAGCAACGCTGACTACATGTTTCTCTTTTTCTTCTAGGGCTTCTTGTTTTACACTCTCTGCTTCTTCAAGTTTCTATTTCAGCATCTTAATCTCTCTATCCTTAAGTTCAATTTCACCACCTAGCATGTTTATCTTATCTACATACTCAAACTCACATTTTATATAAAAGTTAAGT
The DNA here is from genome assembly GCA_910596185.1 of Chrysanthemum makinoi. Taxonomy (NCBI): domain Eukaryota; kingdom Viridiplantae; phylum Streptophyta; class Magnoliopsida; order Asterales; family Asteraceae; genus Chrysanthemum; species Chrysanthemum makinoi. The sequence goes on from OU343218.1 coordinate 10,584,721, forward strand.
TTCTCTTCTACATTCTAAAGACCAACTTTATAACCTAAGTTATCAAAAGCAAGTCTATCAACCTCTTTTCTCAGACTCTCATTAATAGCTTTAAGTGATTCTAAGTTATCCTGACAAGATTTAAAAGAACAAGTAGAGCTTTTTGAATTATTAGATACCTTAGAATCTGAGCCTGAAGATGAAGCATAGGCCATAAGAGCAAAGTTATGCTCTTTTGAAGCTTCACTAGCAAGGAAGGAAACATTGGGTCCTTCTTCAATTTGATCACTCCAGTCATAATCACCAAGTCCATCCTGAGCAACCAAAGCAGAAGAAGAAACTGGTTCTTCAGTAGCCTTTTTGTAGCCTTCACCAATCCTCTTTGGAGCTCTACATTCCTTAGGAAAATGCCCCTTCTTCTTGCAATTGTAACACTCCATCTTACTTTTTTCAAACCCTGCTTTCCTTTGACCATCATAATTCACCTGTCTTCCAGTTCTCCTTAGAAACCTCCTAGCTTGCAATGTTAGCATTGCCATTTTCCATTGAAGGTTGATTTCATCAAGATCATCTTCATCAATTTGATCCAGATCCTGATTTAGCAGAGTAACACTGGTTGTTAGATCAGCCAGGAAAGCACATATGGCACCATCACTAATGTTATCACTAATAGTGTTATTATTAGCAATAGCAGTGGAAACTCCATAAGAAGCAGTGGATGCTTCCTGAGAACTTTTATGGTTTGTAGACACAAAAGCAATATTCTGTGAAGAAGATGATGAGCCAGCAATGTTCTTTTCAGACTCATAGACCTTCAAGTTGTTGTAGAGATTGTCTAGAGTCATTGTATCAAAATCATCTTTATTTCTCCACACAACTGTGTGCATAACCCATTCTAGTGACAAACTTCTGATGAACTTAAGATTGATATCTTCTTGATTAATTTTATAGTCCACCAGTTTCTAAAGACTTATGAGCTTCTGCAATCTGTTGTAGGTTCCATCAAGATTCTCCCCACTAAGAGCAGTGAAGTTTTCAAGTTGATGTTTGAGCATATTCTTCCTGGATTTCTTAGTAGCATCATTACCAGCAAATCTTGTTTCAAGAGCATCCATAAGCTCCTTTGCAGTCTCATACTCTTGAAAGTCCAAAGCAAACACATTGGGTATTCCCATACGGAGAATATTATGAGCCTTTATCTCCAGCTTTCTTTTGGCCTTTTCAACTTCACTGACAATACTAATAACCTTACCATCATCACCCTTCTTAGGTAGAGTATCACCACTCTCAACAACTTCCCAGATGGTGTAGTCAATCGTACGAATGTATTGCCTCATTCGCATTCTCCAAACCTGAAACTCACCCTGCTTCAACATAGGAACCTTTGATGCAGTAACCATATGAGTTTCGTCAGACATCTTGAACTTCATGAGTAGAACAGATCTGAGTTAAAACAACTTCTTCTTGATCACAGTTTCTAGATCACAAGCTCTGATACCATTTGTTGATCCCAGTTGAGCAAACGATCCTTTATAGAAACTGACTCAAACAATATTCTATTAAACACTACGCGGAATATAATGTTTAATCTTAAGAAGAAGAACAATAGTAATCACTAAACACCTCAATATTATTAATACGAATACTCTGAATAGTATTAAGGTTTTACAACCTTGAAGTGTATCGAATTTAGATATATCAAAACACACGTATATCTAACTCTAACCTAGGACCTCCTTTTATAGGCTAAGGAGTCTTTTACAATATACAATACGTAACCTATAAGATAAATATTTTTTCCATATTTATCTAATACAAAACATTAAACCGACTTATCTAACTAGCAATGCTTACAAAACATTAGCAGTGGTTACATAATACTACTAGCCGTGGTTTAACATAGTAGTGGATTCCTTTCTTCTAGCCGTGGTTTCTTTTGCTCTAGCAGTGGTTCCATACTTAGAGTAATTCCATTCAGTGGAACCTAAAACCCAACAGACTCTTTTTCGTGAGCCCTCTTTCTTTTTGGAGCAAATTTCAGGGAAGTTCTCGCTCTAATTCTACTTTTCTCTTCACCTTTATTTAACGCTTAGTACAAAAGGGACTTTGTACAATTCAAGTGGGGGGACAGGAGTAGAATTGTCTCTTGAACTTTATTTTGCCCTCATTTTTCTAGTTTATTTTTAAAATTTTGACATGTTTTTCTTAACCTAACTAGATTAGACCTTAGCCGAGCACATACAAACCTTGATATTATATGGTGAGATTAGCCTTATCCATTTACAATATTTTACCCCAAATCCACCAAATTATGAGTGTGCCAGTAGCTTGTAAACTTTAGAACTTGGACTTTGCATCATTTCGAGACCATAGATGAGGTATGTTGAGTTAGCTCGATGTATTTGGACATTTCAGTTTAAGGAGGAAGTATTATAGGATTATCACCCAAATAGCCTACCATTGTGTGTCTTTCGATTAGTCACCTCGACTTTTTGACCCCCATGTAAAAACCTTTTGTTGCACTTACCTTTAGTGCAAGATACCCCTAGATACACCCATCTGAGCCATTTCTTTCATTTTGTTAACCTTATATATTGTTTCATTACACCTATACACCTTAGCCTACCCTGTAGTCTTTATTTGTAATTGGGAAGTCATCATTTACCTAAGTTCAAGGTTCAAGTGGAAAGGTTCGGGAATCACGCTTTCGTCGACGATATATTTTTAAAGATCATTGAAGATCCCCCGAATTCTCGTTGTTCATCTCAAGTGGGGGGATGTTATGATTAGTTGTTATGTTTATGATTAAAAAAAATATATTGTTATGATATTAAGTTTATTGTAAAGTGCGATGTTATAAGCACTATGTTATGAGCTTTATATAGATTTAGTATTGAGGAGGCCACCTCGGTCACATTTGAATATTAGAGTTGGTAATTGCGCCAACAGTTGAAGAAAAGGTAGTGTGCCCATCATGATGTCCTCTAATGACACATCTACCTAGTATTTCATGATCCGGTTTCTTAACTTCAAAGCTTGAACTTTGGGCGGACGGTAAGTGGTGATGACTTGGTTATAGATTTAGACTATCTGCTTGATTTTTATTTTACACCATTTTTATATCCCATATCTTATCCTACCATATAGTCATGAAGCGTGTCTAGGTGTTGCAATGAGAAATCTTTGGTGTCTTGGCCATGGATTTTGTCATGTATCATTGATTTTGTCCACTTCGCCGAGACATGTTAGTAATGACGAGTCACCCTTAATCTTTGTCGTGTCTACCTATATTGCCTTCGAAAATTGTTTAGCCCTTAACTCTAGTGGTGGAGATTTGTGTAACCGCCAAGCTTATGATAGAATACATGCTATGACTGTGCAATTAAGTGATCACCCCAAAATTGACACTTAGAATAGTTGAGAGATTTGAGTGTTTCGTTCCCATTTCGTGAGGTGTTCGGCTTTGTTTTATTCTAGCATAAGGGATTTGTAAACTTATATTTTTCAGGTTATAGGAGATATCTTTTTAGGAATCTTTCTAATAAGGTCTACTTGAGGGCAAGTAGAGTTCAAGTGGGGGGATATTTGATAACATCAAGTAATCCTGAATATTAAGTGTCAATTTCCCCCGATAATGATTGTAATTTATATCATTTATATAGATTTACGCTTGTTTTCCATTATATTCCACTTTCAGGTAAATTACGAGCATTGGAGCTAAAGAGACGCGGAATTGGGAATTATTAAAGATTTATCGTACTATGCTCACTTTGAAGAAGTTACGGCGTAACTCATCTCTCACATTACGCCGTAACTAAAGCGTGACTCAGAAAGCCAACTTATCAGAAGATTACGGCGTAAATCTCCCAAAAGATTACGATGTAACTATATTAGGTTAAATGAGGATCCGCGCAGCTGATAATTACGCCATAACTCCTGCATAAACTATGGCGTAACCAAGAATTATTGAAGAAGTGGTTACGTCGTAACCAGCAGATCTAGTGAAATTTACGAAGAATTAGATGATTACGGCGTAACTATTTTATTAGGTATGTCGTAACCAAGATCTGGCCTATAAATACCCCATGAATTCCAGAATTTCAAATCATCCCATTTCACACACCACAACCAAAGAACGTGGGAAGAAGCCAAAGGCAGGTCTAGAGGAGCATACAGAGCTATCTCCAAGGGAGAAATCACTCCCCTACGATAAGCATTAGCATTTTATCTTTTCTTTACTTTCGATTCATGTATTTCATAACATTAAATATTGAATTGATTTATATGGTTAATATGAGCGGCTAACCACCTCTTGGTGCTGGCCTAGTTATGATTCCTTAATTGTTTTTTTTTAGTTTACATTACTTCCGTATAATTATTTCTAAGTGTATAATTATTTCTAACCATCATAAATCATCAAACAATGTAACCATGGCTCTATACCACTTGTTAGGACCGAAAAAGTATAAGATTTATGTGGTTCGGGGGGTCGGGGTTGGTGATTGAAGATGAAAGTATTCATCTTGTTTAGAGAGAGAGACTAAAGAGAGGGAGGAGAAACAATGGATACTTTATTGAATAAACACACACTACACTTAACCAAATGCTTTACCTCACCCCTCATCGAGAGTCATGAGGGGTATTTATAGGCTCAACAAACCAATACTTTGCCACTTAAACAATACTAGTCCCTATGGGCAAAGTATACTACGCATCTAAGCCAATTCACGTAAGTGACGTTATCTTTATAAAAAAGCGAGGCTAACATGATCCCATATAGTTTTAGTAACCCCAGAATATAGCTTCCTTGAAGCTTTAGTGATCCACATAACCAGTTGCCTTTCGGTCAGTGGAAGAGTATTATCAAAATTTCTGAATTCTTCAGGACAGGATGAGGAAGAAGAGTCGGAGTCATTATCTTCAGGCTGGAAAGGTGACTCTTTAGGCTCTTGTGGATCAGGCTGATGCTCTTGTTCAGTTTGAACATCCGCGTCCATTTCTTCTCCTGCTGATAGTATTTCATCTTCACTCGCAACTTGTTCTTCATTAGAGAAAAGAATTTCATTGACCTCAGCAATTGTTAGTAAACCAGTGGTTGTGATAGGTTCCATATCAGCGGGTGGTATTAACCTCTCTGAGTCTTTGTCCCTCGTTGCTCCTTTAAGCACTGGTGGGTGTTTCCCAGTGCTATCCCTAGAAGTAGTGGCAGTGATATCCCTATCAGCGGGTTGTTCATTTCCCTATGAGTCTTTGGGATCAATCAGTTGGCCCTCAGACAAAAGCTGTGATTTGCGAATGTCATCCTTGGGCAGTGTGGAAGGCGCTCCCCTACCAGCGGGTTTTATGTTTCCCTCTGGATCTTGGGGAGTAGTAGTTGGGACCAAGGGCACTGACTGTGATGTATCAGTGTCCTTCGTTGTCCCTGGGGTGGATGTTGCTTGGTCACTAGTGGGTGGCAGATCAGTCTGGGCTTTCTTTGCCTTTTAGGCTGTGCTCCAGAAGCCTCATGGCCTTAAGACTTGGGTTTGGTCTTAGTCTGTTGGATCGATGTACTCTAACCAAACTAACTTAAATAGCTTGTAAGGGTTTAATAACCTCGGATAAATCCTAAGTTACTAACAATGAAACACTGAACTAACTCTATTAAGTATGCGGAATTTACTTAACAAAGCTAAGAAGAATTAACTTTAACTTTAATAATTATATTAAAACTTTGAACGTGCATGATACACAGATTCACTAACAATCCCTAACAGCTCTAATATCGATCTTAGTAAACTCTAATAATGCACGTATGTCTAATGCCAATCTAGGGATCCTTTTATAGGCATAAGGATAACCCTAGTCGGTTTACAATTCTATTTCTTGTACGTCAAGTAATTCTAAACTTAAACTTAGAAAATTCTAGAATTACATTATTATCCTTAACGATTTTGCATAGCAGTCCTTTAACCTTGCAGTACTTTGATGAACGAGCAGTACTTTGACTTCTTTCATTTAGCAGTACGTTGACTTCAGTACTTTAAATCTTCAGCACTTTAACTTTCTATATCCCAACAATCCTCCCCTAACTTGAATTCTACTTGCTTGATTTCAAGTTCCTTTGTAGATTTAACTTTAACATCTTTGTGTTCAAGGAAAGATTGTGTCTTTATCTTTAGATTATATCTTTGTATTCCCTGTGCTTGTATCATCATCATCAAAGTAGTCTTTATATGTAATCCTTTATAGCAATAATCAGCAAGCTCTATCTTTTCAGCAACCCAGCAACATATGGCAATTTGTACATCAGTTCTTTTAAGTTTCAGTCTATTCTCATCACTTCCAGGTGTGTAAACTCCTGTGAGAGGTGAATCATTGAAAATTTAATGGATTTTGATGTCTCTTTACCAAAGCCATTAACTCTGGAGTAGCCAAATGTTTAGGTGTGTAAGACCATGGTACATTGATAACCATATGATTTTTAGCAAATCATCAGCTATCAACAGATTTGATTTGTCTTTACCAAAAGCTATACCCTTTTGGACTAGTTAGTTCTTGCAACCATGGTGAACTAATTACCATATAAATGGTTTTTCCACAGCCTTTACCACAAGCCATTTTTCTTGTAGGCTAGCCAACTCTTCACATTTGCTGATATGGTGAGTTGATTAGCATACAACTTATTAGCAAGTTGTCAACTATATAACGGATTTGAGATATCTTTACCAGAGCCGTTTGCTCATGGATTAGCCAATCCTTTTGTTAAACATGGTGGATTGATAACCTATTGTTATAACCATCTCAAAAACCATTTGTTGCATATAACTTTTGTTTCATAATATTTCTTACTTAACAAAATTTTTTGTTTAAAATCATTTACTGATTTTGTGCTGCAAGCAGTACTTTGATTAAAAGTATTGTTTGTTCAGCAGTACTTTGAGTAAAATACTGATTTATCAAAAAAAATTTACAATTAAGAATCATACCAGATTTTAAGTATCATCATCAGCCATAGTAGTCCATTTGATAAACAATTCGATGACCATTAATTAATGTTGTTTCATTCTCCTCTTCAACTTCCATTTCATGATCTAGCATCCTTCTCATAAGATCTGATGTAAGTGGATATCTTCTTTCTACTAACATATGGATCATGGTTCCATCTTCTAGCTCCAAAACATGTACTCCATATTCATCAAAGTATCTCCAACTATTAATCTCCCATACTTATTGATTATTCCATATAGCATCATTACTTGTTTCTCTGTTTCCGTAGTTGTGAGGTCTCCAAGTAATATTAAACCAACTCCTTCTGATGGAATGTGTTCAAAATATTTTTGCACTAATTTGTATAAATGCCACAAATCTTCTCTGCTAATGAAGTACAATATGTCCTATAGCAAATTAAAGACACTGAAACTCTCATCTTCTCTATGGAACATCAGATAATCTCCATCTGGTGATTCTACAACTTCAAAAGTAGTTATCTTTGATTTCTTTTCTACAGCATTTTTAGACTTAGAATGCTCAAAGTATATAACTCTTAAGTAATTTCTTAGCTCATCAACTGTATCTGTCCTTAACTCTACCTTCTTTGATGGTGTTCTTCTTTTGTTCTTTTCTTTAAACTTCTTTTCCAGATCCTCCTTTTTCTCATCATCATCTTTAAAATCTTTAATACTATCAACCTGCTTTTGATAAGCTTCTCTTACCAAGTCACATAGTTTTTTCTTCTCAACATATTTCAGCATTTGTAACCCAGTATACCCTTGACCCTTTAAATAAGCCATCATGGTATTTCTTTCCTTAGCAATACTTGGTCTTCTTGGTAAACTCTTTATCTGGTACATGTTCAAATTTTCCTTCACTGGTATAATCACTCAAAGATCATACTATGCTTGAAACTTCTTAGCAGCCTCTACATTCTTGGCTACTTCAATTGCACTAATTTCTGCCAAAGTGAGCTTCTTCTTCTTTGTTTCTACCAGCTTACCTTTTCCTTTATCTTTTGGATCTAAAGTAGGTTGAGAAGCTTGAGGTTGTGCTTCAGCAACTCTTGGAATGCTAACACCCCTTGTTTTTGATAATTTGTGCAATATCTCAGCTACAGTCTCATCATCACTTGAAGTGTGCACTGGTTTAGGTGTATTAGATTCCTCTTCTGGTATGACTGTTGAAGGACCAGCTTCCTCTTCAAAGTCTAGAATCCTTGGTGTGATTAGCTCTTGTCTATATGTTCCTTGAAGAGCAGAAGTACCTTGATCATCAGTACTTTGAACACCAGTTCCTTCAGGCTCAGTACTTTGAATGTTTACTTGAGCTTCGGTACTTTGAGTTAGAACATCAGTACCTTGAGTTTCAGTACCTTTAGTATCTTTATTAGTATGAGGTTGAGCATCTTTATTCAAATTATCTTGCTCCAGATTCCTCCCCAAATTGAATGAAGATTGCTGTTGAACCTTTTTGCCCTTTGAAGGCTTCTTAAACTTCTTCCTTTGTTTTTGTTGTGACTTGACCCATAACCTATGATGTTTAACCAAAGGCCATACAAAAGCCTTTAATCTTAGAAACTTGAGTTTCAACTTATTGATTTGTGCATCCTGAGCTTCAAAGTCTTTCTTCAATCTTACTAGCTCCCTTATCAAAGCATAGTTATCCAGAACTTGACCCTCAGAAGCCACATCTTCCTCATCTCCTCCAGATGTTTGAAGCCCATCTGTGGAAGTATAATCATTGGGAGAGGATGGTGGGTTTACTTCACGTTCGAATCACCATGAGCAGTTCTTGGTGAGATGGAGCAGGTGAAGCTTTAGTACCTTCTGGTTCAGCAGTACCTTGTGAAGAAGCAGTATGTTGAGAAGCAGTACCTTCTCCTTCTTCACTTGCAGCAGCTTCATCTCTGATTGCTTGAATAATCTCCATCATTGAAGTAGTTAAAGGAGTGTTCCTTCCAGAGAATCTATCACTCTTCTTAGCCATGAAGGTGAAATTTTTTTTCAGGTTGTACCACAACCGGTAATAAACTTTAAGGCTTTGGTACACCATGAAGTTGTTTATTCAAGAAAACTTGAATAAATCTTGGATACATTAACCAGGGTGATCCATTAGAAATATGAGATAGCATACCATCCAAAATCAGTCTTGAAAAGTTAAAGACACGATTTGTAGCCAATCCCACTAAAGCATATGCTATATTGGATCCAAATTGCTCCCATGAAGTACTCTTAGAACTGATACAATGAAGTAATACATGCACCAAGTACTTCCAATGCGGACTAAACAAGGGTTTCTTGAATGTTGTTTCAGTTAAATACCCTTCATACCCAAGATCTCTGAGAGTATTCCAAATAAGTTGTTTATCAAAACGTATAGCCCCTTCTTCATCATCAAATATCAAATCTTCACGAATGGAGGCTTCACTAACTCTAATGATCTTACTAGCAACCTTAGCCTGTATATATGACTCATCATTCTCCATGTGAGTTCTATCAGTCGCTCAAAATTGTTGAATCCATGGCTCAATAACATCTGGTTCCACCAAAAGCGCATAACTGATTGGAGATCCAGTGAGAAAATCAATGATGTCATGGAAAACAACATTAGCTTCAATTTTATCCAAATTAGCCACCATATTGTGTTTAGAAACTGTGATTCGATTGGCCATTGATTGTTTGGTTACAAAGAAGGTGGTTTGATGAATAGTAATAGTAAAAGAGAGAGAAATATGGAAAAGATTTATAAGTATAAAGATGAGAGGGAAATTCGGAGAGTAGGTATTTATAGGTGAGATTTAAAAAATCACAGCCCATAATAACAAAGTTACCGTTAGGTGAATTTTAACCCATCTTTTGACCCTTGTAACAGTACGTTGATAAGACAAGCAGTTCTTTCCGTGTGTGCAGTACTTTCCAAAGCAGTACTTTCAGAGCAGTACTTTCATATGACCAAAAAGCAGTACTTTTCCATTTTCTTCTCTACAATAGCAAAAACTCCAAATAGGCATTCGATTGCCTCCCTTCAAGCAATGCATAGGACTGTATAACTAACTAATTAGTCCTCCCCTCAAATTTAGCTTAGTAATTAATCATTCCAATACTTACCACCAAGTAATTGAATCTTGAAACATCAAATCCTTTGGTGAGTAAATTAGCTACATTATCATCTGTGTGAACCTTGACAACATTAATGAGCCTATGCTCATAACAATCTCTGATAAAGTGATGCCTTATCTGTATATGCTTGGTTTTGGAGTGATAAACTGGATTCTTCACAATACAAATTGTACTCTCATTATCAATGTTGATAGGAGTATTCTTGAAGTTAAACCCATAATCCAAAAGTTGATTCTGCATCCATAACACTTGTCAACAACAGCATGCAGCAGCAACATATTCTGCTTCAGTGGATGATGTTGCTGCAATAGTTTGCTTCTTACATAGCCATGAGACTAATCTTCTTCCAAGATATTGACATCCTCCAGTGGTTGATCTTCTATCATAGTTATCACCTGCATAATCACTATCTGAAAAAGCTTCCAAGTGAAAAGGTGAATCCTTTGGATACCACAACCCTAACTTAGGTTGTTGTTTCAAATAACTAAAAATTCTCTTCACTGCATTAATATGAGAGACCGTAGGTGAGACTTGATATCTTGCACATAAACAGACAACAAACATGATATCAGGCCTAGATGCAGTTAAGTACATAAGACAGCCAATCATAGATCTGTACAACTTGACTTCAACAGGTTGACCATCTTCATCCTTGCCCAATAAGTTGATAGACTTGATAGGTTTAGTGACTGGCTTCATAGCATCAAAATTGAACTTCTTAACAATGTCAGCAACATACTTATCTTGACTTATGAAAATCCCCTCCTTTGACTGTTTAACTTGAAGCCCCAAAAAGAAAGTTAATTCACCCATAGAACTCATTTGAAATTCATGTTGCATCAGCTGCTCAAACTCCTTCACCATGGACTGTTTTGTAGCTCCAAAGATGATATCATCTACATAAACTTCAACTAGCATGATATCCTAGTTGTCTCTCTTGAAAAACAAAGTCTTGTCAATTGCTCCCCTCCTGTAACCATGTTGCAATAAGAAAGTAGAGAGCCTTTCATACCAAGCTCTAGGTGCTTGATGTAGGCCATAAAGAGCCTTAACAACTTCGTAGAATTTGTTTGGATGTGCAGGATCTTCAAAGCCAGGAGGTTGTTTAACATAAACATCTTTTGTAATCTTTCCATAGAGAAAGGCACTTTTAACATCCATTTGATAAACCTGAAATCATATATATGAGGCAAAAGCAAGGAATATTCGAATAGCTTCAATCCTTGATACACGAGCAAACACTTCATCATAATCTATTACTTCTTCTTGTCTATATTCTTATGCAACTAACCTTGCTTTGTTCTTGATAACATCCCCTCTTTCATCTCTCTTTACTCTGAAAACCCATCTTGTACCAATTACTTTCTTTCCATCTGGTAGATCACATAGGACCCAAACTTCTTGAAGTTTGAATTGAAGAAGTTCTTCTTGCATAGCTTCAACCCAACTCTCTTTAGTTAATGCTTGAGCTATATTCTTAGGTTCTTCTTGAGAGATAAAACAAGTGAATAAATATGTTTGATGATCCTTATGATTCAGCCTGTTTTGTTTATACACAAAGCTAAGTAAAGCATTATGAGGTGTAGAAAAACCTTTAGCTTTGGTTCTTGTGAGCACTCCATGAGTAGAAGGTCCAATGATTTGACAAGTAGGATGATCTTTATGAATTCTTAATGTAGGAGTCTGTGAAACTTCTAGATTATCACCCAAATTTGAGAAATCAACATCTTCATTGGAATATGAGAAAATACCTTCATCTTTAAACTCATCATCAGTTTCTTCTAAGCCAGGCATGTTAGGATCGTCTAAATCATCCAAAGTGCTGTCAACAGGTGCAACAATACTTTGTTCTAAAGTACTGTCATCCAAAGTACTGTGAGAGAACTCTGCAATCTTGTTCTTTTTCTTTGCTTCTTCATAAGCTCTTCTTTGATCATCATCATAAGAGTGTGCTACTACATCTTGAAAAAGCATCCTATTAAGCTCATCTTGAATAGCTTGATCCTCAGCAGATAATGAGGATTTTGGTTCATCAGTACTTTTCTTTGTTTCAACAGGTATAGGTTCTTCATCAAGAACAACATCAGGTCTAATATGAACTCCATGAACAATGTATTGTAAATCATCTTCTTTGTGTACAGCTTGATTTTCTTCTCTAACACGCACATAATTCATAGAAGGAGTCAAAAGCTCAAGATCAAACATCCAATCAGGACCTTTACCCTTCTGATTTTCTTGATCTTCTAAAAATTCAACATGAATACAATCTTGAACCTTTTTGGTGACCCTGTTGTACACTCTAAATCCTTTGTTGTTGGTGCAGTATCCCAATAAATATCCTTCTTCTGACTTGCCATCAAATTTGCCCAGGTTATCAATTGTATTGAGAATAGTTAGAGGGAATCCAAAAGGCTTCATAAATCAATGTTGGGTTTGTTTCCCATCAGCAACTCATAAGGTGTCTTCATCTGTGGTTAGGTGATTGATACTCTATTAAGCACATAGCAAGCAGTACTTACAACTTCAGCCCAAAATTGAATATGTAATAATGAATATGCAAGGATTGTTCTGGCTTCCTTAATCAAAATTATGTTCTTTCTTTCTACAACGCCATTCTGTTGTGGAGTTCTAGCAATACTAAACTCCCTCTTGATTCCTTTCTTAGCACAAAACTCATCCATAAGCTTGTTCTTGAATTCAATCCCATTATCACATCTAATACCTCTTACTTTGAGTCTCAATTGGTTTATAAGGGCTATTATGAGATCATGAATAGCATCAAAAGTATCATCTTTAAATCCCAAGAAAAATACCCAACTAAATCTACAGCAATCATTTGTCACAACCAGACAGTACTTCTTCTTGTTGAGACTTGCAACAGAAACAAGTCCAAACAAATCCATGTGCAGCAACTCCAAAGGTTCATTAATAGTTCTTTCTTCAAGCTTCTTGCATGAAGCTTTGTGTTGTTTACCCTTCCTACACGCCAAACATGAGTGATCATTCTTGTAAGTTTTGGAAGGTAAACCTCTAACTAAATTTCCTTTGACCAACTTGTTGATGTTTTTGAAATTTACATGGCCTAATCTTCTATGCCACAGATGTGCTTCTTCAAGAGATACCTTTGCTACTAAACATGTAGCTCTTTCAGAAGAGTGAAGACTCTTCATATCCAAACTGTACACATCATTGGTTCTTGGTACTCTCAGAATGACCAAGTTATCATCAACAAGCTTGAATTCAGGGGAAAGAATAAGACATTCTGTGTCAGTGAATAGCATAGGGTGCTTCTTGTCACAGATCTGAGAGACTGACAAAAGATTGAATTTGAGCTCCTTCACATAGCGAACATTCTCAAAATCTATGCTTCCTGCCTTGATGGTTCCTTTGCCAGTTATTCTTCCTCCACTAGCATCATTCCCAAATGCAACTCTTCCTCCATAATAGGATCTAAAATCTGACAGAATTTCTTTGTCTCCTGTCATGCTTCTAGAGCAACCACTATCCACAATTCGATGATCTTTAAGCTCCTCTTCTGGGTTCCCTGCACAAAGATAAAAGAGTTAGTTAATTTTAGGAACCCAAGCCATTACTGAATTGTGTTCCCATTATGGAGGTACATACTTAAATTCCTTAAGTATGTAATTTCCATTGTCTTTAAGCACATGATCAATTATCTTTGGTTGTTCCAAAACTTGTGTTGGTTTTTCAATAAAAATCTCTTTTTCATCCAAGTTTTCTTTATTATTTTCAACAAAAATCTATGTTTCAACCTTATTTGCTGAAAGTAGTGTTTGTTCCCCATCAGTATTTTTCTTCAACCCTTTTGGTTTTAACTTCAGGTGTAGAGTCCTTTGATCTAGCTACTCTTCTTGTGGTGTAACGCCTTCTAGATTGATAGTAATTGGATCTCCTAGGGTTTCCATTCCAAAAAGTGTTAGCAGTACCTTGATTGTTTGAAAATCTAACAGTACTTTAAGAAGGTACTGCTTGAGAAACTTTTGGCTTGTCAGTACCTTGAAAATTATTTGAAGGTACTGGAGGTTTTGAAAAAGGTCTTCTCTGATGCGGGTACCTATAGTCTTTTAAGAAATTACTATGGTTAACCCTATGTGAATGATTTCAAACTGGTCTAGTCTCCCTTGGCTTTTGGTTGGCAGTTCTGTTCTTTGGGAATTTTCCTAGGTACTCTGAGTGAAAGTGACAGTGCTTAATCAAATGATCAGGACTGTAACAAACAAAACATAATTTTTGACATGTAATTCCAAAATTGCTTCTTCTATGTGTATGACCAAACCTATCCTGTCTTTTTGGTAAATGATGAAAACTGTTTTGACCAAAATTATCCCAAAAAGGTTTAGCAGTATTTTCAAAAGAATTTCTTGAAGGTACTGCTGAATGTCTAGCAGTACTTTGAGTGGAAGGTACTGCTTGACTCTTAACATCATCACTCTTAGGTTTCTCAGCTGTTTCTTTCGAGGTTTCAGAACTAGATTAACCAATAAACTTTTTCCTAAACTCTAAGTTGTCTACTCCAAAACGAGAAACATCTGCCCTAAGGGGTTGAAAACTACCAGTGGGATGAGGGACTGCATGATAACCTTTGTTTTTCTTATATTCAGGAGGTGATTGACTAATTGAGTCCTCATTACTAGATGTATCTACATAGTTAATGAGTTCATCATCACTAGTTGTTATATCCTCAAAATCACATTCATCCTGATCGCTAGGTGGGTTTTCTATGCTACTAAAGTCCATACCAAAACCTAGTCCAGTTCTAATGTAAGCTCTTCTCTATTTTTCAACATAACTAACGTGAGAAAGTCCTGATTGTCCCCAAGCAGCAAACTTTTCTAGCAATTCATCCCTTTCCTTAGTTAGCTTCTCAATTTCAGAAATCTTACATCCTAGCTTCCATTCACTTAATTTTAACTGATAATCCTGTTGTTCATACTTTTCTGCCCAAGCCATTTCATTATTTTCATGTGTTATTATTTTGGCTTCCATTGACTCTAAAGTAATTTGATAACCAGCTACCTCAGACCTAGCCCTTCTACAGTTATCTCTTTCAGTTACATAATCAGTAAGCACCTTTTGATAAAAAGCATGACATTTAGAGCACACCTCAGAGATAGGGGTGAACTTGGTGAAGTAGCTACCATAGCAAGCAGAACAGGTTCATCTTCACTCTCCATGCTCCAATAAAAGCTTCCTAGACCATCTCTGGACTCCAAAGCAAGCAAATCAGGTTCCTCATCAAAAGCTGTGCTCCAATCAAACTCTTCCACTGATTCCTCCATGGCTACCATACAATAGGTTACTGGTTCATCATCAAACTCAGCACTCCAGTCAACCTCTGATAGATTTTTTTGAGCAACCAAAGCTTTTGTTTCAGTAATAGGAATTTCTTTAGTTCAAGTTTGGGTTTCTCAGTCATTCTGTTTGCCTGGTATTTAGCAAACTTGCATTCCCTTGCAAAGTGTCCAGTCCTTTGACAATTAAAACATTCAATCTTGGACTTATCAAAGGTTATACCCTGCTTAGGCTTGAAATCAGTTTCTCTTCCTATTTTCTTTATGAAATTCTTGATTCTAGCTGTGATCATAGCAACTTGCCACTTGATATCAATTTCTTCAAGAGCATCCTCTTCAATTTGTGACAAATCCTCTTCATAAGTAACAGGTAAAGTGGCTTGCTGAGCAAAGAATGAGCAAACAACTTCATCAGAGTGGATGGTGTTTGTTGGTGTGACTTTTTGAGCAAAGGTGGGGGTAGAATAGGCAACAGTACTTTGAGCAACAGTACTTTGAGTAGGAGAAGAAGTACTTTTAGTAGAAGTACTGCCTCTCTTTTCAGAAGACAAAAGGGCAATACTGTGAGATTTTGAACTAGTTTGTCCATTCATCTCATGCTCATACACCTTCAAATGATTATAGAGATCATCAAAGTCCATAACATCCAAACCAGGTTGTCCTCTGATCATAGTAGCAATCACATGCCATGTCGATGGCAAACTCCTTAAGAATTTCATATTTGCATCTTCAACAGATACTTCTGCCTTGTATAACTCCAGCATACTGAGAAGATTTTGGAATCTGTCATAGGCAGCATCAAGTCCTTCTCTTTCACCAACAGTGAATGTTTCAAACTATTGCTTCAACAGATTTCTGTGCATCTTCTTGGAAGCATCATTACCTCTAAACCTTGTCTTGAGAGCAGCCCATACATGTTTAGCATCCTTAGCATCATGAAACTTGAGTAGGTGACCATCAGGTATAGCAAAAAATAGGATGTTGAGAGCCTTTTCTTGATTCCTTATTGTAGCTGCTGGCAAGACAGCCTTACGTGGTTTAGGTTGTCCAGGAATTTCAATAGGGTCTGCAACAACTTAATTACCATTGACAATTACATTCCACAGTGCATGGTCTGTAATAGCAATGTACTGTCTCATCTTCATACTCTAGAGGTATACTCTCCCTTCTTGATAATAGGTATTCTGAGTGAGGTGATGGATGGTGGTGGTGCAGCTTTAGTCGACATCTTTAGGGTTTTGTTAAATCAGTTTTTATGGTTTCTTCTTAATCAGAGTTTCCACATAAGCTCTTATACCACTTGTTGGATCGATGTACTCTAACCAAACTAACTTAAATAGCTTGTAAGGGTTTAATAACCTTGGATAAATCCTAAGTTACTAACAATGAAACACTGAACTAATTCTATTAAGTATGCGGAATTTACTTAACAAAGCTAAGAAGCATTAACTTTAACTTTAATAATTATATTAAAACTCTGAACGTGCATGATACACAGATTCACTAACAATCCCTAACAGCTCTAATATCGATCTTAGTAAAATATAATAATGCGCGTACGTCTAATGCCAATCTAGGGATCCTTTTATAGGCATAAGGATAACCCTAGTCAGTTTACAATTCTATTTCTTGTACGTCAAGTAATTCTAAACTTAAACTTAGAACATTCTAGAATTACATTATTATCAGTCCTTTAACCTTGCAGTACTTTGATGAACGAGCAGTACTTTGACTTCTTTCATTTATCAGTACGTTGACTTCAGTACTTTAAATCTTCAGCACTTTAACTTTCTATATCCCAACATATTCCCAGTCTGAGACTTCCCCTTTCTCTTTTTAAGAGCAGGGTTTGGAGACACTGAGTCCCTTTGGTTGTTTACAGCAACCATATGGGCCGTCAATTCAATTTCAGTGACTTGGGATGGGTCCTTTTGAAAAATTGATTGACTCAGGATACCAGGTAAAGCAGTGTATTTGTATTGCTGAGGGTAATTGCAACCCAGTAACACTTGTAAAGCACATGAGACAAACCTAGGATAAGAAACATATTTCGTCCTAGTTTTGCTCAGTAGCTTGGTTACGAGATCACTGTAAATGATCTCCCCAATTTTGACAGTGACCCCATTCTTCAAGCAATATGCCACCATCAACTTAATAGAGTTAACTTGCTCGGTGGATGAGTGGTTCCTGTCGAGAACCTGAATCACAAATGTGAACAGGATCTTCCAAGCCGCAGGAAATGAGTTCTTGGTGACTGGGGTTCTATCCAAAAACTTTGGATCCAAAACAATTTATTTTAACCCATCCTTAATTGTAGAGGATTCAGGATGGGCAACGTAGTTCCCAGAATTATAGTTTAACCTTGTTGAAGTACAAAATGTTTTATAATCCAGGGTGACTGACTTTTCCTCATTAAAAAGATTGAAATTGATGAGATACTCCCTGAGTGGTCGTAGGCCAGTCTCATCAGTAGAGGGTGTCGGGTCATAGGCCGCTGTTGTAGCCCAAAACTCCCTGAGGAGGTTTTGGTACATAATTGAAGGGGACTGAGTAAAGGCCGTTTTCAGTGTCAGTTTAATAAAAACTTCATGATGCCCTTATAGGCTGGGACATCAGGAGGTGTTAGGATGTAGTAAATCCTGTTATTAAAGTTTCGGTCACCTCAAGTATATGTATTAGTTAGAAAGCTCGTAGTCGTAGTTATTTAAAGTTAAGTAGTATTTAGTTTAGTAACACCGTGGAGGACGGACGGTACCTACTGTATGCCTGATCCACAGCCCGTAGGTGGCGATTTGTGTAAGACTATAAATACTCTCTACCTCCCAAGGTAGAGAGTTGGAGCTTATAATAAGATTTTTCACTTTCTCTCACTAAGTTCCCAAACCTCTAACTATATTTCTCTCTAAAACATCATTGTGTACGCCTCTTGTGATCATGGTTTGACGTGTTTGTGAAATCCAATATGTTACAAATGGTATCAAGAGCCATGGTTTGATCATCTCTCTTACATATCCTTGGATTTCTAGTGGTGTTAGATGGTTTTTGAGTTTGAAATAGTTTAGTGGTTTTTGAATCATTTGGATCCTTTCGTGTGTTAAAGTTTGAATTTTGAGTGTACTTTAGTGTTTAGAATCATTGTAAGTGCTTGGGTTTTGATTTGGAAAGCTTGAATCACTGTGGTTGGGCTTGTTTTGGATTAAAAGGTGTGTTTTTGAAGTTTTTCAAGGCAGCAACTTGAGTCTCGTTGTGAATTTCTTCGTAGCGACTTGCTTCAGTAATTTCTAGCGAGTTGTAGTGTTAGTCGTAGCGACTTGAGCTTAGCGACTTGTCTATTGAGACAAGCCGACAAACAGTACAATTTAGTGGATTCTCCACTACGGCTAGCGACTTGGTGGGGTTAGCGACTTGCTTTCATTTATTCTAGCGACTTGTACTTATTGTTCTCAGCGACTTGACATTAGCGACTTGGATACTTAGCGAGTTGCTCTTTAGCGACTTGTCTGCTTAGCGATTTGGTGCTTTAGCGACTTGTGTTAAGCGACTTAGGTCTTAGCGACTTGTGCTTAGCGACTTGATTCACAGCGACTTGAGGCTTAGTGAGTTGCTACTTAGCGACTTGGTGTTTAGTGACTTGGTGCTTAGCGACTTGGTTCAAGGATTCTTAGCGAATTGGTTGAACTTTTGTTTCTAATACGGTTTTATCTTGATTTAGTAAAATCCCGTGAAAGAATCTGTTTCTCGGTTTAATCATATAGTTATAAAATCCCGTGAAATCTGTCAACATGTCTATCAACGTATCTACAATCATCTCCACTATTGCTGAGGACATTCAAGCAGCTGGTTCAGATACTCGTCCACCCATGCTTGACAGAACTGACTACGACTCTTGGGCTCAACGAATCAGATTGTACTGTCTTGGAAAGGAAAATGGGGTCAACATTCTCAAATTCATTGATGAAGGACCGTATCAGATTGAGACTACAAGAGACATAATTGAGACTGCTGCAGATGGAACCATGATCTTTGGATTGGACAGACCAAAGACGTATGATGAGCTCAGTGATAAGGAGAAAAAAAGATTCGATGCTGATATCAGGGCTTCAAACTTTATACTTCAGGGTCTTCCAAAAGACATCTACAAGCTTATCAATCACAACACTGAAGCCAAGGCTGTTTGGGATAATGTCAAAATGCTTCTCTCAGGTTCTGAATTAACCAAGGAAGACAGAAAATCACAGCTGTATGATGAATTTGAGCACTTTAAGATGAAACCAGAAGAAAGTGTCTATGAATACTACGTGAGATTCCACAAGCTTGTAAATGATATGAGGAATATCAAAATGACCATGCCAAATATTCAGCTGAACTCAAAGTTTTTGAACAACATGAATCCCGAATGGCACAAGTTTGTCACCTCTGTAAAGCTAACCAAAGGATTGAAGAACACAAACTATGAGCAACTATATGCCTTCCTTCTTCAGAATGAGAGACATGCTATGTTTGAAAAAAGGATCCTTGAACAGTTCAAAACCAACCAGGGAGAAACAAGTTCCTCAAATGATTCAACAGCATTTTACACAAATGTTGAAATTACCACCAAAGCTTCTCAAGTCATACCCATGGGTAATGGTAATTACAAACTTATCCCTGATCCAGCATATAAGCCTCCCGACTCAAACACACTCATGGAAAACTTCATCAATCAACTGTCTCTCATGGTTAGTCAAAACATGAACTCTCTCCCACACACCAACAATAACCTCAGAACAGCATCCAATCCACACAATCAAGCAACTATCAGAGATGGGAAGGTTATGGTGCAACCAGTTCAAGAAAGGCAGTATGAACAGGGAAGAGGTGGAGTTGGAAGAGGATATGTGGCAAATCAGAATAGGGGAAGGAATGGAAATTAAGGACAAGCAAAGCCGATCAAGTGCTACAACTGTGGTGGTGATGGAAATATAGCTAGAAAGCGCACATCTCCAAAACGCCCACAAAATGCAAAGAACTTCAGAGACAAGATGTTACTTGTGCAAGCTCAGGATAATGGAGCTGTGTTGGATGAAGAGGAGCTGTTGTTTCTTGTTGAGGGCAATGCCAAGACATATGATGCAGATGTGGATGAGCAGCCAATTCAGGTGATAGGTCATAATCATCGGAATGCCTTTCAAGTCGCCGACTGTGATGCATACGACTCTGATGTTGATGATGAACCTGCTGCACAGACAATTTTTATGGCTAGCATTTCTCCAATGATCTTTCCAAAGGTCCCCTCACCACAGCAAGATGGTCCATCCAAAGAATCAATCATCTCAGAGGTATTAAAACTATATGATAATGTTGATCAGCAAAAGATACATGATAAAGTTCAATTGCAGGAAACCAGTGACTCAGATATTGCTAATATGGGCAATGATAATATTGTCCCATATGATCAATATGTGACTCAATGTGAGAAGGCGATCGAACCAAGTGATGTATCTAATGCATTCAATAATGACTATATCTTTGATGAATACACTGCTAGTGTTCCTAATGATTCTGCCATCTCTGAACTTAATGCCTATAAAGAACAAGTTGCCATCTATGAACAACGTACTAAGTTTGAGTTAACTACCCGTGAGCAGGAGATGGATGACCAATTGCGTACAATCATTAAAAGAAAAGCTTAACAAAACGGCTAAGCAGAAACAAGAACTTCAAAAAAATGTGAAAGTGCTTAAACAGGAATTTAATGCCATAGAATCAAAACTCTTAAATGAATTTTCCATCCTAAAAACTTTGAAAAACAAACTTGAAAACAAATTATACATACAAGGAAACACCATTCAGACTGCTCACATGATCACTAAGCACAGAGTTCTAAGTGACAAACATAGTGTTGCGTTAGTTGATGAACCAAACCCTAAGGCGTGTCTAAAAGCTAGAGAAGTACAGAAGGTAATCTATGATGGCAATGAAATCCTTAAGCCTAGACAGAAACCTAGTTGCGCTGAGAATACAGAGGAAGATAAACAGTTAGAAGAAGTAACTAGAAAGAAATTTGATGAAATGCTTAAGAGCCCTTTATGCATAGAAAAGAAAATCAGCTATAAAACACCCAACTATGCTAAGGATAATTGGATTGCCTTTAACAAGTTTAGACCTCAAAACACAGCTGACCCTTGAACAAGTGTTTTGGAAAAAGGATATGGACATGAAAAAAGCTGATGAGTTTGTTGAAAAAATCCCCCATGTAGGAGAATGCTTCCATCGTTTATCCCCCCAATACCCCAATGCATTTAGTTCCTAGATCTGTTCCCACTAAGAGCAAGACCTTAATCAGTCAATATGTAATTTTTCAATTATTTGTTGATTTTGAGAAAACTTGTAAGAAAAGGATCACACCCACTGGGATAACTGAAGGGGAAAGGGGTTTTGAGCAAACTAAAGAAAGCTATTTAACTGTGGTCATGCCTTACTTTAAACAATTAAAAGGTTAATTTGAGAGTCTTAAAAAGGGGATGGATTCAGATATTAAAGAAATGGAAAAGGAATTTGATGCAATGATAGATGAGGTTGGTGACTATGAGCGTGAATTAAATTATAATGAGATTGAGAGGAAGAACTTGCATACCTTGAATGAGAATCTTATTTCTGAATGTATTACTCAAGATATGCTTTTCACTGCTATGAATTGTTCCATAAATGCTTCTCAATTTCATGAATTATCTGTTGCTCTGAAAGTCTCTCATGATCATGTCATTGAGCTTGAAAAAACTAATTCTAAATTGCATGAGAAAATTGAACAGGATGATCATGATAACCTGGAGAAACTGTTTTCTAAATTGGAAGTTGAGCATCTTGCTTTGCAATTAAAATATGAACATCTAAAAGAAAATGTTAAAACCTCAAATATCAAGACATCCTTGGATGCTCCTGAATTTGATGCAGTTTTTGAAATTAGCAAACGTTATGAACAAATTCGAGCTCGTTGTAACACGATCAGAAAATTAAGAACCCAAATTTCACAATTAAAGGGTGAAAAGAACAATGTGAAAGGCTCCCAAATGCCTCCAACTTTATATTCTCAGAGTTCTCAAACTTTTCATCTTCAAAACATGGTTAATGCTTTACAAAAGGAAAATGAGAGTTTTCTAGAAGAAAATGAAAAATTTAAACTACACTTTAAAGAGTTATATGATTCAATGAAAGTCACTCGTGACAAGAACAACGAAAAAAATAACGTCTTTACAAAAGGAAATTTAGAATCTGAGGAGTCAGGAAAAAGGGAAACTGCCACTTGTCTTTAATGAGAATGTTGCATCAAAATCATCCTCAAATTGCAAATATACTGCGACTGCTAAATATATTCCTCCTCATCTTAGGGATAATGAACTTTTGTTTCATAACTATTGTGCTCACCTTAAGGATAGTCTAGAATGTCTCCGTGAGATTGTGGAAGAGGATTTCATAAATAAGCCGCTTGATAGAGAAATTAGGTTTGCTTGCATTCAGGCCAAACGATCTCAGGAACTGCTAGAATGTTTAATAGCAACATGTCCTAAATCCTTAGGTGTGAATGATTTGTCTAATGTTGTTAAATGCCTAGTTAAAATTGTTAATGTTAAAAACCAAGCTAAGAAGGCAAAAAGGCAAAGGCGAAAGAAAGTTATAAAACAGTGGAAACCCACAGGAAGAAAATTTAGTAATATAGGTTATCAATGGATACCTACTGACCGTAAGGTTAATGAGTTTTGCCCTCGATTTGCTAAGACAATGCCCACTAGAAAATGGATGCCTACTGGTAGAACTATTCTCTTAAGAAGTAAACATACTTTGAATAGGTCAAATACGGACTCTAGCATTGCGTCTATTTCAGATGACTCCATTGTTTCTACTCTTGATGTGGGTTTCCCAATCACTGTTACTAACCAAGTGGAACCCATTCTTGCATGGGGATCCCAATTATCCAGTTATCCATTCTTGTCTGTGTTCAACTGCAGATCGTTCAAATCGTTCTGTGGTACCTGGACTCAGGCTGTTCCAAGCATATGACTGGAGACCGGTCACGGCTCATGAACTTCGTGAGTAAATTCATCAGAACTGTGAGATTCGGAAACAATCATTTTGGTGCTATTATGGGTTATGGAGATTACATGGTTGGAGATAGTGTGATTTCCAGGGTATATTATGTTGAAGGTCTTGGACATAATCTATTTTCTGTCGGACAATTTTGTGACTCAGATTCAAAAGTGGCCTTCAGAAAACATACTTGCTTTGTTAGAGAATTTGATGGTGTGGAACTTCTCAGAGGAACTCGTGGTTCAAACCTATACACCATCTCTATCGAAGATATGATGAAATGTTCACCCATCTGCTTGCTGTCAAAGGCTTCCAAAACTAAGTCATGGCTATGGCACCGTCGTCTCAATCACTTGAACTTTGGTACCATAAACAATCTTTCCAGAAAGGACTTAGTAAGAGGATTACCCAGATTAAAGTATGAAAAAGATCATCTTTGTTCAGCTTGCCAATTGGGAAAAAGCACGAAATATGCCCACAAACCAAAACCCACAAACCAAAATTCACAAACTCAGTAATGGAAGTTCTTCATACCCTTCATATGGATTTGTACGGACCAATGAGAGTGCAAAAGATAAATGGGAAGAAATACATTCTAGTCGTTGTGGATGACTACTCCCGATTTACTTGGGTAAAGTTTTTGAGGACAAAGGATGAAACTCCAGATGTCATCATCAAACTTATCAAACAGCTTCAAGTTCGACTCAACAATACTGTTAGAATTGTTCGAACAGACAATGGCACAGAGTTTGTTAACAAAGACTTAATTCAGTTTTATGAAAGTGTTGGAATCAGTCATCAAAGAAGTGTTCCACGAACTCCTCAACAGAACGGTGTAGTTGTAAGAAGAAACCGAACTCTTGTGGAAACCACAAGAACAATGCTAATTTATTCAAAGGTTCCAATGTTTCTATGGGCTGAAGCAATTGCTACTGCTTGCTACACCCAAAATCATTCCCTTATTCATACCTCTCATGGAAAAACTCCATATGAACTTGTTCATAAACGTAAACCTGATCTCTCCTACCTTTGTGTGTTTAGTGCTTTGTGCTATCCAACGAATGACAGTCAACATTTAGGCAAATTAAGAGCAAAGGCAGATATTGGAGTTTTTGTTGGTTATGCACCAAACAAGAAGGGTTACCGAATCTACAACAAAAGAACTCGAGATATCATGGAAACTATGCACGTCACGTTCGATGAGCTGTCCGGTCAAATGGCTCCAAGACAATCCAGTTCTGGACCCGCATTTCAACCTTCATCATGTAGTCCTATCGGTTCTACTCTAGTTTCTAATCCCAAACCAACAACTCCTTATGTACCTCCTTCAGAAAATGATTTGAAGAAATTATTTGATCCAATGTTTGATGAACACTATGAGTCAAGTGCTAATGATCTGTCAATTCCATCAACAGAGGCTGCTCCTATCCCTGTCAATGAAGTTAACCCTTCAGTTTCAATGTCATTAAGTCAAGAAGCGCCTGCTGCTGATCACTCTGTCTCATCAACAAATCATCAATCATCGAGTGTACATCATGGAATTGTTTCTGGTACCAATGATGGAGATAATCCCTTTGCTACTCCTGAAGATGCCCCATTTGAAAACATATTTGCTCCTGAATCATCATCAGAACCATCTTCATCAGGAGATATCGACTCTGCTACTTCTGTTCCTCAACAACAACCACATGAACACCTTAGAAAATGGACACATGATCACCCATTGGACAACATCATTGGAAACCCTTCTCATTTAGTATCCACTCGTCGACAACTTGCAACCGATGCCTTATAGTGCTTCTTCAACTCTGTACTCTCAAAGATCGAACCAAAAGACGTTAAAACTGCTATGAATGAAGACAGCTGGTTCAATGCCATGCAAGAAGAAATTCATGAGTTTGATCGACTAGATGTATAGGAACTAGTACCTGCTCCTGACTGTGCTATGATCATTGATCTAAAGTGGATCTTTAAAGTAAAACTTGATGAGCATGGTCACGTTTTAAAGAACAAGGCTCAATTGGTTGCAAAAGGATACAGTCAAGAGGAGGGTATTGACTTTGAAGAATCATTTGCTCCAGTTGCTCGTATCGAGGCGATCAGAATATTTTTGGCTAATGCTGCAAGTAAGAACATGGTAGTCTATCAAACGGATGTAAAAATGGCTTTTCTTAACGGTGACCTTAAAGAAGTCGTATACGTCAGCCAACCTGATGGCTTTGTGAATCCAGAGCATCCTACTCACGTCTATCGTTTGAAGAAGGCTCTTTACGGTTTGAAGCAAGCTCCAAGGGCATGGTATGATATGCTATCAAAGTTTCTTCTATCTACTGGATTCACCAAAGGAGCAGTTGATCCGACATTGTTCACCAGAAAGTCAAGCAAACACTTAATTCATGTTCAAATCTATGTTGATGATATTATCTTTGCCTAGACTGACCCCAATGAATGTGACTATTTTTCAAATGAAATGGGTTCTAAATTTCAAATGTCAATGATGGGACAAATGTCATTTTTCTTGGGATTACAAATTTCACAAAGTCCCAGAGGCATTTTTATAAATCAATCAAAATATGCAAATGAGATTTTAAAGAAATTTGGATTTGATTCTTGTGACCCTGTTGACACTCCCATGATAGAGCATACCAAACTGGATGAGGACCACTCAGGGATCATGGTAGACCAAATGAAATATCGTAGTATGATTGGATCCCTAATGTACCTCACAGCCAGTAGACCAGACATTCTATTTGTTGTTTGCATGTGTGCTAGATATCAGGCTAAGCCTACCAAAAAGCACCTTGAAGCGGTTAAACGGGTCTTTCGGTATCTTCAAGGAACCATCAATATGGGACTTTGGTACCCGAAGGACACCGGTTTTTCACTAACAGCCTATGCAGATGCTGATCATGCAGGATGTCAAGATACACGTCGAAGTACGTCTGGAGGTGCTCAGTTTTTGGGTGATAAGGTTGTGAGCTGGTCTTCAAAGAAACAAATGAATACTTCTATTTCCTCTACAGAGGCTGAATACATACCCATGTCATCTTGTTGTGCTAAAATCCTATGGATGAGATCCTAATTATCTGACTATGGCTTTGAATTCAACAAAATCCCTCTGTACTGTGATAATAAAAGTGTCATTGCTTTCTCATGCAACAACGTACAACACTCAAGAGCAAAGCACATTGATATTCGACATCATTTCATCAGGGAGCAAGTAGAGAACGGTGTGGTGGAACTCTATTTTGTGAGGACAGAATATCAATTAGTAGAAATCTTCACCAAAGCTCTTCCTAGAGATCGTTTTGAGTTTATCCTTCCACGACTTGGTCTAAAGAGTCTTCAACCGGAAACACTTATACGTCTTCTAGAGGAAGACGAGGAGTAAAGGTCTTTCTTCATCCATCTCTAGTAAATATTTTTTCGAAAAGCAAAATACAAAATTTCAAAACCTACAAAAAGAAAATAGAAAATTTTAAAAACTTTCAAAAATCCATAAAAACTTGAAAATCTTAAAAAAAAATAAATAAAAAATAAAAAAAAAATCTTTTTTGTCATATTTTTTTCGATTTGATAATATCTAGGGTCTTTGTGTTGTCATTCAAAGAATGACATGGGTCTTTAGATGTTGTTCGAATGTTCACTTAAAAAGAATCAAAAATCAAAAATTATTTTTGGGAGAAAAGTGAAACAATGGTTTATTGTCATTTCAGGC
This sequence comes from Chrysanthemum makinoi, assembly GCA_910596185.1. NCBI lineage: Eukaryota > Viridiplantae > Streptophyta > Magnoliopsida > Asterales > Asteraceae > Chrysanthemum > Chrysanthemum makinoi. The sequence continues at coordinate 10,611,888 of OU343218.1, forward strand.
AGTAACCCGCTTTTCAAAGAAAGAACAGAGCCATGCTTTATCTTAAATCTTCAAACCTCATGCTCTGATTCTAAAAACAAATGTTTGTCATCATAAAGACAAATGTTTCCTTTCAAATATTTTTCCTTCAAATGATTCTTCTGAAAAATGTTTGTCATCTAATGAAAACAAAATTGCTTTGAAAATACTTCGGACTCTAATTTTGAAAATTATCCAGGCTTTTTCATTTGTCAAAATCTTTATCCTTCAATCAACAACGTATGTCATTGATTGAGGGGGAGAATGATTTCAAATCTCAAATCAAAAAGAGTATTTTTCAAACAATTGGCACGTAATCGAGAAAGGTCTTCTCTTGAATAATCAAAAAGAACAATGTTTTACAATATTGTATACAATTGGTACAAGACCTTTGTTATTATTATGTTTTCAAAAGATACGCAAGCATGTTTAATCTTTGGAGTCAAAAGTCTCAAACTTGATCCTTATCGGTTAAATGTTTCTCATAATCAAGTCACATCTCCCCTCAAAAGCTTTCAAAATCAATTTAAATCTACAGAGATCACAAATCTCAACTGATTTGAAAATTGTGATCGGGAGAGAATTTGTGATTTAAATTGGATTTGAACTGATGATTTAATAAATGGTTTCACAAGTGTTTAGCAAGCTTTCCTCCCCACATGTTCCAAACGATTTCAAATTTTCCATGCACATGTTGAGGGGGAGCATCTTTTAAACCACAAAGAATTGAAACGTGATTGATTTGTATCTAAGTGCAGGTTCCTTCTAATATGTGCAAAACTCTTTCAAACCTCGAGGCACATATTGAGGTGGAGCAAATTTATGAAAACCTCATCCATCCCCAATATGCGTTATCTACTTGAGTTGATCAGGGAAGTGATGTTGATATCTTTTATAAAATGGTAATCAAAGAAGTTAATTCTTCCTCTTTCCTCCGTGTGCCAAAATGATTTCAAAGACATGAAGCACATGTTGAGGGGGAGCTCTGTTTCTAAAAATATCAAAAAACAATTCAGGTACAAAATGCTTTGATAATATATCACAAGTATCTGAATTGATTTTCAAATGGTTTTCAATTGGTTCCAATGGCAGATGAACAATACCAAATAGACCGACCAAATTTACTTTATGAATGGTGATATAAGGATGATAAGGTTAGGTATTTGTTCCCATGATCCGTCAGAACCGGAGGGATCTACCCAGGGACAATCCACTAGATAGTGTAGAAGTCCGTAGGTATGATGAAAAAAGGAAAAAAAAAATGAGAATAAGGGAAGAGTGCAGACTGAGACAGAGCTAGTACTGGAATAAACCCAACAAGGTTCTAGTTATGAAGTCTCGGTAAGCACTGAAGGGGTTGAAGAATGAAAAATAATTAACTGAGAAAAGGGTGAAAATAAATAGCCCTCCAATAATTCAACCTTAAGGCAGAAACCGGGTTCAATTCATATGCTACTAGTGGTAACACTGGTATTGAAGACAAGACGTCATGGACCAAGTGACGCACTGCACTAAACTTCCCAGGCTACTCAAGTTCCTCTTAAAAGGGCTTGTTTCATTCTCACGGGGAACCGACATTATCTATCGACTTTCTCCTAGAGATTGTTGATATTGAAGAAGGAGACCCTCTCCCTAGTCTCCGGCATAGGAACCAAATGTGCACTATTTAGTTTAGAGCCATGAGATCATCAAATAAATCTCATTAGGACACTGAATATGAAGACTCTCTGTTTCACTCAATGTGGAAAGAGAGATTATATCTTATGAGTCCTACGCATTATCCTTATGGTATTGCCAGAACATCTGAGTGATATGCAAACATATTCACAATGAAGATGGAAAGCCTTCTGGAGCCAACATCAAAGAAGCTCTTGGTGGGTGGCATGTGAGATCTATCCAATAGATCAACCATGTGACAACTAAACAGAAACAATGGGGCGACTCATAATTATGAATCAATCCAGTTGTTGTGCTTAAAAACTCTTTTCTTTAGCACATCGACTGTGTACTCATATTTCAAAATAAAAGGTGTTTATGATTGATAATTGATTTTCATTAAAACCATCGTTGTATTGCAAAAACAATTTCTATTAAGCGGTACACGATTGTTTTTCAAATCTCTTTTCATCAATCAGTGAATCTCAATTCGCTGGTTCACTCACTCCGTGTTGTCTTCTTTGAGACGTTCCGGTTTGAGAACAGCTAGAGCAGCTGCGAAACCCTGTCAAGGAAATTCTTCGAAATTATACATGATCACAAGAAGTACTTGTACTGATCAACGGGGAACCGTGGGATATGTACCTCAATTCAACGAAAGTGATCAAAGACACTTTCGTGCGCTTTATTGCTAACTGTTGTATGCAGGTACGCCCGACGTTTGCAGCTGATCAGAATGAAGCGGTCAATCCATATCCGCATGCTCATACATTACATTCATTTCAAAAGAAATCATGATTAATGCATCAATGACTCTGATATTCTCATTCCATGCTTCTGCTACGCTGTTGCCAATATCATGAATCAACGAAAGCTTTCTCTACTCTGATGAGAAGAAATCATGATCCAGAATGTGAGCATGTCGGTCCAAAATGTCACAACATCACATAATACCAACAACCCAAAGGATGAGTCAGAGATCTATGATAGCTGATGATCTCAATGCTGGCTCAAAACTCATTATCACATGGATCAGTTAAAAACCTCCACTAGAATTAATCAAGAATCCTAGAACAATCTAATGTAATGTCTGTTTGTATTCATTGTAATTTGAGGTGACCTCCCTTAGGGGGAGATTGTTAGGATCTAGTAAATCCTGTTATTAAATTGCCGGTCACCTCAAGTATATGTATTCGTTAGAAAGCTCGTAGTCGTAGTTATTTAAAGTTAAGTAGTATTTAGTTTAGTAACACCGTGGAGGACGGACGGGTCTTTACCCACTGTATGCCTGATCCACAGCCCGTAGGTGGCGATTTGTGTAAGACTATAAATACTCTCTACCTCCCAAGGTAGAGAGTTGGAGCTCATAATAAGATTTTTCACTTTCTCTCACTAAGTTCCCAAACCTCTAACTATTTCTCTCTCTAAAACATCATTGTGTAAGCCTCTTGTGATCATGGTTTGATGTGTTTGTGAAATCCAATATGTTACAGGAGGGTATTCAAAATTGCCTATAACATTGTTTGTTTTAAATTCAACATTGTTGAGATCTCCTACCCACTGTGGTGCAAACAGAAGAGATTGTGTTTTTGCCATTTCCATTAAAAAGTTTTAGGGTTTTGAAAAAAGATATCTTGACAAGAACAAACAAAGAGTTTTGAATCTCTTAAGTTTTGTAGTGAAAAACCTCTTGTAAACGTTTATAGAGAAGATTTTTGTGAAAAACTTGTTTTGAGGATTAAAGAACACAAAGATTTCTTGTTTTGAGAATTGATTTTGACAGAGTTTAGATGCAGAAAATCTTTGTGTGTGTTTTTAGTGTTTTTTAGAGGGGTATTTATAGAGTGGTGAGAGGGGTAAATCTTGTATAAATGAGGATTTGTAAAATAAGTTTTTGAAAATGTTTTGAATCTCCTCATTTAATGCCACCACTCCACTACCCGTAGTAAAATCCCGGTTTTCAAGGAACAATTGCAGTGCACAGTAAAAGTGCATTTTATAGTAATAAAATATCCGCAAGATATTTCATGTGAGAGGAGGCATTTAATATCAAGTGGGATGAGGTAAGGTTTTGAGGGACCTTGACTTGGATGATAGTAAGGCAAAGAGACATATATTCCTATATTAAATTGGTATGGTTACCAATCTAGGACATTTAAGTAACTGATACTTGGTACATTTAGTTACTCATTCAGTGCTCATTATCTAAAGTCATAATCCCTGAATGAGTCTTACTCATTCAGTGAGAGGGTTGTTTTGGGGTTTTGTTCAGGGAGAATGAACCACTTCAGGGAAAACTTACTGAGATTAGGATTGATTATTAGTTTGCTGACTTTCAATGTCAAGCATTCCTTATTCAGCTTCCAGTCTCCTGAAGGTAGGTTCATCTAAAGGTTTGGTGAAGATATCAGCAAGTTGATATTCAGTAGGGATGAAATGAAGATCTATGTCTCCTTTCATTATGTGGTCCCTGATGAAATGATATCTGATATTAATGTGTTTGGTTCTTTGGTGGAGGACAGGATTGTTGGAGATTGCAATAGCACAGGTGTTATCACAGAAGATGGGTACCATTTTGTAATGGATGTCATAGTCACTGAGTTGAATTTTCATCCATAATACATTGGCACAACATCCTGCAGCAGCCACATACTCAGCTTCAGCTGAAGACATAGCCACTGATTGTTGCTTTTTAGCACTCCAACAAACCAGCTTTCCTCCAAGGAATTGACAGGACCCTAAGGTACTTTTTCTGTCCATGTTGCAGCCTGCATAATCATAGTCAGAATACCCTTTGAGGTCAAACCCTTAGCACTTTGGATAGTAAAGTCCAAGTCTTAGAGTTCCCTTAAGGTATCTGAGTATTCTTTTGGCTGCAGTGTGATGAGATTCTTTAGGCTTGGATTGGTATCTTGCTATTCGAAAGACTGAGAATTGTATGTCTGGTATGAAAGCAGTTAGATACATCAGTGAACCTACAATCCCCCTGAAATGAGTTTGATTTACCGGAGAGATCAGGTCCAAGGTTGTTAGAAGGGACCATTGGTGTCTTCACTGAGGCACAGTCAGAGATCTCATATTTCTTCATGTAAATCCCCTTTTATCACGTATACCTTCTCACAACTTTAGACACAAACACGATTTATGCGTAAACCACAACAGTTACGCTATGCGTAGAAGAAAGAAAGGAAAAGATGAAGAACTTGGTGACTTGAATGATATATTAGGCGTATATGTTTAGAGAGATAGAGAGAAGAAATGAAAACAATATTTCATATGAAAAACACACACACATACACATTCAAGCACACACCTCAAATGACTCATTTGAGGTGTATTTATACTACAAATACAAAAACGCCCTAATGGGCTTTGGCTTGGGCCTCGTGGACTTGGATTGGATTGGGTTACTTGGACTTATACAAGGCAAGCTTATCATAACGCCTAGCCATTTAGCTTAGCCCAATCCACGAGCCCGTTGACTATTCTATCACGATATCTAACACACGTTACAAAGTTCCTAAATGTGAATGACCATCACTTCTAATAAAAATTATTAAGGCTAACAATCTCCCCCTAAGGGGTGGTCATTCAAACGATGCTCCACTTGATAAGATCTTTACTTTCCTTGAGCTTGAACTTTGTGCGTATATATAGAATAGTCTTGATTCTTTGTTCCTTCATGCTTTGTGATCAAATAATATGGTTGTCTGCCATTTTCAACTTCGTTGGTTAGGTGTCTCCACGTCTTTCTCCACCATGCTCACACTTCTGTTTGTCTTTTGGTTACCAATGATGTAGTTCTCGAGTCTTTAAACTTTGTAGATTCTTTGACATTGACAAAGAATCATCTTTCACTTTTTGTTGCCTTTGATATTGATGAGAACTTTCATTTGTTGTTGGTATGAGCATGTGGTGAATCTGCACGATCAATCCGCTCCGGAGCTTCCATAAGAAAAAAACATAAAAACAGGTTAGTAATAAGCGGATTCCGGCACTTACAAGTTTGAATTTCGAGGGTGTTAACAGCATAGTGTGAAAACACTTCTCTAATTCTCACAAAGGCCGTTCCTGAACTGGAGTCCCACAAGTGAGATAACGCAATGTACCGAAGTACACCTACAGTTTAGATGAGTCGCTGAGGTACACCGAAGCATCACCCCACGACTTTAGACCGTTTGAGACACACTAAGTGTAATCCACGAGGAGTTACCAAAGTGAACTGCTGTCAGGGCTGGTTGATGTTGACCCGGGCAGGAGTTTCCATTCAATCACTGAAGATCACAGATGTGAAACTTCTCATAAATGTTCTGGCAGATTGCTAAGATCTGCGTAGGACTCTAGAATATATCACTTGTGTCCTTGTTGATGAACAACAAGCGATGTCATGTCAAGTGTTCCTATGAGATCTTTTGATGAATCTCGTGGCTCTAGACTCAATAGTGCATTTTGGTTTTCCTGAGCGGAGACTAGGGTGAGCGGAGACTAGGGAGAGGGTCTCCTTCTTCAATATCAACCATCTCTAAGAGAAAGTCAATTGATTATGTAGGGTTCCCAGTCAGAATGAAACACTTCCTTTTAAGAGGAATTGAGTGGCTAGAAGGTTAGGTGTAGTGCGTCGCTGGGTCCATGACGTCTTTGTCTTCAATACCAGTGTCATCTAAGTGACAACCAGTAGCATATGAATTGAACCCGGTTTCTGCCCTAAGGTTGAATATGGAGGGCTATTTCTTTTCACCCTTTTTCATTACATTTCTTTTTAATTCTTCAACCCCTTCTTTCTCCTCTCTCACATTACTCCTTTTTTCAATCATTCCTAAGGACTTCTAATACTAACTATTTGTGATGTCCTTAGGTAGATCCCTCCGGCTCTGGCGGATCACAGGACGGATTTTCCTATCCTTAGTCACCTTATAACTCCGTGACTGTCCTATTGTTGCCATAAAACCATTTTATTGAAAAATCTCTCAGAGTGTTTATGATTGAAAACATGTTTGAGACACTCCAAGAGTTTTATATTTTTAGAAACACTCCCCCTTCACATATGCTTATATTGTTTTGACAGAAATCTGCACATATAGGGTAGAGTTCACACTTTTGAATTGATCAACTTTCAATAGGCAAGACCGATTCGAGACACGTTTACATCACTAGTGAACTAGCTTGAAATTATTACCCGGCCTGGTCAAGTCCAAAGAAAGTTTCTCGAAATGGTACATTCTACTTAGACAAGTCCTATTCGAGACACGCTTACATCACTGGTTAGATCAGCTTGAAATTATTACCCGTCCAGGAACAAGTCTTTTCGAGTACTGACTTTATATTGTCGTCAATTCATTGGTTACAACTGAGTCGAGCTCATTTGAGATTCAAACACCGATCATAAAACATTTTGATCACATTTTAATCACGTCTTCTCCCCCTCAAAAATAGCATATCCATGATGTTTTTAAAACACAATGATTAAAATATATGTTTTTCGAAAAGCATTTGGAGAGAAACTGATTTAGCATGAATTTTGGAACAATTTTGGTTTTATACTCCCCCTTAACGAAGCATATTTTTCATACAGAAAATTTATAATCAATTAAGGGTTTAGAGGGAGTTATCTTGGTACCAAATGAGAGAGATTTTGAAAAATCTATTTGAAAACTTTCGAATCAATGGTACGCAAGATGAAGATTTAAAAAATCTTTTGAAGATATTGAAGAAGAATTATCTTCATTTGTTTTAGGATAAGTGCTCGATATTTATGAAAATCGATTTTGCGTAGCACTTTCCTTTCTTTAAAGATCGGGTTACAGTCTGAAGTAACTGTAAGCCATTATGATTTTAGGAATAGTGCTTGAAAAAATATTTAAAAACCTTTGATTTTGATAAGCACTTTCCTTTCTTTGAAGCACGGGTCCTGAACTGATGTGTCCAGAAGCCATTATTTTGAAGTCCGGGTTTCGTACTGATGTATACGAAATCCATTATGGAAGAAATTTTTTTGAGAAACGACATGTTTTAGAAAAAATTTAAAGAACTCTCGCTCAAGCATCTGTATATGTTCGTATCATTGTTGAATGACATTTCTAGAAACATACAGAATATCGATTATACGAGAGACATGTCGTGAGAAGAATATTTTTTGGATTTTTGAAATTTTCTAATGTTTTTGTATTTTTTGAAAATTTTTTATTTTTGTATTTTGTTTTTTGTTGGTTTTATAAAAGAAATGGAAAATCAAATATAGAAGATAGAGAGAATGAAGACGAAGAGTTTACAGAATTAGAACCCTCTGATGAGCTGGGTTCTGAGATATTTGATTCACCTGCAACCAGAGAAGAAGAGTTTTCAAAAATAACAGTGTTAGAAGTATAAGATTCCTCACGGTGAGGGTGATCACTATCAACGGTTGTAGTGGATTCGACTTCCTTAACATTATGAGTGTCACTATTATCTGTGTAGGTGCAAGTATCAAAAATCTTTCCTGTGGGAATCCATCTAAGACCTATTTTGTTGAAAACTTTGCCCGTGGGTATCCACCTAAGGTAAGATCTAGGAGTTGTTTTCTTTTCAGATGCAGCGGAAGACTCATTTTTAGAAAAACTATCTCCTGAGATCCACCTATTAGGTTTCCTTTTGATGTTCATCTTGTCAACGGGTTTGTTTCGGTTTGGAGTCTTAGTGGATTGTGCCTTGGCACGAGAATTATCTTTCTTGAGATATTGTGAGACACATGCATCATGATTAGCTGAAAAGACACATTTTTTACATGTAGTACAGACAAATTCAATATTCTTGTTTAAAAAAGCAGCTTTAACTTTGTCACTACAGTCTTTTGGAAATTGATTCTTGTTCGAAAAAGACTTAGAATTCCTAGTGTTGTTTTCTAAGGGCATAGCATTTTCTTTTGCGCAACTACTCTTAGATGCAAGTCAATCCCTAGTCTTTTGTAGAGTGTTCCTAGGTAATGGTTTACTACTACTAGCAGTGCCTTGAAATCTTGTAGAATTCATCACCCTAGATGTTGCACCTAAAATTCCGTCCTTTTGAGTCTGTGCCTTTTTCCTAGCTTCTTCTAGATAGTGATTGTTGACCATGTTGTTAGAACCGACAGATTCTTTAACTGGATTTTTGGTCACATTCCGTGTACTATTCCTAGAAATGCCAGGTGTAATCACTTTAGGTTTTTCAGCAACTGCTTTTTCTTTTTCAAAACTTTTGATAATTCTCTTTTTAATAGGCAGGGACTGTGGAGTGACTGTTTTTGACAAATCATTTTTCTCATTGACTTTTGGAGGAGGCATAGAAACAGACATTTTTGGTTTGGAAACCGGTTTGGGAACATTTGCTTTCTCCGCAGTCAATGGTTTTGTAATCACAGTATCCACTGCCTTTCCTTTTTGACATCCCAGCTGAGCTCTCAAAAGATCATTTTGCTCTTTCATGTCCTTGTAGGCACGCTCATACGACAGTTTGTCATACTTGCATTCCTCAGATTTTCGATCAAGTTGTTTAAAATAGGACACGTTTTCTTTTTCAAGTTTTTCAAGAGCTTTTTCATATTTTAAAACAATTGCGGAGGTCTCAGACTGGAGTCTTTCATGATCTTCAATAGAATATGTTTGCAAAATGATGGACATAATATCAGTAGTCAGAATATCTTCGAAGAGAGAATCATTCAAATTTTCCAAAACTTTGATGTGTTCAACACTTTCATTAGCTTGCTTTACCAGGGATTTATGGTCCTTGACAAAGTCAGCTGTTTCTTTCAAAAAGGCTTGTTCAAAATAAATTACCCTTGAGTTGATGTGATTCAGCTGAGGGGCAATTTCAGTTTCAAAAAACTTTTTTTGTTCAATATCAAAACTATTAAACCAGATGTTGGTTGTAATATGAGTTTTAGTTTTAACAGTCTCCTGAAGTCGCCCAATTCTAGTTTTAACATCGTCTAAAATGCTTCGCGCATCACTTGTGTTAAAAGGATTGTTTGAAGATATTTGTTCAATGTTCGAAAGAGATTTGGAGACAACAACTGGTTTTGAAACTGATTTTGAAACAGGTGTTGACACTTTGTTTGAAACACTTGGTTTGGTGGAAAACGTTGATTTTTCATTTTGAGACACAAAAGTGATTCCATTTATTTTGTTCCATTTGTTATAATCTATCGGTTTCATTTCAGAATTCTTTTGTTTCATTTTTGATCTACTCTCCTCAGATAGTTCCAACGTTTCAAGAGAATCATGCACAATTATGGGTTCATGCAAAGGTTTTCCATTGTTCAACACATTCTGAGATTTCTGAGCTTTCTTGAGAAAACAAGGAGGTGAGTTACCAAGAGCCATTTTATGAGAAGTATGAAAATCGGATTTACTTGATTAGAAAGCATCTTGTTTGTCTTAGCGGAATGACCCGTTGTAAGAAGCAAATTATCCAATTTTTTATTGTTTCATTTTTGTCCAGAATTTCATCTAGAAGAGAATCTTCTCGTTTTGAAAAATCAGCAATCAACTGTTTCTTCTCTTTTTCAAGATCAGAAAACAGTGCTTTTTGTTTAGAAAGTTGGTCATTTAGTTCAGAAATTTCCTTGTTTAAAGATTTTATTTTCAAATTCAGATTCACATCAAGTGTATCATACTTGAGTTGCAATTTTTTTTCTCTTAAAACAGAATCTCGATAACCAATTTCTAATTCTGATATTTTGTTTGTATGAAATTCATAGGCTCTTGCATTCTCTTTGTAACTCTCAAGCTCAGCGGCCTTAACCTCGCGATTGACCTTACTCACTTTCTCAATCTCAATACCATAATTATTGATTAATGATTCAAAATAAGCACGGGTTTCCTCATCAGTCTCAGTATTTTGTGCCATACAGCCGCCATTAGGATCCACATCTAGAGTTTCAGAGTTCGTATTGCTACAACTCGGATTGTCCAGGTATGTATCATAAGTAGGTGTTGATGTCATAGAATGATGTTCATCATGAGTAAACTGATTAGCAACATTATAATAATTTGGTACCTCATTGAGGGAATCTATGTCATAGACTGGAGGTGTATCAAAAGTACCACTTGATGTTGAGTCCTGCTGATTTATTGTATGACTGGAGTTTGCAGTATTGATTGCTTTATGTGCCCGTCTTGGATTCATGAATTCGTATTCTGCATCAGTCAATTCAATTCCCGATTCTTATTTCTGTGCTAACATCAACATGTACTGGATCCTTTCAAGCTTCGTCAGTTGTTTGACACTGCATTCTGGATCAAAATACCCTGAATCTTTGTTGTGATTGTTAGAGGTAGCTTGTTGAACCGAAGTCATAAAACAGTTATTCCCATTTTTATTTTTTTTAAAAAGAGCTTAGGCGTAGACCGAAGAAGTTACGAGTAGACTATGGTGCTTAGGCGTAGGATGCTTAGGCGTAGGTTGCTTAGGCGTAGAAAGACCCTTACGCGTAGGATAAACTTATGCGTAGAACCCAACTTACGCGTAACACAAGAGCTTACGCGTAGGTATAGCTTACGCGTAGGAATAGCTTACGCGTAGGAATATGGTTTTGCCCAAAAATATTTTACACTATCACAGTGTAAGAGATATCCAAAGTCGAAGTGTTCCACAAACTTATCCAAGTGAGGGAAGCACTGACTAATCGTTGTAGCTCGAAGAATCTTCACCAAAAAGTTAGGCGTAGAACCTTATGCGTAGAAATAGGGTGTTGACTTTCTTACGCGTAGAACTAGGGTTTTGACCTACGCGTAAAAAATTTCCAGTGATTCAAACGATTTCTCTTGCACAAACAGCCTTAAAAACACTCGAATAACACAAAAATGTTGACCTTTTTCACCCAAAGTGCTTAGAAAGCTTACGAGTAGAAATGACCAACGAACCAAAAATGAGCTTAAATATGAAGAAAAACACGTAAAGCTTCGAACTTTTTGCAAAAAACTGAAACTTTAGCACCAAATAAACCTTAAACCACAAGAATCTTGAATTTTTAAGTGCAAAAATTAAAACTTTAAGCGTGGCTAATATGAATAACGTGAGCCTTTACGCGTAACCCTTCAAAACAAACACAAACACTCCTAAACCATTGTTAGGCGATTGATACCAATTGTAAAACCTTACTTTTATCAACCTTATCACAAACCCAACACTTATATCACTTTATGCGTATAACTCGTTAATACAAACACAAACGTAGAAAGATTAAGATGAGAAAGATGGTGACTTGAATGATATTCGTATGTATGTTTAGAGAGATAAAGGAAAGAAGATGAAAACAATAAGATGTTATATTGCTTCAAAGGAAAACACACACACTCAAGCACACCCATCAAATGACATACTTGAGGGGTATTTATAGTAAGAGAGATGATGCCCTAAGGCTTGGCCATGGGCCGTGAGATGGGCTTGGACATGGATTGGGTTACATGAACTTATACAAGGCTAACTTAACTAAACGTCTAACCATTTAGCTTAGCCCAATCCATGAGCCCTTTGACTATTCTAGCACGATATCTAACACACGTTACAAAGTTCCTAAATGTGAATGACCATCACTTCTAATAAAAATTATTAAGGCTAACACTTCAAGAGATTTCTGGTATATTTCTCTTGACTGATGGAGATTCCTTTATCAGTTTGCCTGATTTGTAGTCCAAGAAAGTAAGTGAGTTCACCCATCATGCTCATTTCAAATTTCTTTGTCATCAGTTTTTCAAACTATTTGCAAAGAGTGTAATTTGTTGAGCCAAAGATGATGTCATCAACATACACTTGGACTAGGATCATATCTTGTTTTGTCCTATAGATAAATAGTGTGTTGTCTATCTTTCCTCTAACAAATTGTTTTGAATCAAGAAGGCTGAAAGAGTTTCATATCATTCCCTAGGAGCTTGTTTTAGTCCATAAAAGGCTTTGTCAAGCTTGCAGACATAGTCAGGGAATTCACTACTCTCAAAGCCAGGAGGTTGCTGAACATACACATCTTTCTTGAGTTCACCATTCAGGAATGCACTTTTTAAATCCATTTGGTAAACTTTGAAGTTCATGTAGGTAGCAAATGCAAGGAAGATCCTGATGGCTTCCATTCTTACAACAGGAGCAAATGTCTCATCATAGTCAATGCCTTCTTGTTGACTGTAACCTTTGGCTACAAGTCTGGCTTTGTTTTTAATGACAGTGCCGTTTTCATCAGTTTTGTTTCTGAAAGCCCACTTCATTCCTATGACACTGACATCCTGAGGACATTTGATCAAGGTCATGACTTTGTTTTTACCAAATTGTTGAAGTTATTCTTGCATAGCCTGAACCCAGCTTGGATGTTTTAGAGCCTCAGTGACACTTTTCGGTTCTATTTCTGATAGAAAATCAGCATATAGACATTCATTAGCTGAAGCTGCAGTTAACTTAGCAGCCATGCTTCTAGTGAGCATGCCCTCAGTGGGTTCACCAATGATGTTCACAAGATCAATATCTTGAGATTTTGTCCATTTACTTTGTGGTCTAGGATCTGAGCTTGCAGAGGTCACTGGAAACTTAGGAGTGAGTTCAGGTGCAGGAGCCACAGAATCATTAAGATCATCTGTGAGATGTCTTGTTCAGGTTGAGGATCTTGAATCACAGGTTCTTGAACATTTGGTTCAGTATTACCTATCCCAGCAGGGACTGATTGATTATCAATGAATTCACTGATGGTTGGTTGGGGAAGGTTATGAGGTAGGACATAATATGAGATGTCAGCATCTACTTGGTATGAGGAATTGATTTCAGTGTTGTACTCATCAGGAGGATATCTTGATGAGTTATCAATACCTATTTCCTCCACTGGGGTATTTGTGAACCTGATGCTTTCTGAACTCTCAACAAAGGTGACATGAAAGGTTTCCTCAACTTATTGTCTCCTTGTGTTAAATACGTCGAAGGCTTTGGAGATCAGTGAGTAACCTAGAAAGTACCCATCATCAGCTTTAGCATCAAACTTACCTAGATGATCCTTGTGGTTGTGAATAAACATAGGACATCCAAATACATGAAAGTAGCTGATATCAGGAGTTCTACCTTTGAATATCTCATATGGGGTTTTGTTATGTCTTTTGATAATGATTGACCTATTTTGAGTGTAAAAGGCTGTTTTGACTGCTTCGGTCCATAAATGCATTGAGAGCTGAGCCATTTAACATAGTTCTAGCAGCCTCAATGAGAGTTCTGTTTTTCCTTTAAGCTACCTGATAACATCAAATAGTCATGATTATTAAGTGTCAATTTCCCCCGATAATGCTTGTACTTTATATCATTTATATGGATTTACGCTTGTTTTCCATTGTTTTCCACTTTCAGGTAAATTACGAGCATTGGAGCTAAAGAGACGCGGAATTGGAGAATTATCTAAAGAATTATCATAGTATGCTGATTTTGAAGAAGTTACGGCGTAACTCGTCTCTCACATTACGCCATAACTATTGCGTGACTCAGAAAACCAACTTATCAGAAGGTTATGGCGTAACTCTTCCCAAAGGCTACGACGTAACTATATTAGGTCAAATGAGGTTCCACGCCGCTGATACTTACGCCGTAACTATTGCATCAACTACGGCGTAACCAAGTTTATTGAAGACTACGGCATAACCACTTATAAGGTTACGCCGTAACCAGCAGATCTAGTGCAAAATACGATGAAATAGAAGGTTACGGCGTAACTCTTATATTAGTTACGCCGTAACCCAGATCTGGCCTATAAATACCCCACGAATTCCAGCATTTCTAATCATCCCATTCCATACACAACAACCAGAGAACGTGGTAAAAAGCTCAAGGCGGGTCTAGAGGAGCATACGGAGCTGTCTCCAAGGGAGAAATCACTCCCCTAAGATAAGCATTAGCATTTTATATTTTCTTTACTTTCAATTCATGTATTTCGTAACTTTGAATATTGAATTGGTTTGTATGATTAATATGAGCGGCTAAGCACCTTTTGGTGTTGGCCTATTTATGATTCCTTAATTGTTTTGTTTGCGTTTACTTTACTTCCATACAATTATTTCTAAGTGTATTCATGCATAGTTTATTGGTAGCCACCCTTGGTTCGGTAGTTTTGAATGGCGGTAGAGGCCAATTGCCTATGAGATATGACCAACTGACCCTAGGTGAGCGGAATGAGACGGGAAGGGTAAGATATGACCAACTGACGACCCTTTCTACTTGTGCGATTTGACCAACTGATCAGCTACCGTTTGTTTGAACTTAAGAATTAGGGGGTGAGTGTCTAAGTTCCTAACGGTCGGGCACTCACTATTATAAATCTAGCATGTAGCGGAACTTAATGACTTGGTTTGCTGATAGGTTTGGGTGAATTGACCAAATGCTGTCCTCTCGACTTTGACTCCACCTGAAGTAATTGGAAGTAAGTAGACGTATACATAACTAGCTAGGAGGATTAACTAGGTTAGCATCACTTTCCTCTATTGATTTACCTTTATCTTTTATCTGCCTTTATTCGCTTTATTCTGCTTTAGTAGTTTAATTAATTAATTCCCTATCAAAACCATTATTAATCTGTGACACCTAGACTTAGTTATAATACAACTCACATAGCTCTGGGGACGATCTCGGCTTTACCGATTACTACACTACACACGACCGGGTACACTGCCTGTTAGTGCACTAGGGTAGACCATAGGTATGACGAGACTTTATAAATATTAAAACCTGGTCAGTAAAACTTGCATCAAGTTTTTGGCGCCACTGCCGAGGAGCTATTTTAGGATTTCGTATTAAGTCTATTTTTAATTTTCTTTCTTAAATGTCAGGATACAAGACTCGCAGCTCGAGGCCTTTTCTGGCCACCCCATTCGATGACCCGGAGAAGCAATTTTGGAGAAGGAAAGTTTACTCTCCGGTTCCAATTCACAGCATCTTCTCATTTCACGAATCAGACCAGTCTGACACAGAACCGGAGGTCATCAATGAAAATAATATCGATGACCTAACTATGGAGCAGTATTTGGAGCGACCAAATGATAACTGCCAACGAAGCTTCACTCAGGATTCTCATACTAAAAAATACTCTATTCCAGATCATATTATTCGTGAGTTACACGAACTTAAGTTTTCTGGAGATGAAGATAAGGACGTTCAGGATCACGTTGAAGAAGTTCTCCACTTATCATCTCTTTTCAACGTCAGAGGTACTCCGAGCTATTCGGTCACTGCAAGGATTTTTCCTATGACTCTTACTCGGACAGCGAAAAGATGGTATACCAGACTCCCTAACGATTGTAAAGGATCATGGGATAAACTAAGAAAAGAGTTTGTCCAGCAATTTTGCCCTCCTTAAAAAATGGCCAAGCTTCTTGGGAAAATCTATCAATTCGTTCAGATTGGGGAAGAAACGCTTTACCAAGCATGGGAAAGATTTAATGAGCTACTCTATCAGTGCCCCACTCATGATTTAAACACACATCAGATCGTCTAAGTCTTCTATCATGGGATTAATGCGCTAACACGATAACTTCGATATTCCCCAAGACCTATTCCTAGCATGACCCCTGACCAAGCCCTGGAATGTATTCAACGGATTTCTGAACATTGCTACAAGTAGCATATGGATACAGGGTACGGACCGAGAGACAATTTCGATAATAAGGTAATGAAGACGATAACAAAACAAAAATACAATTATGGGGAGATTTTCGAAAAATGAAGGGTAGAAAGAGAAGCTGAAGAATGCAGGGTTGAAAGGGTTAAGAGTGTGTTTGGGACCAAAACCGGGAGCTGTCACACCCCCAAAATACCTGTTTTGCAGCGGAATGGAATTCCTGGGGGATGACTGCCATAGCATCACAGTTACAGTTATATTGAACGACCTAAAGTGTCGTTTGGAAAATACATCATTTGATTGAGTAAAATAATCAGAGTTTACAAAGTATAGGTCCCAAAAGATTTCCAAATTACCAAAATGAATTTGTTACAATCAAACGATAGTTAAGTGCATAAAATATATGTGAGACGCGTCAACTCAGCGACGCCATGCAAACCATGATGATATGCTAATACCTGAGATAAAACATACTAAAAACAGTCAACACAAAGGTTGAGTGAAATTCATAGGTTTAATTAATTCGTTTGAACATAATATTCGTATTTTGAGTTACGTTTTTCACACTCATCGTTGAAAACAAAACAGCATTTATTTCACTAAGTTCATGACAACCAAAGCATAAACCTCGTACCAATAGAAATTGGTAAAATCGTTTCATCGCAGCCCTAGTAGGTAAACTTGCCAATTTGCCTTATTGATTCAAATATAGTGCGCTCGATTTCCCCTAGCTGGGGCAATAAGAACGGGAGTGTTAATTCCAATAGGCCTATTCACAATATTCAGGCTCACTCGCAAGTGACTAATGGTGCATGATGTAGGGACTTCAAACATGGAAATAGAATACTTAGTGTCAATAAAGCATTTGGATATAACGTACAGTTCAAAGCATTTGTATTCGGTTAAAAATAGCATGTATCTTCCCCAAGAGTTTGTAAAATAATTAAGTAATAGAAAGTGGGGCTATGAACTCACCTGCTGCAATGATTATGATGACAAAAGTGGATACACTGAAATGAGGTGCAATCTCTAACTGCGACCTATTATGAATGATATGATCTAATATAAGTTATGAAATAATGTTATGCATGCAAACGAATATGATATCCATACCACTTGTGCATTTTGAAAATAAAGTTTATCATCGAAATATTTGTTTATGACATCTTGTCAAATTATAAATTACTTTACAAGTATTTACGTTGAAATGATATCCTACGATATTCATTTAGTGATTTATTAAGAAATTATAGTTTTTCGTCGTAAAATAATACACTTTGACAATTCATGAAAAATGGCTAGTTTTGAGTGATCGTATATTATTCGTTATACCTTCGTTTGAGAAACAGTTAAATATTTTGGAAATAGAATAGGCGAACTTACTTTTACTAGAAGACAACTTTTTCTCTAAAATATTCTATCGATATGAAAAATGGCTCCATACATGGTCACTTGCGATAACCATTTTGGTCTAATAAAATTTGTAAGTGTTAGGATTTGGAAAATCCAGTAGTTAAAGTGTCGGTCACCTCAATTATATGTAATCGTTAGAAAGCTCGTAGTCGTAGTTATTTAGTGTTGAGTAGTATTTAGTTTTGTAACACCGTGGAGGACGGACGGGTCTTTACCCACTGTATGCCTGATCCACAGCCCGTCAGGTGGCGTTTTATGTAAGTACTATAAATACTCTCTACCTCCCAAGGTAGAGATTTGGAGCTCATAATAAGATTTTTCTTTCTCTCACTAAAGTTCCCTAAACCTCTAACTTTCTCTCTCTAGAAATTATTATACGCCTATTTGATCTTATGGTTTAGTGTGTTTGTGAAATTCAATATGTTACAACTGGTATCAAGAGCCATGGTTTGATCATCTCTTACATATCTTTGGATTTCTAGTGACTTTTAGGTGGTTTTAGAGTTTGAATAAGTTTAGTGGTTTTTGCATCATTTGGATCGTTTCTAGTGTTAAAGTTTGAATCTTGGGTGTTGTTTTATGTTTAGAATCATTGTATGTGCTTGGGTTTTGATTTGGTAAGCTTGAATCATCGTGGTTGGGTTGTTTTTGGATTGAAAAGTGGTGTTTATGTGATTTTCTTGGTAGCGACTTGAGCCACGGATAAGTTTTCTTGCTAGCGACTTACTTTGAAATTTGGTAGCGAGTTGTAGTTGAAGGTCTTAGCGAGTTGAGCTAGCGACTTGTCTATTGAGACAAGCCGACAAAAAGTATACTTAGTGGAGTCTCCACTACGAGTAGCGACTTGGTGAAAGTTAGCGACTTGTACTTAAGTTTGTTAGCGACTTGGTGTTAGCGATTTGGTGCTTAGCGAGTTGCTCTTTAGCGACTTGACAACTTAGCGATTTGGTGCTTAGCGAGTTGCTCTTTAGCGACTTGACAACTTAGCGACTTGGTGCTTAGCGACTTGCTGTCAAAATTTTGCTAGCGACTTGGTTCTTAGCGAGTTGTTATTTAGCGACTTGACTGTGTCTTAGCGAATTGGTTCAGTTTTTCTTAGCGACTTGGCTGACTCTGTCTGTAATACGGTTTTCTCTTGATTTAGTAAAATCCTGTGAAAGAATCTATTTCCCGGTTTAATCATAGAGTTATAAAATCCTGTTTAATCTGTCAACATGTCTACCAACGTTCTTACAATCATCTCCACTGTTGCCGAAGATGTTCAAGCAGCTGGTTCAGATACTCGTCCACCCATGCTTGACAGAACTGACTACGACTCTTGGGCTCAATGAATCAGATTGTACTGTCTTGGAAAGGAAAATGGAGTCAACATTCCCAAATCCATTGATGAAGGACCGTATCGGGTTGAGACTACTAGAGACATAATTGATACAGCTGAAGATGGAACAATGATCTATGGAATAGACAGACCAAACACGTATGATGAGCTCAAAGATAAGGAGAAGAAGAGATTTGATTCAGATATCAGGGCTTCTAACATCATATTGCAAGGTCTTCCAAAAGACATATACAAGCTTATCAACCACAACACTGAAGCAAAGGCTGTATGGGATAATGTCAAGATGCTTGTATCAGGTTCTGAATTAACTGTTGAAGACAGAGAATCTCAATTATATGATGAATTTGAGCATTTCAAGATGAAACCAGATGAGAGTGTCTATGAGTACTATGTGAGATTCCATAAGCTTGTGAATGACATGAGGAACATCAGAATGACCATGCCTAACATTCAGTTGAACTCAAAGTTTGTAAACAACATGAATCCCGAATGGCACAAGTTTGTCACATCTGTGAAGCTCACTAAAGGATTGAAGAACACAAACTATGAGCAACTGTATGCCTTCCTTCTTCAGAATGAAAGACATGCTATGTTTGAAAAAAGGATTCTGGAACAGTTCAAAACCAATCAGGGAGAAACAAGTTCATCAAATGATTCAACTGCTTTGTACACAAATGTTGGGATCACCAACAAAGCTTCTCAAGTTGTACCCATGGGTAATGGTAATCACAAACTCATTCCTGATCCTATGTTCAAACAAGCTGATGCAGATGCATCCGGTGGAAACTTCATTAGTCAACTAGCTCTCATGATCAGTCAAAACATGAACTCTCTCCCACACACCAACAACAACCTCAGAACAGCATCCAATCCACACAATCAAGCCACTGTCAGAGATGGGAAGGTTATGGTGCAGCCAGTTCAAGAAAGGCAGTACGATTAGAGAAGGGGTGAAGTAGGTGGAGGCTATGGTAGAAATCAGAATCAAGGAAGGATTGGAAATCAAGGACAAACAAAGATCCAATCAAATGTTACAACTGTAGTGGTGAGGGACACATTGCAAGGAATTGCACATCTCCAAAACGTCCTCAGAATGCTGAGTACTTCAGGGATAAGATGTTGCTAGTGCAAGCTCAGGACAATGGAGCAGCTTTGGATGAAGAGGAGTTATTGTTTCTTGCTGAAGGGAATGCCAAAACTTATGATGCTGAAGTTGATGAACAGCCAATTCAGGAGATAGGTCATAATCATCAGAATGCCTTTCAAGTTGCTGACCGTGATGCATACGACTCTGATGTTGATGATGGACCTACTGCACAAACAATTTTCATGGCTAGCATTTCTCCAATGGTCTCTCCTAAGGTCCCATCTTCACTACAAGCTGGTCCATCCAAAGACAAACTCATTTCTGAGGTATTAAAACTATATGATGATGCTGATGTGCAAAAGATGCATGACAAAGTACAATCAACTGAAACTATTGATTCAAATATTGAAGATATGGGTAATATCAATGTTGTCCCATATGATCAATATGTGAAACAAAGTGAAAGTGAAGTTGTACCAAGTGATGCATCTTCTGCAGTCAACGATGACTATATTTTTTATGAATACACTGTATGTGCCCCTGATGATTCTGTTATCTCTCAACTTAATGCCTATAAAGAACGAGTTGCCATTTATGAACAACGTGCTAAGTTTGAGCTAACTACTCGTGAGCAGGAGTTGGATAACCAAATGCGTACAATTATTAGAAAAAGTAATTTTAGAGTAGAAGTGTTAAAACAAGAGTTAAATTCCTTACAAGAAAAGCTTTCAAAAACTGCTAAGCAAAAACAAGAACTTCAAGAAAATGTTAAAGTACTTAAGCAGGAATTACATGCCAAGGAATCAAAACTTTTGAATGATTTTTCTAATCTAAAAACTTTGAAGAATAAGCTTGAAAATAAGTTGTAAGTACAAGGGAATACCATTCAGACTGCCCACATGATCACTAAGCATAGAGTCTTAAGCGATAAGCATAGTACTCCCCTTGTTGAGGAACCAAATCCAGAAGTTGTTAAAAAGGCTAGAGCTGCCCATAAGGTAATTTATGATGGCAATGAAATTCTTAAGCCTAGACAGAAACCTAGTTGCGCTGAGTGCACTGAGGAAGATAAGAAATCCGATGAAGTCACTAGGGAAAAGATGAACAAGAAACTAGATGATCCTAAATGTAAAGAGAAGAAAATAAATATCACACCCCATGATTACAAGAAGGAGAATTGGATTTCCTTGAACAAGTTTAAGCCTTAGACATTGTTAACACCCGAAAAGTGTTCTGGAAAAAGGATTTAGATAAGCAAAAAGCAGAGAATCTTGTTGTAACAAACCCCATCTTTAGGAAAATGCCTTCAGCAACTGTGTATCCTCCCAATACACCAATGCATCTAGTTCCTAGGACTATTGCCACTAAAAGCAAGACCTTAATCAGTCAATATTTGTTGATTTTGAGAAAACTTGTAAGAAAAGGATCACACCCACTGGTATAACTGAAGGGGAAAGGGGTTTTGAGCAAACGAAAGAATGTTATTTAACTGAAGTCATGCCTTTCTTTAAACTGCTAAAAGATCATTTTGAGAGTCTTAAAAAGGGGATAGATTCAGATATTAAAGGAATGGAAAAGGAATTTGATGCAATGATAGTTGAGGTTAGTGACTATGAGCGTGCACTAAAATATAATGAGATTGAGAGGAAGAACTTGCATACATTGAATGAGACTCTTATTACTGAATGTGTTGCTCAAGATGTGTTTTTCACTGCTACAAATTGTTCCATTAATGCTTCTCAATTTCATGAATTATTTGTTGCCCTGAAAGTTTCCCATGATCGTGTCATTGAGCTTGAAACGATTAATTCGAAACTTCATGAGAAAATTGATCAGGATGATCACGATAATTTGGTAAAGCATCTTTCTAAACTAGAAGTTGAACATTTTGATTTACAACTAAAATATCAACATCTAAAAGAAAATGTTAAAACCTCAAATATCAAGACATCCTTGGATGTTCTTGAATTTGATGCAGTTTTTGAAATTAGCAAACGTGATGAACAGATTCGAGCTCATTGTAACACGATCAAAAAGTTGAAAGCCCAAATCTCTCAATTAAAGGGTGAAAAGAACAATGTGACTGGATCCCAAATGCCTCCTCCTTTAGATTCTCAGTACTCTCAAACTTTTTATCTTCAAAACTTAGTTAATGCCTTACAAAAGGAAAACGAGAATTTTCTAGAAGAAAATGAAAAGGTTAAACGTCATTTCATTGAGTTATTTAAATCAATAAATGTCACTCGTAACAAAAATAATAAACAAATAGCTTCATTGCAAAAGGAAATTGAGAATCTGAAGAGTCAGGTAAAAGGGAAAATGCCAATGACCAATGGGGAGAATGGTGGATCAAAGGTACCTGTTTGTAATAAATATGCTTTGTCTGGGACATATGTTCCTCCTCATATTAGGAACAATAAACTTGCAATTCAAACATATTTCTCATCCCTTAAGGATTGTCTAGAATGTCTCCGTAATATTGTTGAAGAGAATAAGATAGAGAAACCACTTGATAATGCAATTGGGCATGCATGCTTATATGCCAAACGATCTCAAGAAATTCTAGAATGCTTAATCACAATATGCCCTAAGTCCTTATGTGAGAGAGTTAATCCTTTGATTCCATGTTCTATGCCTAGTGCCAACACCTTTAGTGCTAAGAAAGTGAACTCTAGTGTGCCTTCTAGGAGTACAAATCCCAGCACTTCTAGTATCAAGAAAGTGAATTTCAGTGTGCCTGCAAATAGCTCAAATCACAGTTTTAAGAAAGTGAACACTAATGTGCCTTCTAGTTGTTCAGATCCTTGCACATCAAGTTCAGGAATGCAAAAATTAGATCAACCAACTAATGTTCCCATTCCCTCTACAGGAGCAATCAGTGACATTAAAGCGAGCAGGTCAAAGTCTCATGACAACACAAGGAATGATAGGACCTTGCAAGCTAAGAATGTGCATTGGAAGAGAGTAGAAGACCAATCTAGGAACTTTAAGTTTGAGTCGAATAAAACGAATCGTGTTGATTCTAGTATTAGCTATAGGCGTACTGTAATTAATTCGAATTCTGATACTACTTGCAAACCTTGTAATGATGTCTGCTTGAATTTTGTTACTAATCATGA
Source organism: Chrysanthemum makinoi (assembly GCA_910596185.1). Lineage (NCBI taxonomy): Eukaryota > Viridiplantae > Streptophyta > Magnoliopsida > Asterales > Asteraceae > Chrysanthemum > Chrysanthemum makinoi. The sequence continues at coordinate 10,635,104 of OU343218.1, forward strand.
ATGTGGTGTGAATGCTTTGTCTAATACTGTCAAATCGCCAGTTAATCTTGGTAATGCAAAATATCATGCTAAGAAGGCAAAAAGGCAAAGGCGTAAGAAAGTTAGAAAACAGAGGAAGCCCACAGGAAGAACATTTAGTAAGATAGGTTATCAATGGATACCTGTTGGCCATAAAGTTAATCAGGCAACGCCCACTAGAAAATGGATGCCTACTGGTAGAACTATTCCCTTAAGAAGTGAACATACTTTGAATAGGTCAAATACAGACACCAGCACTGCATCTATTCCTAATGATTCCATTGCTTCTACTTCTAATATGGATGTTTCTATTTCTGATGTGGGTGTTCCAATTACTGTTACTAACCAAGGGGAACCCATTCTTGCATGGGGATCCCAATTATCGAGTTATCCATTCTTGTCTGTGTTCAATTGCAGATCATTCAAATCGTTCTGTGGTACCTTGACTCAGGCTGTTCCAAGCATATGACTGGAGACCGGTCGCGGCTCATGAACTTCGTGAGCAAATTCATCGGGATTGTTAGATTCGGGAACGGCCATTTTGGAGCAATTATGGGTTATGGTGACTATGTAGTTGGCAAAAGTGTAATCTCCATGGTATATTATGTGGAAGGTCTTGGTCATAATTTGTTCTATGTTGGTCAATTCGTGATTCGATCTAGAGGTGGCCTTTAGAAAACATACTTGCTTCGTTAGACAACTTGATGGTGTGGAATTATTAAGAGGTACTCGAGGTTCTAACCTATACACCATTTCTATCGAAGACATGAGGAAGTCTTCTCCAATCACAAAGGCTTCTAAACAAAGTCATGGTTATGGCATCGTCGTCTCAATCACTTGAACTTCGGCACCATTAATAACCTGTCCAGAAAGGATCTTGTCAGAGGCTTGCCCAGATTAAAATATAAAAAAGATCATCTTTGTTCAGCTTGCCAATTAGGTAAAAGCACGAAATATGCCCACAAACCAAAACCCACAAATTCAAAAATGGAAGTTCTTCATACCCTTCATATGGATCTGTGCGGACCAATGAGAGTGCAAACGATAAATGGGAAGAAATACATTCTAGTAGTTGTTGATAACTACTCTCGATTTACTTGGGTAAAGTTTTTGAGGACAAAGGATGAAACTCCAGATGTAATCATCAAACTAATCAAACAGCTTCAGGTTCGACTCAACAATACTATCAGAATTGTTCGAACAGACAATGGCACAGAGTTTGTCAACAAAGACTTAGTTCAGTTTTATGAAAGTATTGTAATTAGTCATCCAAGAAGTGTTCCACGAACTCCTCAACAGAACGGTGTAGTTGAAAGACGAAATCGAACTTGTTGGAATCACTCCTAAACTATAATTCAAGTGTTAGTTATTCTTATGTAATAGGTAGCTTATTATGGCCTTTATGTTTGTTTAAGGTCTAGCTTATGTAGAAGGCCCATAAGCTTGGGCCCATGTCCAATAAGGAAAAGGGAAGGAGTAGGAGTGTTGCCCTAGCTCCTTGCCTATAAATACTATGTAATAACCCTCACTTGAGGGTTGGTTGTTCAAGTTATTCCTTTCATTCACTCTATACGCTTAACCATTCTTCATTTATACGTGTGTGTTTGTTTGGTTTATTGTTCAACCGCCTCTATCTCTTTCTATAAAGCTTGTGTTGTAAATCTAGTGACCTGACAGTGGTATCAATCGCCTACTAGTTGGGTGAAACATTTAGTTCTTGAAGTTTTTGTTCTTGGTCTTACACGTAAACGTGGTTGATATTTTGGTTCGCTTAAAAACGTCTTTTTTACACTTTTGAATCCAAGATTCTTGTACTTTCAATGTTTTAAGGAGTTAAAATACGTGTTTTTGGCAAAAAGTTTCAAACTTTATGCGTGGATCGTGGTTTTTAAACTACTTTTTATACGAGGGTTTCAACCTACTGCATAAGCATTTTAAGAGCTTTGGATCATCAAGTTTCACACTTTTGTGTCTTTTGGTGTTATTGAAGCTATTTCATCACACAAAACTGGTTTAGAAACATCTTTGGGCATTATCATTTTTACGAGTAATCCTATGCGTAGCAAAACCCTAAAACTACGCGTAAGGTTATCCTTGGTTTGATCTTCGATTTCGTGGTTTACTCCGTGTTTTCTTGCTTGGATAAGCATGAAAATACGTCGAATTTGGATATCTTTTGCCTTTGTGTGAAGTGTAAAAGATCACTTGGGATAAAACCCTAAAATTACGCATAAGCATAAAGCTTACGCGTAGAAATCATACGCATAAGATTCATCTTACGCCTAAGCCTAGTCTTACGCATAAGATAATCCTACGCCTAACTTTGTGTCTACGCATAACTTTAGCGTATTTTCCCAACTTATGCGTAAGCTAAATCTACGCGTAACTCTTGATTGTTACGCGTAACTTTGGTGTTTTTACGCTTAAGTGCTACTTGGTTATTGTGATTTCTACGCCTAAGGACTCTTCATCAACAAAGGTTCATTCGACTACAAAGATCCATTTTTACCAACACAAGTTTTCAACATGTCACAACCACCATACTCTAACTATTTCCCTTACACTTATTCTCAACATCAACAACAACTAACTCCACAACATCAACAATGGAATCAACAACAAGCAATTTATCAACAACAATTTAATCAACAACATACTCCACAACTTGCTGCAATTCCACAACCTCAAATGGTTCAACCACCACCAAGTCTTCAAGTACAACCCTACACAAATGAATTCAATCAACATCCATCAAGGAACACTATGAAGGAACCCACTTGGTTTGCAAAGATGTGTGAAGCTTTAAGTAGCCAACAATCAATTCATGAGGTTGGATCACTTGATAGACCTCCAATGCTCACTCCAGGAAACTACGATCAATGGGTGATAAGGTTCTTTAGGTTTTGTGATCTAAGAAGCCACATGGAAAGTTCTTAAAGAAGGTTATCTTGGAAGGTCCATTTGAGATGCATACTGTCATTGTACCGGAGATACAAATGCCTATTCCACCAAGAGATGAACAAACAAACATTGCTCTTTGTGCAGACTTGAATCCTCACGAACTTCTACACTATGAAGCTGATGAACCTGCAATGCAATACATCCTCTTAGGATTACCTAACCTAATTCTTCGAAGTGTTGATTCTCAAAAGACTGCAAAGGAAATGTGGGATCATATTCATCTTCTTATGGAAGGATCTGTACTTAATCAAGAGGATTTGGAATCCAAAATTTACTTGGCTTATGAACACTTCATGATTGAACCTAGAGAGACACTAGAGTCCTATCATCATCGTTTTTCAGACATCATCAATGATTTGGATAAACACAACATCATCATGCCAAGAATTGCAGTGAATACTAAGTTCCTGAGTAGTCTTGGTCCTGAATGGGAGAAGTATGTCATTTTTCTCCGTCAAGCGAAGCATTTGCATCATTCTACATATGGATTGTTGTACGATTACTTGAAGCCTCATGAAAAGGAAGTTGATAGGAAAGGATTCTCCGTGCTCAAATTGCTCCACCAGACACATCCGGAAAGATCAACAACTTGCCTTATATGCTCAAAATAGTTCATTCTCCTCAACCAACAACTCAACCAAGCTGCTACAATCACACCATATGATCCTTCACAGCCTCAATCTCAACAAACTCAATTGGTTCCATACAACAACAACAATGCTCAAGAACTTGTCAGTGAAGCTCATGAGGAATCGATCCGTTCGAAGCATTGCAACAAGGATTTGCTATGATTGCTAATGCCTTTAGCCGTTATACCAACAAATCCAACAATTGTTCCTCATCTAATACAAGGAATCAAGCATGTTGTGAATAATGGGCGAGTTGAAGTTCATAATCGTGGTTATGGTCGTCAGATGGGCGGTGGTCAAGGGTTTAATTTTGTGGGTAGGAATAACAATCGAGCTCAAGTGGTGGAACAGGGAAATGCTCATAATGGGTTGAATGGTCTTCGATGCTACAACTGCAATGAGAAGGGACACTTGGCTAATGCATGTCCAAAGCCAGGACTAAGGCGTGCTTATCACAAAGAGGCTCTTCTTTTGGCTCTTAAGGATGAAGCTGGTGGAACTCTCACGGACAAAGAATAGAGCTTTATGGCAAATCTTGACTCGGATGATGATATGGAGGACTTGCAGGCCAATTAATTTGATATGTTGATGGCTAATATGCATGAGTTACACATGAGTGACACGAGGCCGAGTGTATGACAGCGATGGCTATCTCAGTACCGAACAAACCATATTTATCTCGATCTCATATCTCCGCCAACATCGAATCCGGCAAGGCTCGGAATGTTCAAACATGAGTCGATCCACATCTCATTCCGGCGATTTTCAACTAGACCCACGTAATTACATTTGGCGATCAAGATGACCAAGCGGTTTCCCTTGATAATCAAATTGACTCCGTGGTTATACTTGAGGATCTCGGTAATGATCATGTTGAGACTCACGTTGAACACGCCGAACTTTTGCCTCATCTAGTTTTGCTCGTTTAATACAAGACCAACAGACCATAGTGGAAAAATGTCATGCCATTAATCAGGACTTGAAAAGCAAAAATGCATTGTTAACCAAGGATTTTGAATGTTTACAAAAGCAACTTAACTTTTTCAAAACTCAAGAAAAGCGTGAAAAGCGGTTTTGAAGCGACCTTTGCCAAATCTCATCAAAGCGAAAAATACTTAGAAAGGCAGGATGCATTGATCTAGCGGCGAAGAATGATTTGTTATGCGAAATGGAACAAGCTGAAACATGAACATAAAAATCAAATTAATGCTCTCACCTTGGAAAATCAAAAAGCTAAAGCTGAGTTGTTAACTTGTCAAAAAGATTCTCTGCATACAAAAAGCATTCAACGAAGCGAATAGATGATCATCTTGAAGAAATCATCGGCTTGCAAAACAAACTTAAAGAGTTTAAAAGCATTTGTTTACAAACATGGCAAGTCGGTCACAACCATTGAAAAGTTTACTTTAAAACCCAATCCAAATGGATATGGACCGAATCTTGCTGATTACAAACCTAAGCTTTCAATAAAATCATTCAAACCAAATCACGAAGTTTCGGTCACGAGAATATAAAATTGATAATTACATTTATGAGTGTTGTTGAATATCATCGTCAAGAGGAATTAGATCACAAGGCGAGAGTCGATCAAAATTAGAAAAAGTTGTTTACAACAAACCTTTTAACTATTCAAAAGCGGTCACTTTCGTCACACCAACGGATTCTTCTAACACACCAAGGATTATCATAAACACGTCTGAGTCTTCTAATGTTAATCCCAAACCAGATTATGCACAAACTTATGGTCCTTTACCTTCCATATGTGAAGTAAACTCAAAACACGAAAATCGCAAAATTCTTAGATATTTTGACCTTTTCATAGGTGACCTCAAAACTTTACAACATGAGATAGAATATCATTCTGAAATCAAAGTTCAACACTTTCAATTGCCTCTAGCGCGAGAACAAAGAGACATTTTTGAGAAAAATCTTTTACCAAATGTTAAAAATTTGAAAAGTTGTGCATTGTCTTGGGAAAGGGACTTTCATAAGGAACTTGGAATGATGAAGGTCGTTTTAGAAAAGCGAAACATCTATTTCTAACACTAAGCGTAAAAGCTGTTGAGAAAAGATGTTGATCGACTCTTGGAAGATGTCATCTGTCTTGATGTCCATAATTTGTGTTATTAAATTCTTTGTCATATGCATTTGATTATATCTCTGCTATCTTGTTGATTACGTGGTAAATGTTGAGAACACTAATAATGTGCTTGGATTCGAGTCCTTAAAAGTTGAAAACAAGCGATTGTCAAACGAACTTTCAAATGCAATACGTCGTCTTAATTGGTGTCAAAAAGATATTCACGATCAACAACTTGCTTTTCAACACAAAATCGCAGTTGCGTGCAAAATCTTACGATCCTAAAATTGAGCAACTGGATGATCAAAGCGTGTCTTTTAAGTGTCAAATCTCAAAATATGAACAAGAACTTGTAAAAGTTAAAAGGAATATGGTGTCATATTTGATTTACTCAAAAGACTCGTGATGAAGCATCAAATGAACTTGATCATTATCTTGCACACACTAAGGAAGTTATGCATTTTCTTTGGAAATATTGATGCGAAAATCAAGATATGATTCACACTATCTTCAAGTTAAGAGTAATGTTAGGAAAGTATGAACAACTTCCGCCTACCGTGATTAAGAGAATAGCCCGGTAACACTTAGTAATCATGAACCTAGAATCACTCTTTGCCAAATCACAAGTTGCTAGCGTGCTTCCTTCTCTAAAAGCAGGGAACTAGTTGCGTTTTTCCAAACGTCCAGCACTTCACGGACCTAGGAGCACTACATCGAAGAATAGGAAGTTACGATCTAAGAAAAGATCAATAAGGAATGCTAAAGTAGAAGAACACCCTAGGACTATGAATAAGACTCACGTTGCCTCCACTATAGATATTGCGTCAGGCAAATGTAATAGAAATAGTGATGTAACGAATGCTAAACCGTTAAAGTACTTTTGATATTCAACCGATGCACCTTGTGTTATTTGTCGTAAAAGTATGAATTCTGATTGTCATGATAAATGTGTTGCAAAAGCTATCATCTCTTTAAGGAATCCTAAGAACCGGAATACCTCTAGGCCCACTAATCTTTCTAAGTCTCTGCTTGGTAGACCGCCTTCTGTAGATTCTAAGAAACGCATTCTGTCCTGTAGCTCAGTTTCACCTCCTAGGAATGTAGTACCACCTAGTGCATTCACTAAGACTAAAGCAAATACTAGTTGGAGATGGCAGAAATGGATATATAACACACTAGGATTTAAATGGATACCTAAAGCTATTGATGTGTGTATGTCTACTATAACTGCTCGGAACCCTCTAACATTTCGGGTTCCACATCTACTTCTATTCCATCTGTGTCGTCTATGAGTAATGCAGGTGATAGATCATTCTAGATTGTTGATAGCGGATGTTCCCGACACATGACGAGCAACCTTAAAGCTGTTATCAAACTTTATTGCAAAGTTCATTGGCACTGTCAAATTCGGGAATTATCACTTCGCAGCTATCATGGGCTACAGAGACTATATCAATAGGAACATCGAAATTAGCAGGGTTTATTATGTGGAAGGCCTCGGTCACAATCTGTTTTGAGTAGGCCAGTTTTGTGATGGAGATTTAGAGGTTGCTTTCAGGGAGAAAACTTGTTTCATTCGTGATCTACAAGGAAACGACCTTATGTCCGGCTCGCGTAATTCAAGTCTTTACACTATCTCTATGCAAGACATGGTTGCTTCTTCTCCCTATCAACTTACTTTCAAAGGCAACATCAACAAAATCCTGGCTATGGCACCGTCGTCTCACATCTAAACTTTCAAACCATCACCAACCTTGCTCGACACAAACTAGTTGAAGGACTCCCACGATTTCGGTATTCTGAAGATCACCTTTGCTCGCTTTGAACAAGGAAAAGCACTCGTGCTCATTTTCCTTCAAAGGTGGAACCGACTCTCAAAGATGTGCTTCATCTTCTTCACATGGATTTGTGTGGCCGATCGCGTGCAAAGCGATCAATGGCAACGCTACATCTTAGTAATTGTTGATGACTATTCACGCTGGACTTGGGTCTACTTTCTTCCAAGCAAAGATCAAGCTCCACAGATGATCATCACCTTTCTCACGAAAATACAAGTTCAGCTACGAAATACCGTTCGACTAATCGAGCAGATTGAGAGGCCTGAATTTGTTAACCAAACTCTTCGTGAATTTTATGAGAAAGTGGGAATTGACATCAGGGACATCTATTGCCGCATACACGAACAAAACGAGTTGTTGAAGAGCGAAACGAGCAATGTTAGTGGAAGCCTGCAAGAACAATGTTAATCAATGCTAAACTTCAGATTACTTATGGAAGGAACGTATCAGATTCTCATGCTATACTCAAAACCGTTCTATGATTACAAAATGCCACAACAAAACACCTTTTGAGCTTGTCCACAACAGAAAAACGAATCTCAAACACTTTCATGTCTTTGGATCTCTTTGCTATCCGAATAATGATCGTGATGACTTTGGAAAGCTCAAAGCAAAAGCCGACATTGGAGTCTTTATAGGATATTGTGATAATTCTAAAGGTTTCCGAATCAGGAATCGTCGAACAAAGGAAGTTATGGAAACGATTCATGCTCATTTTGATGAACTTACGGAGATGGCTTACGAGTATAACAGCTTAGAACCCGGTCACAACCGCTTAAAATTCCTCCAAACCCCATCATCAGGTGAACAAAGCCCCCAACTTACTCGCCAACAAATGGAAAGGTTATTTGCTCACCTTTTCGTGGACGATATTGATGAGCGTGCTCGGTGTATCATTTGTTTCGGCTGCTCAACGATAATACTCTTATACGATACACTGCTACAACAACTACGGTTGAAGAAGCACCACTAGTTGACTCCAACACAATAGTTGAACAAACCGCTTCCAACAATGATGAACCGGTGATGATGTTCGAATGAAGTACCCCACTGCAGATTTTGATCCAAATGCGTTCTTTAACCCGTTTACTAATAGACTCGCTCGCACGATGTCGCGAGAATCTTCAACAAGCCATTTGAATCCTCAAAATCTGCACAATGTATACCAACATTAACCCTCCACACATAGATGGACAAAAGACCATCCTCTGGAAAATATTATTGGCAATCCGAATCAACGATCGTTATGAGACAACGTCTTCACACAGACGGTGAACATTGCATTTATGCACTGTCTGCCAATCTGAACCTAAAACATCAAAGACGCAATGACAAAGGACAACTGGATTGAATCCATGCAGGAAGAACTCAACCAATTTAAAGGTCTTGAAGTATGGGAACTGGTTGAAAGACCAACGAGGGTCTAGTCGCCATTGGTCTTAAATGGATTTGGAAAAACAAATTGATGTCTTTGAAGGAAACGTTATCAAACAAGTCACGTCTCGGTGGCTAAGGGTTATCGTCGGAAGAGGGTATTGACTTTGAAGAATCTTTTGCTCGGTTGCCGTCTTGAGGTACGTTGCCGATATCTCGCGGCTCATATGAATATAACGGTCTTTGGATGGACGTCAAAGCGCTTTTCGAATGGGCAACTTAAAGAAACGGTTTATGTCGGCCAACGAGGAAGGATTCATTGATCCCGCGTTCCCGAATCATGTCTACAAACGAACAAAGCTCGTATGGTCTCAAACAAGCTCCTCGGGCATGGTACGATAAGCTATCATCTTTCCTAATTGCCAATAATTTCACCAAAGGTTCGGTTGACCCTACTCTTTTCATACAATATCACGGGGAACATATTTTAATTGTTCAAATTTATGTGGATGACATCATTTTTGGGTCAACTCATAAAAAGTACTCAATCGCTTTTGCAAAACTAATGAAGAAACATTTTGAAATGTCCATGATGGGTGAACTTACGTTCTTTCTAGGACTACAAGTTCATCAATCACCCCGTGGTATTTTCTTGAGTCGGTCTAAATATGCCCTTGAATTGTTAAACAAATTTGGAATGAATAACCGTGACACTTATGCCACACCAATGGCTCATACCAAGAAGCTAGACGCTGATTTACATGGAAATTGGTGGACCCTACAAAATACCGTAGTATTATTGGGTCTCTCATGTATCTAACACCTAGCGGACACGATATTCACTTTGCCGTATATCTTTGCTCTCGTTCGATCGCGACCAAGCTGAAACCCACCTCTCCGAGGCTAAAAGAATCCTCCGATACATAAAGGGAACCATTAACTTGGGGATCTAGTATCCGAAGGATTATGGTTTTGAACTAATCAAACTTTTGAGGCGACCACACAGGATGCTTAGACTCATGAAAAAGTACTTCGGGGCTTTACAATTTCTTGGTGATAAAGGCTGTCATGGCAATCGAAGCGGATTGTACATCGCCGTCCTCAGAGAAGCGAGAATATGTAGCCATATCGCGTGTTGTGCTCAAGTCATTTGGATGAGAACACAAATCAAAGACTATGGTTACGTATTTGAAGAATCCCAATGTCTGCGACAATCGGAGTGCCATTGCGATCTCGTGCAACTCTGGATTCAAAGACTTTCGAAATCAAAGCACATCAATCTTCGATATCATTTCATCAAGGATCACGTGGAGCAGTCTGTTGAATTATATTTTGTGGGTACGAATACCAATTGTGATCTTCTCACCAAAGCCTTGCCTCCCGCTAGGTTTAATGAGTTGGTCCAACGGATTGGTATGAGGTGTTTGACTCAAGAGGAATTGGATGAACTCCTAAAACAGTCTTAAAAACTGTCAAACACCAAAATCTCTTTTGTAAATATTTTCAAAAACAAAATACAAAAATATAAAATCTGATAATACAACAAAAATATTCTTCTATCTATTTTTTTCAACATTGCAAGTACATTTCTTCCGTCAACACTATAATCTTTCAAAATTCAATATTTTTCCGATCAAGTGTTGAGGGGGAGAAAATAAACACTTAACTGTTTCAAAAACATTCGTGTATTTGCATGTTACTCTATTCTGGTTGTTTCTTGTATCAATGGTGGTAAACTTTTCTGGTTAAACTGACACTCCTCGGTCTAAAATTATAACCTTTCATTATTTTCTTAAGTCAAGGGGGAGTGTCGTCAAAGTTTCTTTCTTAAAATCTTTGTTTGGTAACCAAAACGGAAGTTAAATGGCTTTGTATGAAAATAGAAAAGGTGGAGGGACCAAAACTGCCAAGAGTTTAAAGTTATTTTTAATAAATACACTCCACCTAACTTCCACTTCACATTTATTACTCATAAACCTAACCAATCCTACGCACGAAATTCGTTTGAAAAATCCGTGTTTCTGATCATCAATTTGTAAGTTGTTTCATGATCTTAACATGTTTACAAACATTGGTTTTGATTTTTACACGAATCCAACGGTCAAATTTTTGCATATGATTGATTTGGTGTTCTACGCATAAGCGTATGAACACCTAATCAAGAATGGGTGTTTGTGATTAAAAAGATAGTGTTAAAATGTTCTTATTACATCAATAAACTCATTTTCATCACTTAAATCCACCCATAAACACGAATTGAAGGTTTTTCAAAATTAGGGTTCTTAAGTTGAATTGGGTGTTTTCAAATGTGAAGGTTTTTGGTCTAAAAGATTGTTTTGTGAGGGTAATACGATGTTGAATTAATGATATCCAGGCCCTATAACAACCCAGAAACACTGATTAATTCAGAATTAGGAATTAGGGTTTAAATTCTTAAGTTTGGGTATTTTTTGATTCATCTCGAACTGGATGTTATAACTTGCTTTATAGACTCTCTCAACACTTTAGACCTACCAGAAAAAGTTTGGTGCAATTTCCATGGTTAGAAATTTTATGCGTAATTCATAACCCTTAGGGTTTTGACTTACGCAGCGTATGTGTTTCTGGCGTAAGATGTTTAACAAGTTTTCATGCCATGTCTGTTTAATATGACTATACATGCTAAGATTGCTGATTTGATGATTTTATTTCAGGATTGCTACGCTTAAAATTCAGAATCAATGTCATTTGAATATCTACGCATAAGGATCACTTTACGCGTAGAAAGTTATGCGTAAGAGAAATCCTACGCATAACTATTGCAGCGTAGGTTCTACAATGGGACTATGCGTATCCGCGTGAAGGATATCGTAAAATAGTGACCTCTACGCGCATAAGGTCTACTCTTACGAGTAAGCCTTACGCGTAAGGTTCTTATACGCCTACGCGTAAGCTTTACGCATAAGGTCCCCTTTTCCTGGCGTAACATTTCTTTACGCGTAGTTAGGATCCTACGCATAAGCTTTTGCCTACGCGTATACAACTCCTGTTTACGCGTAACTTTATCATTTCTACGCCTAAGCCCGGATTGACCTTAATTTTGAATTGTTACGTGTACAATCTTGTAAATAAACCATTCATATCGTCACGAAACCAATAATGTCACTAATAAACTTAAACGTTTGATATGTTGTGAACTATAAGTGATAACATAAACTTTAAAACTTAAAGTTAACTAACTCACGAAACGTTTCACGACGTCATTGGACTATTAGACAAACAAGTGACTTTGGACTCGTAACAACATTAGCAGCTTGTACATTCAATAATTAGACAATAAAACCTTACGTTGACTAACATTATGTCTTCGATATGTTGGTTCTTTTGGCTAATGTTATTTCGGATCCGTCATGGTCGCTCAAATGAATGTGGATGCACGAAGTTCTCACAATTCGACATCTTCCCCAATGGGTATCCTAGAAAGATTGGAAAGAACAACCTTAGGGTTGACTTTGAAACCTTCACATGCTCAGAATCTTCTTGTCTCATTCTTTGTGGATATTCTAAGGAATCATCCCTACCGAGCATGCTCTCACACTCTCATACTAGAAATGCATTGGCAATTGGATTCAATGCAGAGGATCAGGTTAAAGTGCGGTGACATGATGAACTTAATCACAAACTAGTCATTATCACTCTGCAGACTTACGAGCTGGTAGGCTTATCATTCCGGACATCGTGCCTCTGACTTCTTTTCCACACCTAACTGAAGCGGTTACGCAATTTCTACTTGATATTGGCTATGATGAAGCGTCAGGGATTATTAACAAGCACTCACACATGGAGCTTAAGAACATTCCTCAACCGTGGAGAACAGTCTACACCATCATCACTAAGTCTATCTGCTGGTCGTGACGGTGGCTATGAGCATCCCAAGCTCATGGAACTACAAGTCTTCTGGCCATTGATCAATAAGAAGGACATTGAAATCGAAGCGCTGATATGGGATGACATGATGACATTTCACAAGAAGCTTGGCTCAAAGATTCCCTATGTCAGATACACAAAGCTTTTGATCGAGAGCAGACGTAATCCGACATTCCCGAGGCTCAATGACGACAATCACGACGTGTTGTCTGAACCTATCCTTTCTATCAGAATCAAGGAATCGACAACAAAGAAACTAGTCTTTGTGATCATCTTCGACAAATGAAATCAAAAAGCTTGAAACATACAAAAGGTATCAAGTAGCAGAAGACAGGCAAAGTTGGTCATTTCGATGAAAAGCCTTCCGGAACTCCTACCGAGAACCGGAAGAGGAAGTCGGAAGTGCAATAAGCACAGAGAGTCAAAGGAAGGTCCCAAGAGAAACCTACTCCAAAGAAGAAAGTTCCCTCCAAGGAAGCATCCTATTCCTACACTGAACACAAAGAAAGCTACTAGGCGGCTCAGATACACAATCAGGGCGAGGAAGTCTACTACTCTGGCGCAAGGATGACACTCCATCATCAAAACCTCCTAGTCCAATAGCGAACATGGCAAAGGAAAGACTCACACTTGTGCCATATGATGAAAGCTCGAAAGTGATGAAGAGCAACCTGGATAAATCATACAGAAGAGTTCAAATTACGTTCGACTTCAACATGTTGCACAACAATTTGCTAAAGAACAAATGGGTGGCCCCGAGGTCAAGTGGTGCAGCTCTACCTTCACGAGATCACCGGATGCGGTTAATCAACCCGATAAGGGATGCGGTGCCACCACTTTGGTACAACATCAGACACGTGTCGAAGATACTCTTGAGTATGATTTTGAAGAACGGAAATCGAGCTAGAAGGTAAAGTCGATGAAGAAGCTGCACAAAGCCAAAGCGATGAAAAGCTAAGGCTGGCAATGAAGAAGATGTTGAGTATGATACGTTTCTTCTAGATAGTCTGCACCACGATCAAGGAAGAAACTTCGAACCACCAAGGACGTGGAGTCTCCTCACATCTCATCATCATCAGTTCTTTCTTCTCTTCACTACCACCATCAAAAAGATCAACCAAATCATCATCCAAATCGTGAAGAAACCACCCGATCTTGGATTTCTCATACTCATGAAAGAATTGTGAAAGCTGTCCAACAAGTCAGAAAGAGGGACATGCTCTCTGAAAACTGAATTGGTCTTTGACCAAATACGTATCTCATGATGAGAATGACAAGATGCAGAATGAAAGGGAATATGTGAAGCTCATACAGATGATCTACAAGGGAAAATGGACAGAATGATCGAAGGCTACACACACAAGTACCTTCTGGATATCGTTCCTAAAGTCACAAAGGAGATGTTTACCAGACAACTATATCCGAATCTTATGCAGTTAGCCAAGGAAACTATAAGATCAACACCTGGCGTCGTCACAATCAATCCATCCGATCCTATAGTTTCTCGATAATGAATTGGTGGCCAAGCTTGTCACAGAAATGTCTAAACGATGCGGGACATTTACTTGATGAAGGAAAGTTGTTTCAAGCATTGTTGGACTACCAACTCCAAGAAGCATGCGGTCAGTGAAATGTCTAAACGTCCTAGAAATGATGAAGATAAGGATCCGGATAAGAATGATGAAGCTAAACGATAGAAGAAGTCTGGTGAATCATGTTCTATGCCACCACCTCCCCCGGCCTCTGCTCAACAAAGGTCTCTACTCGTTCTTCTACAGATAAACCTCATGATTCGAGACACCACCCCGACTCAAAAACCGGTGATTACTTTGAGTATACGGGTGGTGATGATGAAGAACACCATGAGCCCTTACAACAACCCACCTCTCCCAAACAAGTACGAAAGCGGAATCATCATCTATGCCTTGAAAAGAAGAAGAAGACACCATGGTGACGTCGTATCATGGCTAAATAACGATAAAATAGAGGAATTTGAATGGTTCTCTACTCTTGTTAATAACACTCCCTACCTTGAAGAAGGTCAAGATCTGGTAGACGGTAATACTTTGGAGCATGCTAAAATTCTTGCAAGAAAAGTTCCACGTGAAGAAAGATCGAAACGAGTTGCGAATCAAGAATGAAGCTTTTCAATTGTGGAAAGATAGCTCAGAAAGTGCCATCGAGGTCGAATATCACCTCGATAACATTGCTCCAGCTATGTCTAATAACATGGATTGGCTCAACCCCGAAGCAAACATCGACTTTACGAAGCGGGACAACCCTCCTTATTACACCGACTGGTCTAAACCACTACCAACGATCGGCCAACAAGATGAGCCTAGAATTCCTTTCCGACATTTCTTCAACACGCACAAATTTCTTCTTCATGGTGGCGATGGTTCAATGAAGTATGCTACATCTCGACACTTCCATTCCCAGACCCGAATACTTAAACGTATAGCTATCGAGAGGAAGAGCTAATCACTTGTTCTCTAACAAAGTGGAAGCATACGACCGAGATGCACTGTCTGACGGATTCATCATTGGTCGAACGTCGAAGAATCTACTAAAACAATTTGCCGGGTTCGAAGTCTCAACATGCGATTCAGGTTCAAAAGTATTGATCCGTCCGAACCGTCAAGTCAAACAGACTTAAAAACGACTTGGAACCAAATGCAATGAAGTCCGGAGAATACAGTGAATTCCCGGTCGTTATGTCCCCGGAGACTCAATGGTGTGTATGCAACACTTGATCGAGGCGGTAGAATGATCACTAATGATAGTGATCATAAGGAATTGGATGGATAATTACACTCAAAAAGGTTATAAATCAAAGCAACTTAAATACAAATTAAGAAAATTAAAAAGATAAAAGATATTAAATAATCGCTATCACTATATTTAAAGTGATGAACGTTTAAAACCTAAAACTTACGTTTAAAATAAAAATAAATGGCATAAAAAAATAAAAAGTGAAATCTAAGAAATAAAAGTCCTAAAATATGAAAAATACAATTTTACAATCCTAATGATAAAAGAAAATTTATAGAAAAAGAAAATTATTTTTACAACTATTTAATTAATTATTATTAAATAAAAACTATTTTAAACTATTTAATAATACTCTAAAATAAAAGAAAATAGGAAATAAGGCTAGAAAAATAAAATTAAGACTTAGGAAAATCTAAAATATTATAAAACTAATTTTAAAACTGAAAAGATATTTTTTTGACTTTTTATGTATTTATTATTAATTTAAAACTATTTAAAACTAATTTAAATTATTAAAAATACCAAATAAAAGGAGAAAAATAAGGAAAAATACTTTTAAGCTTTTTACATTTATCTAAACTTAAGAAAAATGAAAATCATTTTTTGAGACTTTTCTTAATTATTTGTATTTAAAGCTAATTAAAAAGGATTAAAACTACTTTAAATTAGGAAAAATAGCAAAACAACTTAGAAAAATCTGAAAATTTCAGGAAAACTATAAAATAATATTAGGAAACTAGGAAAATTAGAAAAAGAGGGACATGTGTGGAAAAGAACTGAGGTGAAAGTGCTTATTGAAATAAGCACTTAATAAGCCAAAAGGAGTCCAAAAGCTACCAAACTGAAAAGGAAGCTACAAAGAGCTAAAAATGATCAAATGCGACAAGAATCAACAGGTTCTAACCATAGGATTGCAAGCTTGATCAGATTAGATGTAAAGAGCTTATGGCAAAAAACAGTGACTGGGGTACCAAGTTTGAGCTAATGCACAAGCTAAACCAATAAGCTGAAAGGAAAAACAGCTATTGAGACCTAAAGATTACCTAGCATATTACATATGGACCAAAAATCAGCTTCTAATGAGCTTATTTGAAGCTTGTACACAGGCTGCAAGTTGCCTGAATTTACACTCAGATACTGAGTGTGAGACAGAGCAAATCAGCTCTAAAAGAGAGCTTATTCAGAGCTTATAGGAACTAGAAAAAATTACACAAAAATCATTTTTAGAAACTAGATCAACTGAACTAGGACATATCCCAATTTTACTGATTTTGGTTAAGAAATAAATCCATGAAAATTCTTCTCATTTGAGCCAAAACTGAGTTTTTTGGAATTTTTGACTTTTATGCAAAACTGAAAAGTTGACTTAAGTGAAGTTTGATCTGGATTTAAGTGCTGAAATTGATGTGAAATGATGAAACAAAGCTAATTCAACCTTTCCCTAAGTAATTTAAACACAAAATGAGATTTTGATTTGCTAAAGTACTAACAGTTAAGCAATAGGACAGGTTAATGCTTGGATTGACTTTTTAGCTGGTGTAGGCACAAGTTTAAGACACAACTGAGTTAGAAATGGTTATACAAGCTTGAACCAACAGAGACCTAACCTTGCATCAACCTATAACTTCTGAGATAATGAACCAAACACTCCTTAAAATTACTAATTTGCAAATTAAATAATATAACCCATGATCCAACTTGTGCAGTCAATCAAAATGAGTCTAAATGACTTAATGACAACTAGGTAAACCTGTTTAAGCTAGCAATGATCAAAGATAAGCAGAATAACCACAATATGCAAAATGGACAGAAATGGAAATTAGCAAATTGCTCACATGAGGTCCAGCTATGTTGCAGGCCAAAACAAAACCCAAAGACCAACCTAAACTATTCTGTTTCAAACCCATTCCAACCTCGGCATCACCCAAAGCAACTTCCATTCCTGTTTGACCCATTCTCACCTCTTTGTTGACTTTAGTTGACCATTAATCAAATAAGCTTGAAACTGATTTAAAAGCTTATCAAAAGCTAAAATACGTTTAAGTGAGCTTATATTAGCTTATGAATAAACCACTAACACTTTGGACCATATAATTTGAGACTGAAAAATTGCAACAGTTAACTTTAAACATGAAACTTTAATACAACCGAATTAACACTTGAAAAGGTTCTTAATACACTATAACAACTTACATTAATATAATTTAACTTGAAATTACAACAATTAACTTAAACTAAAACATTTTAAAAAAAACGACATTAAAGGAAAGAAAATAAAAACTAGCTAACACTTGTTTCTTCCTTCACTCTTCCTTTTTATACCAAAGCTCCGCTTCTCTCTCCTCTCTGAGATAATCCCACCATCTTCGACCCATTGGATGACTTTTTTGTGACATTTAGCCAAATTGTCAATTTTGGCGGGAATGAGGTGTTTAACCTGTTGTGTGAGATTGAGTGAGATAAGGTGATAAGTTAATGATTCTTGGAAGGTTGTGTTTGGAGGGGGACGGAGAAGAGATAAGGTGAGGAGGTTGTGTGTTGGTTGGGTGTTGCAGGCTCAAGTGGGGGAGGAGGTGGAGATGGCGCCAAAAGGGGTATTTGACCTGGTGGTTTGACTGACGTGCATAAAGGGGGTCCAAAATTGTTTAGTGACAGGGGTCCAAGAGGTGGAAGGGTCAAAATGGGTTTAAGGTCTTATTAATACAAGGACTAGTTGTGCCAAATCTGAAAATCAAAGGACCTAATCTGCCATTTCATCAAAGTTACTTCAAGGGACCATTAATGACAAGTTTCAAAAGTACAAGGACCAAGTCGTCATTTTCCAGGGGCCATTTACTTAAATTTGAAACTTGAAGGACCATTCTTGCAATTTTCTCAAACTTTTGATATTTTTCACCAAAGGACTAAATTTGACAAGTTATGATTTAAAAAGGACCTTTGATGATTTTTCTTTTGAAATTTTGGCTCAGGGACTATTTTTGACAATTTTTTGAAACTTGGGGACTAAAACGCAATTTTGCAAATTTGATATGTTTTTCATCTGATTTTGATATTTTTGCTTTTAAAACACATAAGACACTGATTTGTGATATTTTGATCATTTTGATGTGTTTCTAGTGTTTTCACCGAATGATTTTGCGTTTATATTGTACAAAAATGATGAGTATTTACACACCTCATCAATCCCCCATTTGAGATATTGCTAGTCCCTAGCAATGATTTGAGAAAACATAATGGATTTTAAACTCTTCACCAAAAGCCATTACTTAGATAGCCAAATGTTTTAGTTCAAGTAAGAACCATGGTAATAGCGATAACCATGTGATTTTGAGCAAACCACCGCTTCCAACGGATTTGATTTGTCTTTACCGTAGGAAGCCGTACCCTTACGGACTAGCCAACTCTTAGATAAATTATCAATATTATCTTTGGTGAGCTGATTACCAATTATGGTTTTTCCACCGCCTTTACCACAAGCCATAATCTTGCGGGCTAGCCAACTCTTCACTTTTTAGGATATGGTGAGTTGATTACCAATTATGGTTTTCCAATTGCCTTTACCACAAGCCATAAACTTGCGGGCTAGCCAACTCTTCACTTTTAGGATATGGTGAGTTGAATACCATACAATTTTGGGCAAATTGCAAGCCATACAAACGGATTTGAGAAATCTTTACCAAGAGCCGCTTGCTCTGGATTAGCCAATCCTTATGGGTTAGACATGGTGGATGATTACCATTTCTTTGTGTTTAGTACATAGTACTTCCACTACAAAAAATTTTAAAATTTGGCCATTTTGGGGGAAAAGGGGACTAAAAGGGTACATTTATGATCAAATTCGCGAAATTTCCCCCACTTAGAAATGAATATTGTCCTCAATATTCAAAGTCTGCGGCGGTTATGCCAAAACAAAGAACGTAAAAGGGAAATACTACGGCCATTTTTTAGAAAGAAGATTTTTTAACCGGATATATATATGCAGGATTCTAGGTTCTACCAATCTCAAAATTCTCATAATGAGATAGTCAAGTGTCAAATTGACTATCTACCATGCTAAACTCATTGATTAAGGTGCAGCTGAGTTTCTTAGGCTATATTGAGTCTAAATCAAACAATGACAACACTCATAACAGTCAATAGCTCAGATTTACCCATAGATCCAAACAACCCTTAAATGTTACCAAACTGAGCTTCCCATACCATACCACTGCACAAACAAATCCTATCCAATCGAGGAAGATTTAAAGTGTCAAATTAAACCTTTTTTAGTCTAAACCGTGGTCAAACAAATCAAGACCTATGATTATCAAGGATTATGTAAAAAATGACATTAACACGTTTTCAAAGCACAATTGAGTTCCAAGACAAAACCATCCAAATTTTTTTTTAATAATATATATATATATATAACATGTGGGGCAAACCCCCCCACACTAGGGTGGTAGAAAATAGAAAGAAGTCAGAAATATGGATGAAAACCCATATGGTGTGTGCTTTCTTCGTTTTTGGTTACCATTAAGCTAGCTTGACTCGACCCCGCATTAATTGGTTCATGGGGAAGCAAAGTGGAAGAAACTATCTCCATCGGACTTTTATTAAAGATGTTTGAATAAACATTTGAAGCATTGAAAGTTCCACACCGATGAGATATAGAGAGAACCGGCTCAAAAATGAGAAATGAAAATGCCGGGATCAAAAATAGTGTCCTCATTCCCAAAGTAGAAAAGGGAAAGAGCAACCACACCATTTGTGAAGAATGGAATAAATATGTGCATCACAATGCATGTCCATTCCTCATCAGAAAAAAGCAAATCACCATTTTTGACATTTTTAAGCTTAAATTTGAAGCTTGTATGGTGATTGTAACAAAATTTCCTGAGGAGAGCTGGAAACGGTTCTTCAATCAATAGATTTTCAAGAAGAGGATGTCTCCCTCGAATCAAAGTAAGTATTGTCAATTCCTGTTGGAATCGACTCATCACTAAGAAAATCATCGACCTCCTTCCGAAATTTGTCATCTTCCTCATGAGAGTGAGAGAAGAAATGGAAGAGTCGGAAATGGGACAAGAAATGAAAGACATAGAAAGAATCAAATGGTTTTAGAGGGTAAGAAATGAAGAATCAAATATGTGAGAGGGTAAAGAGGAATATTTTGGTGTTTTGAAAAACATTACAAAAAACTTTTACAAAGGATGGGGTATGTGCAAGAATGGGTGCGAAAAGGCTAAACACACGCTAAAGCCTCCGGCAAGGCGTAAAATTTGATCTGGTCCGAACCGTCAAGTCAAACAGACTTAAAACAGCTTGGAACCAAATACAATGAAGATCAGAGAATACAGTGGATTCCCGGGTCGTTAAGTCCCACGGAGACTCAATGGTGTGTACAACACTTGATCAGACGGTAGAATGATCACTAATGATAGTGATCAGTAAGGAATTGGATGGATAATTACACTACTGAAAAAGGTTATAAATCAAAGCAACTTAAATACAAAATAAGAAAATTAAAAAGATAAAAGATATTAAATAAACGCTATCACTATATTTAAAGTGATGAACGTTTAAAACTTAAAACTTACGTTTGAATTAAAAACTACGTTAACGTACAAAATAAAAAAGTGAAATCTAAGAAATAAAAGTCCTAAAAATATGAAAAATACATTTTTACAATCCTAATGATAAAAGAAAATTTATAGAAAAAGAAAATTATTTTTACAACTATTTAATTAATTATTATTAAATAAAAACTATTTTAAACTATTTAATAATACTCTAAAATAAAAGAAAATAGGAAATAAGGCTAGAAAAATAAGATTAAGACTTAGGAAAATCTAAAATATTATAAAACTAATTTTAAAACTGAAAAGATATTTTTTTGACTTTTTATGTATTTATTATTAATTTAAAACTATTTAAAACTAATTTAAATTATTAAAAATACCAAATAAAAGGAGAAAAATAAGGAAAAATACTTTTTAAGCTTTTTACATTTATCTAAACTTAAGAAAAATGAAAAATCATTTTTTTGAGACTTTTCTTAATTATTTGTATTTAAAGCTAATTAAAAGGATTAAAACTAATTTAAATTCAGAAAAATAGCAAAACAACTTAGAAAAATCTGAAAATTTAAGGAAAACTCTAAAATTATATTAGGAAACTAGGAAAATTAGAAAAAGAGGGACATGTGTGGAGAAAACTGGCGAGGTGAAAGTGCTTATTGAAATAAGCACTTAATAAGCCAAAAAAGAGTCCAAAAGCTACCAAACTGAAAAGGAAGCTACAAAGAGCTAAAAATGATCAAATGCAACAAGAATCAACAGGTTCTAACCATAGGATTGCAAGCTTGATCAGATTAGATGTAAAGAGCTTATGGCAAAAACAGTGACTGGGGTACCAAGTTTGAGCTAATGCACAAGCTAAACCAATAAGCTGAAAGGAAAAACAGCTATTGAGACCTAAAGATTACCTAGCATATTACATATGGACCAAAAATCAGCTTCTAATGAGCTTATTTGAAGCTTGTACACAGGCTGCAAGTTGCCTGAATTCACACTCAGTATTAGCTGAGTGTGAGACAGAGCAAATCAGCTCTAAAAGAGAGCTTATTCAGAGCTTATAGGAACAAGAAAAAATTACACAAAAATCATTTTTAGAAACTAGATCAACTGAACTAGGACATATCCCAATTTTACTGATTTTGGTTAAGAAATAAATCCATGAAAATTCTTCTCATTTGAGCCAAAACTGAGTTTTTTGGAATTTTTGACTTTTATGCAAAACTGAAAAGTTGACTTAAGTGAAGTTTGATCACGGATTTAAGTGCTGAAATTGATGTGAAATGATGAAACAAAGCTAATTCAACCTTTCCCTAAGTAATTTAAACACAAAATGAGATTTTGATTTGCTAAAGTACTAACAGTTAAGCAATAGGACAGGTTAATGCTTGGATTGACTTTTTAGCTGGTGTAGGCACAAGTTTAGACACAAGCTGAGTTAGAAATGGTTATACAAGCTTGAACCAACAGAGACCTAACCTTGCATCAACCTATAACTCAGTTGATGATAATGAACCAAACACTCCTTAAAATTACTAATTTGCAAATTAAATAATATAACCCATGATCCAACTTGTGCAAGTCGATCAAAATGAGTCTAAATGACTTAATGACAACTAGGTAAACCTGTTTAAGCTAGCAATGATCAAAGATAAACAGATAACCACAATATGCAAAATGGGCCAGAAATGGAAATTAGCAAATTGCTCACATGAGGTCCAAACTATGTTGCGGCCAAAACAAAACCCAAAGACCAACCTAAACTATTACTGTTTCAAACCCATTCCAACCTCACATCACCCCAAAGCAACTTCCATTCCCTGTTTAACCCAATCTCACCTCTCAGTTGACTTTAGTTGACCATTAATCAAATAAGCTTGAAACTGATTTAAAAGCTTATCAAAAGCTAAAATAAGCTTAAGTGAGCTTATATTAGCTTATGAATAAACCACTAACACTTTGGACCATATAATTTGAGACTGAAAAATTGCAACAGTTAACTTTAAACATGAAACTTTAATACAACTGGAATTAACACTTGAAAAGGTTCTTAATACACTATAACAACTTACATTAATATAATTTAACTTGAAATTACAACAATTAACTTAAACTAAAACATTTTAAAAAAACGACATTAAAGGAAAGAAAATAAAAACTAGCTAACACTTGTTTCTTCCTTCACTCTTCCTTTTTATACCAAAGCCACGCCCTCTCCTCTCTCTGAGATAATCCCACCATCTTCGACCCATTGGATGACTTTTGTGACATTTAGCCAAATTGTCAATTTTGGCGGGAATGAGGTGTTTAACCTGTTGTGTGAGATTGAGTGAGATAAGGTGATAAGTTAATGATTCTTGGAAGGTTGTGTTTGGAGGGGCAGAGAAAGAGATAAGGTGAGGAGGTTGTGTGTTGGTTGGGTGTTGCAGGCTCAAGTGGGGGAGGAGGTGGAGATGGCGCCAAAAGGGGTATTTGACCTGGTGGTTTGACTGACCAGGCATTAGCACAAAAGGGGGGGTCCAAAATTGTTTAGTGACAGGGGTCCAAGAGGTGGAAGGGTCAAAATGGGTTTAAGGTCTTATTAATACAAGGACTAGTTGTGCCAAATCTGAAAATCAAAGGACCTAATCTGCCATTTCATCAAAGTTACTTCAAGGGACCATTAATGACAAGTTTCAAAAGTACAAGGACCAAGTCTGTCATTTTCCAATTTTCCAGGGGCCATTTCTGCCAAATTTGAAACTTGAAGGACCATTCTTGTAATTTTCTCAAACTTTTGATATTTTTCACCAAAGGACTAAATTTGACAAGTTATGATTTAAAAAGGACCTTTGGTGATTTTTCTTTGAAATTTTTGGCTCAGGGACTATTTTGACAATTTTGAAACTTGGGGACTAAAACTGCAATTTTGCAAATTTGATATGTTTTCATCGATTTTGATATTTTTGCTTTTAAAACACATAAGACAACTGATTTGTGATATTTTGATCATTTTGATGTGTTTCTGAGTGTTTTCAGATGATTTTGCAGTTTATATTGTACAAAAATGATGAGTATTTACACACTCATCAAGTATCGTTGCCATCAAACACGTCGATATTTCATCTAAGTGGGACTACACCTTCCTAAAGTGGTCAAAACGACAAGATGAAAGGGATTATGCATTTTCTGAAGGCGACTTTGAGAATTTGTCTATCAATGACATCAAGACATGTACCTTGCCAAAGTCTGATTAGTCGTATGAGACAATTCTCCACAAGTACAACGTAATTCATCAAGTCGGTGCTCATCTTCATCTGAAACATAGTTATCAATGAACGTGTAGAAGATCTCCGTTGGCAGCTTGAATCTTATCGGACCGTGTCAACTTCACTCCACTGCGGCTTGATCGCCCGACATCAACCCTTCCATTAATATACCTCCAACGCAATGCCCCGAAACCTACATTCGCCAAGCTTACGCGGTGAACTTCAAAGAAATTGCTTGATGGCGTCAGAGAGATCTTCATAAGTTTGGAAATCACACTTTGAAGATGGTTAGGGACGGATTGGCTTACCGGTTGAAGGATATACACCAAAAGATCGGTCTCCTAAGCGATGGAATTCTCAGGATCGAAGGGGCGTGAAGAGGATCATCACCATGATTGATGAACGGTTGTATAGAAGGGATCAGTTGAAGAGCTGGAAAGCTATGTTGGTGGTGCAGGCCGAGGAGAAACATCATCGGCTTTCAGCGCCCGAGTCACACTCCTTGCGACATCTCTGGACTACACTGTACCCTTGAAGGCGCTTCTTTTCATTATAAATTTGGATGTATGATTTATTATGTCGATGGCTTGTGCACATATTATAGTGTACAACTCGTACTTGTAAATAAAGGACCCTGTGGTACGCTTCAGTGCCACAATCCTTAAAAAAAAGGAGCGAAAGCTTCTTACTTTTTGTGACAATCCGTACTTTCAGGTTATTTCTCGACACGATTCATGTCTCATTATTTCAACATTTTAGTAAACTTGGTTTACTTGTTTCAAATTCGCGTAACCTTGGAGGTTTAGCGGCTAATTCATGATCATGACATCACGTACATTTCATATGGACTATGAGTAGTCTACATTTCATTGACATCATGTGCATCTCATAAATTCATTCATGACATTTCATTTCACTTTATACGTGTAATTTTTATGTTTAATAATCTTTATCGCGTGAGTTTTTATTTTAAATATTTAATCCGTTACTTTCAAAAATGATCCCGAGGTATTTTAAACTTACATTTAGTTCATAAAACTATATTTTTAGTTTTCCTAGTGTTTCAAATTTATTTGGTATTTTAATCGTTAAAGTTTAATTATTATTCGTTTTTCTTAAAAATCTTACGATAATTATTTTATCACCCGATTTTCACAAGGAAAGTATTTTTACAATTTTTATCACCTCAATACAATCTATTTTGACCTAATAAAAATTTACTTGTACCAAAACTCATCATTTACTCTACAATTGATTAATACTTACACCATTTTACTACATTTTATCAAAGTCTTTACAAATTTTACACAAGTTGCAAGAAAAAAAAAAATAAATAAAATTTGAGAGACAACCCTCCCAAAACCGCCAAGGAGGGTGTGTCTTAAATGTTGGTATGGATTATGTCTTGTAATAATTTCACTAAATCCTACAAAGTCTTACTTACTACATTTTCACTTCATTCTTCTCATAGTACCAAGGTGTTAAAAAGTTGATTTCTCTCTTTCTTTGTGTTCTCCAAACCGGCCAAGCATCAAGAGCCAAGGGATCAAATTTTTCTTGCAAGTTCAAGTGTTACTTCAACCTAGAATATATCTTTTTATGGTTTTGAAATAAAAACCAAGGATATTTAAGTGTAATCCTTGTTACTTACACCTCTTCACTATCACTAGTAAGCATGTTTTTATCATTTTTATGTTTCCTCTTTCATTTCATATGTTTCTTATCATTTTTGGAGCTTTTATGCAAGTATTGTGATTTATACCATTTATGTCATGATTTTAAGTTATATATATACCTAAGGTCATCCTATAATTATTCCCATGGTTTTGGTTGGTCTTGATGGTGATTAGGAACCCATGACACCCTAAGAAGGTGTATGGTAGGATTAGATTAGTTTTGGAGTTGATTTGAAGGGATTAGAATAGGTTTTGTCCGAGAAAACTATTTTCGATAACTATATATTATGTTCTGTCCTTGTTTCATTTTCTGGAAAATCCGACAGTAGGCACGACTTTTGGCCTTGATTTTTAGAAAATATACTTTAAAACGAATCCGTGGCCGCTTGAACGGATAAAAGCGGACTTATAACGAAGAAGTTATGGATTTTACAAGTTTGACGACGAAAAAATATTATTTTCGAAATTTCAGCAACATGTTTTAGTATTTTGGTCAAAACGAGCCTTAAGCTTTACAAATTATTTCGACTTATCAAAAATATATTAGTATACTTTGATACGAAGCTAAGGACATATTAAGCGTAGAAAGCGGATTTGAAAGCGACAAAGATATGCACTTTTCATAAACTTGCGTAACTAATTTTCTGCACACAATTAGCCAAAACCACCATCTTTAACCCTTAATATCTTTATGATCGAGACCTTTTGGACGAAAACTCCTGAACTGAAACTTTTAGATATGGATACAAACTATCCAAAACCGTCGATTCGTTTCTCTAACGATCAGCGTGTAGCTGTTTTCGATTGTTTTCGGAGCCATTTTTGGTAATTTCACGATTTTTCCGACGACATTGTTTTCGCGGCGAAAAGTGGTAATTTCTCCAAAATCATTTAAAACCATTGTAGGATGACATTTTGACGTATAAACATGTAAAGTCATTTTTGTTTGGTCAAGGCGTCAAAAGTGTATTTTTCGACGTCGAGTAATATTTTCAAAACTCATAAATGGTATAAATAACATATCAAGTGCATGCATAACATTACATTGCAACTCATGACATATCATATCATTGATAATAGGTCCCGGTTGGCGCATTACATTAAACCTCAGTGTACTCACTTTTGCCGTTATTCGGTTTATCCAAGTGAGTTTTCATAGCCCGTTTTTACATGCTTTCGATTATTTTCAAACCCACGGGGGAGAATACATTGCACTACATTTTCTTTATGCGATACCAAGTATGTTAAATTCATTACATTGCTTAAGTTACCTCATATGCCAATTTGAAAGTCCCCATTTCCTGAACCATGAACCGTTAATCTTTGAAGCGAGGATGAGTGGATAGATCTATCGAGGGTGGCGCCTCCATCGGGTTGGTGAATCCCAACCAGGAAAACGGATGCATTTCATTTGATTTCATTACGGAGTTGTCTGGCAAACATTCCGTGGAGGGGCATACATAATTGATCAGTCTAGTTTCGGGGTCATGGGCTTAAGGCAATTGTAACATTATTTTTTCGTGACTTGATTGTCATGCATGCTAGATACTTGTGTAGTCGTATAAAACATTTACATAAACCTATGATTTCTCACCAACATTATTGTTGACCGTTATTAGCAATGTATTTTCGGTGGCGAGGCATTATCATCATGACATGGTTTAGGGACCTACATTTTGAGTCGTGGCGTCGACTTACATTATGTACATTATGGCTCTTTATTTCAAAACATCGTTTGGATTTGTAACATATTTGTATTTCCTTAAACTTGTTAAACCTTTTGGGACCGATGTTGTACTCTGATTATGTTTTTTTATGAAATATCAACGATGTGTTTTAAAGCGCACTTTAGGTCGTTCAATATAAGCTGTGATGTGGTGCTATGACGGTCAATGCCCCAGAATTCCATTCATTTGCAAAGCAGTAAATTGGGGTGTGAGATTGGTACGAGCTACTGTTATAGAGAACTAGGTTGCATCATTGACCCTAGACTATAGCTACATTATCATAGCATCTCATCATTTCATCATAGTGCATATTCACTTTTCATGCGGATTCACTTACACTTTATTCGAGATTATTTACTTTTATTTCACATCGGTTGCCACAGACATGTCTTCAGATTCACATCCCATCACCATATCATCGGACCCTAGCTCGGATGATGTCGTAACCCATCATGGATGATGTTGCATCACATTCCACCGAGATCGTATCTTCCATTGGATCTACTCGCCTTTCCACATGATCGACAAGAGGCCGAACCCCCGAGGAGGCGAGGTTGCACCCTCCTCACGTTAGCCCAGCTCACGATCCACCGGCACCACTACTAGCACCATCACCACCATCATCACCATCTCCATCATATTTTCTTAGAGATCCTTTACCTACGACAGACTTGCCGCCCAAAACGCGTGCTCGTTTTGATATCCCTACACACGCATCCTCTTGAGCCCGAGCCACCCGCTAGATTTGAGTTAGAGAGTTCTAGAGGGCGTTGCGCGACGGCCTTCTACGGATGGCATTAGGAGCCGCATTGATGCTCGGCGATTCTGATTGATAGTTTGACACGGCAGGTTGGAGGAGTTGTCGGTAGATAGGATTGAGCCCATTGCTGAGGAGGTCGAGGGTTTGATATTAGGCAGGGTTTGTATTGACTTATCTCATCGAGTATTGACATAGGCGGTTAGAGGGATAGGGGAGATATTGCTTCTTTGGGGTTGAGTTGATGAGTTGAGGAGTTTGGTGGATAGTTTGGTTACTCGAGGTTCGCGATCTTGGCGGAGGGCAGGTTGTGAACACCATGAGGTGCCTTATGTAGACTTTGTCATTGTATAGTTTTGACCATTATTATCCTAGTCACAAGGTGTGTGGCGTAGTTTAAAGAACTTGTTGTATTTTGGTTGTTGTACAAACAAATTATCAAGTATTGACTCTACTATGTAGGAATGGTTATTATTATCTATGATATCGGTCCATGTAGGCGAAATTTTCATGTATATTATCCACGTGTGTTGTGATCATATTTGTGATATTTAGTTATTGTTCGTTGTGATTCCATTTATCTTTATGCATGATGTGGTTGTGGATATATTTGTATGATGGTTGTTTCTACTTACGAGTTCTCATGATTGTTTCATCTTGTGATTTTGAAGAGTTATGGCGCCTAAGAAAGTTACAGTAATGACCAGCGGAATTCAAAAGTTGGTGAATGATAGCATTGCTAATGCTCTAAGAGTCGAAAGGGAAGCGGTGAATTGAACTGCTGCTTCTTTGAAGCGCTAGGCTAAACTATCTTGGTAATGCGGAGGATCAGGGGTTAAGAAATGTTAGTACAAAGATTTCAAGAGTGGTGAACCCACTAAGTTTGAGAACCGAGGAGCTCTGCAATGATGCGATGGTTTGAGAAATTGGAATCGGTGTTTTGCTTTGTAACTGTCCGGATGCGATAAGGTCAAGTTGCCACGAGCACTTTACTCGATGGGGCGTTGTCATGGTGGAATTCATACGCTCAACCGATTGGTATGGAGAATGCTTTTAAGCTTACTTGGGAGGAATTCAAGGGCTTGGTGACTACGAAGTTTTGTCCTCGAGCGAAATCAAAAAGTTGGAGCGAGTTCTATGAATTGGTCACTATTGGTTATGATATTGACACTTACATTAGAATTCGGGGAATTAGCAGCGTTATGCCCGTCGATGGTATCGGATAATGAAAAGTTGCTAGAGGCTTTTATCGGAGGACTTCCCGAAGTCATTCAAGGAGATGTGACTTCATTTGATCCACAAACTATCGAGGAAGCTATTGAGTGACTCTCGAAGTTGATGGCACAAGTGGTGAAGCGAGGTAAGTACACCACCACCAACCGAAACAACAACAACCCCAACAACCGTTTCAACAATAACCGAGGCAACTACAACAACAATAGCAACAACAACAAGCGCAAGTGGGACAACACTAGGAGTAGGAATGCTACTCAACAACCACCCAAAAGGCAAGAGGTTGCTAAGGCTTATGTTCTTGGTCGAGAAAGAAGGAAAAGGATATACAGGGAGTTTTGCGAGAAATGTAACAGATGTTTGAGTCACCACAATCCGGGTCGATGTCACGATCCGTGTGAAATTGCAAGAAAGTTGGTCCCGTACTAGGGATTGCAAGGCACCACAAGTTACTTGTTTTGGTTCTGGGGAACACGGACACTACAAGAGGGATTGTAAGAAAGGAAAGAATCAAGCAAATCCGAATCAAGAAGGTTTGTCACGAGGAAGGGTTTACGTCATTGGAGGCGGAGAAGATAGGGAGGACCGAATGTCATAGAGTGCGTTTCTTCTCAATAATCGTTATGCTTGTTTTATTTGATTGGGTGCTTGATAAAAGTTTTGTGTCCAATGCATTTGCACCTTTGCTCAACATTAAACCAACTACATTAGACACATCATACATTGTCGAATTAGCTAATGGTAGCGTAGTTAACACCAACACCATTGTTCGGTTGCACATTCAATTTTCTTAATCATCCCTTCAACATAGACCTCATGCCCGTAGAGCTTGGTAGTCTTGACGTCGTCATCGGCATAATTGGTTATCTAAGCATCGTGCGAAGATCATTTGTGATGAGAAAGTTGTTCATCTTCCCTATAACGGCGAAACTTTGATTATTAAGTGGGGAGCGAAGTGGAACCGAACTTAGTATCATATCGTGCATCAAAGCGGAGAAGTACATTAAGAAAGGTTGTCTTGCTTTCTTAGCTCATGTAACCAAGAAAAAGTCGGAGGAGAAGCGACTTGAAGATGTTCCTATTGTTCGTGAATTTTACGAGTATTTCAGGATTTCTGGGGACTTCCACCGGTACGTCAAGTAGAATTTCATATTGACTTAGTGCCGGGCTGCCGATGCTTGAGCACCGTGCCGTCTAGCACCATCGAAATGCAAGAATTGTCTAATCAATTGCAAGAGCTTCTAGACAAAGGATTCATTAGGACGAGTTCCTCGCCTTGGGAGAAGCACGGTCTTGTTTGTGAAGAAGAAGGATGGATCCTTTCGAATGTGCATAGATTATCGAGAATTGAACAAGTTAACGGTGAAGAATCGTTACCCACTCCCCCGAATTGATGACTTGTTCGATCAGTTGCAAGGTTCTAGTATTTATTCCAAGATTGATCTTCGTTCGGGTTATCATCGGCCGAGTTCGTGGGAAGAGGATATTCCGAAAAAAGCGTTTAGAACACGTTACGGTCATTACGAGTTTCAAGTGATGCCGTTTGGATTGACTAATGCGGTATTCATGGATCTCATGAATAGAGTTTGTAAGCCGTATTTGGACAAGTTTGTTATAGTGTTCATCGACGACATCTTGATCTACTCCAAGAGCAAAGAGCCACGAAGAGCATTTAAGGATGATTTTAAGGCTACTCAAGAATGAGAAGTTGTATGCCGTTTTGAAGTGTGATTTTGGAACCACAAAGTGCAATTTCTTGGTCATGTCATTGATAGTCGAGGACTACAAGTTGATCCATAAAGATTGAAGCCGTGAAAGATTGGGCTACTCCAGCGAATCCTCGGAAATTCGTCAATTTCTAGGACTAGCGAGGTATTACCGAAGGTTCATGAAGGTTTTCGAAGATAGCGAGACCTTTGACCAAGTTGACCTGAGAAAAACAAGAAGTATGAGTGGGGAAAGAAACAAGAAGTTGCTTTTCAGTTGTTGAAGCAAAAGCTTTGCAGTGCGCCGATTTTGGCACTACCTGAAGGCATTGAGAACTTTGTTGTATATTGCGGCGCTTAAAGGACTTGGGGCTGTTTTAATGCAAAGCGAGAAGGTGATAGCGTATGCTTCGACAACTTAAGTTCATGAAAAGAACTACACAACTCATGATCTCGAGTTAGGAGCCGTAGTTTTCGCGCTCAAGATTTGGAGACACTACCTCTACGGTACAAAGTGCACGGTGTTTACCGACCACAAGAGTTTGCAATATATTCTTGATCAGAAGGAGCTTAATATGAGGCAACGTCGTTGGTTGGAGTTACTCAGCGACTATGATTGTGAAATCAAGTATCACCTGGGAAAAGCCAATGTTGTGGCTGATGCTCTTAGTCGGAGAGAGGCCTAAACCTTTAAGAGTTCGATTTCATTGGGAATGCGATTATTTCTCCTTTACCATCGAAAATCCATGAAGCACAAGTCGAGGCACTTAAGGAGGAAAATCGACCAAGTGAAAAGCTTTATGGTATGCCGAAAGCATAAATGGTTTTGTAAAGAGAGCGGATGGAGTACTATGTTTCAAGGATAGAATGTGGGTTCCATTGTATGGCGGAATCGAGAATTGATTATGCATGAGTCGCATAAGTCAAAGTATTCTATTCATCGAGGATCGGATAAGATGTATCAAGATCTTAAGAAGCTTTATTGGTGGCTGAACATGAAAGCGGAGATTGCCACGTCGTTAGCAAATGCCTTACTGCTCTAAGGTAAAGTCGAATATCGAAGCCTTGAGTTTACTCCAACAACGGAAATTCCTCAATGGAAATGGGAACACATTACAATGGACTTTGTTACGAAACTTCCTAAGACATCGGGAGGTTACGATGCTATTTGGGTAATTGTTGATCGTCTTACCAAGTCAGCCCATTTCATACCGATTATAGAGACTTATTCCATGGAGCAACTCACTAGACTTTATGTCAAGGAAATAGTCTCGAGGCACGGAGCACCAATTTCTATCATTTCCGACCGAGATAGTCGATTCACTTCAAACTTTTGGAATTCATTGCAAGATTCATTGAACAGATTAGAGATGAGCACGACATATCACCCACAAACCGGCGGTCAAAGTGAAAGGACCATTCAAACATTAGAAGACATGCTTAGAGCATGTGTTATTGATTTTGGAAATGGTTGGGCTAACCATTTGCCATTGATTGAATTCTCGTACAACAATAGTTATCACACCAGTATCAAGATGGCACCATTTGAGGCACTGTATGGTCGTAAGTGTCGTTCACCTGTTTGTTGGGCGAGGTAGGAGCGCGCAACTTCTGGTCGAGTAATATGCGGGAAACCACGGAAAAGATTGTTCAAATTCGTGATAGACTTCGAAGCGCAGGAGTCGACGAGAAAAGTTATCGCGGATGTTAGGCGCAAGGATTTGGAATTTCAAGTGGGGACAAAGTTATGTTGAAAGTATCGCTTGGAAGGCGTGGTGTGCGTTTTGGGCGTGGGAAATTGAACCGAGATACATTGGACCATTCAAGATTTTGAGCAGAGTTGGTCCGGTAGCTGATCGTCTTGATCTTCCATCGAGAACTTCGTCATGTGCACAACCGTTTCCGCGTTTCAAACTTGAAGAAGTGTCTTTTGGACGAATCGCTCGTTATTCCATTGGATGAAATTGACTTGACGACAAACTCACTTTTGTGGAAGAACACCGTAGAAATCATGGACCGCGAGGTCAAGCGGTTAAACAGTCGTATTCCTATTGTGAAAGTTAGTTGGAATTCTCGGCGAGGTCACGAGTTTACTTGGGAGCGGGAAGACCGGATCGACGCAAGTATCCTCATCTTTTCGCCGACACCGTTAGACCTAACAACGATTGAATTCGGGGACTGAATTCCTTTTTGGATGGGCGAATGTGACAATCCGTACTTCGGGTCATTTCTCGACACGATTCATGTCTCATTATTTCAACATTTTTAGTAAACTTGGTTTACTTGTTTCAAATTAGCGTAACCTTGGAGGTTTAGCGGCGAATTCATGATCATGACATCACGTACATTTCATATGGACTATGATTAGTCTACATTTCATTGACATCATGTGCATCTCATTAATTCATTCACGACATGTCATTTCATATTCAACGCGTAATTTTTATGTTTAATAATCTTTATCGCGTGAGTTTTTATTTTAAATATTTAAACCGTTACTTTCAAAAATGATCCCGAGGTATTTTTAAATTTACATTTAGTTTATAAAAACTATATTTTTAGTTTTCCTAGTGTTTCAAATTTATTTGGTACTTAAATCGTTAAAGTTTTATTTATTACGTCGTTTTCTTAAAAATCTTACGATAATTATTTTATCACTCAATTTTCATAAGGAAAGTGTTTTTACAATTTTTATTAACTCAATACAATCTATTTTAATCTACTAAAAAGTTACTTGTACCAAAAACTTCCCTTCACCTTAATTTAACTTTGTTTTACTTACACATTTACTACAAGTTTTACACAAAAGTCTTCATTTTACACAAGTTGCAAGAAAAAAAAAAAAAAATATATATTTGGAAGACAAACCCTCCCAAAACGGCCAAGGGGGAGGGTGTGTTCTAAATTGTTGGTATGGTTCATGTTTTCTTTTTCAATAATTTCACTCAAATCTTAAAGTCTTACTTCTACATTTTTCACTTCATTCTTCACATAGTTTCTACCAAGGTGTTTAGCAAAAGTTATTTTCTCTCTTCCCTTTTGTGTTCTCCAAACCGGCCAAACATCAACAACCAAGGGATCAAGAGTTTTTGCAAGTTCAAGTGTGTTTATCAACCTAGATCATATCCTTTTCATGGTTTTGAAATAAAAACCAAGGGTATTTAAGTGTAATCCTTTGTTACCTACACCTCTTCATTTCTCTTGTAAGCATGTTTTCATCATTTTTATGTTTCCTCTTTCATTTCATATGTTTCTTATCATTTTTGGAGCTTTTATGCAAGTATTGTGATTTATACCATTTATGTCATGATTTTTAAGTTATATATACATAATGGTCATCCTATAATTATCCCCATGGTATTGGTTGGTCTTGATGGTGATTAGGAACCCATGACACCCTAAGAAGGTGTATGGTAGGATTAGATTAGCTTTGGAGTTGATTTGAAGGGATTAGGATAGGTTTTGTCCGAGAAAAACTATTTTCGATAAGTATATTTTGTGTTCTGTCCTTGTTTCATTTTTCTGGAAAATCCGACAGTAGGCACGACTTTTGGCCTTGATTTTTAGAAAATATACTTTAAAACGAATCCGTGGCCGCTTGAACGGATAAAAGCGGACTTATAACGAAGAAGTTATGGATTTTACAAGTTTGACGACGGAAAATATTATTTCTGAAATTTCAGCAACATGTTTTTATTTTGTCCGAGTCAAAAGCGAGCCTTAAGCTTCACAAATTATTTCGACTTGTCAAAAATATATTAGTTTACTTCAATGATCTGAAGCTAAGGACATATTAAGCGTAGAAAGCGGTTTGAAGCGACAAAGATATGCACTTTTTCATAAACTTGCCGTAACTAATTTTCTGCACACAATTAGCCAAAACCACCATCTTTAACCCTTATTATCTTTATGTCCGAGACCTTTTGGACGAAAACTCTGAACTGAAACTTTTAGATATCGATACAAACTTTCCAAAACAGTCGAGTACGTTCTCTAACGATCGGCGTGTACACCTGTTTTACGATTGTTTTTCGAAGCCATTTTTGGTAATTTCATGATTTTTCCGGCGACATTGTTTTGCGACGAAAAGTGGTAATTTCTCTAAAAATCATTATAAAACCATTGTAGGATGACATTTTGGCGTAAAAACATGTAAAGTCATTTTTGATTGGTCGAGGCGTCAAAAATGTATTTTTCGACGTCGAGTAATATTTTCAAAACTCATAAATGGTATAAATAACATATCAAGTGCATGCATAACATTACATTGCAACTCATGACATATCATATCATTGATCATAGGTCGGTTGGCGCATTACATTAAACCTCGGTGTACTCACTTTTGCCGTTATTCCAGTTTATCCAAGTGAGTTTTCATAGCCCCTTTTTACATGCTTTCGATTATTTTCAAACCCAGGGGAGAATACATTGCACTATATTTTTCTTTATGCGATACCAAGTATGTTAAATTCATTACATTGCTTAAGTTACCTCATTTGCCAATATTGAAAGTCCCCATTTCCTGAACCATGAACCGTTAATCATTGAAGCGAGGATGAGTGGATAGATCTATCGAGGGTGGCGCCTCCATCCGGGTTGGTGAATCCCAACCAGGAAAACGGATGCATTTCATTTGATTTCATTACGGGTTGTGCGGCAAACATTCCGTGGAGGGGCATACATAATTGATCAGTCTAGTTTCGGGGTCATGGGCTTAAGGCAATTGTAACATTATTTTACGTGACTTGATGGTCATGCATGCTAGATACTTGTGTAGTCGTATAAAACCATTTACATAAACCTATGATTTCTCACCAACATTATTGTTGACCGTTTTAGCTATGTATTTTCAGGTAAGCGAGGCACGTATCATCATGACATGGTTTAGGGACCTATATTTTTGAGTCGCGGCGTCGACTTACATTATGTACATTATGGCTCTTTATTTCAAAACATCGTTTGGATTTGTAACATATTTGTATTTCCTTAAACTTGTTAAACCTTTTGGGACCGATGTTGTACTCTGATTATGTTTTTATGAAATATCCAACGATGTGTTTTTAAAAGCGACACTTTAGGTCGTTCAATATAACTGTGATGTGGTGCTATGACAGTCAATCCACCAGGAATTCCATTCATTTGCAAAGCAGGTAAATTGGGGTGTGACACCAAAGGTCCTTTTAAAATCAAAAGTTGTCAAATTTAGTCCTTTGGTGAAAAATATAAAAAGTTTGAGAAAATTACAAGTTTAGTCCTTCAACTTTGAAATTTGGCAGAATTGGCCCTTGAAAAATTGGAAAATGGCAACATTGGTCCTTGTACTATTGATACTTGTCAAATTCAGCCCTTGGATCAACTTTGAGATGTTGGCAGCTTAGGTCCCTACATTTTCAGAACTTACAACATTAGTCCTTGAAGTTTTAAACCCTTTCCCTTGATTTTGGACCCCTGCCCAACCTTTGGCCCCCTGTCAAAATACATTGCGAACCCCCCTTGGATTATTATATCTGGTCAAACACCACCCATGGCGCCAAAGTCCACCATCTCAACTGCTTTCTCTGCAACTCAGAACACCCATCCCCCCTCCTC
>OU343218.1:10672272-10753477 GCA_910596185.1 Chrysanthemum makinoi
TGTTTCATTCGTGATCTTCAAGGAAATGATCTTATGTCTGGCCAACGCTCATCCAATCTCTACACTATCTCCATGCAAGACATGATCGCTTCATCTCCCATTTGTTTACTCTCAAAGGCTACATCTACAAAATCTTGGCTATGGCACCGTCGTCTTTCACATCTAAACTTTCAAACCATAACCAACCTTGCTTGACACAAACTTGTTGAAGGTCTCTCCCACGAGGGTATTCTAAAGATCACCTATGCTCAGCTTGTGAACAAGGGAAAACACTCGTGCTCATTTTCCTTCAAAGGTGGAACAAAGCTCAAAGATGTGCTTCATCTTCTTCACATGGATTTGTGTGGCCCGATGCGCGTCGTGCATCGAAAATGGAAACGCTACATCTTGGTAATTGTTGATGACTACTCGAGATGGACTTGGGTTTATTTTCTTCGAAGTAAAGATCAAGCTCCACAGATGATCATCACCTTTCTCACGAAAATTCAAATTCAGCCCCGGAACACCGTTAGACAAATTTGAACAGACAAAGGAATTGAATTTGTGAATCAAACTCTTCGAGAATATTATGAGAAAGTCGGAATTGAGCATCAAACATCTATTGCCCGCACACCGTAACAAAACGGAGTTGTTGAAAGACTAAACCGCACGTTAGTGGAAGCCGCCAAAACGATGTTAATCAATGCTAAACTTCCGTTACATGGCAAGGCCGTCTCAACCGCATGCTACACTCAAAACCGTTCAATGATCACAAACGCCACAACAAAACACCATTTGAGCCTCTCCACAACCGTAAACCGAATCTTAAACACTTTCATGTATTTGGATCCCTTTGCTATCCGAATAATGATCGTGATGACTTTGGTAAGCTTAAAGCCAAAGGCGACATGGAGTATTTATTGGATACTATGAGAACTCAAAAGGTTACCGGACTGAATCGTTACAAAGCAAAAGTTATGGAAACGATTCATGCTAATTTTGATGAGCTTACTGATATGGCTTCGAGTATAAATGCTTGGAACCCGGTCACAACCGCTAAACTTTCCCCAAACCCCATCATCACCGATACAAGCCCTCACTTACTCGCCAACAAATGGAAAGGCTATTTGCTCCTCGCTCGTGACGATATTGATGAACGTGCTTCTAGGTGTATCCGCTCACGCCAACCTCGATACTACTCTATACCCGATACACCGCTACAACAACCATTGTTGAAAGCACCACCAGTTGACTCATACAACAGTTGAACAAACCGCTTCCAACGACGCGGAACCACCGATGATGTTCTTAATGAAGTACCCCCACCGCAGATTTTGATCCAAATGCTCTTTAACCCGTTTGCTAATGAAATCGCCGCACTGATGTCGCGAATCATCTACAAGCCATTTGAATCCTCGAATCGTGATAATGTATACCAACATCAACCCTCTACACATCGATGGACAAAAGATCATCCAATGGAAAATATTATTGGCAACCCGAATCAACCAGTCGTTACGAGACAACGTCTTCACACCGCCGGTGAACATTGCATTTATGCACTCACCGCTCAAACCAACCCAAAAACATTAAGAATGCAATGACAAAAGATAACTGGATTGAATCCATGCAAAAAGAACTCAACCAATTCAAACGTCTTGAAGTATGGGAACTGGTTGAAAGACCAACAGGGATCTACGTCATAGGTCTCAAATGGATTTGGAAAAACAAATTGGATGCTGAAGGGAACGCGCATGTAAAACAAGTCACCTGTGGCTAAGGGTTATAGACGGGAAGAGGGTATTGACTTTGAAGAATCATTCGCCCGGTTGCTCATCTTGAGGCGTTCGATATTTCGGCTTTCGGCTCATATGAACATAACGGTCTTTCAGATGGATGTCAAAAGCGCTTTTCGAATGGTCAACCAAAGAAACAGTTATGTCACCAACCGTAAGGATTCGTTGATCCCGCGCATCCGAACCATGTCTACAAACTGAACAAAGCTCTGTATGGTCTCAAACAAGCTCCTCGGGCATGGTATGATAAGCTATCATCTTTCTTCATTGCCAATAATTTTACCAAAGGTTCAGTCGACCCTACACTCTTTATACAATATCACGGGGCTCACATCTTAATCGTTCAAATTTATGTGGATGACATTATTTTTGGGTCAACACATTTAAAATACTCAAATGCTTTTGCAAAACTTATGACAAAACATTTTGAAATGTCAATGATGGGTGAACTCACATTCTTCCTTGGAATGCAAGTTCATCAATCACCCCGTGGTATTTTCTTGAGTCAGTCCAAATATGCCCTTGAAATTCTGAACAAATTCGGAATGAATACTTGTGATACTTATGCCACACCAATGTCACATACCAAGAAGCTGGACGCTGATTTGCATGGGAAATTGGTTGATCCTACCAAATACCGTAGTATTATTGGGTCTCTCATGTATCTAACAGCCATCAGACCTGATATTGTCTTTGCCGTTTATCTTTGTCCGCAATGTCGGGCGACCAACCGGTATCCTAAGGATTCGGTTTTGAACTAATCGCCAGACGCACACCACGCAGGATGCTTAGATTCACGGAAAAGTACTTCAGGAGCTCTACAATTTCTTGGTGACAAACTGGTGTCATGGCAATCGAAGAAGCAGGATTGTACATCACTTTTTCTCAACCGAAACAAAATATGTAGCCATGTCAGCGTGTTTTGATCAAGCCATTTGGATGAGAACACAACTCAAAGACTATGGTTACGTATTTGACAGAATCCTGATGTACTGCGACAATCGGAGTGCAATTGCGATCTCCTGCAACTCAGTTCAACACTCGAAATCAAAGCACATCGATCTTCGATATCATTTCATCAAGGACCACGTGGAACAGGGTAATGTTGAATTATACTTGTGGGTATAGAATACCAATTGGCGTGATCTACTCACCAAAGCCTTGCCTCCGCTAGGTTTAATGAGTTGGTCCACGGATTGGTATGTGTTTGACTCAAGAGGAACTGGATGAACTCTTAAAACATTCTTAAAAACTAGTCAAACACCAAAATCTCTTTTGTAAATATTTTTCAAAAAATATAAAAATATAAAATCGATAAAACAACAAAAATATTCTTCTATCTATTTTTCTTTCAACATGGCAAGTACATTTATTCCGTCAACACTCTAATCTTTCAAAATTCAGTATTTTTTCGATCAAGTGTTGAGGGGGAGAAAATAAATACTTAACTGTTTCAAAATAACATTGTACTTGCATGTTACCTAATCCCGGTTGTTTCTTTAATAATGGTGGTCACATTTCGGTTCAACTGACACTCCTGACTAAAATTTATAACCTTTCATTATTTCTTAAGTCGAGGGGGAGTGTCGTCAATGTTATTTCCAAATATTCTTCGTTTGATATCCAAAATGGAAGTTAAAAAGCATTGGATGAAAATGGAAAAGGTGGAGGGACTAAAACTGCCAAAAGCTTAAAGTTAATTTAAATAAAACTCCTCCACCTAACATTAACTCTTTACATTTATTACACACACCTAACTAATCCTACGCACAACAATCGTTCCACAAATCTGTGTTTTGGATCATCAATCTGTAAGTGAT
This sequence comes from Chrysanthemum makinoi, assembly GCA_910596185.1. Taxonomy (NCBI): domain Eukaryota; kingdom Viridiplantae; phylum Streptophyta; class Magnoliopsida; order Asterales; family Asteraceae; genus Chrysanthemum; species Chrysanthemum makinoi. Next base: position 10,675,868 of record OU343218.1, read on the forward strand.
TTCGTGTTTATTACAAGTTTTTAAACAATGGTTTTGAATTTTTCATAAATCCAACGGTTAAATCTTGAGATATTGTGATGTTTGTGTTCTACGCGTAAGTGAAAGAACACTTAATCATTGGTGTGTGTTTGTGGTTAAAAAGGTTGTGTCAAAACGTTTTTAAAACATCAAAGATACCATTTTTATCCTCAAAACTTACCCAGAAACACGAATTGATTGAATCTGGAAAACTAGGGTTTATGCGTGGTTTGGGTATTTTCAAATGTGAATGTTTTTGGTCAAAAAGATAGTTGTGTGATGTTGTTATTATAGTGAATTGATCATATCTGTGTTTAGAATTAACCCAGAAACACTAATTGCTTGATAATTAGAAATTAGGGTTTATGTTCTTCGCGTTTGGGTATTTTTGATTCATTGAGAGTTTGATGTTAAAACTTGGTTATTACACTCACATGACATCTAAGAACCACCATAAAAACTTTGAATCAAAATCCATGGCTAGATTTCTTACGCGTAATCTTAGAACTCTAGGGTTTTGGTTTACGCATAAGGTTCTTTACGTGTAACTATTTGATTAAGTGTTTGTGAGTAAATTTGTTACACAATGAATGAGGATGTTAATATTGATGTTGTGATGAATTTATTTCAGGTTTGCTACTCATAAAAATCAGAATCAAGGTTGTTAACCATCTACGCATAAGGATCACCTTACGCGTAGCATGTTATGCGTAAGAGAAATCTTACGCGTAAGGTTCTACATAGGGAGTACGCGTATCCTGTGAAGGATATACATACAATGACCTCTACGCATAAGGTCTACTCTTACGAGTAAGCCTTACACGTAAGGTTTTATATGCGCTTACGCGTAAGCTCTACGCATAAGGTGCCCTTTTCCCGCTCGTAATATTTTTACGTAGTAAGGATCCTACGCATAAGCTGCGCTTACGGTATAACTCACGCTACGCATAAGCTACCATTTCTACGCCTAAGCCTTGATCAAACCTTCATTGTGAATTGTTACGCGTGCAAACTTGTAAATAAATAAATCATAACGTCACGAAACCAATAAATGTCACTAATAAGATTAAACGTTTAATATGTTGTGGAAAATAAGTGATAACATAAACTTTAAAACTTAAAGTTAACTAACTCACGAAACATATCACGACGACATTGGACTTTTGAACAAACAAGTGACTGTGGACTCGTAACAAGCATTGACATATCTCATTCAATAAGTAGACAATAAAACCTTCTGTTGACTAACATTATGTCTTTCGATATGTTGGTTCTGTTGGCTAAATGTATTTCAGATCACAACATGGACGCTCAAATGAATGTGGATGCACCAAATGTTCTCACCATTGCTGATATTTTTCCACATGGTTATCCGATGAAGATTGGAAAGAATAATCTTCGATGTTGACTTTGAAACTCTCACCGCCGGAATCTTCTTGTCTCATTGCGTGGATATTCTTAAGAACCATCCTTATCGAACATGCTCACCACTACGCACACGGTATCAGAAATCTACATTCGAAGTTCGGAATACAATACAAATGATCAAAGGTCAAAATGTTGTGACGGTGACGCTAAATCACAAGCAAATCACCATCACTCCGCAGATTTAAGGGGTTCTCCTCATTCGACATCATACCAATCAATTCTCTCGCGCACTCTATGAAGAGCCGCTCGCAATTTTGATTGATATTGGGTATGCACGAAGCTTCTCGGGAGTAATCAATAAGCATTCACACGTGGATCTAAAGAACATTCCTCAACCTTGGAGAACCCTTTATATCATCATCACAAAATCTGTTTCGGTCGTGGATGCGGCTATGAGAATCCCAAGCTCATGGAACTGCAAATCTTTTGGGCTCTGATCAACATGAAGCACATCGGTTGAAGCTCGATATGGGATGACATGATGTCATTCCTCAAAAAGCTTGGCTCAAAGATTCCTTATATCATATTTACAAAACTGTTGATCCAAAGAGCATTTGGGTATAACCACGATATCCCCAAAAGAATCAATGACCCCGACAATCATGACATGTTGACTGACCCACCCACTCTAACGGCCAGATTTAGGAGTCAACTACCAAGAAACAAGGTGTCTTTGTGTTGCCGATCACCTTCTTTCGGATGAACTCAAAAGCTCTACTCTTATAGAAGATATTTGGTTGCTGTGGAAGAGAACAAAGTTGCATTTCTTGATGAAAATCTTCCGTACCTACAAGGAAACCGGAAGAGGAAGTGGAGGAAGTGCCGCAAGCCTGAGAGTCGAGGAAGTTCCCAAGAGGAATCCTCCACATAAGAGGACAGTTCCCGCCAAGGAAGTTGTTCCTATTCCCATTACCTAAGCTGAACCGCAAAGAACAGCTAGTGGACGAAAGCTCAAGATACACAACAGACGAAGAGGTCTTCTACTCGAAACGCAACCGATGTGACTCTCACGTAGTCAAGCCTCCCAGTCCTATATGAACACGGCAAAGGGAAGACTCAGTAATTGAAAGCGGAAGAAGAAAGTCTGATGAAGAGCCACCGACACCGATTATAAGAAAAGTTCAAATTCATTAGACTCCAACACGTCGTAAAAGAATTTGCTAAGGATCAAATAGGTGGCCCCGGAGGGTCAAGTGGTGGATTTCAACCTACACCAAATCCCCGAGGTTAATCGAACCCGATAAGGAATCTGGTGCCACCACTTTGGAGCAACAACAAAAGCGCGTGGAAGATTCTATTGATTATAACATTGAAGAACCGAAACGAAAAGTCCAAGAAAGATAAAGCTTATGAAAAAGCTAAGTCCGAAATGAAGAAGATGTTGAGTATGATAAGTTTCTTCTAGATAGTCCCTGCGACGCCAAAGGAGGAAACTCTCGAGCCACCAAAGGACCCCGAGTCTCCTCATATCTCATCATCATCAGATTCATCTTCTCACTCTTCACCACCACCATCAAAAGAACAACCGGATCACATCCAGATCGCTGAAGAAGCCAACTGCATCTTGTATCTCTCATGCAAAGACTCGAATCGTTAAAGCTGCCAGCAGTCGAAAGAAAGACATACTCTACAGAAGTGAATTTTCTCACGATCGGATACGATCTTCATGACGAGAATGAAAAGATGCAAGTTGAAAGGGAACACGCCGTAAGTTTATCGGTGGAGATTTCCAAAAGGAATTGGAAAAGACGGCAAGAGAATATACTCACAAGTTTCTTTTCTCGATACTGCCCCAGTGTGACTGAGAAGTATTCTCCAAACAACTTACTCCTAACATCGCCGCATTGGTTAAAAAATATAATGAGCAAAGAATCGACCTTTCAAACGGCGAAGTTAATCGCTAAATTGGTGATGCAAATGTCAAAAAGAGCTGGATCCTTCACTTCAGATGAAGCTAAGTTTTTTGAGACTCTATTAGATTATCAACTCGGACTTCATGCAAAGAATCAGCCAGAAGTCAACCAAAACGCCAAGAGATGACGATGATAAGGACAAGGATTACTGCACCTAAACGTCAAAGAAATCGGTGAATCTTCCTCAATGCCACCTCCACCCCAAAGGACCTCACCACCAAGACGATCTCCTCCTCGCTCTTCTACTGAAAAACCTCGGGATTCGAGTTACCACCCCACTCGTAAAAACCGGTGATCACTTTGAGTATTCAGGGTGGTAACTATGAGGAAGTTCATGAGCCCCAACAACAACCCATCTCTCCTGACACAACCAAGAAACCAGAATCCTCCTCTAGGCCAAAGAATAAGAAGAAGAAGGCGCCTATGACTGACGTCTTATCATGGTCGGATGAGGATGACACCGAATTTGAAAGGTTCTCGAAGCTTGTTGATTCTACACCCTACCCACCTGAAGGTTAAGATGCGGTAGAAGGTCGTACATTGGAGCATGCTAAGTTCTTGCAAGAAAAATTCCATGTGAAAAAGATGACGAAATCCGAGTTGAAGCGAATCAAGAATGAAGCATTTCAACTGCTAAAAGATAGCTTGGAAAGTGCTATTGAAGTCGAGTATCACCTTGATAATATAGCACGAGCCATGTCTAACAATATGGATTGGATCAACCCAGAAGCAAACATCGACTTCACTCAATGAGACAATCCTCCATATTACAATCGAATGGTCAAAACCTCTACCAACAATTGGCCAACCAGATCGGCCTAGGATTCCATTCCGATATTTCTTCAACAAAGATTTGGAATTCCTTTTACACGGTGGCGATGGTTCAAGGAAATACGCTACATCTCTCGACGCTTCCATTACCGCAGCCTATATACTCTAATCGCATAGCCATCGAGGAAAGAGCTAACCACATGTTCTCCAACAAAGTGGAAGAGTATGACCGTAATGCAATGTATGGGATTCACCATTGGCCGAAGGTCAAGAATCTACTACGAAGCTGCCAGGTTCGAAGTCTCAACATGAAGTGTTCAGTACTAAGAATATCGTTGCCATCAAACATGTTCATCTTTCGTCTAAATGGGACTACACTTTTCTCTAGTATATCGTGGTCAAAAGACAAGACGAAAGGGATTATGCATTCTCTGAAGCCGACTTTGAGAATTTGTCTATCAACGACATCGAAGACATGTACCTTGCCAGTACGTGGTCGCATGAGACAATTTCGACTAAAGTGCAACGTGAATTCATCAAGTCCTTGCTTATCTTCATCAGAAGCATAGTCATCAGAGAATGTGTAGAAGATCTCCCGCTTGCGTTGAATCATATCGACCCATGTCAACTTCACTCCACCTCAGCTAGATCTTCCCGACATCAACCAGCTTTCACAATACACACTCACCGAACCAACCATTTGGAGTGGTTTACCTTAGTGAAACACTAATCGCTGATGGCGTGTAGAGATCTTCACAAGTTTGGGGATCACACATTGAAGAAGGTTAGGGAAGGATTGTCTTATAGGTTGAAGGATATACATGAAGGAATTGGGTCACAAAAGCGATGGAATTCTAAGGACGACGGAAGTGAAGAGGATCATCACTATGATTGATGAAAGGTTGTATCGAAGGGATCAGTTGCCAGTAACATTGGAGAGCTTTGTAGTGGTCGACCGATTGCTCTCCGGCTATCAACGCCTGTTCGCATTCGCAAGATTGATGGAATTCTTGGTACCCCTTGAACTACTTCTATTTCATATAATTTGGATGTGTGATTTATATAACAATGGCTTGTGCACACATAACGATATACAACCCGTTCTTGTCAAGAAAGGACCCTGTGGTACGCTTCAGTGCCACAATCCTTATAAAAGGAGCGAAAGCTTCTTACTTTTGAGTAAAACCTATCAAACCATTCACTTTTCAAGGTTTTGCTCAAAAGAACAAGTACTTCCCCTTATGATTTTTCAAAACCTCAACCGTTTATATCACTAGTTGAGGGGGAGTATTTGATTTAAAACTTTGTTCACAAATTGTTCACAGTGGTCATCTTCCCATAAAACTCAAAATGGTCATATTTATTCTCAAACATTTCGTCAAAAATAACACTTATATGCCATTTTTGAGGGGGTGAAAATTTATGTGATAAGAAATATGTTGTGTAATTGCAAATGAATCTTTGTGCTATAGACTTAACCAACGAATTGACGAGATCTCAACTGTTAGTAACTCGAAAAGACTTGTCCGGGACGGGTAATAATTTCAAGCTAGTTCGCTAGTGATGTAAACGTGTCTCGCAAAGGACTTGTCCGAGTAGAATGTACCATTCGAGAAACTCCTGGTAGATATGATCTTTGACGGGTTTGACAACCTTTCGAGGTTTGTCCACACCTTCAAGATAGTTATTAGAGCTAGTTGTCACCTAAAAGCTGACAATGTATCTCATTAACTATACAACGTAATCGTGTCTCGCAAGGGATTGTCTATCTTGAGTCGATCAATTCAAAAGTGCGCGCTCTTCTCTCACCATGCAGATTTCTTTCTTAACATCTAAGCACGTGTGGAGGGGGAGTATTTCTACTAAAAGATAAAACTCTCACAGTGGTACAAAATGTTTTTCATTCACAAACACTACGAGAGATTTTCATGAAAATGGTTTTATGGCAATGGAGTTATAAGGTGATTAAGGTTAGGAATAACCGTCCTATGATCCACCAGAGCCGGAGGGATCTACCCAAGGACACTACCAATAGTTAGAATTAGAAGTCCTTAGGTATGATTATAAAAAAAAGGAGAAAATGAGAATCGGAGAAAGAAGGAGTTGAAGAATTAAAAAGAAATGTAAAGAAAAGGGTGAAAAGAAATAGCCCTCAAAATTATTCAACTTAGGCGCAGAACCGGTTCAATTCATATGCTACTGGTTGTCACTTGATGACACCGGTATTGAAGATTAAAAGTCGTCATGGACCCAGTGACTCATGCACTAAACCTTCTTAGCCACTCAAGTTTCTCTCAACAGAAGCTTGTTTCATTCTCACAGGGAACCCTACGTAAACTATCGGCTTTCTCTTAAGAGATTGCTGGTATTGAAGAAGGAGACCCTCTCCCTAGTCTCCGCTCAGGAAAACCAAAATGCACTATTGAGTCTAGAGCCACGAGATTCATCAAAAGATCTCTTAGGTACACTTGACATTTCATCACTTGCTGTTCAACAATAAGAACATCAGTGGTAAGTTATCGAGTCCTTCACAGATCTTAGCAATATGTCAAGAACATTTATGAGAGGTTCACAATTGTGATCCTCAGTGATTGAATGGAAACTCCTGCCACGGTCAACATCAAACGCCCTCGACAGCAGTCGCCGGTAACTCCCTCGTGGATTACGCTTAGTGGTCTCAAACGGTCTCTATCGTGAGGTGGTGCTTAGGTGTACCTCGACTCATCTCGAATCGTAGGTGTACTTCGGTACATCGTGTTATCTCACTTGTGGGACTCCGGTTCAGGAACGGCCTTTGTGAGAATTAGATTTTTGTTTTCACACTATGTCGATAACACTCTCGGTTCAAACTTGTAAGTGCCGGAATCCGCTTATTACTAACCGTTTAAATGTTCTCTTCTTATGGAAGCTCGGAGCGAACGATCGCGCAGATTCTTCACATGCTCATGCCAACATCATCACTAATGGAAGTTCTCTTAAAAAGCAACACAAAAGTCGAATGATTCACGTCAAATCAAAGAATCTACAAAGTTTAAAGACTTAAAGAACTTCATCAAGATCGAAATCCAACGTCAAAGAGCGTGTAAGCATGTTGAAGAATGACGTGGAGACACTGGAGCAAAGCGGGGCACTTGAGGCAGACTTGATGCAGATAACAACAACATACTATCACTACCATCACAAAGAACAATGAACAAAGAACAAAGATTATTATGACGTCAAAGCAGAACTGTTCTAAGAAGACAATTTCTCTACACTAGGGAGATTGTTCGAATCAAGGCAATTCCTCTCACAAGAAAGAAGAATGTTAGAAGACGTCAAAGCTACTATTACATCAACGCCTTCACCGTTCATATTCATTCATCACCAACACTTAGGGGGAGATTGTTGGAATCACTCCTAAACCTAATCCAAGTGTTAGTGATTCACATGTAATAGTTAGCTTAATATGGCCTTTATGTTAGTAATTAGCCTTAGGCTTATGTAGAAGGCCCATAAGCCTAGGCCTAGTCCAATAAGGAAAAGTATGGGAACTAGGAGTGTTGCCCTAGCTTCCCTCCTATAAATACCTTGTAATAACCCTCACTTGAGGGTTGGTTGTTCAATTCATTCTCTTTCATTACTCACGCATAACCTTTCTCTAATTATTACGCGTAGTGTTTGTTTGTGTGTTGTTCAACCAATCTCTTCTCTTCTCTATTCTACATCTTGATGCTTGTGTTACATATAAAGGAACCTAGCATGATCTTTTCAAATCGGGTCAAATTAGTGTTAGAGTAATAAAAACTCAGGTGTAGGGATGTTCCTATAAATCCCTTATATTTTGATGTTATCGTAGAGGATGGTAGAGTAAAGTGTATGCAAAAAAAATCGAAAAAAAAGAGTGTTAAAAAAAAATAAATAAATAAATAAAAACATATGGGCTACCATTCTACATCTATATATATTTATTTTTGTTTGTTTCAAAGTTATCTAGAGTTTAGTGAGCCTAGTCTTAGCTTAGCAACGCCATTCTTTTCATGCTTGTAACATAAGATTTTTGACTTTCCACCACTAAATCGCCTATCCAACCAAACCCTTTGTTTCCCAACCGTAATCCTAACGTTACAACCCTTTTAAAGACCTCTTAGATAGTTGTTTCTAGGTGCTTACGCCAAAACGATGGAGGTTTGATCTAGTCTCAAGCCTATGGTAATCTATGTACTATGACCGGTTAATGAGTGTTTATCTTCCATTTCGTTTACTATATTTCATATACACTCGAGAGATGAGAGAATCCAAACACCCCTTGTGAGGTGCTAGTATATAATTTCCGTGCTTGTTATAACTATTGCGGTGCTTTTACTTGTTGTGAATTATGTTAAACCAATGCTAATTTGAATCTTAATTTTACATACAATCCTAATTTTACATTAGCTCTTTATTGTTCTTAACCCAATAAGATTAAATAGTTTATATACTTTTAAATCTTAATTGTCTGAAAGGCCTTTTAAGAAAATATTTTTTTAACCGAATACAACTTTAGTGTCTTACAAGTTATTAACGATCATATAAAAGCACTCACAATAAATATTTTCATTTAAGTATAGATCATGTATAAAGTAAACTTTTTTATAAATGCTTATGTTATTTATAGAAAATAGTTTATTTTTTAAATTCATTGCAACTTGAAATTATCGTTATTTGTAGAGTTATTATCATGAAAAAAACTTATACAAAAAAACATTAGCTCGCTAAAACAAAGAAATACAGAATACCCGTCGCCACAATATGCAGATACCCCGCTATTAACATTGATACATTAAACAATTGATAAATGACAATTAAATATATCATGATGAATTGTGGACTTGTTTGTTACACGTTTAATAACATTATTTTGAGCAAATTACGTAAATGGTTCTTGTGGTTTGGTGAAAATTTCATCTAACGTCCCTGATACTTTAAAGTTGCATTCACGGTCCCTATCTTTGCAAAGAATAACATGGCTAGTCCTATGATTAGACGACCGTATATTGTTCCGTTACACCTTCTGCACGTTCCAAACACGCGAGGGTAAAACCGTATTTTTTCTTATAGACTAATATTTAATTTTTTTAATTTCCAAATAAAATATTTTCACTCTCTTTTCACATTTACATTTCCCTCTTTCCCTTACTCTCTTTTCACCTAAACCTTTTCATATTCACTTGAAAAAACCTTATTTAATCAAGATTCATCTTATGCACAATGGTGTTATCAGTGTGGAATATACGTGATGTCGATCAAAATGACACAGCCGTGGATTATGGTAAGATACTATGGTGTTTTTTTTATGTCAATTTTGATCATCTAAAATGTGGGTAACAATGTTTAATGATATTTTTCTGTGAAAACCCTAACTAATAATGTGTTTTTCTTGTGTTTTTTTTCAGCCAAGGACCCTAACTTCTTTAGTTTGAGGATTCATCATGGAGGGAGGTTTACAAAATCACCAAGAAGGACTTATGTGAATGGTAGGTTGAAATATCTTGATAACCTCGATGTTGATCATATTACTGTGATTGAGTTGAATGAGATAGTTATGTTGTTAGGTTATAAAGGGGGATAGGATAATGTACTACCAACTTATCATGATTTAGACCATGGGATTAGAGCTTTAGGTAATGACCAAGATGTTCATGAACTTGGTAGATATGTTTTGTTAGGTCATAGGTTGATCAATGTGTACATTGAACATGATGAAAAAACATTGGACACTTATAATCCTTCACCATTTAAGAAGTGTACCATTGTTGAAATAGAAGATGATGTACCTGTTGCTCAAAAATCTTGTGCTAACTAGTTAAGGGTTAGGATGATTGAGACTAAAATAGGTCAAAGCAGTGGGGTTAATGAAGTAGCTAAAAGTAGCGTTGCTAATGAAATGGGTCAAAGTGAGTTTACAGATGCTTTTTACTCTACTTTGGACAACCAAAACTTTAATCATTTCCTTGATTTAGATTATGATGACGTAGTTGCTAAGGTTACAGAGGTTGAGCAAACATTATAAACTAATGACGTAGTTGATAAGGGTAAACAGGTTGTTGATAGTGACCATAGCCAACATGATGAAGACGGTCACCATAGTGAAACAAGGAAAGATAGTGATGATGGGGAAGACAGTGATTATATAGTTGATGAAGTAAATGAAATCAATGAAGTAGAAGTAGACACGAAAAGATTCCATGCTCATGTAGATGTAAATGTAAAATTCATGGGCAGTGGGAAAAGAAGCGTGTTACTTTTGAAGAACCAGTTGATGTGGAAGTATTGGATAATGATGAATTTGAAAGTGGGTATGATGAAAATGATGATTTAGAGAAGGTTAGGATAAAAAGTTAAGGGAGATAAGGAAAAATGGGGAAGAATGCAGATGGTGGGAATAACAAAACATAGTTCTACGTAGGGAAAGTTTTTGGAACTCCTAAAGAGGCTAAGGAGAGGATTAAGATTCATTCAATTGAAACAAGGATGGAAATAGAGTTGAAAAGAATGATATGGAAAGGATTAGAGCAGAGTGTTTTGATATCATTCCCACACTTGGGTCTGCTAGGGCTGGTGGTTCAGTTGGGCCAAGTCGTTGGGCATGGTGGTTCAGTTTGACCAAGTTAAGTTAAATGGACATAGTCAAAGATAAGGACATGAGAAGATGAAAAAATCTAAGATAAGGGCAGCTACTTCTCCTATGATGTCACATATCATTAATGGTGGTAAACTACCAAGAAACCAAAAGATGGAAATAAATTTCCATGGGTTTTACACATACCAAATGTAAGGATGAGTCATGATCTATGAGAACATAAAAAGTTGAACATATGTGTTTGCAAACCAGAAAAGTCAAAGCTTGTACAACTAATTTCTTAGCCAAAGATACCCTAAGTCAGATTGAATCAAACCCAGATATGCCTATTATAGTTGTCCAAGTCTAAAGTCAGAAGAATTTTCAGCTTGAAATCCCCAGGATGAAAACATTTATAGCCAAGACCAAAGTTATTAACTAGTTAAGAGGAGACCACAATTAACAATATGCAATGTTGATGGATTATATACTGGAGCTTAAGGCTAATAATCCCAACACAACTATGGGTTCAGTGTGAAAGAGAACCAAATCCAGAAGTAAACACAAGGGTTTTTCAAAGAATCTACATATGTCTGGGTGCATCAAAAGAGGTATTCAGGATAGGTATGAGGGACTTATTGGGCTTGTATGGTGCATTTATGAACGGACCATTTACCCGTCAGGTACCCACTAGCATATCGTCTTGCTAAAACAGAAAACACAGAGTCTTGGACATCGTTTCTAGAACAGTTAAGTTGGTTGAAGATCTAAATCCAGAGTGCAATTGAAGTTTCACTTTCATTAGTGATAGTTAGAAGGAACTCTTATCTATCTTAAACTTTTATATTGTTATAATAAAAAACTATTATACTAAACGCTGTCTTGTAATAGGGGATAATACAAACAATTGCCAAACTTTTTCCAGCAGCTGAGCATAGGTTTTGTCTAAAGCACATACATGAGAATATAAAGCAAAAATGGTGTGGTAAAGCTTTCAAATACCTTATGGAGGTGTGCTACCTCTATGACAATACCACATTTCAGTCATGCAATGAATGAATTGAAAGATTTTAATAAGGATGCTTATGATTGGTTATGCAAGATTCCTCATCACCACTAGAGCAGAAGTCATTTTTCAGGTATTGACTTAAATATTTTTTAACAAGTATTGTTATTGACTTTAATATTGAAACAAATTAGTAATGTACAATTACATATTCAATGTAATAGGCGGGCAAAAATCAAATGTTTTATTGAACAATATGTGTGAAGTGTTCAATGGTAAACTAGTAGATGGAAAGGATATTGCCTATCGTTAGTGCGTTAGAATATGTTAGTGAGTATTTAATTAGGAGATATGTGATTTTTAATGAGATCATAGATAAGAGTGATGGACCACTAACCCCCACTGCTACTAAACTCCATAAGAGTATATCTGATGAAGCTACAGACTATACTGCTTCTTGGAATGGAGGTGATAAAGTTAGTGGACCATGGTTTGATTAGTGTGTAGTAAATGTGACCTAGAGAACAAGTAGTTGTAGGTATTGGTAATTGACAGGCATACCTAGCAAGCATGCAGTAGTTGTTAACTGGAACATGGCACAAAACAATATAAATCCTAGTCTACTAGAAGAGGGGGTGCACCCATGTTACAGTCTTAACACATGGAGGCAAATATACTCATACACCATTAATACAATTAATGGGAGAAAAATGTGGCCTAAGTGTGACATTCAGACAACTATGCTTCCACCAAACTATCATCCACAACCAGGAGGACAAACAAAAAAAGGAAGAAATCTGCTACTGAAATGAAGGATTTGGTAAAGGATGGAAAGCTATTTAAGAAGCATGAAGATTGTTACATGTGATTTGTGTCATATGACAGGATGCAACAAAAGAACATTCAAGAATCAAGGTGCTCCAAAAGGTGGCAAAAAAGCTAGAAAAAGAGTAAAGATAATGCTCCTAGTTAAGCTACTCAGACTCAAAGTGTTGCTCCAAGTCAAGGTCCAGCTGCAAGTCAAAATGCTTCAAGTCAAGGTCCTACAAGTTAAGCTATTGTTTTTGTGTTAAGACTATCTGTTATCTAGGTTAATAGTGTTGTAGATACTTAATGTCTATTTGCTTAATTATTATGTTGGTTAAAAGGGATGCAAACACTTATGTCATTTTGGGTAGTTGCTACGGTTTGACAGTTATGTTATTGACATTGTGAGCATCTGTTATGCTTTTTTATTGACATTGTGACTGTTAAATGGGTCATTTTTACCTAAATGGTTGCTTTTAACTTTTAAATGGGCCACTTTCAATTATTAGCATTGTAGTTAGACTAATTATGTTATTGACATTATGGTTAAAATGAGTCATTTTCAGTTATTCACATTATGTTTGAATCAACCAAACACTAAAATTGATAACCATTTAATAACCACTGTTTTTTCATTCTTTGACGCTCAACTTCAGCTTCCAACAGTTGTGCTTCAAGCACGTTTCTTGCCCTCAAAAGTCCAGGTATGATGTTTACAGCACATGGACACATTGACCATACCACCCAATGAATGGGCAAATGGAACCCTAAAAAATGATTCAAACAAAAGAAACAGTGATTATGCCTTGAAGCAAAATATGCAAGTGAAACCGTAATTTTAGATTTGAACACTTACATTTTTAGGACAACCGTAAAATCGTCTTCTAGAGTTTATATCCGTCCAAGATGTGCGAATAATTGACCTTCTACCAAAAAAAAATGACTATTGTTGTTAATCATCAAGAAAAAAATGGATGAAAGAGAAAAAAAAAGATGAGTCCATTGCATAATATATGGATGAAAGAGAAAGAAATAAATGAGGTAGGTTAAATTTATTAGGAAAGAAAAAAAAAGATAATATATGTCCATTGCATAAGAAAAGACTTTTACCTTTGTGTTCTTGACACGTGCATAACGTTTAACGGCACAATAGAAGGTCGTCCAACCAAAGAACCAGCCATGTTATTCTTTTAAAGACAACGACTGTGAATGCAACTTTAAAGTATCAGAAACGATAGCTCAAATTTTCATCAAATCACAGGATCATTTATGTAAGGGATACACTATTGCTACGGGGGCTACCCCATAGCCCTGCCACTTTTGTCCCCCTTTGTCCCCCCGCTTTTTCCAGTACAACACAGTTTTTTATCAGTTTCTGTTCCGTATTACGCTTTTAAGTGTTTGGCTTATTAAACTTTATATTTACACCAGCATTTTCGCTTTATAGCTTTTGATATAAAAAAAAAAAAAAAAAATAGCCCCCATATGAATAAAAACATAGCCACCGTATGAATAACTCATCCTTTATGTAATTTAATCCATTACTCCGAAAATGATGTATCCTTTATTAATGGCCATACTTTACATTAATTCATTAATTGCTTGTACAGCTGACCTTTTTAATTAGTTGTTGCGGCTGTTGTACCTTTTTTATGTTTGTATTTCTTTTTACATGAATAAGCTCTATACTAGCGAATGCTTCTCACATAATTATTCGTCATTTCAATGATTGAACAAATCAAGTCTCTCTCAGTTTGGTGCATGAGTGAATTAGAATGCAGAATCAATGTTTGATAATAGCATGCTACTTTTCTTTTGGACAGCTGTGCATAGATAATTGTTAGACGCTTTTTATTTCCGTCGAAAAAAAAAAAAAAAAAACCTTAATTGGGACCGCTTTGCGCTTTGGAGTGTTAAATTAAATTAAGAGCACAAGGTATGGGCAATACCAATAACACGTTATTGGTATGCCACATCAGCGCCACATCATACACCTCCCAATAACACACTACTAACTAAAACACCCCTCTCTCATTACACACCAATAACACCACCTGTAGGTCCCATAAAATACCTCACTAAATATACCTAACAACTCAAAAAAAAAAAAAAAAAAAAAAAAAAACCTTCTGTGTAATAAAACAAGTGACAAATAAACTTAAAATGTAAAAATTCCAAACAAAAGAGTATTAAGAAAAAAAAGAAAAAAAAAAACCAACCTACCTTATCTTCTTCCTTCATCTGAGATTAGTGCCTCATATCTCCATCAAATACCTACTTATCTTCTTCCTTCATAAAAAACCTACCTTATCTTCTTCCTCCATCTCAAAATCTTAAAAACCCAAACACAAACACGAAACTCACGCAAGCACAACACACAATATAAAACCCACTTAAAAAAAAAGAAAAAAAAGGAGAATAACTGATGGCGCCAGCCATTGTATTGGCGAAATCACCTTTGGCATACGAATGGCGGGTTGCAAGGTTCGGGAATGGCGCCGCCATCCGTCCTTGTTGTTGCGTTTGGCGTGTTAAAACCCTCCCTCATCGTGTGCTCTAATACTTCACCCATATTAAAACAATTGTTCACAGATAAAAAATACATAGTTTAAAAAAAGGGGATAGCTTGGCTACAATTGTTGTAGCCAATTAGCTACAATCCTTCATATAAAATACATAAGCAATGAATCAGGGCCCCACAGAAAATAACCACGACCCACAAAAAGAATCAGGGACCCATATTTACACACACAAAATTGTAGCCAATTAGTTACAAAAAATTGTAGCTAATATATTCCCTTAAAAAATTTGCATTTATTACAATTTTTTTTTTTTACTTTTTAACATGACAATTTTATCTTAACAAATTAATTGAGGTATTTTTTAAAGTTTGTAATAATATTTTCAAGAAAGACAATATGATAAACTCGATTAAACTTTCTTATTTATATTTAGTAGAGTGGACTATTAAATTAGGACATTTAAAAAAGAAAACAAACTATTAATTTAGGACGGAAGGAATAATTTTTGGGCCTCAATAACCTTAGCTTCACGGCAGTTGCCATTAGGACTAAAGGTTGATCGTATCCGTAGGTTAGTCATTGCATGATTAAGGCAAGTAAGTTAGCGTGAGAACCCTTATTGATGACCATTTGCGAGAGTTTAGGTAGTTGCACTTATATGTGATTGCCAAGATGGATCATAATTGATAGTTAAACCATTTTATGCGTGCTTGAATCTTATTAACACTCTGACATCGGGTTAAGGGGCAGATATGCATAGAGCTAGGTAACCGTGACCATCTGGCCTAGTCTACCATTGACAAGGAGTGTACTCACAAGGCCAAATCCATGCTCGTCGAGTCTCAATTTACATTCCTTGAGTCACTAACGGAAGTAGCACAATAGTCATTGCACTAGTAGATGAATCACTATGATATGATATGATGAACATGGCTAGCACGTTCTCTTATCATAAGACCTCGACCTTGCCTTTTTATTCACTATTTACTTACATTTCTTAGTTTAATAATTAGTTAATTAGAAATATCAAATTTGTGCCAATCTCTCATATTGAACCCCTTGCGTTATTAGAATAATAATTAGAGTACCTTTAGGTTAACTTTAGTTCACTCGCTCCTTGCGAACGACTCGTACTTACCATTCACTAGCTGCATCTGATCGGGTACAATGTCCGTAAGTGTTAGTCTATAGGTTAGTCGGCAATTATAAATATTAGAACCTGATAGAAAATCTCGCACATAGATAGCACATCAGGTGTTTCGATTCACTCATGTATTTGCATATCTGAGCCTCATTTTTCTGTGTCGTTTCAATGATGACGCGTTCGATACATGTACAGTACGTTAATGTTTCTTAATGTATCATTCATGCACATCATGCCACCTATTTTTTATGAAATTTGTGAAGAAGGATTAGGGAAGTTTATAAAAGTGTGGTCATACGGTCTTTGCAGTTGGTGTGTGGTTTTGTTTGCAGTTGAGGTTAAATAGGGGTTGTTATGCATTACGAATATGGTTGCATTAGTCCTTTGTGAATATACATTATGTGCTTTGTTAATTTCTATGAAGCATAATAAGATTGCACTTGGGTGATTTCCATTAGCTATGTATTATCAGTGACTTGTTTCACTTTTTTTTAGCATCGGTGTACAACCATTGTGATGTCGAGTATTCGGTTATGAAGAAAGATAAACGGTATAGATATACATCATGTGACGTGCATTTTTATTCGCGGTTGAATACTGATCACTAATTATGAGATTTTACACGTACGAGTTCGTTCATAACTAAAAAATTAAACCTTGGCTGAAAAAACGTGTCACTGTTCTATGATTATGTGTTCAGTTGTTGTTAGATGGGTTCAATGTAGCAAATATATAACTGATGGCAATGCTTACTGCAAAATATGGAGTGTCTTTTTTTTTTAACCGTAAAATTTTATTAACAAAACAGGCCTGGCAAAGAGCTAGACACAACCAAAAAAAAAAAAAAGCCAAGCAACTCAAAGCAGTTTTAAAAAAAATCAAACATGACAACAACAACAACAACAACAACAAAATAAAAAATAAAAAATAAAATAATGGCCTAAGGCATACGTCTTGGATTCTCCACCGTAAACCCAAAGATGTGAAAAAGCTTTTTATCTCTGAAACCAAAGCAGAATTGAGCTCCTTGTTCTTGAAAATTTTCTCATTATGATACTTCCATATGGAGTATCTTAGAACAAACTTTTTATCAAATTTGGTAGAATTTGTTCTACAAAAAGGCTAGCTCCTTTCTCTGATAGATGGACACTATCCTAAAACAAAAACTTAGAGTCGTTGTTGCACGTCGGGCTGAGTTTGTTACATAAAACAGCAACCTCTATAT
Source organism: Chrysanthemum makinoi (assembly GCA_910596185.1). Lineage (NCBI taxonomy): Eukaryota > Viridiplantae > Streptophyta > Magnoliopsida > Asterales > Asteraceae > Chrysanthemum > Chrysanthemum makinoi. The sequence goes on from OU343218.1 coordinate 10,693,282, forward strand.
CTCCAGTTCCGCAGCAACCTTTGTCAGTAACTTCCAAGCCTGGTACAATAATAACATGGAGAAAAAATGTTAAGCCTATTAATGTGTATATGCAATATTATACAGATTAAAATCAATTTGTTAAGTTGAATCTTGTGTATATACCAAATTGATGAGGGTTTTCAATGATACTTATCAGTGGATTGTAGAAATCAACAAAGGCAACTCTGGATGGAGCAAAACTACTTGTAAGAGATTGGAGTTGTTGTTTTAACATGCTGTTAAACAACTGAGCTGCCTTATTTTCCTTGTCTACGCACTTTCTTAGTGGAGTTCCAGCTAACGTTCTCACTATGGGAAGACAACCTACTGGGGGCGCGCTAAAGACTGCTATCCTTCTTGCTCCGAGTTCGTGTATTTCCTTCAATGATTTTTTAAAACAGGCGTAAGCAATCACAGTTAGAACATATAACTATTTGGGGTTCATTTTCCTTAAATTAATGTTTTGAAATCCTTTCTCAAGGAACTTTCGTAATCTTATTGAAGCATCTATATTTGAAGCATTCTAGTAAATATCTTTTTGTCTTGCAAAGCATAATCAGGATGGTTTAATACGACAAGGTTATCACTTATACTAGAAAACTAATATAGAATCGGTACCTGTACAAAGTTCAAGGCTAACTTTACCAACATGTTATCATAAGAGATGGCATCAAATTCTAAGCTTCTGGCAGTAAGGGAGAAAATAAGATCGTTTGTGCTTGCTACAACTAAAAAAACGCTATTCTTGATAATATCTTTAGCAGCTTCTTCCCCAATGTTCATCTTCAGCTTCTCAGTATATTGTTTGAAATTCTCTCTTTGAACTGATAACGGTATAGCAGACTAATGTTGCATACCCAAAAGTGAGACAAAAGAACATCAAATAAATGCTGTCACATATATAACATTGGATTCAACTTATATAATATTGAAGCAGGCTTTGTGGTAAAAGATAATTCACATGTGAAGTATCCATGCATACCGTTATCTTGGGTGTTAGTGGATCATACCCAGAGCCACCCGAAGCAAAACTGACACCCGTTAGAAGATCTTTGTCTTGCAATAAAGGGTCTAGAAATGCTGGAAGATAATCCTTCACCCCCAATGCCTCGGCTTAGAATTTGAAATCAAATAAATTAATTAGTTTACCTGAATCATATATATTTATTTTCTATAAATCTTAAGCCAGCAAATAATCAATCTCTTATCAAGATTATCCATATATACTTAGGCATAATACACGACCCACATATCGATCTATATGTTGCATGCATGTATAACTCGATCTATATTGCGTTTCTAGTTTCTCAATCGCTAGAATGGTTCTTGATTTGCTATATTAATAGCAACTATAAATATGTTAGTGCTATGTATCCGAATCAAGCAAAGTGGATATATATATTAGCGCAAAAAATTAAGTGTGTGACTCATTTCAAATGTTATGGGTATCCAAATTCTGAGACTTAGAAAGAAAAGTTACCGAAAAAGTCGGCTGTTGTTTTCCCATTGCTGAACCGTCCAGTTGGTTTTCCGCCAACAAAGTCCTTCCCGTAAGGAGGAAAATTACACTTGCCCAAAGTCACGATATCGTTATTATTTCCTTGATCAACGTAGGAGTCTCCAAATGCAAAGACAGCAGATACAGATGTATCGTTTGGTGGAATGAGTATCCCCTTGCTACTGCATACAAAAAGTAAGGCATATAGACAAAATAGAATGGCCATAATAGCTGAAAGAAGCCTTCCAAAATCCTATCAAGAAAAAACAAAAATAAGTAGAAAAGATATTTATTCAATTAAAGATATGTTTGAAAATAATGTATACTACTACTTTATATTTATAATAGAGATTGGACCTCACCACAACTTTTTTAAGATTTTTAAAATTAGATTTTAAGAATAAATGTCATAAAGCAAGATGTAAACACATATACTATACAAATGGGTTAATATACACAAAAGTTACTAAAGTTTACGGGAAATTTGTCTTAAGTCACTAAAGTTTTTTTATTGTTATTCAGGTTACTCAAGTTAACGGATTTATTATATGGGTTACTTAACGTTTAAAAAAGTGACATTCTTGTTACTACGAGGGTGGGCAACCGGATGATTTACCGGTTCCCTTGTCCACGTCATCACTATTGTTTGAGATGTTACAAGCAAGTTACTACAGTTCACGGGGTTTATTAAATAGGTTACTGAACTTTAAAAAAAAAATTTACTATCCGTTTTTATACATTTACGTTTTTCTCCATTTTCGTACGTTTTTATACGTATTTGTATGTTGTGTACTTTTTCTTTGTTGTCGTTCTTTTTTTACGTTTTTCTCCATTTTCGTACGTTTTTGTATATTTCCGTATGTTTGTTTACATTTCTATCCGTTTTTATACGTTAGTGTATGCATTTCTCTGTTGTCGTACCTATTTTTTTACGTTTTTGTACTTTTTCGTACATTTTTGTATATATGTTTGTCCATTTTCGTACGTTTTTGTATGTATTTATCCGTTTTTTATGTGTGTGTGTACATTTTTTCTCTATACCTTTTTACGTTTTCATACATTACTGTATGGTTTTGCACATTTTCATACATTATCTTACGTTTTTGTACGCTTTCATACGATTTTTACGTTATTCTACACCTTTGTATGTTTTATATGTTTTATACGTATGTATGTTTTATATGTTTTATACGCTTTTATACATTGGTATGTTTTATATGTTTTTATGTTCTATACGTTTTATCTTCTTTAATAAGTTTGTATGTTTTATACGTTTTTACATATAAAAATGTAAGAAAACATATAACAATGTCCAAAAACGTATAATAACATCAAAAAATGTATAATAACGTATGAAAACATATCAAAACAAAAAATTACTTCCAAAAAAGTCTAATAACTTCCAATTATGTAAAAAAGAATACAAATGTGTGCAAAATTGTAAAAAAACGTGCAAAAACAGATAAAAATGTAAAAGAATGTAAACGTAGAATAATGTCCAAAAAGTTGTAAAAAAAAAGTATAAAAATATACACAATTTTAGCAACTTATTTGTATATTAACTTAAATGTAAAAGACTGTAAACGTATAGTAACTTAAATGAACATTTTGGCAAACTTTAGCAACTTATTTGAATATTAACTCATTTTTTTAATATAAATGAAATCTTAAATATTTGTCACGTAGTATTATTACCGGTAATTCTAGGTTACCGGTCATAATAAGTTGAGTAACCTGAATAGAAACAAAAAAACTTTAGTGACTTAGGACAAATTTCCCGTAAACTTTATTAACTTTTGTGTATATTAACCCCTATTCAAATTTGAGGTTTATAAAATTTTCACATTCATAATAAATGTACCTCTTTTAAAACCCTCTAAATCAATAGTACATTTTTTATTGCAAATCGTACAAACTTATAATACACAAAAGGGTGTTTGAGGTTCCGTTTGTGACTTGATTTTCAGATTAACGGGATTCTAAAATGCAATAAATTAGTTTCTGGTGTTCAGCAATTTCTTTACAAAGTGATTAATTGCATTTGCAAGGCTTCTAAACCTCAAAATGAAAAAGCATATATGGACTCAGTTAAAAAAACACACAAAGTAGACGAGAAAAAATAACAAAAATGCCCTTGATATATTATTTGCCAAAAAAATCATGTAAAGTGGTCAAGATTATCAGAAATAAGTATAAAGAAATTGGCGTTGAGGACTTACATTGAAGCTAAGAATCTGAGACGAATAATGAATATTTTATATAAAAAATAAGTTACATAAAACCCTAATTTTACATTAGTTCTTCATTATTCTTAGCCCAATAAAATTAAATAGTTTATATATTTTTTAATCTTAATTGTCTGAAAGGCTTTTTAAGCAAATATTTTTTTAACCAAATACGACTTTAGTGTTTTACACGTTATAAACGATCATATAAAAGCACTCACAATAAATATTTTCATTTAAACATAGATCATGTATAAAGTAAACTTTTTTATAAATGCTTATGTTATTTAACTATAGAAAATAGTTTATTTCTTAAATTCATTGCAACTTGAAAATATCGTTATTTGTAGAGTTATTGTCATGAAAAAAACGTATAAAAATACATTAGCTCGGAAAATCATTTAAATACAAAGGGAGGTGATTTGAAAACTTGTGTTTTTTTATTTGCACACTCTCAGTACAAGGAATTAAAGCAGGATCTCAATATGGTACAACTGACTGATGCGGTAATTTGAGTGTCCCAATAAAAAGTCGAAGTATGCAAATCAATTTCCAAATACAAAATATTAGTCGACGCAACATACAAGTACCCCACTATTAATATTGATACATTAAACACTTGACAAGTGACAAGTACCCATATCATGATGAATCGTGGACTTGTTTGTTACACGTTTAATAACATTATTTTGATTAAATTATAGACTAAAATACATTGTTGGTCCCTAAACTTGTCTCGGAGGATCGCGATGGGACGAACATCTCCCTTTTCATCGCCACGGGTCCAAACAGTAGCCATTAAATGCCAGATTCGTCCCTTGACCACTAACACCTATGTCAACGGCTCTTTTCTGTTAGTTACAGGAGGGTAATATAGTCCAATCACATTTATAACTCAGCCTAGTTAATTATGAGAAACGGTTTACCCTATACCATCTTGATCGTTTCCGCTTCTTCTTCACACACAACCTCACACACACTTTAACAATGGCAGACAAGGAGCTTACTTGTATAGATGTAACTGATGAGATGGTAAAATATGTGAAGGCAAAATATGGGGATACTTGGTTAAAAGAAGATGAAATGTCTGATGAAATGTTTGATGATTTATGTAGATTTGCGAAAGAAGCTCAAGTGATGAAAGGTTAGTCGGGTTTTTTTTGTATTTGTGTTATTGCCATTTTAAGGGAGGAGCATAAATAACTCCAATTTATTTGACAGAAATCCAGCGTGTGTCGAATCTGTCAAAAAGAGGGATTATAGCAAGCTAAAGGTATCTGATGATATGGTTGACTATGCCATGGCTACTTATGGGAATAAGTGGGATATAGGAGATGATATTGCTGATGTGATACTTGAAGACTTGTGGGAAAAATATGGGAATAAGGAGTCTCAGAAAGGTTAGACTTTAGAGTGAATGTTTACAAGCTAAGAAAGTTGTAATGGGTCAACTCGATTTTTCTGTTTTGTCTATCTTTCCAGATACTAACGTGAAGGGAAATGAAGTTGATGTCATCATTATTTCAGACACATCTGATGATGAGTGTGGGAACATGTCTTCTAAGACCACTAATTCGAAAGGTTCCACTTCCCAAGCTTCCAAGGCGTCCAAGGCTTCCGCTCCCAAAGTTGTACTTGGTCTTGTAGCGGCTGTGGGATGCTCCGGCAAAAATCGGAATGAGTGGTATGTGCCTCCCCCTAAGGACCTCAAGTCTCCCCCCATGAATAACAAGCCTCCCATCAAGAAGTTCACCTGTTATTTTTAGTTGTTGATGTAATGAAGATGTATAGTTTTTGGCTGATGATGGTTACTGAAAACGATACTTGTTAACATGTATGTTTTGCTTTCATTTTTTAGTTTGCACTTGCATATCCAGTTTAGGTGGGTGCTTGGGAAAACCCATTTTGATAAGGTCAACATAAACCAAATTATTAGAGGATACCAAACTGAATTGTTAGTTTTTAAAATCTCGCTTGTTTGACTTATAAAGTCAACAGATTCAAATTGTAACCAAAATTCAATTATTATAACAAAAGAAGCACACACATATCAGTTAAAGCTACATTTAGACTGAAAGACAACATAACATTTCTTGCATACCTTAAAGCTACATAACACATATCAGTTAAAGCTACAGCCCTGTTTTCCCTTTGAAGCCAATAGTCAATGCATACCATTTGACAACCATTTTCTACATCCATGGTGATAATATGGTGGTATGATAAACAATTGCTGACTTAAGATGTATTATATAAGTAGATGGGAGTTGTGGTTGTTGAACAAGTAGATAAGGAGTAAAGACAACATAAATTCTTACAAGCTAGTCAACTTATAAAGTCAACAAAAAAAACAAAAACATGTTCAAACATAATATTGTCGATATTACAAAATGGCTAGAAGAGTAGAAGCCTACAACCTTAGAAAACTGCTGGAATATGTGACTTTCAGAGCGTGAATTTTATCCAGAACATATGGATGTCTTGGATATAACTCTTCCACAGACACTCCATAGTAAGCTGCCTCATACTCTGCATCTTCAAGCCAATTTCCCCCCCCCCCATTCCTCTTCAATTCTTTTGTACATTCTCTCCTCTTCCAAAAAATGCTGGAATGCTTCTTCATCCAACCTGGACTGCTCTTCATTTTCCTCCAAATTTGTGTGTTCTTCTTCTTGCTCATAAAGAGCATCATAAAACTCTTGTTCCATAGTCTTCCTTATATCCTCTTCATCCATCCATTTCAAAAGTAATACATTTGCACATCAACTAGAATGTAAACACACTAGAACAATCGTTATACAAATGACAATTAAATGAATACCTGTTCCTTCTACCATCACAATGCCTTTTTCTACCTCGAACCTTACTTTCCTTTGTTGGTTTTGGTACCTGATCCTTGTGACAGCTAGACTTATTATGTCCAACAGTTTGACAATTGGAGCATTTAATCTGTTTACGAGCTCTAGATTTACCCATTTTGACTCAATTTCTCTGAAAGGGTTGGGTTTATGTATTTGAATTCAAATTTGTGGTAAAATGTGAGCATAAAGTGCTTGCTATAAGTTAATGCAAGACAGGATATGGGACTAAAACCTGTGTCCCCTACACTCTAAATCTGTTTGACCAAGGACCATAGTTCCACCAACACCCAATACAATCAAAACCATATAACAACTCTCTTAGACGAATACAACAATTAACAACATAATTAACGAATTAAAACACTAGAACATAACATATAGATTCATTAACTTCATATTAAAACACTAGAACATAAATATTCAGTACATATTTTTCCAAAAAAAAAGGGGAAAACATAACCATAGCATTTCCTTCTTAACACTTCCTAAGATGATCAAGGAAGTTGTTCCTGTCACACACCTGTGAGTGTGTCTGACAAATCATCCTCCTTATCTCCAACGCCTTCAAGACATTAGCCTTTTTCCTGTTGCGAAGATCCTCGATAACCTTGTAGTTCATCACCGTAGTTCGAAAGCCTTCGATCTCAGAGATGTATTGTTGGGTTTCCTTCATACCCCGAATCAAGTCAGTCAAAGTGTTTTGGAGTCCTTTAGCAATTTTGATGTCCTTATCGTTTTCTCTTTCATAAAAGAGAGAAATCGAGTCAAACATGTAGTCGGAGTTCGAAGATTTGGCGAGTTCTTCAAGTAGTGGGAAGTCAGCCATTGGGAGGTTGTTTCTTGTGATTGTTGGTATGCAAATGATATAGTGTATTAACCAATAAATACCAAAAACAACTGGACGTTCCAAATTCAGGGACTAATTGTGAAGTTAGTAAACAGAGAAAAAGTCAAGTTTGGGTGACAAAAAATACGTGGGAATTTTAAGTGCAAAAAACGGCCGACTGGCCAAATTGAGGGACCAATTGTGACATTTTAAACCTAGTACCCTGCAACTTGGCCTTTTGCCTTCCTTGATACGCATATACACAATTAATGTGTTTGGAATCACCAAAAGAACCCAACTAACAAGATTCGAAACCATAAACACTATCATAATAACCCGACCCATTTACCAAAACCCAATCAAAACGAAACCTAACATACATCCACACTCACGTACTGAAACACACATCTAGTCAAACCCATTCTTAAAAAAACAAAAAACGAAGAATGAAGGACATATGCATATTCGTCTCCACGTTTAAGGATGTCAAGGAAGAAGAAGAAGGTGAGGTCCTGTTCAGAATCCACTATAATGGGGTTTTTGATTATAGCCCACTCAGGTATGAACGAGGTTCATTAATTAATCTGTGTGCCTTTACCAGTGATATGGATATATTTAGTTCAAGCCTTGATAATGTGTTATCAGAGATTAATGAACAAAAATGGGCGTTGTTTTTCTGTGATCCTAAACAATCCCTAGAAAATGGTTTGCATTTGATTCATACTGATGTTGATGTTCATACTTTGTTTGGAATGGCTGAAACAAATGACTCAGTTGATATCTTCATAGCCCACAAGCCCCAAAAGTTAGCACAATTTTACTTAAAAAACATCAGTTTTGAAGTTGTGGGTTGGGTTGAGCAGGATGCTAACTTTAGGATGCTTAGTCAAACACCTTTTAGGACTACAAGCCAATGGTAGGGGATAGCTAAGAAAAAAATGCAGGGGAGTGAAACCAGGACACCAAGAGTGAAAGGTGGAGTAGTAATCAAGGACGAAGAAGGGGTTGTAGCTAAACAAAGGGACAAAATTAAAGGAAAGGGAAAAGGAAAGATGGTTGATGAAGAGGAGGTTTTGCCCAGAAAAAAGGGAGAGAAGTTGTTCAAGAATTTAAGCGAGGTTTAGATGGGAAGGAGAAGGCCAAAATGGTTGAGTTTGCAAGGTTTGATGTTGAGAACTTGCCTGGTTTGACTTGGAAGGGAAGGCGAAAGGGTTGGTGGTGCTGCAGATGTTTCAAGCGGTGTTAAGACACCCTTTCGGAGCAAAGAAAAGATTACAAACTGCGTCCTAGCACTCTTCGCCCAAAGGCGACCCTAGGTGATGTTTCAGTGATGAATACCATGTCATGTGTTAAATTCCATTAAGCTGTAACACTACAGTTCATAACTTATATGTTTGTAATTTGTATACTTGTTTTTGCAGACAAGGTGGCAGCAGCATCATCAACTTAGGCCTACCGTTTTGTCGGTTCAACAGTTTCGGATATCAATCACGCTGTGTAGATCATTTGAAGGTTCATCAGTTGAACGTTTTGAAGTTGGGCCCAAATTCATCTTTTATATTTTGTAACGAATTAGTAAATTAACATGTATCAGACAATGACTCCGTGGTATCAGTTATGTTCCAATTTCATCAAACACTGTATATAGTTGAGTGTTATAAGTCAACTAGCTAAGTAGTTGATAATGTATAAATTTGTTTGTTAATCCTGGGTAAATTTCTGTGAGCTATTACTTTCTTTACCAGTTGACTTTTATGAAGTCATACTTAAGTGGTGAGGACTCAGGAACACTGATATTATTTGTTCAAACAATATCCCTTTTTTGTTTTGGTGGATTAGTTCTTGGGTTAGAATTAACTAGGTTGAGTTATAAATGTGATTGAACTATATTACCCTCCTGTAACTAACAGAAAAGAGCCGTTGACATAGGTGTTAGTGGTCAAGGGACGAATCTGGCATTTAATGGCTACTGTTTGGACCCGTGGCGATGAAAAGGGCGAGGTTCGTCCCATCGCGATCCTCCGAGACAAGTTTAGGGACCAACGGTGTATTTTAGTCTAAATTATATAAATGGTCCTTGTGTTTTGGTGAAAATTTCATCTATTATCCCTGATACTTTAAAGTTGCATTCACGGTTCTTATCTTTGCAAAGAATAACATGGCTAGTGCTTTGGTTGGATGACCGTCTATTGTTCCGCTAAACCTTATGCATGCGCCAAACACACGAGGGTAAAACTGTATTTTTTCTTATGCAGCAGACTAATAATTAGTTTTTTTTACTTTCCCAATAAATTTTTTTCACTTTCTTTTCACATTTAAGTTTCCCTCTCTCCCTTACTCTCTTTTCACCTAAACCTTTTCATATTCAAATGAAAAAACCTAATTTAATCAAGATTGATCTTATGCACAATGGTGTTATCAGTATGGAATATCTGTGATGCCAATAAAAATAACACGGTCATGGATTATGGTCGTGTTTATGGTAAGATACTATGGTGTTTTTGTTTTATGTCAATTTTAATCATTGAAATGTGGTTAACAATGTTTAATGATATTTTTCTGTGAAAACACTAACAAATAATGTGTTTTTCTTGTTTTTTTCAGCCAAGGGCCCTAACTTCTTTAGTTTGAGGATTCATCATCGAGGGAGGTTTACAAAATCACCAAGAAGGAGTTATGTGAATGGTAGGTTGAACTATGCTGATAACCTCGATGTTGATCAATTTTCTGTGATTGAGTTGAATGAGACAGTTATGTTGTTAGGTTATGAAGGGGATAGGAGAATGTACTACCAGTATTTGATACCTTATCTTTATTTAGACCATGGGCTTAGAGCTTTAGGTAGTGACCAAGATGTTCATGAACTTGGTAGATATGTTTTGTTAGGTCATAGGTTGATCAATGTGTACATTGAACATGATGATAAAACATTGGACACTTATAATCCTTCACCATTTAAGAAGTGCACCATTGTTGAAATAGAATATGATGTACTTGTTGCTCAAAAATCTTGTGCTAACCAGTTAAGGTTAGGATGATTGAGACTGAAATAGGTCAAAGTAGTGGGGTTAATGAAGTGGCTAAAAGTAATGTTGCAAATGAAATGGGTCAAAGTGAGTTTACAAATGCTTTTTACTCTACTTTGGACAACCAAAACTTTAATCCTTTCCTTTATTTAGATTTTGATGAGGTAGTTGCTAAGGTTACTGAGGTTGAATAGACATTAGAAACTAATGATGTAGTTGATAAGGGTAAACAGGTTGTTGATAGTGACCATAGCCAACAAGATGAAGACACTCACCATAGTGAAATTGGGAAAGATAGTGATGATGGGGAAGACAGTGATTATATAGTTGATGAAGTGAATGAAATCAATGAAGTAGAAGTAGACATGGAAAGATTCCATGCTAATGTAGATGTGAATGTAGAATTCATGGGAAGTGGGAAAAAGAAGCGTGTTACTTTTGAAGAACTAGTTGATGTGGAAGTATTAGACATTGATGAATTTGAAAGTGGGTCTGATGAAGATGATGATTTAGAGAAGGTTAGGACACAGAGTTAAAGGAGATAAAGAAACAAATGATTAAGAATGCATATGGTGGGAATAACAAAACATACTTCTATGTAGGGCACGTTTTTGGAACTCCAAAAGAGGCTAAAGAAAGGATTAAGATTCATTAAATTGAAACAAGGAGGGAAATAGAGTTGAAAACAATGATATGGAAAGGATTAGAGCAGAGTATTTTGATATCATTCCCACAGTTGGGTCTGATTGGGCTGGTGGTTCAATTGGGCCAAGTCAATCTGTTGGGCATGGTGGTTCATTTTGCCCAAGTCAAGTTAAATGGACATAGTCAAAGATAAGGGCAGGTCTATGATGTCACATATCATTAATGGTGGTAAAGCTACCAAGAAACCAAAAGATGGAAATAAATGTCCTTGGGTTTCACACATACCAAATGTAAGGATGAGTCGGTGTCTGGAGAACATAAAAAGTTGAACATAGGTGTTTGAAAATTAGAAAGGTCAAAGCTTGTACAACTAATTTCTTTGCCAAAGATATCCTAAGTCAGATTGAATCAAACCCATATATACCTATTAAAGTTTTCCAAGTCCAAAGTCAGAAGAATGAAAGCATTTAGAGCTAAGACCAAAGTTGTTAACTAGTTAAGAGGAGACCACACTTAACAATAGGCAATATTGAGGGAGTATATACTGGAGCTTAAGGCTAATAATCCCAACAAAACTGTGAAAGTTCAGTGTGAAAGAGAACCAAATCCAAAAACACAAGGGTTTTCAAAGAATCTACATATGTCTGGGTGCATCAAAAGAGGAATTCAGGACATGTTTGAGGGACTTATTGGGCTTGAATGGTGCCTTTATGAAAGGACCATTTCCAGGTCAGGTATTAACTGTGGATCCAAACAATGGGATATACCCACTAGCATATGGTCTTACTAAAACAGAAAACACCAAGTCTTGGACTTGGTTTCTAAAATAGTTAGGTGAAGATCTAAATCTTGATTGCAATTAAAATTTCACTTTCATTAGTGATAGGTAGAAGGAAATCTTTTCGATCTTAAACCTTTGGGAATTGATTTGCATACTTTTAAAAATGATTGGGACACTCATCTCTATGCATTGCATAGTTTTATTATGTTTACAGTGTGCTTTATCTGTTTGTACAGTTGATTGTCCCAATGATTTTTAAAAGTGTGCAAATTGTTGATCCCAGTTGAGCAAACGATCTAATATAGAAACTGCCTTTAAACAAGAACTTATTAAGTATCACGCGGAATTTAATACTTAATCTTAAGAAGAAGAATAATGAACATTCAACACCTCAATATTATTAATAATACGAATACTCTAAACCAGTATTAGGGTTTTACAACCTTGAAGTGTATCGACCTTAGATATAAAACATACGTCTATCTAATCTACCCTAGGACCTCCTTTTATAGGCTAAGGAGTCCTTTACATAATACAATACGTAACCTACAAGATAAATATATTTTCCATATTTATCTAATACAAAATACTAAACCGACTATATAAGACTAGCAGTGGTTACAATACATTATCCATGGTTACACAATACTACTAGTCGCGGTTTGTCTTCATCCGTGGTTCCATTCTTCTATCCGTGGTTATATCAACTCTGTCCGTAGTTCCAGTACTTAGAATAATTCTTGATCCAAGGAACCAAAAACCTAACAATCCTCCCCTAAACTTGATACATTCCAACAGAATTCTCAAGTTTCCTTTAAGCTCAAAACATCTGAATTGGAGGATGTAGCCAAACACTTACTAGCTTTAAGAATGTTTTCATACTTCAGCAACAAAGTGTAAGCTTGACCATCATAGGGTACCAACATCTTGATAATACCAGGCTTCATCATCTGAGAAATAACTGCTGGATACTTATTCAGTTGAGGATAATCACCTTCTACAAGCATCTGAATAACTTCTCCAGAAACAGTTAAAACATGAACTCTACAAGTTTGATATAAAAACCAGCTTGTAACATTACCATTGTAGAGTCCTTTCCATTCAGGTTCATCATGAGTAGGTTCAAATAAAATATTCAAATGATGATAAACCAGTCTCTTATGATAATCATTTGAATGATAATCATTGTGGAGTTTGTTAGAATCCTTGGACCGTTTAGAGCATTAGGGATTAACAATAACAATGACAATAAACATGATACGCAGCGGAATTAATCAAAACCTCATTATTATTGCTACAAGGTTTTTCCACATCTCCCCAATTATTATTTGATCAGAATAACAATGTGTTACCTAACTGTAACAGGGATCAAAGCCTTCTTTGATCTTGGAGATAAACTAAACAAACACTAACCTAGGCGTTTATAGGAACACGCCTACACACACACCTTTACTAGACGTCTACATATTGGAAGACTTAATTAATAAAACCTACACCCCATGTCCTCTTTATATACTAGAGGATTAGGGTTTACAAATCTCTACAAAGGACTAATAAGTAAATCTTCTTTTGCAAGCAAGTCCCTCCATCTTTTTGTGGGTTTCATCTTTGTCACTTTAAGTCCCTTTGTTTCATTCTTCTATTTACTTTGTCTCATCAAATCAAGAATTCTTTCAAATGAACACTTATTAAGATTATCAGGAATATGTATGCCAGAATTCTTAATAATCTTCATCAATACATTCCTCATCTGTGCAATGGTAGGAGGTTTCTTTCTAATAACTTGTTTCCTTTCTTTACTGACCTTCCTTGCCCATTCACCAAAAAGTCTAGCTTTTTCCTCATCATCCAACAATGCCCATTCTTGTGCAGTATACTCATCATTAATTAGTTGAGAAGCTTGAAGATAGTTTTGTGATTCATACCATGTAGCTAACCATTTCTGACTAGCTTCTTCTTCTTCTTGCTTCCTTTTCTCTAAAGCTGCTTGTTCATCTGCTAACATCTTTCTTACATACTCTTCATCATAAGCAACCTGTTCTGCTTTACTTTTAAATTTCAATTCTGGTTCTGCAACTCCTTTACCTTTTCCAAAAACTGATTGAGTCACCTTCTTTCTTAAAGGTTCACCAATAACTATACTTTTGCTTTTGGGTTTGGTTGCAGTAGATTTAATAGATGAAACAGGTGCAATGATGGATGTGCAACTAGCTGAAGTTTTACTTAGATTAACCAATGTACTTACAGCTTCTTTTTCAACTTCTTTAGTTTTAGGTGGTGATACAGAGATGGTTGTAACAATGGTTGAAGTAGTTAAAATAGCAGTGGTTTTAAGAGAACTATCCATGGTTGCAGACACACTAGTAGTGGTTGTGTTAGAACTATCCATGGTTGCAGACACACTAGCAGTGGTATCACTTCATCTTCTACCACAGTCTTCAAATTTTCAAGAACAGCCTCATTCCCAGCTTTATCAGATACCAAAAATTCTTGATCTCTACTACCAACATCTTCTTCCATAGATACATCTACCTCCCTGAATTCATGCCATCACTCCTTCCCTGTTTGGATACATTCTCCACATTCAGAGCTGGAGAGGAGTCCACCTTCTTTTTCATCTTCCTCATGGACCTTAATACAGCAACCTCAGGTCTTCTGATTTTCTCTAAGACAAACATCCTGTGCTTCAACCTTCAAAGTTCTTTACCCTGAAACACAGCCAGCTCTTGAAGATTTGAGATTTTCACCTTCATCTTGGTACATTTGCCGTCAATTTATTTAACTGTTCAAGAATATCCTCCCCACTTCGACCTGTGTTAACTAGTCCGAGAGGTGGTTCATTGGAAAAGTCATCAGGTACCATATTAGGATCCGTCAATTCAGGTTCATGTTCCAATCTATCCTCATCACTTCGAGCTGTGTTAACTGCTCCGAGAGGTGAATCCTTGGATATAGTAAACATAGCATCAGACCTAGCCTGATCATCGATGCACCCTGTAGTAGCCAGTTGGCTAGGGATTCCTCCACTTGTGTTAAGTTCTAAGGAAATCTCCACATTAGGAGTTGCTAAAGGTTGGTTCTTAATTATGTTTCCACTATCCTGATCAAGATCTAAGCATGAATCAGTAGTGGAAGCCCTTCCAATCATGCCACCTCCACCACCTGTGACAGCCTCATTAACAACACCACTAACACCAGCCTGAGGTAGCTTGGTGCCCTTCAGTCTCCTAGTCCATACAATAGGTGTAACAGTGGTTTGAGTTTGACTAGAAGTAGGTTGGAAACAAAAATAGCAATACTAAGATTACATAATAACATTCCAAGTCTTATACAAACTTTTACAAAACAAGTTGAGATTTAGAGATTAACCATTCCAATACTAACAACAAGGTACTGAAACCTCCCCACATCAAAAGCTTTAGTGAGAAGATCAGCAACATTGAAATCAGTATGGATTTTTACCATTTGAATCAATCTTTTCTCATTACAATCTCTAATAAAATGATGCCTTATCTCAATATGTTTAGTTCTAGAATGTAAAACAGGATTTTTAATGATGCAAATTGTACTGTTATTATCAATGTAAATCTTAGTATGCATAAAATTGTACCCAAAATCCAGCAATTGATTCTGAATCCAAAGAACTTGACCACAGCAACTAGCAGCAGCCACATATTCAACTTCAGTTGTAGAATTATCCACAATAGTTTGCTTTTTACACTGCCAAGAAATTAATCTGCTTCCCAAAAACTGACATCCTCTAGTAGTAGACTTCCTATCCAAACTAGCACCAGCATAGTCACTATCTGGGTAGGCCACCAAATCAAAAGGGGAATCCTTAGAGTACCAAAGGCCCAGTTTAGGATGACCTTTAAGGTATCTAAATATTCTCTTAACGGCATTTATGTGTGATGTATTGGGTGTGACTTGAAATCTTGCACACACACAAACTGAGAACATTATATCTGGCCTAGATGCAGTGAGATACATCAAAGATCCAATCATGGACCTGTACAACTTCAGATCAACTTTGGGACTTCCATCATCTGGTAGTAGTGGTTTCTGAGTCTCCATAGGTGTACTAGCACTCTTCACATCCTGAAACCCAAACTTTTTCAAAACATCTGCTACATACTTGTCTTGACTAATAAAGATACCATCAGTCCTTTGTTGAACTTGTAGCCCCAAAAAGAAAGTGAGTTCTCCCATAGAACTCATCTGAAACTTATCATGCATAAGTTTCTCAAAATCCTTGCATAGCTCCTTGTTTGTTGAGCCAAAGATGATGTCATCTACATAAACTTGAACCAGTAAAATATCATCCTTGTGCTTCCTTATGAACAAAGTTTTATCAATCAGCCCTCTTTTAAAACCATTATCCATCAAATAAGTAGAAAGGCACTCATACCATGCCCTAGGAGCTTGATGCAATACATACATAGCCTTCTTCACCCTATATACCTTGTCAGGATGATCAGGATCTTCAAAACCAGGAGGTTGACAAACATAAACCTCCTCATCAATTGTGCCATACAAAAATGTACTTTTAACATCCATCTGATACACAACAAAATTCTTGAATGAAGCATAAGCCAAAAATAATCTAATTGCCTCTATTCTTGGAACTGGAGCAAAAACTTCATCATAATCCAAGCCTTCGGTTTGTGTGTATCTTTGAGCAACCAACCTTGACTTGTTCCTCACAACAATACCTCTTTCATCTCTTTTGTTTCTGAACACCCATTTAGTCCCAATTGCCCTCTTATCATTGGGAAGATCAACCAATGTCCAAACCTCTTGAAGTTTGAACTGAAGAAGCTCCTCTTGCATTGATTCTACCCAACCTTCTTCAGATAATGCTTCTTCAACTCTCTTGGGCTCCTTTTGAGACAGAAAACATGTAAACAAGCAATTTTGCAGATCTTTGTGACTATTTCGTTTGTGAAGTGATCTTGCAAAGAAACCTTGTTCATGAAAGGTTTTGTATTCTGAACCTTGCTTCTTGTTTGAACAGGGGTGTTCAAATTTCTAAGTATTTGTTCCTTAGGATGAATCTTATGAATCCTTGTTGAGGTAACAGGACTTTCATGAATGACATGTTCCAAATTAGTAAGATCAGCATTGAAGAAATCATCCATGTCTTCATCATCAGTAGGAGTATCAATTTCAATCAAAGCAGGCATATTAGGATCATGTGGATACTCCTCTTCACCAAATAATGGCTTTGCAGTTGGTCCAAATAAAGTACTATCATCAGTACTTACAACTGTGGTTTCACTTGTTCTGATTTTGGTAGAAGTTGGCTTAGCAGTGCTTTCATTATAACTGTCCGTGCTTTGGTTTGGCTTAGCAGTGCTTTCAGAATGCCTTTTCTTCTTTTCAATTTCTTCTACCAACACTGAGTTATCTTTCAACAACTCATCCTTATCTTGATGATGTTCAACATTGCCTCCAGATTCAATAATACATCATCAATGGACCTTGCTTCTCAATGATGGGTGACGAACTAGCTTTCCACTTTTCAAACAAATAGAACTCATGTGGAGAATCAGCTTCCTTAGAAATTGTTTTGATCGAATCCTTTTGTGTACCTGCATCAATATTAGTGGAAGTTCTGCAATGATAGGCTCATAATTCATAGATTTGGTTAGCATATCAATGTTGAACACCAACGGTCCTTTGGTCTCAACACTAGGAGTCTTTTCACTAAATTGAACATGTAAGTTCTCTTCAACAATTCTAGTCCTCCTATTGTATACTCTAAGGGCTTTACTATTAGAAGAATAGCCTAAAAAGTATCCATCATTAGCTTTTTCTTGAAACTTGCCTAGGTAGTCTATGGTATTCAAGATAGTAACAGGACACCCAAAAGGTTTTAGGAATGCAATCATTGGCTTCCTATCATGTAAAAACTCATAGGGAGTCTTGTTATGAGGCTTCACTACCTTACTTCTATTCTGCACATAACATGCAGTGCCATACCACAAACTCAAAAGGTAGTTGGTAACTTAGACTGACAACATTGTCCTAGCGACCTCGTTAGTGTCCTATTTTTCCTTTCAGCTACACCATTTTGTTGTGGTGTTCTAGCAACACTAAACTATCTTTCTATACCCTTAACTACACAAAACCGATTCATCACAGCATTCTTAAACTCAGTTCCATTATCACATCTGATTATTTTTACCTTATGATTTACTAGATTTTCTATCTTAGTAATGAAACTCTTGAGAATCTCACTAGTCTCACTCTTAGTAGCCAAAAAGTATACCCAAGAAAATCTACTATAATCATCAGTGATAACTAGGCAATACCGTCTTATGGTTTAAACTTTTAACAAAGGTAGGTCCAAATAAGTCCATATGAAGCATAAACAATGGTTGTGTGATGGTGTTGACAATTTTGGTCTTACAAGAAGCTCTATGTTGTTTTCCTTTTTGACAAGCCACACACAGTTCCTTACACTCAGAAACCTTAGAAGGTAACCCTCTCACTAAGTTGCCTTTTACCATCTTATTGATTGTTTTGAAATTGAGGTGACCTAACCTTCTATGCCATAACTTAGACTCATCCACATATGCTTTAGCAAACAGCGGGTTAAGGACCTATTAGGAATTACATCTTTAAGATCAAAACAATATATGTTTCCTTCCTAGGTACCCTTAGTACGTATGTACTTCTCATCGGGTTCTTAAATTGGGTGACAACACACCGAGTTTCACCAAAAAGGTCCCAGTTTTTTTCTTATCACACATTTGAGAAACGAATAGATTATACTTAAGTCCTCTTGCGATAGACTTTTTCAAAGTCTAAATTCCCTATTCTGATTGTGCCTCTGCCAAGTATCTTTCCTCCCTTTGAATCATTGCCAATTGCTACATATCCTCCATCAAAAGCTTCAAAATCTTCTAAGTTTCTCCCATCCCAAGTCATGTGCGGAGCAACCACTATCAAAACTCCTTTATCTTTTAGCTCATCTTGTAGATTGCCCTGCACATGAATTTAAACAAGTTAGTTCCTTTTGTGGACCCGCCAATCTTGACGGGTTCGCCTGTCAATATAATCAAATTTGTTTAGGTCCATTGATGCACATTTGACATGATGTAAAACCTTGGTCTTAGGCTTCCATTGCCAACTAGTGAGGCCTTTACGACATAAAAATGGTTTCCAACCAGCGTGTGGGTTATCACCTTTGGAATTTTTGGTGATATTTTGCTTAGCGGTGTTTCTGCTTGCTGCTTGTGTTTACATTTAGCTTAGCGATGGTTGGAACCCATTTGGGTGCTACTGATGACAATTGATTTTGTATTTCCATTCCTCATTAACACGCTCTAGGAATCATGTTTACATTAGGATGAGGGCTTGTTTTCTTTGAAAAGTTTTGGTGATTTACCCTCCTCCAATGATTCCAAACTTGTGGTCTGTTTTAATAACAGTTTCGCTATAAGTGCTCAAAACTACCACATGAAAAACAAGCTTTCTTGACACATTGAAACTCATCACCTAACCTGTTTGAAATTAGTCCATTGAAGTTTCTCTGGTTTCCCCTAGGTATATATCTTTTTAACTGTTCCCTAGGTACTTCCTTGTACTCTACTACTTTCTTAGCAATTTGAGCTCCAAATCTAGGTACAAGATTGGCTTGTTTAGAATCAACTTTCTTAACATGGTCTATCTTTTCAGGTTGAGTTGATTCAGATCTATCTTCATCAGAATCTGATTCCCAATCTTCAATGATGGGAGCGTCAGATGACTTACCAGAACCTATCTTAGGTGATTCATTCTTATTAGTCTCACCTATAGGTTTGTTGAAACTAAATTCACTGCTAAATGAGAGCTCTTTTTCAGGTGGTGCATGTTTCATAAGAGATGGTGGTGGCATATCATTGTAACCTAGGCCAGTACCATCCTTGAATAATTTTTGACCTATTGGTTTATTTACTAGATCAGAAGCATATTTTGTTTTAGCAACCCTAACAACATGTTTTTCTTTTTCTTTTAGGGCTTCTACTTTTACACTTTCTGCCTTTTCTAGTTTCTCTTTAAGCATCTTAATCTCTCTATCCTTAATATCAATTTCTCCACCTAGTATATTAATTTTATCAACATACTCAAACTCACATTTGATACAGTAATTAAGCCTTTCTTCAACACTTTCTAGACCAACTCTATAACCTAAGTTATCTAGAGAGCTTTCTACTTCTTTCCTTAAACTCTCGGTGATAGCTTTTTGAGATTCTAAGTTATCTTGACATGATTTAAAAGAACAAGTAGAATCATTACCTCGAATCGAACCAGGAAGATGAAGCATATGCCATAAGAGCAAAGTTATGCTCTTTTGAAGCTTCACTAGCAAGAAAACCTGCATTGGGTCCTTCTTCAATTTCATCACTTCAGTCATAATCACCAAGACCATCTTGAGCCACCAATGCTGAAGAAGGAGCAGACTCTTTAGTGGTCTTCTTGATGCCTTCAATCCTCTTAGGTGCTCGACATTCTCTTGCAAAGTGACCCTTCTTCAGTTAAAGAACTCCATCTTGCTTTTGTCAAACCCAGCTCTTCTTTTACCATCATACTTGACATGTCTTCCAGTCCTTCTCAGAAAATTCCTTGCTTGTAGAGTCAACATTGCCATTTTCCATTGAAGATTAATCTCCTCAAGATCATCAGGATCAATTTGATCTAGATCTTGATTCAAAACAGCTTGGTAGTTAAATCAGCCAGAAAAGCACAAATTGCACCATCACTGACATTATCACTATCAGTGGTATTGTTTGCAATAGCCGTGGTTATACCATAGCGGGTGGATACGTCTTGTGAATTCTTGTGATTTGTGGAAACAAAAGCAATGTTTTGGCTAGATGAAGATGTACGGCAATGTTGTTCTCGATTCATATACCTTCAAGTTGTTGTAGAGATTGTCCAGAGTCATCTTTTCAAAGTCATCCTTGTTCCTCCACACAACGGTATGCATAGGTCGGTGATAAACTTCGATGAACTTTAGATTAATATCTTCTTGAGCAACTTTGTAGTCCACTGACTTCAATTGACTGATAAGCTTTTGAAGTCATTATAGGTGCCATCTAGTTTTCTCCACTCAGGCGGTGAAGTTTTCAAGTGATACTTGAGCATATTTTTCCTTGATTTCTTGGTAGCTTCATTACCCGCAAACCTTGTTTCTATAGCATCCATAAGCTCCTTAGCAGACTCATATTGTTCAAAGTCCAAAGCATATTCATTAGGTATTCCCATATAGAGAATACTATGAGCTTTAATCTCCATCTTTCTCTTAGCCTTGTCAATCTCACTAACAATGGCTATCTCTTTGCCATCATCACCCTTCTTAGGAAGAGTATCACATTTTTTCCACAACATCCCAGAGAGCATAATCAATCATGCGAATGTATTGCCTTATTCGCATTCTCTAGATTTGGTACTCACCATGCTTGAGCATGGGCACCTTTGAAGCAGTAACCATGTGTGTTTCGTCAGACATCTTATCTTTCTTGAATAGAACTCTAACGAACGATTCACGGTTTCTAGATCCTGACTCACATACCACTTGTTGATCCAAGCTCTAATATAGCTGACTTTAAACAAGAACTTATTAAGTATCACGCGGAATTTAATACTTAATCTTAAGAAGAAGAACAATGAACATTCAACACCTCAATAGTATTAATAATACGAATACTCTAAACAAGTATTAGGGTTTTACAACCTTGAAGTGTATCGACCTTAGATATAAAACATACGTCTATCTAATCTACCCTAGGACCTCCTTTTATAGGCTAAGGAGTCCTTTACATAATACAATACGTAACCTACAAGATAAATATCTTTTCCATATTTATCTAATACAAAATACTAAACCGACTATATAAGACTAGCAGTGATTACAATACATTATCCGTGGTTACACAATACTACTAGCCGCGGTTTGTCTTCATCGGTGGTTCCATTCTTCTGTCCGTGGTTATATCAACTCTGTCCGTAGTTCCAGTACTTAGAATAATTCTTGATCCAAGGAACCAAAAACCCAACACAAATCACCTCCCTAAACCTTTATATTGTTATAATAAAAAACTATCATACTAAAAAGTTGTCTTTTAATAGGGGATAATACCAACAATTGCCAAACTTTTTCCAGCAGCTAAGCAAAGGTTTTGTTTAAAGCACATATATGAGAATATGAAGCAATAATGGTGTGGTAAAGCTTTCAAATACCTTATGGAGGTTTTCTACTTTTACCACAATACCACTTTTCACTCATGAAATAAATAGAATGAAAGATTTCAATAATGATGCTTATGATTGGTTGTGCAAGATTCATCCTCACCAGTGGAGCAAAAGTCATTTTTCAAGTATGCATATTGTTTAATAAGTACTGTTATTGACTTAAATATTGAAACAAATTAGTAGCATGAATATGTGTGAGGTGTTCAATGGTAAACTAGTAGATGGAAGGGATATGCCTATCATTAGTGCATTAGAATATGTTAGTGAGTATTTAATTAGGAGATATGTGATTGTTAATGGGATCATAGATAAGCGTGATGGACCACTAACCCACACTATTACCAAACTCCTTAAAAGTATATCTGATGAAGCTGCAGATTATATTGCTTCTTGGAATGGAGGTGATAAGTACCAAGTTAGTGGATCATGATTTGATTAGTGTGTAGTGAATGTGACCCTGAGAACAAGTAGTTGTAGGTATTGGTAATTGACAGGCATACCTTGTAAGCATGCAGTAGCTGTTAACTAGAACATGGCACAAAACATTATAAATCCTAGTCTACTAGAAGAGTAGGTGCACCTATGTTGTAGACTTGACACATGGAGGAAAATGTACTCATACACCATTGGTCCAATTAATGGGAGAACAATGTGGCCTAAGTGTGACATTCAGACACCTATGCTTCCATCAAACTATCATCCACAACCAGGAGGACCAAACAAGAAGAGGAAGAAATCTGCTACTGAAATGATGGATTTGGTAAAGGATGGAAAGCTACTAAGAAGCATGAAGATTGTTACTTGTGATTTGTACCATATGACAAGACGCAACAAAAGAACATGCAAGAATCAAGGTGCTCCAAAAGGTGGCCAAAAAAGCAAGAAAAAGAGTAAAGATAATGCTCTTAGTCGAGCTGCTCAGACTCAAAGTGTTGCTCCAAGTCAAGGTATAGCTGCAAGTCAAAATGCTTCAAGTCAAGGTCCTACAAGTCAAGTTATCGGTAAGGGTAAGATAAGTGATTTAGGTAAGGCTACAAGTCAAGCTCCAATGGGTAAGAATAATGTTGCTAAAAAAGAAAGCTATTTGAAGAAGGTTGCAAGTAAAAAAAAAACTCTTGTTTTTGTGTTAAGACTATCTGTTATATAGTTTAATAGTGTTGTAGACACTTAATGTATATTTAGGTAATTGTTATATTAACTTAAAAGGGATGCAAATACTTAATGTCATTTTGGGTAGTTGCTATGGTTTGACATTTATGTTATTGACATTGTGGGCATCTGTTATGCTTTTTTATTGAGATTGTGACTGTTAAATAGGTCCTTTTTACCTAAATGGTTGCTTTTATCTTTTAAACAGGTCATCTTCAATTATTGGCATTGTGGTTAGAGTAATTATGTTATTGACATTATGGTTAAAATGAGTCATTTTCAGTTATTCACATTATGTTTAAACTGGTTATGTATTGACATTGCGGTTAAATGGGTAATTTTGACTTAAATGGTTGCTTTTGAATTTTAAATGGGTCATTTTCAGTGGGTACTTTACCACAACAACACAAACACAACAAAACTCAAACCTAAACACTTGATAACACCAGTTTTATATCCATAACAAAGTTTCCATTAGATAGTTATGGTTGTTACCAGTGTTGCAAAAATAGGTCTACATGGCCGATTAATCACCGATTAGGTGCTACTGGGCCACCGACCTTTCCGATTTGTGTAAATCGTTCAAACAAATCGGTCAACCACGGTCAACGGCGGTTAACGATGGTCAAACTTGCCAAAAACATGGAAATCTTATCGGAAATACCCTAAACTCGCCGTAAATTAGTTATAATCACTGTTTACATCTATTACAAGATGTTTTCAAGGAAAATCTTGCCGAAAATAGCATCTTGGATACCTAAAACTTGCCAAAATGCCAATACAATTAATCACCAGAATTCGCTATTTTTGAAACCCTGAACAAATGTAATCACCTATAGTCGCTGTTTATATCTATTACAAGATGTTTTTAAAGAAAATCTTTTCGGGAATACCCAAAAGTACCCAGAAATACCCAAAACTTTCCAAAAATGCCAATCCGATTAATCCCGCCTAGACCGATAACAAGCTGCAGGGGGTCGACCACCTCACTACCGATTCGTGATTTTTGCAACCTTGGTTGTTACAAAACACAAAATTGACTACTAAAGTCATTCATCCATTATAGAATATCCAAACACTAACAACAACTTATTTAAACAGTTTGAACCAACCAAACACTAAAATTGATAACCATGTAATAACTATTGTTTTTTTCATTCTTGGACGCTCAACTTCAGCTTCAAACA
This sequence comes from Chrysanthemum makinoi, assembly GCA_910596185.1. Classification (NCBI taxonomy): domain Eukaryota; kingdom Viridiplantae; phylum Streptophyta; class Magnoliopsida; order Asterales; family Asteraceae; genus Chrysanthemum; species Chrysanthemum makinoi. The sequence continues at coordinate 10,717,740 of OU343218.1, forward strand.
GTTGTGCTTCAAGCACGTTTCTTGCCCTCGAAGTTCCAGGTATGATGTTTACAGCAAGTGGACACATTGACCATACCACCCAATGAATGGGCAAATGGAACCATAAATACAATGCAAACAAAAGAAACAATGATTATGCCTTGAAGCAAAATATGCAAGTGGAACCCTAATTTTAGAATTGAACACTTATATTTTTAGGACAATCATAAAATCGTCTTATAGGGTTTATATCCGTTCAAGATGTGCGAATAAATGACCTTGTACCACAAAAACAAAGGACCATTGTTGTTGTTCTTCAAGAAAAAGAAAAAAAATTGAAAGAGAGAAAAAGATGAGTGAAAGTGATGGGTGTGCGATAGGTAGATTAATTTATTATGAAAGAAAAAAGATAATATTTGTCCGTTCCATAAGAAAAGACGGGTTTACCTTCGCATGTTTGGCACGTGCATAAGGTTTAACGGCACAATAGAAGGTCGTCATGTTAGTTTAATGGATATAAATTAGTAGTCGTGAGTTAGGATCGAACTCGAGACCACGGGATTGCACGCTTTATGTATGGGAATTAAAGTTAATAATTAAATGTAAATGTTATATTTTTTTATTAATTACACGAAATAATATAACGGGCGTTAAGTTAATTAAGTGTAATGGACTAACGATCGTTAAATGTTTATTGGAAGGACTAGATTGCAAAATAAAGATTGGGAAGATTCCGAAATCCCTTTTGGGATACAAACCGATCGGCCAAGGAGGAAACCTAACCCAACCCAAACTCAACTTGTTCACCAAGTTATGTTGAGTATATATACAAGGCTAGGGGTCTTGGTTTTGCATCTCTTGTACTCATAACCTAAAAACCAAAAAGTGTTTGTGTGTTTAAAACCGGTCGACCACTCCCAGGGTGTACATGCGAAATTTGTTCGTGTGATTACAAATAATAATTGTTTAAACACAATTTTGATTTCTTGTTGAATTTAAAATTAAAAAGGTGGTGCTATACATAATTTTATATTTGCTGTTATTTGATTATTCATTAATCATTCTTAATTTCATTAACTCCGCGCATGTTTTCTTTGATGTACATGTGTTTTATATTTGATTGTCATGATATATAATTCCAACAGTGGCATCATGAGTCATTGGTTTAATGAGTAATTAATTACTAAAAACGTAAAAAAAATGAATATTGTATGTTGTTTGATGTGATTATTCTATGGTTTTGGTTATGATTATGTAAACCCTTGTTTTAGGGTTAGGGCTTTTGCCCAAATTGGTTTAAAAAAAATTTTAGAGGATCGACCAAATTTTTTTATATGGCTCGATTCCCATAATTTTTTTGTAGTCGATTTCTTTTAAATTTATTTAGGGTTTATATATTAATTGTTATGTTAACCATATCGAAACCTAGAATTAATATATTTGTTATGTGATATATTCATGAATAAAGTGTTATGTGACATGGAATTGGTATGCGATCTTGTGACTTAATTGAATAATTGTTATGTTATATCCATGTTCGTCATGGATGGTTGCTTGAATTTTTAATTGTTAAGTTATTTTATCACATATATTGTTTTGATAAATCTTGAATTGGGGAAGACTCCAATTATATATTAATGAATCAACTATGTGCAATTTGGTATATTTTTAATTATGGCTTAGGCAATCGATTTTTCGATGTATGTGGCTCACTTTCTATTGTTGGAGTGAAAGCCTAGTTAATATATACGTTAATTAATCTAGATATTGATTATAAATATGTTTTATCAAATAAGTTGCATGTGGCTACTTGTTTACACGTATTAATTGTCAGTTATGTGCGCATTGTTTTAGTTGTTTATTTTTTATTTGTTACTTGTTTGTTTATTATGTGCGACAAGTTTTAAGCAAAGGGTAATTTTGAATAGAAAAATAAATTAGACTAAACAATGGTGAAATTTGATTTGTTTTTGAAGAGTTAAAATAAGTTTAAATTGATTGATGGTTTTGGTACAAATGGTCTGAACGGCTCACCCAATTTGACAGACTGTGTGAGGGGTACAAGGAGGGGAGCGCATTAAATTATGACCCAAAAGAAGGAGGTCATAGCTTCAGCGCTGACCGAATTCTCCGCTTCTTTGCGAGTCAAATTGGAGCTACCAAGTAAGCCATAAAATGTACAAAATCATCTTAAGGGTGAATTAGCTTTGATTCCATGCGCCACTTTTGTGGTAATTATCCGAAACACTAAGTCTTTAGACTTATGCAAAAGTACGATATAATGGACGATAATTAAAGGTAAATTCTTTGATTGGCGAAACCAATACCTCAATCAAAACTTTGATAATTTGATCTTTATGAATTGGCTAATAAAAAGTTTTTTTTTTTTAAATTTATGCTACAAGATGAATGCATGACATTTTGTACATATTTGATTTGACACCATAAATCAAAACTAGTACCCTTTATAAAAATTAAGTTTGTGCCATCTAGTTAAAGGAACCCTTGAAGTTGCAATTTACGTCATGTAGGAACTTGGCGAGATTGTGATGGAAAGGTAAATCTTTATGTAAAGTCAGACCTTACATGAACATATTTGCAGTTCTTTAAATTAGACAACTTAAATTGAGTAGTAAGTGAGACCTTGACTCAAGGCACAAGATGGGGATAAAACATGTTTACATTTGCAATAGCGTTAGAAAATGTAAATCCCATAATGATCTAGGAATTGGAAATTGTTTGCCAATTATTGTTCGACAGATTACCTTATTATATGCTTTCATTACTAGCAGATCAACTGATGTAATGAATCTATGATAATTTGGATCCTAGTTTTCGAGAAAATTATATGGTTATATGTTTATATTACCTTGGGTATATTTTATTTTCTTGAAAAATTGTATTATTGAAAATACTAATACTTGAACTTTTTCTGTAGAAATGGCTCAAAACAATGATAACACTAACACTGCACTAAGTTCTGCGTTCAAAAGTTTTTTTGATCGTGAAAAGTTGACTGGCTCTAAGAATTTCAATGATTGGCACCGCTCTTTGAGAATTATCTGTAGAGTGGCTGATCGGTTGGATTATCTGTACACGCCTTGCCCTGATGAACCACTAGCTACTGCCTCTGACGAGGTAAAGGCTGCGTGGAAGGCTGAGTATAAGCGTCATAATGATGTGTCTTGCTTGATGTTGGGAACGATGGAACCTGCTCTCCAATAGTAGTTTCAAAATTACTTCCCATACAACATGCTTAATGAACTCAGAACAATGTTTGAAAAACCTGCGGTACGTCGAAATATATGATTTGATCGATGCACTTCACAGCTACAAGCAGGGAGAGGGTAAACCCGTAAGTTTATGAAAATGACATTGTTGTGAACTTGATCAACAGATCCCTTAACAAGGAATTCAATGGTTTTTTTCGGAACTTCAATATGCACTGTGTGGGGAAGACAGTTACTGACTTACACGCATTGCTAATTGATTATGAAAAAGGGTTACCTCAGAAGGATCCTACTCCCCAGGTACTTGCTATTAAGGGAGGAAGGGTTAATAAGCCAAATCGCAGTGTGCGAACACCAAGAAGGGTAAGGGCAAAGGTAAGGTTGACAAGGGTAAACAAGTTATGGCCTATCAACGAAACAAAGAAGAACCCTACTCGAAGAAGAAATAAAAGGGATCGGGCTTGCCACTTTTAAAAGTAGTGGGTCACTTTGAGAAAGCTGTGCTCTACCTTGATGATTTGCGGAAACATAAGATCAAGAATTATGGGTCCTTGGGCGCCAGTTTTCAGGTATCTTATTTATGATTGAATTATTTACTCTAAATCATAAAATTAATTCCTGGCTATATGATACTGGATGTGGTATTAATATTTGTAATACACTGTAGGGGTTTAGGGTGGAAAGGAAGCTGGCCTATGGGGAGCAATATCTGCATGTGGGCAATGGGGCACCTGCAGTTGTTGAAGCCGTAGGAGTGTTTAGTTTAGTATTGCCTTCGGGCTTAGTACTGTTATTGAACAATTGTTATTATGCACCTTCTATAATTAGAGGTGTTGTTTCCTTTTCAGTATTTTTGGATCTTGGTTTTACTCATCCTATCACACGTAATGGAATTTTTGTTTCTTTAAACGGTATATTTTATTTTAATGCGATTACTGTGAATGGTGTGTTTGAAATTGATATGATTGGAAATGAATCTAAAAAATATAATAATTCGATGTTTAGTATCAATAAGAAAATGAAGTTGGACTTGAATTCTTCTTATCTTTGGCATTGTAGACTTGCTCATATAGGCAATACTCGCATGCAAAAGCTGAAGGAAGCTTTTGCAAAGTATCAATGATGAATCATTTGATAAATGTGAGTCATACATATCTGGAATGATGACGAAGAAACCTTTTCATAGCAATATGGAGAGGGCGTCTGATCTACTTGGTCTTATTCATACCGATGTGTGTGGACCACTTAGGCATGTGTCAAAGAGAGGTGCTAGCTACTTCTTAACCTTTACTGATGATTTCATTCGTTATGGTTATGTTTATTTACTTAAGCATAAACATGAGGTGTTTGAAACATTTAAGGTTTTCAAAGTAGAAGTAGAGCTGCAATTGGGAAAGAAGATTAAAGCTCTTCGATCCGATACAGGTGGTGAATATTTAAGCCAAGAGTTTAAAGATTACTTAGCTGAGAATGGAATTGTCCAGAATCTAATATCTCCATATACTCCACAACAAAATGGTATATCTGAGAGAAGGAATCTTACATTGTTGGTTGTCAATGTTTAATCTTACTCTACCACTTATCCTTTTGGGATAATGCTTTAGAATCGCTCTTAGCATTCTAAATATGGTTCCCACAAAGAAGGTTGATAAGACACCATATGAAATATGGCATGGTAAAGCTCTTAAGATGTCTTATTTAAAGGTGCGGGGTTGCGAAGCTTATGTTAGGCGTGACTCGCGAATAAACTCCAACAAAGATCGTAAAGTGCATCTTTGTAGGTTACCCTACTATGGGTTACTTTTACTCCAACGAAAAATAATTGTTGCAAAGTATGGAGATTTTCTTGAAAAGGATCTCGTATCTCAAGAATTCAGTGGGAGAGTTTATGATCTGGAAGATGATCATGACGATACATTACCTTCTAAAAACACTAGTACTTCGGTAGAACCTGATGTCCGGGTTCTCCACGGTTGAAGTGATTCTCGTTCGATTGATCATGGGACTACGCGCTGAGCGTCTATGTCTTAACGTAGAAGTTGAGGAAACTATATTAGGAGATCTTGGAGAGCACACTAATTATAGAAGCGGCCATGGCGAGTCCTGAAAAGGACAAATGGCAAGCTACAATGAATGGGGAAATGCAATCCATGAAAGATAATGAAGTCTGGGAAGAGGTTGACTTACCCACAAATCCTAAGGTAATTGGAAGTAAGTGGCTCTAAAAAATAAAGATTGACATGGATGGCAATGTACTCATCTATAAAGCTCGTCTAGTTGCGCAAGGTTTTACTCAAACTTTTGGCATAGATTACGAGGAGACTTTTTCTCCTGTAGCAGACATTAGAGCTATTAGAATTCTTATAGCTATAGCAGCATACTATGACTATGAGATATGGCAGATGAATGTCAAAACCGCCTTCTTAAATGGTCGCTTAGATGAGGACTGTTAGGTCACTAGTTTTACAACACAAGCATCAATACAAGAAATATAGAGGAGATAGAGTCGGTTGAACAATAAACAAACACACACACATAAAGTAATAATACGGTTATGCATAGAGATGTGAGTGAAAAAAAATTGAACAACCCTCAAGTGAGGGTTTACATGAGGTATTTATAGGAGGGAAGCTGGCAACACTCTAGTTCCCATCCTTTTCCTTATTGGGCTAGGCCTAGGCTTATGGGCCTTCTACATAAGCCTAAGGCTAATTACTAACATAAAGGCCATATTACGCTAACTATTACATATTAATTACTAACACTTGAATTAAGGTTTAGGAGTGATTCCAACAATCTCCCCCTCAAGTGTTGGTGATGAATGAATACAAACGGTGAAAGTGCTAATGTAATAGTAGCTTTGACGTCTTTTGACATTCTTCTTTCTTGTGAGAAGAATTGTCTCGGTTGATGTAAATTGGTTTCTTTAAGCGGTTCGCTTTGGCATCTTTGTCTTTGTTCTTTGATCATTGTTCTTTGTGATGGTAGTGGTAGTATGTTGTTGTTGTCGCATCAATTCGCCCAGTGCGCCTTTGCTCAGTTTCTCCACGTCATTCTTTAACATGCTCACACGCTCTTTGACGTTGGAATTCAGTACTGATGAAGTTCTTTAAGTCTTTAACTTTGTAGATTCTTTGGTTTGACGAAGAATCAATTTGACTTTTGTGTTGCTTTTAGTTAGAACTTCCATTAGTGATGATGAGCATGTGAAGAATCGCACGATCGGTCCGCTCGAGCTTCCATAAGAAGTAAACATAAGCAGGTTAGCAATAAGCGGATTCCGGCACTTACAAGTTGAACCGAGAGTGTTAACAGCATAGTGTGAAAACACACTCTAATTCTCACAAGGCCGTTCTGAACCGGAGTCCCAAGTGAGATAGCGATGCTAGAAGTACATCTACGGTTCGGATGAGTAGTGAGGTACAGAAGCATCACCTCATTGTAGACCGTTTAGATACACAAAAGCGTAATCCAAGGGGAGTTACCGAAGTGACCTCTTGTCGGGGTTTGATGTTGACCCTGGCAGGAGTTTCCATTCAATCAATGAGGATCATAATTGTGAACCTCTCATAAATGTTCTCAACAGATTGCTAAGATCTGTGAAGGACTCGATAACGTACCACTAATGTTCTTATTGTTGAACACCAAGTGATGAAATGTCAAGTGTACCTAAGAGATCTTTTGATGAATCTCGTCGCTCTAGACTCAATAGTGCGTTTTGGTTTTCCTGAGCGGAGACTAGGGAGAGGGTCTCCTTCTTCAATACCAGCAATCTCTAAGAGAAAGCCGATAGTTTACGTAGGGTTCTCTGTGAGAAAGAAACAAGCTTCTTTTGAGAGAAACTTGAGTGGCTAAGAAGGTTTAGTGCATGCGTCATTGGGTCCATGGCGACTTTTAATCTTCAATACCGGTCACTAAGTGACATCATATATGAATTGAACCGGTTATGCGCCCTAAGTTGAATAATTTGGAGGGCTATTTCTTTTCACCCTTTTCTCTGCATTTCTTTTTAATTCTTCAACTCCTTCTTTCTCCGATTCTCATTTTCTCCTTTTACAATCATACCTAAGGACTTCTAAATTCTAACTATTTGTGGTGTCCTTGGGTAGATCCATCCGGCTCTGGCGGATCATAAGACAGTTATTCCTAACCTTAGTCACCTTATAACTCCATGACTAACCTATGTTGCCATAAAACCATTTTCATGAAAATCTCTCAAAGTGTTTGTAAATGAAAACATGTTTGAACACTTCAAGAGTTTTAGATTTTCAGAAATACTCCCCCTCCACATGTGCTTAAGAGGTTTGGAAATCGCACAATGAGGGAAGCGCTTTTTGAATTGATCGACTCAAGATAGACATTCCCCCGCGAGACATGTTTACGTGGTATAGTTAAAGAGTTACATTGTCAGGTTTTAGGTGACAACTAGCTCTAATAACTATCTTGAAGGTGTGGACAACCCCGAAAGGTTGTCAAACCCGTCAAAGTTCATGTCTACCAAGAGTTTCTCGAATGGTACATTCTACTCGGACACGTCCTTTGCAAGAACCGTTTACATCACTAGCGAACTAGCTTGAAATTATTACCCGTCAGGACAAGTCTTTTCGAGTTACTAACAGTTAAGATCTCGTCAATTCGTTGGTTAAGTCTATAGCACAAAGATTCATTTGCAGTTACACAACTTATTTCTTATCACATAAATTTTCTCCCCCTCAAAAATGGCATATAAGTGTTATTTTTGAAGAAATTTTGTGAATAAATATGACCATTTGAGTTTTGTGGGAAGATGACCACTGTGAACAATTAGTGAATCAAAGTTTTAAAGTCAAATACTTCCCCTCAACAAGTGATATAAACGGTTGAGGTTTTGAAAATCATAAGGGGAAGTACTTGTTCTTTTGAGCAAAACCTTGAAAAGTGAAAGGTTTAATAGGTTTTACTCAAAAGTAAGAAGCTTTAGCTCCTTTGATAAGGATTGTGGCACTGAAGTGTACCACAAGGTCCTTTATTTACATGTGCGGGTTGTACACTGAAATGTGTGCACAAGCCATTGACATAATAAATCATACATCTAAAGTTATAATGAAAGAAGAAGTTCAAAGGGCAGGGTAGTCGGTGATGTTGCGAGGGGTGAGCAGGGCGTTGAAAGCGGTGATGTTAATCACGGGTGACCACCAACAAATCTTTCCAATCTTACGGTGATCCTTCCGATACAACCGTTCATCAATCATCGTGATGATCCTCTTCACATCCATTCGATCCAATCTTTTGATGTATATCCTTTAACCGATAAGCCAATTCGTCCATAACCATCTTCAAAGTGTGATCCCCAAACTTGTGAAGATCTTTACATGCCAGTAAGCAATTTCTTTGAAGTTCACTGTGGTAAACGACGCCGAATGGTTTGCTGATGAGTGTATATTGTGAGAGTTGGTTGATGTCGGGAAGATCAAGCTGCGGTGGAGTGAAGTTGACACGGGTCTGATAAGATTCAACTGCTAGCGGAGATCTTCTACACGTTCTTTGATGACTATGCGTCGATGAAGATGAGCGATGATGAATTCGCGTTGTACTTGTTTGAAAATTGTCTCATGCGACCACGTACTTTGGCAAGGTACATGTCTTCAATGGTTGATAGACAAATTCTCAAAAGTCAACGAGAATGCATAATCCGCTTGCCTGAATCTTAAGAAAGTGTTTGTTGCTTAGCGATACTCTTGATACTTGAACACTTCATGTTGAGATTTACGAACTTTGGCAGCCGGTAGTAGATTCTTCCGGCCAATGGTGAATCCCATACATTGCATCACGGTCATACTCTTCCACTTTGTTGGAGAACAAGTGGTTAGATCTTTCTTCGATGGCTATGCAGTTAGAGTATATTGCTGCCGAGAATGGAAGTGTCAAAGATGTAGCGTATTTCCTTGAACCATCGCCACCGTGTAGAAGAAATTCCAAGTCTTTGTTGAAGAAATATCGGAATGGAATTCTAGGCTCATCTGGTTGGCCAATTTTTGGTAGAGGTTTAGACGGTCGGTTGTAATATGGAGGGTTGTCCCGTTTGGTGAAGTCGATGTTTGCCGGGTTCCATGTTGTTGAGACATAGCTCGAGCAATGTTTTCAAGGTGATCGACCTCAATGGCACTTTTCGAGCTATCTTTTAGCGGTTGAAAAGCTTCATTCTTGATTAAGCCTCAACTTCAGTTCGTCATCTTCTTTACTCTGAATTTTTCTTGCAGTAACTTAGCATGCTCCAATGTATTACCGTCTACAAATCTTGACCTTGGCGGGGTAGAGTGGAATTAACAAGTGTAGAAAACCATTCAAATTCCTCGTATCTTCATCTAGCCATGTTAGGACGTCGGCCTTGAAGCCTTCTTCTTCTTATTCTTAGGCCTAGATGAGGGTTCTGGTTTCTATACTTTGTCGGGAGAGGCGGGTTGTTGTTGGGGCTCATGGTATGCTTCATCGTCACCACCCGTATACTCAAAGTTAGGTTTTACGAGTCTAGGGTGGTGTCTCAGCGAGGTTTATCTGCGAGCGAGGAGGGATCTTTGTTGAGTGGAGTCCTTTGGGGTGGAGGTTGCATTGAATCTTGAATGGAGGATGATTCACCAGACTTCTTTGTGCGTTTGGGCTCGTGATCCTTATCCTGATCTTTGTCTTCGTCATCTCTTGAACGTTTAGGCCTTACAACTTCTTCTCGTGATGACTTTGAGTTGGTATTCGGCAATGCTTCAAACAGTTTAGCCGTGGGAGAGCGTTGCGGGCGTTTGACATTTGAGCAACTAGCCGGTTCACCAATTCATCATCTGAGAAGATTGTGGATTCAACTGGATTGATGCTCAAATTCATTGGAGTTGATTTCATTGCTTGTTTGGCCAGTTATCTGGTATACATCTCCTTTGTCAGTTTAAGAACGACCTCCATGAGGAACTTGTGAGAGTATCCTTTGATCATCTCGTCCATGCTCCCTTGAAGATCATCTTTCATGAGCTTCTGGACATACTCCTTTTCAACTTTCATCTCGTCTTGCTCATCATGAAGATCACGTATTTGGTCGAGAAAATCTAACTCTTCTTAGTAATATTTTCTCTCTGACTGTTTGGCAGACTTTAACGATTCGTGACTTTGCATGAGACATCCAAGATCTTGATTGGCTTCTTCGATTTGGATGATGATTTGGTTGGTCTTTTTGATGGTGGTGGTGAAGAGTGAGAAGATGAATCTAATGACGAAGAGACATGAGGAGACTCCGGGTCCTTTGGTGGCTCAGAAGTTTCTTCCTTTGTGATGGGGACTATCTAAAAGAAACTTATCATACTCAACATCTTCTTCATTTCGGACTTAGCTTGTTCATCGGCTTTGGCTTTGGCGGCTGCTTCTTCATCGACTTTTACCTTCTGCTTCAGGATTTTGGTTCTTCAATGTTGTAATCAATAGAATCTTCTCGCTTTTTGTTGTTGCTCAAGAGTGGTGGCACGGATCCACTATCGGGTTGATTAACCATCAAGACACGGGTGAAGGTTGAACTCCACTCGACCCTCGGGGCCACCCATTTGTTCTTTAGCAAATTCTTGTGCGACGCGTCTTTGAAGTCTAATGAATTTGAACTTTTCGTAATGTCGAGTCTAGTTGCTCTTCATCGAGCTTTCTTCATAAGGCACAAATCTTGGAGTCTCCCTTTTCCTTAGTCAATGGAGGACTAGGAGTTTTAGATACCATTGTAGTGTCATCTTTAGCATTTTCAAAGTATAAAGTCTCTTCTTCATGCGATCGATCGAGTCAGAGTCCTCGTCAATTTAGCTCTTCGGTTCGAGGCTTAGATGCGGGAATAGGAGCGGCTTCCTTGGCGAGAACTGTCTCTTTAGGGAGGATTCCTCACGGGAACTTCGACTCTCGATTACTTGACACTTCACGCAATTCCTCTTCGGTTTTCCTTGTAGGTACGGAAGATTTTTCATCAAGAAATCCAACTTTGTTCTCTTCCACAGCAACCAAATATATTTTATAAGAATAGAGATTTTGAGTTCATCGAGAGAAGGTGATGCAGCAGCCAGACACCTTGTTTCTTGGTAGTTGACTCCTTAAATCACTGTAAGGTGGGTTCGAACTGTCATGGGGTCATTGATTCTTTTGGGAATATCGGGTTGTACCCAAGTGCTCTCTGGATCAACAGTTTAGTATATCTGATGTAAGGAATCTTTTAGCCAAGCTTTTTGTGGAATGTCATCATGTCATCCCAAATCAGAGCTTCAACCTCGATGTGCTTCATGTTGATTAGAGCCCAAAAGATTTGCGATGATGAGCTTGGGCTCATAATTTATCCCGCGACGAAATGGATTTAGTGATGATGATATAAAGGGTTCTCAAAGGCTGAGGGATGTTCTTGAGATCCACGTGAGAATGCTTAATGATAACCCCGAAGAAGCTCATACCCAATATCAATCAAAATTGCGAGTTTCTTCGGTAGGTCAGTGAGAATCAGTTGGTATGATGTGGAATGAGGAGGACAGCCGTAAAGTCGGCGGAGTGATGGTGAGTTGCTTGTGATTGGCGTCAACTGTCATAGCATTTTGACCTTTGACCATGCGCATTGTATTCGGAATTTACGTATGTAGATGCTGGAACGTTGGCGTGTGAGAGCATGTTACGGTAGGGATGATTCTTTAGAACATCCACAGCAATGAGACATAAAGATTCCGAGCAGGTGAGAGTTTCAAAGTCAACTCTGAGATTGTTCTTTCCAATCTTCCTTAGATAGCCATTAGGGAAGATATCAGCAATGGTGATAACATTTGGTGCATCCACATTCCATTGAAAAGAACCAATGTCGAAAGACATAGTGTTAGTCGTGAAGGTTTTATTGTCAATTATTGAATGTACAATGTCAATGGTGTTACGAGTCCAAAGTCACTTGTTTGTTCAATAATCCAATGACGTCGCGATAAGTTTCGTGAGTTAGTTAACTTTAAGTTTTAAAGTTTATGTTATCACTTATTTAACACAACATATCGAACGTTTAAGCTTATTAGTGACATGGTTGGTTTCGTGACGTTATGATTTATTTATTTACAATTTTGCACGCGCAACAATTCATAATGAAGGTTTAATCAAGGCTTATGCGTAGAAATGGTAGCTTATGCGTAAACAGGAACTATGCGCATAGACACAAACTTATGCGTAGGAACCTGACTTACGCGTAAGAAATGTTACGCGTAGGAAGTAACCTTATCGTGGGGAGCTTATGCGTGGCGCATATAACACCTTCGCGTAAGGCTTACTGCGTAGTAGACCTTGCGTGAGATCGCGTTCGCATATCCTTCCAGGATGCGTCCCAGTAGAACCTTCAGCGTGGCGCTACGGCGTAAGATTTCTCTACGCATAACTTTCTGGCGTAAGGTGATCCTTATGCGTAGAGTTTCAATAACCTTGATTCTGAGTTTTACGAGTAGCAAGCCTGAAATAAAATCATCATAACATCAATTTTGACCCATACATTCATTCTAAAATAGATCATGGCATGCAACTTCATTAAACAGTTTATGCGTAAAACGTCTTCGCAGCGTAAACCAAAACCCTAATTGTTCAAGGATTACACGTAAGATTTTTAGCCATAGGATTTGCACCAAAGTGTTTCTGGGAGGTCTAAGAAGCATATAGAGTATGTTTATCCAAGTTTAACATCAAAGATGTCAAGAATCAAAAGTACCCAAACCATATGAACATAAACCCTAATTTTCAAAATTTGAATCATTAGTGTTTTACGGGTAGTTTAAGGCTTAGATATGATTAATTCAACTTGAAAACAACCTTATACAACTGTCTTTATCACCAAAAACGTTCTCATTTAAAAACACCCAAATCAGCATAAACCTAGTTTTTCAAAATCAATCAATTCGTGTTTTACGGGTGCATTTTGAGGACAAAAAAAGATATCATTGATGTTATTAAAACGTATTGACACTATCCTTTTAATCACAAACACTCAAACTTGATTTGGTGTTCTTATGCATACGCGTAGAACACTAAATCGCTTGATAGTGAAGATTTAACCGTTGGTTTGATAAGAAAATCAAAACCTTTGTTTAAAATCTTGATACAAACACAAAAACACTTACAATTTGATGATCCAAAACAGTTTGAAGATGAATTTCTAGGCGTAGGATTTGTTTGGTTATAGTAATAAATGTGAAGTGGTTGAGTTAGGTGGAAGGTTTTATTTAAAATAACTTTAAGTATTTATTTTAGTCCTTTACCAATTACATCAAAAGCCTTTTAACTTCCATTTTGGTTACCAAACGAAGAATATTTGGAAATAACTTTGACACTCCCCTCAACTTAAGAAATAATGAAAGTTTATGAATTTTAGTTAGGGTGTCGATAAACGAAATATGACCATCATATAAAGAAACAACCGGAATGAGGTAACATGCAAGTACAGGTTATTTAGAAGCAGTTAAGTATTTATTTTCTCCCCTCAACACTTGATGGGAAAAATCTTGAATTTTGAAAGATTATAGTGTTGACGAAGAGAATATTGCTTGCCATTTTGAAAGAAAAATAAATAGAAGAATATTTTGTTTTATCGATTTTATATTTTTGTATTTTTGTTTTGAAAAGTTTTGGTGTTTAGCGGTTTTAAGAATGTTTTAAGAGTTTATCTAGTTCCTCTTGAGTCAAACACATACCAATTAGGTGGACAACCTCATTAAACCTAGCGGGAGCTAAGGCTTTGGTGAGAAGATCCGCCAATGGTATTACGTACCCAGCAGTATAATTCAACGTACCACATTCCCGTGGTCCTTGATGAAATGATAGAAGATCGATATGCTTTGACTTTGAGTGTTGAACGGGTTGCCGCGAAATTGCAATAGCACTCCGATTATCGCAATACATGATTTTGTCAAATCACGTAACCATAGTCTTTGAGTTGTGTCCTCATCCAAATGACTTGAGCACAACAAGCCGACATGGCTACATATTACGGTTGATGATAGCGATGTGCGATCCTGCTTCTTCGATTGCCAGATACGGTTTGTCACCAAGAAATTGTAGTGCTCACATTCTTTCTAGCGACCTGCGTGATCGGCGTCAAAAAGCTATTAGTTCATAACGAAATTCTCCGGATACCGATTTCCAAATTAATGGTTCCCTTGATGTATGGAGGATTCTTTTTGCCCTCGAGGTGGGTTTAGGTTGGTGCTTGGCCCGATACGGGAACAAAAGACAATATCAGTGCTGGCTGGTACATTAGATACATGAGAGACCCAATAATACTACGATATTTTGTAGGGTCCGCCAATTTCCCATGTAAATCGTCTTCTTGGTATATGCCATTGGTGTGGCATAAGTATAACAAGTATGCATTCAATTTGTTGAGAATTTCAAGGGCATATTTGGAGTGACTCAAGAAAATACCACGGGGTGATTGATGAACTTGTAGTCCTAGAAAGAATGTAAGTTCACCCATCATGGACATTTCAAAATGTTTCTTCATTAGTTTTGCATAAGCGATTGAGTACTTTTCTGAGTTGACCCAAAATGATGTCATCCACATAAATTTGAACAATTAAAATATGTTCCCCGTAATATTGTATGAAAAGTTAGATTGGACCGAACCTTTGGTAAAATTATTGGCAATGAGGAAAGATGATAGCTTATCATACCATGCCCGAGGAGCTTGTTTAAGACCATCTGAGCTTTGTTGGTTTGTAGACATGGTTCGGCGGATCAACAATCCTACGGTGACATAAAGCTGTTTCTTTGGGTTGACCATTGAGCGATTTTGGCGTTATGTTCATATGGTGCGAGCGCCCGAAATATCGAGCGACCTCAAGGCGAACAGCGAGCAAATGATTCTTCAAAGTCAATACCTCTTCACGTCATAACCCTTAGCAACCGGACATGACTTCTTTACTGACATTCCCCGGCATCGATTTGTTCTTCCAATCCATTTTAGACCAATGGCGTAGACCCTTTGGTGCGCAACCAGTTCCATACTTCAAGAAGTTTGAATTGGTTGAGTTCTTCTGCATGGATTCAATCCAGGTTATCTTTTGTCATTGCATCCTTAATGTTTTTGGGTTCGGTTGTGGCGGTGAGTGCATAAATGCAATGTTCACCGTCACGTGTGAAGGCGTTGTCTCGTAATGACCGGTTGATTTGGGTTGCCAATAATATTTTCCAGAGGATGGTCTTTTGTCCATCTATGTGTGGATGGTTGATGTTGGTATCGTTGTGCGATTTTGAGGATTCAAATGGCTTGTTGATGATTACGCGACATCGAGTCGCGGCGGCTTCATTAGCGGGTTAAATAGCATTTGGATCAAAATTTGCAGGTGGGGTACTTCATTCGAACATCATCACCGATTCATCATTGTTGGAAGCGGTTTGTTCAACTGTTGTGGTGGAGTCAAGCTGGTGGTGCTTAATGCGCATTAGTAGTTGTAGGTGTATCGGTATAAGAGTAGTATCGAGGTTGAGCACGGAAACAAGCGGATACACGAGCACGTTCATTAATATCGTCACTAAACAGGAGGAAAATAACCTTTCCATTTGTTGACGAGTGGTAGGGGCTTTGTTGGTGATGATGGGGTTTGGGGAAGTTTAGGCGGTTGTGAGGGTTCCAAGTCATATACTCGAAGCCATTTCGTAAGTTCATCAAAATGAGCATGAATCGTTTCCATAACCTCCTTTGTTCGATGATTCCAGATTCGAAAACCTTTAGAATTATCACAATATCAATAAAGACTCCAAATTTGAGCTTTCCAAAGTCATGCGATCATTATTCGATAGCAAAGAGATCCAAATACATGAAAGTGTTTGAGATTCGGTTTTTTGTTGTGGACAAGCTTGAAAGGTGTTTTGTTGTGGCGTTTTGTAATCATAAACCGGTTTTGAGTATAGCATGCAAGTAGATACTTATGCCCACAAGTAATCTGGGAGTTTAGCATTGATTAACATTGTTCTTGCAGCTTCCACTAACATTTGGTTTCGTCTTTCAACAACTCCATTTTGTTACGGTATACGTGCAATAGATGTCGATCTTTGTCAATCCCACTTTCTCATAAAATTCATGAAGAGTTTGGTTAACAAATTCAGTTCCTCTGTCTGTTCGATTTGTGGGGCGGGTGTTTGAGCTGAACTTGTATTTTCGTGAGAAAGGTGATGATCATTTGTGGAGCTTGGTCTTTGCTTCCAAGAAAGTAGACCCAAGTCCAGCGTGAATAGTCATCAACAATTACTAAGATGTAGCGTTTGCCATTGATCGTTTACACGCGCATCGGGCCACACAAATCCAAGTGAAGAAGATGAAGCACTTTGATGCTGAGTTGTGTTCCACCTTTGAAGGAAAATGAGCACGAGTGCTTTTCCCTTGTTCACAAGGTGAGAAAAGGTGATCTTTAGAATATCGAAATCGTGGGAGTCCTTCAACAAGTTTGTGTCGAGCAAGGTTGGTGATGGTTTGAAAGTTTAGATGTGAGAGACGACGGTGCCATAGCCAGGATTTTGTTGATGTTGCCTTTAAAAGTAAGCAAATGGGAGATGAAGCAACCATGTCTTGCATAGATATAGTGTCTGACTTGAATTACGCGAGCGGATATAAGGTCGTTTCCTTGTAGATCACGAAATGAAACAAGATTTCTCCACTGAAACCAACCTCCAAATCTCCATCACAGGCCCGACCTCATCGAAAGCAGTTGTGACAGAGGCCTTCCACATAATAAACCGCTGAATTTCGATGTTCCCATTGATATAGTCTCCGTAGCCATGATAGGCTGCTGAAGTGATCATTCCGAATCGGCGGTGCCAATGAACTTTGCAATAAAGTTTGATAACAGTTTAAGGTTGCCTGTCATGTGTGGGAACATCCGTATCAACAATCGAGAATGATCAGTATCACCGCATTACACGCAGAAGGCACAGATGGAATAGAAGTAGATGTGGAACCGAAATGTTAGGGGTCCAAAAGCGATTATAGTAGACATACACACATCAATAGCTTTAGGTATCCATTTAAATCCTAGTGTGTTATATATCCATTTCCGCCATCTCCAACTAGTATTTGCTTTAGTCTTAGTGAATGCACTAGGTGGTACTACATTCCTAGGAGGTGACACAGGAGCTATAGGGACATCAATGCGTTTCTAGAATCTAAAGTGGGTGGTTTACCAAGCACAGACTTAGAAAGATTAGTGGACCTAGAGGTATTCCGATTCTTAGGATTAAAGTAAGCGAGAGATAATAGCTTTAGCAACACATTTGTCATGACAATCAGAATTCATACTTTTACGACAAATATCACAAGATGCATTAGACTGAATATCAAAAGTACTTAACGGTTTAGGATTCGTTACATCACTATTTTTATTACATTTGACATACGCAATATCTATAGTGGAAGCAACATGAGTTTTATTCATAGTCCTAGGGTGTTCTTCTACTTTAGCATTCCTGATTGATCTTTTCTTAGAGTGCAACTACCTATTCTTCGATGTAGTGCTCCTAGGTCGTGAAATGCGGACGTTTGGAAAAGTATTCTGTTTCAGTAGAAGGAGGCGTTAGCAACTTGTGATTTGGCGGTAGGAATTCTAGGTTCACGATCTTAAAGCTGCTGGGGCTATTCTTTAATCACGATGGTAGGAAGTTTTTCATACTTTCCTAACATTTCTTTCGAAAAATTCATGACTTCCTTAGTGTGTGCAAGAAAATGATCAAGCTCGTTTGATGCTTCATCACGAGTCTTTTAAGTAAATCAAATATGACACCATATTCCTTTTAACTTTTACAAGTTCTTGTTCATATTTTGAGATTTGACATTTCAAAGACGCGTTTTGATCATCCGGTTGCTCAAATTTTGTAGGCATTTTGGATTACAAGCGGTTGACTTTGTTTTGCAAAGCAAGTTCACGATTGATACAATCTTTTGACACCATTGAAGCGGCGTTTTGCATTTTGGCTTTAGTTAAGCGTTCATTTTCAGCTTTTAAAGACTCGTCTGAAGCACATTATCGAATACGCAAGATTACCACGAGAATCAACGATATCGGCAGAGATATAATTAGATGCAAATGGCAAAGAATTGTAACACAACATTATGGACATCATACGGATAACGACTTCAAAGTCGATCAACATCTTTTCTCAACATTTTTCGTTGGTATTAGAAATAGATGTTTACGTTTTCTCGAGCGACCTTCATTAATCAAGTTCCATGAAAGTCCACGATGAGTGTGTAAATCTTCATCATTTTTGGCATCGGTAAAACATTTAAAAATGCTTGAAAATGCATCAATCTTGAAAATATCTCAAAATTGCATTTTATGTGTTTTGGATGCAAAATGTTCAAAATCAGGATGAAAAATGAGCAAAGTTTATAATTGGCGTTTGAGTCCCCAGTTTCTAAAATTGTCAAAAATAGTCCACGAGTCCTAATTTCAAAAAAAAAAGGCCCTTTTTAAATCATAACTTGTCAAAATTAGTCCTTTGGTGAAAAACATCAAAAGTTTGAGAAAATTACAAGTTTGGTCCTTCAAGTTTGAAATTTGGCAAAAATGGCCTTTGGAAATTTGAAAATGGCAAGTTTGGTCCTTGTACTTTTTGAGATTGTCACTTTTAGCCCTTGGAGCAACTTTTGAGTGTGAAAAAGGTCCTTGTATATTTAATTTACATATTGTCACTTGTTATTTAAGCCTAAACCTCTTGGACCTTGTCAAAACACCTTGCCCTGCCATTTTTACCTTTGGACCCTTCCCACTTCATAAAATATTAAAGCCGGTCAAATCCAAGTCAAATAAACAAACATACTATCTTACTTTTTCTTCTTCCCCGACATCTCCCAGCCTGATTAACGGACAACCCATCCCCCCCTCCTCGCCTTTCCACTTTTCTTGTTCCCCACGACAACCGCTTCAAATTGCATTTAATGCCTCCTCCTTTTATCGCAAACCCAAGCTGTCAAATACATTTTTCCCTTAAAAACACAATCAAGGGCCAAGATGACTTCAACTGATCCAATGGTCATAGAAAATGGTGGGAAACAATCAGTGAGGAGAAAGAGGATTGGCTTATAAAGGGAGGATGAGATGGAGAGAGAGGGGAGTAGTTAGTTTTTTAATTTTTCTTAAATGTCGTTTTTTAAATTAATGTTCTAGTTTAAGCCAAAATGTTGTAGTTTCAGTTTATTTGTATCTCCTTTAAGTTAAAACATCATTGTATTATACTTTTGAGAATCAATTTCAAAGTTTGGTTTAAGTTCCAAGTTTTAAGTTCCTGTTGAAAAGCTAGTTTCAAATTCATGTGTTAAAGCTTCCAAGTAGCTTTGTTTTAGCTCAAATAAGCTTATTTAAGCTTATCATATCTTTTTGCAAACTTATAAGTTATTTTCAAGCAAAATTGCCTCATGGTCAACAAAAGTCAAAACTGGCTCCTAAATGGGAAATGAAACTGATTTGGGTTGATGCAGTGGTGATATTGGGTGGAAATAGATTAGGTTAGTGTAGGATTGGGTTTGGTTTAGCCTGAGAACTAGATGGACAGTGGTGAGTAAGTTTCTCATTTTCAATTTTCAAGTCTAATTTATATTATGCTATGCTTGTATCTGTGATCATGAGTAGTTCTAACCTGTTTTATTAAGTTGCTTTTAGGTCTAGTAACTCAGTTTGATCATTAACTTTAGCTAGTTAAGAGTTGGTTCATTTAAGTGCTTATCAGGTTATATATAGTAGTGTTTGGTTTTAGCATCATAAGCTGTGATGAGAGGCTTTGTCATTGGTTAGGATGCTTTTTATGATTGTGTACCTCTTATGTATTCATATATGTCTTAAACTTGTGCCTGCAAACCCCAAAAGTCAAATTCACATATAATCTGTCTTAATGTGCTTTATTTGGAGTTTTTGCAAATCAAAAGTTTGATTTATGTTAGAAAAATGTTAGAGTAGCTTGATACAACTTTTATTTAGCCATTAACATCATATTCAGTTGAGAAATCAAGATCAAAGTTCCATTTGGTCAACTTTCCATGTCTTTATCAAAAGTCAAAATATTGAAAACTTAGTGTTGAGTCCAAATGGGATGATTTTTCCTAGACTCATTTCTGGGTCTATTCAAGTGGAACTTTGGTTCTTAGAAGTTCAATTTGGTCTATTGTATTATTACCAATTTTGTACATTTTTGTGAATTTTGTTTAAGCCTCAAACTTGCTATTCAATATGGGCATAAATGCTGTGCAAAGACTTCAATACTGAGTCTGCACATGGTTTTAAAACTTTACCGAGCTTATTAGAGTTTGTGGTGTCCTTTGGCTTACACATAGTCGGCTAGGTCTAGTGCGGGTCCTTCTTTTGTTTTCTTGATTCTAGCTTATCTTAGTGCTTATTTTCTAGTTCAAAGTTGACCTCAAAAACTGTTTTTAGCTCCTTAGTTCAATTTCATCAAATCTTGGTAATTTGCAATCCAGAGGTTATAGCTTGTTGATTCTAGTGGCTTTAGAGTTCTTTTAGCTTATTGCAGCTTCTGTGTTGGTTTGGTGCCATTTGTTACCCATTTGCTTATTTCTAAGTGCTTATTCACTAGCACATTGCACTGCTGCCTCAAATTTCTCACACACACCCCCCTGTTTTTCTATTTTTCCTATATTCCTCATATTATTTTAGAGTTATCTTGAATTTTCCAGATTTTTCTAAGCTAGTTTGCTAATTTTCTTGATTTTAATTGGTTTTTAAGCCTTTTTAAATAGCATTTAATACAATTAATTAAGAAAAGGTTCAAAAAAATAAGTTTTCATTTTTCTTAAGTTAAGATAAATATAAAAAGCCAAAACAATATTTTTCTAGATTTTTCTTAGTTAAATTTGTATTTTTAAGCCATTTAATTAGTTTTTAATAGTTTTTAATTCCTAGAAATAGAAAAATAATCAGAAAAATATAAAAATAATTTTTAAAATTCTCTTTTGATATTTTAGATTTTTCTAAGTCTTCATTTTATTTTTCTAGCTTTATTTCACATTTTCTTGTATTTTAGGTAATTATTTAATAGTTAAAAATAGTTTTTAATTAATAATAAATAGATAAATAGTTATAAAAATAATTTTCTTTTTCTAATAATTTTCTTTTATCATTAGGTTTGTAAAAATATCATTTTCATATTTTGAGGGTTAATATTGTGTAAGTTTCACATTTTATTTATGCGTTCGTAGTTTCTAATTGATTTTATAAAAACATAAAATCAAAAACATCATTTTGCAAATAGTGATAGCGTTTATTTAATATTTTTATCTTTTTAACTTTCTTTAATTTGCATTTAAGCCTCTGTAATTTGTTGGCTTTTTCTGTAGTTATAATCCTATCAAAACTCTTTTCCGTTCAAATTCCTCGATCACTATACGGTTGGTGATCCATTGCGCTTCATTTGGGACATAACGACCCGGGGAAACACTATACTCTCCAGATCTTCATTGAGTTTGTGCTTGAACCGTTTTAAGTTTCTTACGGTCGGCCATTCACAAGTGGTCGGCTTGAGTGAGAAAACATGACGGTTAAACTGCGGATCAAATTTTGGCGCTGCCGAGCTGTGCACGATTATCTTCCGTCTAGCAGATTAGTGATTTGGATATTCACTCCTTGTTTATACCATCTGTATGTATTTGTATTTTCTTATAAAAATCAAAAACCCAAAAAGATTTTCATTCTTTGTTTCTACATCATGTTTTTCAAAAATACCAAAAATATTCCTCTTTACCCTCTTACCCTTTTTTGATTCTTTATCCCTTTACCCTCTATCCATTTGATTCTAACTTCTTCTATTCTCATGGAATCGTTTATTCCTTGTGTCGGTTGTGGTGAGCCTTTTTTGGTTCACCATGCCATTGTATGCGTGTACACGGTGGTAATGATATTCGGAATGGGAGTTGTTTGTTTTCCGGTTAGGAATTCATTTGATTATGATCTTAATCCGAACTCATTTAACGACCCATCAAACTTTTCCAATTACCCACCACAACCCGACTTATCTTCATATAACTGCAGTGAATTTTGTGGAGGTCCTCACCAAGGATTTGAGTGTCAATCCGGAAACACGTTTGTCTATGCAGTTTTTCGGTGATGCTCGAACTTTGGTTATGACCAAAATATGATTCACGGTCCGACTCAATGATTTTACTTGTGAGTACTGTGGAGGTCCCCTTCGCTCGATTGTCAAATAGGGAATCCATTTCCTTGTAACAATCATGACTCTTACAAGTTTGACAATTTCCAACCTCCACAGCACCATACGGTTCAAACTCCACGAGCCGTTGTTCAGAAGAAAATTCCCAAGATTTTGAAACCGCAATGAAAACACTTGAGGATATGATTCAAAACTTTAAGAATCAAGTGAGTAGTGAAAAGACCATGGGATAATTGCTAGCCGAAGAATGAGAAGAACGAGAGGCTCGCAAATCTAGGGAAGAATTATTAGTCCTAGAGCAAGCGGCTCTAAAGGCGTTCCCAATTTCTTAAAGCGACTATGTATGATGATGACGAGGAGAGTATTTCTTTTAAGGATATTATTTCTCAACTCCCTTAGTCAATTGATATCCCAGCAGTTGAGATGCCATCTCAAACAAGCTGCTATCACACCGAAGCTCCCACTCACTCTCTACGAACATGGGGGCGAGCATCTTGACACTATTTACGAAAAGAATCGGGCAATTCATAAAGTCTAGTGTTGAGAACCTTGTCCCAATCCGAGAGTCACAGAGGAACTTCGATAATATGTGTGATTCTCTTTTCCCTCTTGAGTGTTCAAATGATCATTTGGAAACTTTCTCCAATTGTAGCGAAGATTGTGCATCATATGGAGACATCGAGTATGTTGCGGCATCACTTCCACATCGATCTTTCGATCATCTTCTTGAGGAGTTCACGATGAACTCACTCATCAATGATCGTTCACTCACTTCTTATCCCAACAGTCCAATAGAGAATAATGATCACTTTGTTCCCGAAACATTTAAAGCTACTTTCACCAATCCTCTATTTGAATTCGACTCTGAATTCACTTTAATTTATGAGAATCCACTCTTTGATACTCAGATTGAGGATAGTGTTGAGCCCACGATGGAACAAGAGTTCACAATTTCACTTCATGTGAATGATTCTCTTCATGAAGAGTTCTCCGGTGAACTCTCTCATGACATATCTCCTCCGGAACATGATCATTTCTATTTTGATCTTGAGGATGATATTAGCTCGGAGGAAGGTGTACTCTATCATATGAGTATGCTTATTAATGATACTACCTTCACCCTTCCTCCCGTCGTCTACATTTGAGGATGAAGAATGGATCTTGATTGTTATAAAAATCCTTCTTCCTTTCCTCAAATATCACGGTGATTTCTCTTCATCTTCACTCCTTCGGGAATGAAGACACTATCTTTGACCTCGGCATTTTCATTTATCATTTTTGGCCGTTCTATGTATATCTCATCGGTGTGGAACTTTCACGTGCTTCAAATGTTTGTCCAAACATCTTGAATGAAAGTCCGATGGAGATTGTCTCTTCCACTTACTTCCCCATGAACCAATTAATTCGGGGTCTAGTCAAGCTAGCGACTTCGGAAATCAAAATTAGCTAAACATGGGTTTCACCCGTGTGTACCACCCTAGTGTAGGGGAGTTACCCCACATGTTGTATATATATAAGTTTTCTAAAAAAAATCTTGCTAAATAATGGCGTAGTATTTCCTTTTTACGTTCTTTGTTTCGCATAACGCCGGTACTGAATATTGAGGGCAATATTCATTTCTAAGTGTGGGGAGGAATTCTCACGAATTTTATCATGTAATTATACCACTAATTCCCCCGTTTTTGGCCAAAATTTTTTTTTGGAGTAAGTGTTCTACACTTACTCATCTTATGGTTATCAGTCCGCCTTGTCTAAAAAACTAAAGGATTGGCTAATCCAGGAGCAAACGGCTCTTGGTAAAGATATCTCAAATCCGTTGACGGCTTGCAATTTGCCCAAAATTGTATGGTATTCAGCTCACCATATCCTAAAAAGTGAAGAGTTGGCTAGCCCGCAAGTTTATGGCTTGTGGTAAAGGCAGTGGAAAAACCATAATTGGTAATCACCTCACCAAAGATAATATTGATAATTTATCTAAGAGTTGGCTAGTCCAGAAGCAAGCGGCTTCTGGTAAAGACAAATCAAATCCGTTGGAAGCTTGTGGTTTGCTCAAAATCACATGGTTATCGGTGTACCATGGTTCTTACTTGAACTAAAACATTTGGCTACTCCAGAAGTAATGGTTTTGGTAAAGAGATTCAAATCCATTAAGTTTTCTCAAAAGATTGCTAGGGACTAGCAATAGTTTAGTGTGGGGGATTGATGAGTGTGTAAATACTCATCATTTTGGTTAATCTGAAGCTGCAAAGCGTTTAAAATGCTCAAAATGCATCAAAATACTGAAAATATCTCAAAATTGCATTTTATGTGTTTCAGATGCAAAATGTTCAAAATCAGATGAAAATGAGCAAAGTTTGCATAATTGAGTTTCATCCCCAAGTTTCTAAAATTGTCAAAATAGTCCTTGAGTCCTAATTTCAAAGAAAAATCACCAAAGGTCCTTTTTAAATCATAACTTGTCAAAATTAGTCCTTTGGTGAAAAACATCAAAAGTTTGAGAAAATTACAAGTTTGGTCCTTCAAGTTTGAAATTTGGCAAAATGGCCCCAAATTTGAAAATGGCAAGTTTGGTCCTTGTACTTTTTGAGATTGTCACTTTTAGTCCTTGGAGCAACGTTTCAGAATTGGCAGAAAAGGTCCTTGTATATTCTGAAATTTACATATTGGTCCTTGTTATTTAAGCCTAAACCTCTTGGACCCTTGTCAAAACACCTTATGACCCCTGCCATTTTACCTTTGGACCCTTCATTTGACCCCCCTTCATAAAATATTAAAGTCGGTCAAATCCAAGTCAAATAAACAAACACACCCTACGCGCCCTTTTTCTTCTTCCCCAACATCTAGCCCTGCAACCCAGACAACCCATCCCCCCTCCTCACCTTTCCACTTTTCTTGTTCCCCCCTCCTCAACAACCCTTCCAAATAGCATTTAATTCCTCCTCCTTTTATGCTAACCCCAACTGTCAAATACATTTTTCCCGCCAAAACACAATCAAGGGCCAAGATGACTTCAACTGATCCAATGGTCATAGAAAATGGTGGGAAACAATCAGAGAAGTGAGAGAGAGAGAGGTTGGCTTATAAAGGGAGGAGGAGATGGAGAGAGGGAGTAGTTAGTTTTAATTTTTCTTAAATGTCGTTTTTTAAATTAATGTTCTAGTTTAAGCCAAAATGTTGTAGTTTCAGTTTATTTGTATCTCCTTTAAGTTAAAACATCATTGTATTGTACTTTTGAGAATCAATTTCAAAGTTTGGTTTAAGTTCCAAGTTTTAAGTTCCTTTGTTGAAAAAGCTAGTTTCAAATTCCTGTGTTAAAGCTTCCAAGTAGCTTTGTTTTAGCTCAAATAAGCTTATTTAAGCATCATATCTTTTGAAAACTTATAAGTTATTTTCAAGCAAAATTGCCTCATGGTCAACAAAAGTCAAAACTGGCTCCTAAATGGGAAATGGCCGATTTGGGTTGATGCAGTGGTGATATTGGGTGGAAATAGATTAGGTTAGTGTAGGATTGGGTTTGGTTGAGCCTGAGAACTAGCTGGACAGTGGTGAGTGAGTTTCTCATTTTCAATTTTCAAGTCTAATTTGCATATTATGCTTGTCTGTGTATCTGTGATCATGAGTAGTTTTAACCTGTTTTATTAAGTTGCTTTTAGGTCTAGTAACTCAGTTTGATCATTAGCTTTAGCTAGTTAAGAAGTTGGTTCAGTTTAAGTGCTTATCAGTTATATATAGTAGTGTTTGGTTTTAGCATCATAACTGTGATGGAGGCTTTGTCATTGGTTAGGATCTATTTGTTTATGCTTGTGTACCTCTTATGTATTCATATCTGTCTTAAACTTGTGCACAGCAAACCCCAAAAGTCAAATTCACATATAATCTGTCTTAATGTGCTTACTGTTGGAGTTTTTGCAAATCAAAAGTTTGATTTATGTTAGAAAAATGTTAGAGTAGCTTGATACAACTTTTATTTAGCCATTAACATCATATTCAGTTGAGAAATCAAGATCAAAGTTCCATTTGGTCAACTTTCCATGTCTTTATCAAAAGTCAAAATATTGAAAACTCAGTGTTGAGTCCAAATGGGATGATTTTTCCTAGACTCATTTCTGGGTCTATTCAAGTGGAACTTTGGTTCTTAGAAGTTCAGCTGGTCTATTGTATTATTATCAATTTTGTACATTTTTGTGAATTTTGTTTAAGCCTCAAACTTGCTGTTCAATATGGGCATAAATGCTCTGTGCAAAGACTTCGATCAATACTGAGTCTGCACATGGGTTTTGCAAAACTTGCACTAAGCTTATTAGAGTTTGTGAGCAGCTGTCCTTTGGCTTACACATAGTCAGCTAGGTCTAGTCTTGAGGTCCCTTCTTTTGTTTTCTTGATTCTAGCTTATCTCAGTGCTTATTTTCTAGTTCAAAGTTGACCTCAAAAACTGTTTTTAGCTCCTTAGTTCAATTTCATCAAATCTTGGTAATTTGCAATCCAAAGGTTATAGCTTGTTGATTCTAGTGGCTTTAGAGTTCTTTTAGCTTATTGCAGCTTCTGTGTTGGTTTGGTGCCATTTGTTACCCATTTGCTTATTTCCAAGTGCTTATTCACTAGCACATTGCACTGCTGCCTCAAATTTCTCACACATAACCCCCTGTTTTTCTATTTTTCCTATATTCCTCATATTATTTTAGAGTTATCTTGAATTTTCCAGATTTTTCTAAGCTAGTTTGCTAATTTTCTTGATTTTAATTGGTTTTTAAGCCTTTTTAAATAGCATTTAATACAATTAATTAAGAAAAGGTTCAAAAAAATAAGTTTTCATTTTTATTAAGTTAAGATAAATATAAAAAGCCAAAAAAATATTTTTCTAGATTTTTCTTAGTTAAATTTGTATTTTTAAGCCATTTAATTAGTTTTTAATAGTTTTTAATTCCTAGAAAATAGAAAAATAATCAGAAAAATATAAAAATAGTTTTGAAAATTCTCTTTTGATATTTTAGATTTTTCTAAGTCTTCATTTTATTTTTCTTGCTTTATTTCACATTTTCTTGTATTTTAGGTAATTATTTAATAGTTAAAAATAGTTTTTAATTAATAATAAATAGATAAATAGTTATAAAAATAATTTTCTTTTTCTAATAATTTTCTTTTATCATTAGGTTTGTAAAAATATCATTTTCATATTTTTAGGGTTAATATTGTGTAAGTTTCACATTTTTATTTGTACGTTACGTAGTTTCTAATTCAGTTTTATAAAAACATAAAATCAAAAACATCATTTTGCAAATAGTGATAGCGTTTATTTAATATTTTTTATCTTTTTAACTTTCTTTAATTTGCATTTAAGCCTCTGTAATTTGTTGGCTTTTTCTGTAGTTATAATCCTATCAAAACTCTTTTCCGTTCAAATTCCTCGATCACTATACGTTTGGTGATCCATTGCATAGCTCGCTGGGACATAACGACCCGGGGAAACACTATACTCTCCAGATCTTCATTGAGTTTGTGCTTGAACCGTTTTAAGTTTCTTACAGTTGGCCATTCACAAGTGGTCAGCTTGCGTGAGAAAACTTGACGGTTTGGCACGGACCAGTCCCTTTCCCAAGACAATGCACAACTTTTCAAATTTTTAACATTTGGTAAAGATTCAAAAAATGTCTCTTTCTCGCGAAGACAAAATGTTGAACTTTTTTCAAATGATTTCTATCTCATGTTAAGGTTTTGAGGTCAATGAAAGGTCAAAATATCTAAAATTTTGTGATTTTGAGTTTCTTGATTTCAAATTTAACATTTGGTAAAGATTTTACAAAAATGTCTCTTTGTTCTGCGCGGTGATTGAAAATGTTGAACTTTGATTTTAGAATGATATTCTATCTCATGTTGTAAAGTTTTGAGGTCAACCATGAAAAGGTCAAAATATCTAAGAATTTTGCGATTTTCAGGTTTTGAGTTTACTTCACCGATGGAAGGTAAAGGACCATAAGTTTGTGCATAATCTGGTTTGAGATTAACATTAGAAGACTTCGTTATTTTATGATAATCCTTGGTGTGTTAGAAGAATCCGTTGGTGTGGCGAAAGTGACCGCTTTTAATACTTAAAGGTTTGTTGTAAACAACATTTTCTAATTTTGATCGACTCTCGTCTTCTGCACCTAATTCCTCTTATTGATTATAATGCACTGGAAACTTGGGGATTTGGTTTGAATGCTTTGGTTGAAAGCTTAGGTTTTGTGTCGGCAAGATTCGGTCCATATCCATTTGGATTGGGTTTTAAAGTAAACTTTTCAATAAATTGTGACCGATTCGCCATGTTTGTAAACAACAGTTTTAAACTCTTTAAGTTTGTTTTGCAAGCCGATGATTTCTTCAAGATGATCATCTATTCGTTTCGTTGAATGCTTTTTGTATGCAGAGAACTTTTTATGACAAGTTAACAACTTCAGCCTAGCTTTTTGATTTTCCAAGGTGAGAGCGTTAATTTTCTTTTTATGTTCATGTTTCAGTTGTTCTATTTCGAACAACAAAGCATTCTTCGGCGGCTAGATCACATCTGTCTCTCTAAATATTGTTCGTTTTGATGAGATTTTGCAAAGGCTGCTTCAAAACCTTTTTCACGTTTTTCTTTAGTTTTGAAAAAGTTGAGTTGCTTTTGTAAACATTCAAAATCCTTGGTTAACAGTGCATGTTTACTTTTCAAGTCACGATTAATTGCGACATTCTTCCACTATGGTTTGTTGGTCTAGTATTAAGCGAGCAAAATACGGATGAAGCAAAAGTTCGGCGTGTTCAACGTGAGTCACAACATGATCATTACGTAGATCCTCAAGTATAAATACGGAGTCAATTTGATTATCAATGGAAACCATAAGGTCATCTTGATCGTCAAATGTAACTCTGGGGTCTATTGAAAATCGTCGAATGAGATGTGGGCGACTCATTTTGAACATTGAGCCTTATGCGGATTGAGATGTTGGCAGAATATTAGATGAGAGATAAATATGGTTTGTTCGGTGCACGAGAAAACCATCAATGTCATCTGCTGGGCTGTGTCACTCATGTGTAGCTCATGCATATTAGCCATCAACATACTTGATGCATTGGCACGCAAATCCTCCATATCATCATCTGAGTGCATTTGCCATAAAGCTCGTTCTTTGTGCGTGAGAGTTCCACCAGCTTCATCCTTAAGAGCCAAGAAGAGCCTCTTTGTGATAAGCAGCGCCCCTTGTCCTGGCTTTGGGCATGCATTAGCAGTGTCCTTCTCATTTGGTGTAGCATCGAACCATTGAACCCATACGAGCATTTCCATGTTCCACCACTTGAGCTCTGTTGTTATTCCTACCCACAGCATTAAACCTTTGACCACCGCCCATCACGGCGACCACGATTCGAACTTCCTTCGTCCATTGTTCTATGACTTGATTCCTTGTGTTAGATGAGGAGCGAATCGATTGTTGGATTTGTTGGTATAACGGCTAAAAGCATTAGCAATCATAGCAAATCCTTCTTGCAATGCTTCGAACGGATCAGATTCCTCATTAGCTTCAATGACAATTGCTTGAGCATTGTTGTTGTTGTATGGAACCAATTGAGTTGGTTGAGATTGATGATGTGAAGGATCATATGGTGTGATTGTAGAAGTTGGTTGAGTTGCTGGTTGAGGAGAATAACTGTTTTCAGCATACAAGGCAAGTTGTTGATTTTCAGGATGTGAAGGTGAAGCAATTTGAGCACGGAGAATCCTTTCTCTATCAACTTCCTTTTCATGAGGCTT
The DNA here is from genome assembly GCA_910596185.1 of Chrysanthemum makinoi. Lineage (NCBI taxonomy): Eukaryota > Viridiplantae > Streptophyta > Magnoliopsida > Asterales > Asteraceae > Chrysanthemum > Chrysanthemum makinoi. The sequence goes on from OU343218.1 coordinate 10,747,881, forward strand.
TAAGTAATCGTACAACAATCCGTATGTAGAATGATGCATGTTCTTAAACGGCCGGAGAAAAATGACATACTTCTCCCATTAGGGACCAAGACTACTCGAGAACTTAGTATTAACTGCAATTCTTGGCATGATGATGTTGTGTTTATCCGAATCATTTATGATGTCACGAATCGATGATGATAAGACTCTAGTGTCTCTCGAGGTTCAATCATGAAGTGTTCATAAGCCAAGTAAATTTTGGATTCCATATCCTCTGATTGAGTCGCAGATCCTTCCATAAGAAGATGAATATGTTCCCACATTGCCTTTGCAGTCTTTTTAGCATCAACACTTGAAGAATTGGGTTAGGTAATCCTAAGAGGATATATTGCATTGCAAGCTCATCAGATTCATAGTGTAGAAGTTCCTCGCATTCGATGCACAGCAGTAGCAATGTTTGATTGTTCATCTCTTGGTGGATTAGCATTTGGATCGCGAATACGATGTGATGGGCATCTGAAATGGACCTTCCAAGATAACCTTCTTTAAGAACTTTCCATGTGGCTTCTTCAGAGCACAAAACCTAAAGAACCTAATCACCCATTGATCTTAGTTTCCTAGAGTGAGCATTGGAGGTCTATCAAGTGAGCCGCCCAATATCCGATCATTTTTACTAACGTTTATTTGGGATATATTTCAGAAATTCTTTTTGTGTAAAATAACAGATTTCGTCCACACACTTGGTTAAGTGGTATTACCTTTTTCCATTCAATAGTATCGGCTTCGGCCGGGACTTTGAATATTGAGGGCAATATTCAATTCTAAGTGTGGGGGGGAATTCTGTCGAATTTTGTCACATTTGTACCCTTTAGTCCCTAGTACCCCTGTTTTGACCCAAATTTAAAATTTTGCACGAAAATAAAGTGTTAATGGTAGTTTAGTCTTGATTAGGTTAGAACAAAGGGAATCCCGCTCTGCTAGAGTGTTGATCTAGCACTCTCTCTTAACAATTAGGCTAAGTTTTTACGAGTTGTGCAAATGAAAATGCTAAGCGTGGAGTAGTTGGTTCTCTTTAGAGCTTATATAAGTAATCTATGGCTTTTTCTCCCAGCAGCTCCTAATTGAACTAAAATACGTGCTCATTGTCAAACTTTTGAACATTCAAATCGTCTTGTTACAACAACAAGTTTTTAAGCAAAATTGTTATAGAGCTCAAGTTCAACTTCTTATTTAAATTTTTGGAAAAGCATACTTTCTTAAAATCGGAATAATGTTGCAAAGTGAAAGTATCGTAAAAGTGCTTGAATGATGCAAAAATAAATTGCAAGATAAAGTGAAAAAAAAAAAAGTGAAAAAAAAATGATGAAAAAAGTTGAAAAATGAAAAATGAAAAATATGAGTTCCTCGAATAAAAGTCTTAAGTTGCTTATGAATAAATGTGCGAAACTTGCTTTTTCTTAAATTTAAATCGGAAGTTGAACTACGATTCGTCAAAGTTGTTTAAAAATTTGACGGTGATTTAGAAATTCTTGAAGTCAAAGACCCCGAAGCTCCGATACTACTATCTCAGGGTGAAAACCTAGCCTCCTTAAATGGACAAGCTGAGAAGAAAGTCGCAACATGGAGTGATCTCACCTTTGAATCTCGAATTTCTAAATTATCGTCGGTTGTTGTCCATTTAGTTATAATTTTAACTTAACGGTAGCCTCGTAAATCTTTGGAATCGAATTCCCGCTAATTCCGGTACTATTCTTTGTGGGGTGTCAAAAGCCGTCACATTAAAACCGATGTTTTGGGATGTGCCGAGAAGAAAGCCGCTACATGGAAGAGGCTCTTTCGATCCTTAGATTTTCGTAGTTTCCGGGAAGTTAAGATTCTAGTTAAGTGGATAACAACCATAACAAGATCGGTTTCAATGGTCAAACTTTTGAAAATGAGCACACAAACTTAAATTGTATAAACTGTGGGAGTAAAAAGTTAAGTCTCGACTTACATAGATTATTGATATAAGTAGTGTTAGCATTTTACCAAAACGTTTGCACAATAAGTTTAGACTTAGTTTGAGAGTATAAAAAAGAGGATGACGATTCAATTCCCTGGAGACACCCATTTTGTGTGAATCCCGTTCCATGATACCACTTTTTGTTAATCAAGCATGTTGTTTACTTTTAGTCTATTTTAAATTTCTCGCATCGAATAAAAGTCAAAATGGGGTATGCTCTTGATTTCATTGATTACTTCACATGATTGATTGCTAGGGACTAGCAATTGCCTAGTGTGGGGGGATTTGATGAGTGCTTATTCACTCATCGTTTTTACCCACCTAAGACCACAAAAATGACTAAAAACACCCAAATATGCTCAAAATATGTTAAAAATATCCTCGGAGTGTGTTTTATGTCTTTCAGGTATAAAAGGATTGAAAACAGTAGCGGAAACGAAATCAAGCCAAAATCAGAAAAGTCTTGAATCGACGGAGAGGTGATTTTCTACATTTTGAAGCTCGGGACATGTTTTTGAAGTGAGAGTGGGAAAACAAACCTAAAAACCTAACCCGAACCCAAAATACCCATTTTACCCGTCCTCGACACCCAAAATGACCAATTTGCCTTTTTGACCAAAAATCCAAAATCCCATGTTAGCTTTTAAAACCATTTTGTAAATCCCATTTTTCCTTAAAACCAATTTTCAGTTCACTTTCAAAAAAAAAAAAAACATTTTCACACAAGAAAAAAAGCACAAATTACATTTTTTACTTTAAACTCTTTTAACAAAATAAATAAAAACCCTTTACTTCTTAACCCCACCTCTTTTAACCTTCCTTCTCTATTGCATCCCAACACAGATAACACAAAAACCCAAACCTCAAAACACCCTTTTGCCCGCCAAATTTCCCCCTCCTTCAATCCCTTTCAATCCCAGAAACCCAGGTGGACTCACATGTTTCCCATCTTCACATGTTGCCATTGCCACCTTGGCAATCTTTGGCACAAGACAACCCATAGACGGCTCTGATTTACTCTTGGGATGTACCTAACTCTTGGATGGCTTGGATCAACTCAAAGAAACACAAGTTGGTTTTGGTCTGGTTTGTCTCACACAAGAAACACATCAGGAAGTGAGAAGAGAGAAGCTTTATGTTTGTATAAATAGGCTTTTAGTGAGAGAATAGAACTTTGTCTAGGAATCCATGTTCTAGTACCAATTTAATTTTATTGCCATTTAAATTTTCATGTACTCTTTAATTACAGTGAAATGCAATTTCAGTTTTAATCCCAATTCTTTTTATGCAGATTTCTTGTTCTTCAATTTTTTTCTAATGTCATTTAAGTGAATTTTCTTTATGTTACAAGTGTTTTACAAAGCTTAATTTCTATTTTACAAAGTGTTTTGGTTAAGTAAGCAAGCTTGTTTGGAAGTGTCATAGTTAGTAAAACCATTTTCTGTCTTTAAAGAGTGGTTGGTATAGAATTGATTGTGGGTCAAATTCGGGTTTCTACCAATGTTGGGTTTTAATTTAGTCAAAGTAAGTGTTTATTTTGGAATTTATAAGCCATCTCGCAGCTATTATAAGCTACAAATGCCCTTGTGTTCCTGTCCTGATCTTGTCGCAATCCCCAAACAGTAAGTTCTAGCCCCTTTAGAAGCTTCATATAAGATACCATTAGTTGTACATTAGTCTTTTTAGGATCTTTGATATTTGAGTTTTTAATTTTTAAACTAGCTTTAGTTTTTAGATTAGCCTTATTAGCTTATTTTTTCCATCAAAAGAGCCCCATTGGGCTTTTGTTCGACATGATTAGCACAAGCGGGTAATATCCTTTCTTTTCTATTTACTCATTAGCTTAATGGTAGTTAGCCTAGTCTAATTAAGTTGGTAAATGCTTAGTTAATGTTTTAGATTAGTTTAGATCCGAGTTAGCTAATTAGGTACTTAGTTGTAATTTTTCTTTGAGTATGTTTCATTTTATTTTAGCTTAGGATTTTCTTTGAGCGAAGAATCATTTGCTCCCATTTAGAACAATGAAATCCTTTTAAGTTTAGGTGATTTAAGCTCCGGATCATAGGATTTAGCTAAGGGTTCGGTTTGGTAGTTTCATTTGAGGTTGCGCTAGTTATTTTAAGCCCCTAAAAGTCCGTGATGACCCAATAGCCATTTTCTTACGCCCCTCATAGGCTCGAGATAAGCTTTCGACTTATCCTTTGTTTTCTAGCTCTTGAGTGCATGAAGGGTGGTGTGGTTGCTTATTTCAGAGATAGGAGTTGATTTGTAAGCTTATTTTTGAGCTTAAAGTCCCCATGGGGATGCCGATTCATTTTCCTGGCAACCACAGTAGCAATAAGCCGGCCTTCAGCTTATTCGTGACTTATTGTAGCTTACTCTAGGTTAGGTTAATGCTCATTAGTACATTAGATTAGATTAGGTCTCTAGTATGTCTTATTAGGTGCTTATTTGTAGACCTTTAGTACTTGTTTTCCATGTTACTAGTTTTAGGATCTCCCTAGTGTAGCCAATTCATACCAACTGTTTTTTTTCTTGCAGTTTTAGCCTATCTCATTTACATTTTGCTTATTTGGATTTGCATTGCTCAATCATGTTCGGTTTTGCAACTTAACTGCTTATCTTGGTCCATTCTAGGCTTATAAGGTCTTAAATGGGTGTTTGGTTTGAAACATCACGGGGCGGTTGGGTAGCCAACAAAGCAGCTTATTCTCCTTGGTTTTATTTGTGTTCCTCAAGTTCTTTAGGCTTATCAAATTAAGTTTTCATCATGAATTAGATTAATTGTTCATCTACTTGGCTTATGCACTGCTTATTGTTCTTATTCTTGTGCTCAAAAGTGTCAAAAAGGGTGTGTTTGGTTGGGTCCTGTTCAAACAGCAGGTTATTGTGAGTTTTCATACAAAAGCTTTCACAAAAAGTTCTTAAATTTGTTGCCTCTTCAAGTGCCAAAAGAAAAATGAAAAAAAAAATAATAAATAAAAATAGCCAAAACTGACAAGCATGGGATTCGAACCCAGGTCTGCCAGTTCACTCAGCCACGCCTCACACAACACACTCCACTACCATTGCACCCTTGGGATTTTCTTGTCATACTTTACATTAATTAATCTCTTAACTCATTTTTTCTGTTTTTAGCTTAATAGACTAGATTGCTTATTTACTGCATAATTCTAACTGCTTTTCCGTTTTTTTTTTCCTAGGTTTAGATTTAGGTAATGTAATTTCCTGAAAAGTTTCATATTTTTTTAATTAGTTTTACTATTTTTAATAATAAATTTCTTAGTAATTAGTTTTTAACTCGTAATAAATAGAAAAGTGCTCGAAAAAATACCCTGCTTTTTCCTAAAATCATTTTTAGACATGTAGAATGTAGGAAAATTAGTTTTGCACTCATAGGACTTAAATTGCATATTTTTCACTTTCGAGGCTTTGTGCCCTCCCGGTTTTTCGCGTTTTTGCATTTTAGCACCCTAGGATGTAATTTAGCTTCGTTTTATTGTTTCTTGGACTTATTAGTAGTTTACTTAGTGTTTACATTATTTTTCTTGCTTTATTTCCATTCTCGTTCTTTATTTTGTAGAATAACGTAATTAAAATCCAATTTCGTTTAACC